>OY754470.1:37744200-38369200 GCA_963575645.1 Xanthostigma xanthostigma
AGATCACCACGATTTAGCAATTCATTCTAATTATGTCGCATTAAATATGTCAACAGCAAATTAAGATAGATATTATCCACTTAAACGAACTGATCCACGTACTTAAGCCATCATTATTTCTAATAAAAAAGCAGTTATCTCATTATTATTGCTACTTTTCTTGATTTGATTTTTTATCGCCTTCCTACATTACATTCTTACGTAATTTTCAGTAAAAACAAATGTTTTTCGTGTTAGAAAACGTCCGCGTTAGAAATTTCTTTGACTGATTTTAAATTTTTTGTATACTGTCTAATCATCGGATATTACAAAAAAATTGAGACATTTGAATCATAGACATTATAGTAATTTAAAAATAATGGTTGCATCAATGGAGAGGAAGAATGATAGGAAATAATGATAGCATATTTGTGAATTGTGAGTCAGGTTGGCCACAAACCAAAGACAACACTAATTTCCTGGAGAAGGAAAGCGTTAGAGGTAAACTAAATGACTCGTAACTCCAATATCTACCCACCTCAATGCCCATAGTAATAACCATCCGTTTAATACTTACCTATTTACTTCTTTATACACATTTTCTTTTCAAAGTATAATACTGTATTCAGTGCTAATAACTTAATAACTTGATACACAATTTTTGTTGCTTTTTTTTGTTTAAATAAAAAAAATCTTCGTGTCCATATCAGTCGCAAGTAAATCTTCAACATGTTTGGTTGCAAGGGGGGAAATAGAAATAGCTGCTCTTTATTCAATCATTGAATGAGAAGCCAGAGATTTTTGGGTTATCAATAAAAAAAAGACATTGGTGATTTCATCGTAGACCTTGAAAATAAGTTCGATAAAAGACATTGGGTCAAATGCTGCCCAGACTATCCTGAATGACAACTTTTTATTATTTATGCTGGAGGGACAAAAACTATTAAATTAATTAGTTATAACTCAATTTATTGTTTCATACTGCTACTGAAATATAAAAATCAAACTCCGCGATGGATTAATAAAATACCATCATTTTTATGCACCAGACAGCCCTATAAGCACTAACTACCCAACCTCACGGTTTATAACTCTCGGAATTCAAGGCCAAAAAAATTGTTAATTTCCTCACAATGATTAGTGAGAGGTCCATCTTAACCCTGTCAACCTGTTAGGAAACAGTCGTTATATATTATACAGTCTACACAGATACACGTTCTATAGTAGTAGGTACCAACGGCAGCCAACATAGGAACGCGTCAAGTCCCCAGATCCCAACAGTATTCGAGAGACTGTGCACCAGGACGCTCGTTATTTAATCCCCAAACCAATCTTTTATCCTTCACACTGTTTCTCACTTACGTTACGGTTTACTCTTTCCATATATATATATATATACATATATACCGGCTACACGCCGCACTTCGTCCCCTTGTGTGTCTGTGTGGGTATATGATCTCACCACGCCACCACCATGTAGTGGTGGAAACAACCCGCCGACTACTAAAGCACAGAAGAAGATTTTCAGAAGCATCACTGTTCAAAACATATTTTTATGCACATGATCAAGTGCGCCATGTTGAGTACAATTTTGATGTCTATAATCATGGATTCTTCACAGATGAAATATCTATATTTTATAAATATTCAAGCTGTTCTTCGCCTTCCTCTTTAATTTTTAACCCACCAAAAACACAAATGTATCAAGTTTAATACAAAGAACAAGTGGGTTGATCGGTTTTATCAAAAAGAAGTCAGATCTAAGACGAAGCCAAGTTTACAGACACGAGTCATTCAATCAATCAATCAATCAAATTTATTAACCCTAAGCTGGATACAGCAGGTGTCGTCACAGTAATAAAATTAATATTAAAAATCATCAACAGAGTACAAGCAAAGTTCAGAAAGGTACTGTTTTAGTTTGCAATTAAATTTTATAAAAGGCAACATGGCAATATCATCGGGTAATTTGTTGAATAGTCGCAAAGCAATAGGCTCCATACCATTATAATAAAGTGACAAGTTGATTTTTGGTTGTAGAAGTTTATTATTATTCCGTGTGTTGTAATTGTGCTGTGAACTTAAAGAATCATATTTGTTAATGTGTTTTTTATATAGCCGAGCAAATTATCGTATGAAAGATATAAACTTCCAAATGAAAACTCGACACCTTCTTAGATCTCATTTCTTTTTTATACCGAAAAGCCAGTACATTTATGTTGTTGGTGGAATTTCAATACTTTATGGCAAGTTATATTCTTACTTATTCTATACTATCTATATATTTAAAACACAAGCCCTATTTCTCTAGCCAATCCGCCAGCAATCCCTACTCAACCGATTGACACATTTTTTTTAAACTAAAGCCTTTAGTCCACAGATCTGTTATCACTAATTTTTTTTTGGTGAAAATTCTTTAAAAGGACTTCTTTCAACCGATAATAGTAAAAAAGACGAGGGGGTAGCGGGGTGAAGAGGAACGTAAAGAGAGAAAATCTTTCGATGTTCACGAGACATGAGTGTGAGAGAAATGCAAATATGTAGGTATGTCGGAGATTTTACAAACAGTTTGACAAGTCGACTTTAACAATTGAAGTGTATATTTAAATTAGTTAGTTTTTTAGCGCAAATATTCCAAATATTAATAGACAAATAAATTTTATTTTATTTTCCAAACAATTTAAGAACGTGTAAGTTCATATTAATTTAATGCCAAAATAAAGTTTTTTAATATTACATGGACTGTACCAAGTCTAAAATTTGGTCTCAGATCAGAAAAAAATAGTGAAAATCGTAAATGTATCAAATAAGGTTAGATTTTCTAAAAATGAATTGTGACAGCTCTTGCGGGGTAACCATGACAACGATGAACAGATCTCATACATTTTCTTTGAATTTATAATCAAATAAATATAGAGACAACTTGATAGGTCAAGCTAAATCAAAAGAAAAATAACTGTAAATGGAAACTAATGAGGAATAAAATTATTGTTTATAGTCTGTATCAAAATATCGATTTTTGAAAACAATATGAAAATACATGCAAAAGGTTTTGCACGGGTACACTAGTATATATTATATATATCACACTTAATTCATATCTAACGTAACCGCAAGTAGTCTTCGGACGACCGGTTGATGCATTCGGGTTGACGCTCCCAGCACCGGCTAGATGCTTGTGAATTATCAGTCAGTCAATAAACACTCTTATCTTGGAAACGATTTTAGGTTCAGCTTCTGCTCAATACATGCATGGTATTAAAATAGAATTCAATCCGTAAAAAACCTTAATGAATTTGAGGTTAAACGCTGTCATACGTAGATTTACAATGACTGAGCAGCATGGGATGAGACACTTCGCGTGAGAAGTTGAGACTAAAAACTTGAAAATACGTGAGCTGAAAACAGATGGCGTTGAAAATACACGAGTCGGACTCAATGTTGAGCGTCGCTTCTGCAATCTTCTTCTGTGATCGTGTCGTGGCGAAATCAACCCACCGACTGCTAAAGTCAGGCCAGTCAACCTTATACAGCCCAAGCCGCAGCTCTTTTCTATTCTACTCTATTCTACATACAAGCCACGCCGTCGTCTTCTCCTTTCTCCAACGACTGGGTAGCTGGATTCTCCCATTCCACACTTAATCTCTTTCACCTTTATACCTGACTCACGTACACGCGTGCGATCAGAGACTGCTTCTTTTACTTTTTGTGTTACACGATCATTTCGCTATTGTATTTTCATGTTATCCATTTAGAACTTCAAAATAACCCAGCTTATTCTTTGCTAAATAACTTTCAATTCCGTTGATAACTTACTGAATAATTCAAAACACCATAACTGACGACCAGACGTGACTTTCATGTTCTAAACGAATTTTAATCTAAAAAAAATAAGATGAAATTCTACAAAACCCACTTAATTTTTTCAAATTGTACACCATTGCATATATATTTTCATTCAAAACATTAATTGATCAATGGATTTTGAGTCAAATATCTAAATTCAGATTTTCATATTTTTCGAGATACGGTGGGAGGAGAAAGATTTTTTGGAAAAATGTAAAAAAATCAGTAACTGACAATAATTTATTTCTATTAGGTATTATATATACCTACATTTTTTTATCAATGTTCACTTTATGATTCACGGACTAAATTTATTTAAGATTTTTCCGATTCATACTTTAGGTATAATTGGGGCTTGGCAAGCAATGTTAGCAGTTTTTAATTTTTTTATTGTTAGTAGAAGTTTTGTTCCAAAAAAATGTATTGAAGGAGATTTATTTGGTTGAAGCTTATTTTTCAATTGTTCCTCAACCAAATAAATCTCTTTCAATTTAAATTTTTTTCTTATACAAAAAAGAACATAAAATAAATACCACTGTTTGACTCATTAGCTTTCATTTGACACCCCACTTGAATGAACCTCCATTAATGCCAATAATAATTCGGATAATTTATCTAAATATACAAAAAGAAACTGTGACTGACTGACTGACTGATCTATCAACGCATAGCTCAAACCACTGGACGAATTATGCTGTTTGGCACACAGATAGTTATTATGACGTAAGCATCCGCTAAGAACGGATTTTTGAAAATTCAACCTCTAAAGGGAGTAACGGGGTTTCAAAATTTGCAAGGAGAAAATTCGCAGGATTACTCCTGTCAACAAATAAATAAATACGTGTTTCATGTTTTTCCAAAAACAACCCCTTCAGAAGGTGAAAAGAGGTAAATAGTTTAAAAATCAACATGGGTGTCATTGTCAAGGTTTGTCAGGACGTTGATCACGTGAATGTCATCAATTTTGATATTTATTAAAGGGGTCTACGTCGAGAAATGAGAAACTATGCCAAACAATGGGAATGCATCCGTGTTTCGTCTCAATCGCGTGCGAAGTCGCGGGTAACGGCTAATTCATATATAAACAGCATGATTGGTTCATAACAACTATGCCAAATTTCAAGTTTCTAGCTTCCATCGCCTGGTTCAGGGAACTTGTGACAAACGAACGGACAGATATCGTAGTAAAGTGTTCCGTTTTCTTCAATTTTGGTACGGAACACAAAAAAATGCAAATCAGTTGGATTGACGATAGAAAACGGCTCGTGTTTTAAATATATATCCATAAAAAATGCTAGTGAAATCGACTAAAAGCTTGGCGCATTGGAAAATAGATACCGAATAACACTAGTTCGACTCTGCAGTAAACATCGTTTCCTCTCCTACACAGTAACTACTTCAAAAGAGCTTTCACACCCGCATCTATGTCTTTGTGCTTTTAGTTTTTTCTCATTCGTTCATTTGCATGCGAGGTTTTATTTTTGCCGCGCCATTATACGCGAAGAGGAGGATTTCCAGGTTCAATTTAACATGATCCCTGTTTAGTGTAGTACACTGTAACTCCTTATTCAACAGGGAAGACGGAAATACAAATTACTTATTTAACCAATTTTGTCAAACTTAATCCTTGTATTATCGTGCGTAATATTGGTTTAGGTGTTGTAATATCGTCCCTGTTTAAAAGGCAGACACCTATATCGTCGTGTCTGCTAATTTTTTTAGCACTCATCAGATTGTAAAAAATATTCGACTGGAAAGATAATAATTCACCACCTAGTAAACAATCGCTCATAAATATCACAATACTGAATATTTTCTGTACAACTAACGACTAATTAAAATTACAGTCATCTTGTTCAGGCGGATAAAGAAATAAAAAACATTTTTGTCAATAATATCTATTAATATTTCTGGATCATCTGGCTCATTATATCGTCGAGTATTTCCGCAAGAGTTCATTCTCGCTGTCAACAATTCTGTCAACGAAAATTTCGCAGTTAATCTCGAAAACTCCGTCCTGTCCATGAAATACTCAAGAAAAATTATTTTTCACCTGTAATTTTCTCAATTACCTTCCCATTGAACTTTAAAAAATTTGATTTTGATAGCTCGGTAACTTGACAGATTTGCATTTTCGAAAAAAAAGTTTCTAACAAAAGTTGTTTTTTTTTGCCAACTCAATCAAAATACGTCATAAAAAATGGGGGTTGCTGTTTAAAAAATCCGACTTACCTCCCCCCCGAGGAGAGTTGGGAAAAAGGGGGATGATTGTGACCCTGAACGATGTCTCCCTAACAACTGTTAACTGTTATTAAGTCAAAGTTGTAGTGTCTTTTTTGCATCAACATTGATGTCTATCCTATTTTAGTTTTGGTTCCTTAAGTTGCGCTTTGGAAAAAAACAATTGAAAGTAATAATCAATTATTAAGATAAATAGTATAATTCTGTTTTTGAGTTAGTCACGCAAACGAAGCTACGCTGATAAAAGCTAATAGGCAGTGTAAAAATAATAGTAAACATATTTAACGAATGAAAGAAAGTTTGAAACGCTCTGTTTTTGATGCGTCAATAGGACAAGCGTGTTAAGAGAACCCCAATAAGACAAGCGAACACGTAGCAAAAGGTATCATTACTATACAGACAGTTGAATTAATTTATTTCGATTGCTTTTGTAGAACAACTGGGATGTTGCCAGTTGAATGTAATACTCGTCCTGTAGGTATACCTTCTCTACCCAAGTAGAAGTGTATCCAGCAGCCAACACACCAACGTCTTCGCTAGCTTGTTATGTAGATAGAATCCAATCTACAGCTGATTTACGGTACAAAAAGCTTTCCGATATTAAATAGGAAAATCGTTTATTACTAAGTGTCTACACTTGAATTGTTTTCAGACTGTTATGTCGTCACTGTAAGCCTTGGGTATATTACATAGGTATACCGGTGCACTAGCCTTCCAGATACGAACGACGCTGATGACCTCAGCTGTTGAGCGTCTATAATTCACAATCTCTCTCTCTCTCTCTCCAGATACGAACGGGCGGCGACTTATTAAACGGTTTTATTCAACTTCACGTTTCGCTTGTTTCAAATCTTGCGACCGATTTTTCATCTACTTCCCGTTAACCGATTGAGTTAAAATTTTGCACGCGTATGTAGTTCCGATGACAATACAATATTATGGTAACTAGCTGACCGCGGCCCGATTTCGTCCGGGTACAAAGCACACTTTTAAATTTTTAACCACCTACCGTTAACCGATTGAGTTGATTTTTGCACGCTTATGTAGTTCCGATGATAATACAATATTATGGTAACTAACTAACCGCAGCCCGGTTTCGTCCGGGTGCAAAGCACAGTGTTAAATTTTCATCCATCTCTCGTTAACCGATTGAGTTGAAATTTTGCACACATGTGTAGTTCCAGTGACAATACAATATTATGGTGATTAGCTGATCGGTCCGGCTTCGTCCGGGGCTAATCGCGCTTTTGAATTTTCATCCGCATCTTCTGTTAACCGTCTGAATTGAAATTTTGAACACGTGCGCAGTTCCGATAACAATATGTTGGTAACTAGCTGATCGGTGCGGCTTCATCCGGGAATGAATCGCATTCTTAAATTTTCACTCACTTTTCATTAAGCGATTGAGTTGAAATTTTGCACGCGTGTGTAGTTCCGATGACAAAACACTATTACGATAGTTAGCTGATCGGTCCGGCTTTCATCCGGGTGCAACCTTTGCAACGACAGTATTTTCGTATTTAAGTTGGAGAGCGCAGGAGGTCGTTGTAGGTAGCATATATACTTTTAAAATAAATATACTATAGGTACATGTTCATCAACAATAAAGAGGAAACAATCAGTAGGGAGCGAAACACCAGTTCAATGCACGTAATAATCAGTTGTTATTTGATGTGTCGTAATACGCAATTTATTACATAACTAAGTTCTTAGTTATATGATAACAATATAGTTAATAATAATCGATCCAATTTTAAGACCGGCGAGAAAGAAAATGTTTCAATACTGTTGTGATAATATTACTTACTCCATAATTGACTTTAATGTTAATTCTACAGTAGAACTCTAAATCTACTTTCAAGGTCATACCAAAAATGAGACACTTAATAATAATAATTTTATTATCCTTTTTGTACTTGCATATAGCAGCAGGATTTGTCACTATACAGCAGTGTTTTTCAACCTGTGGGTCGCGACCCCCTGGGGGGTCGCGAAGCTTCTATAGGGGGGTCGTCAGAGGTCGAGAGAATTTTAATAATACCTATGTGCGCAAATTGCGCTAGTTAGTTATCAATTGGCGACGTATTCGATGTATGTAATAATTGTAAAATAATGTGTTTTACGTACTATACTCGTATTATGTACTTATATCCGAATCCTAATTATGGAGACGTACAAAAACGTCGTATGGAATGAATATTTTAACACTGTAACATACACATACATACATGATAAAAAAGCGAAGGGCCGGGGGGTTGCGAAATATTTTTTCATACCAGGGGGGTCGCATCATGAAAAAGGTTGAAAAACACTGCTATACAGTATACAATATACATATAATAAAATAATATATTAAAATAAATTATTAAACGATAATAATTATAATATCAATATTAAAACAATAATATTTATTATCATTAAAAAAACATTAAAACATTAAAAAGCGTTAGAAGAATGTATAAATTCTTCAACGGAATAAAAAGCATTTAAACTATTTAATCGGTTCATTTAAGTTTAGGAATTCAATTTCTTTACTAGATCGATTGGTTTCTATCGAATGACAGCTCTATGCTGTGGTGTCGTCTGTAGATTGTTCTTTAAGGCCGCTGCACATGAGGCTGGATTTGCCGCTAGATTTGACTACTAGTTTTCTAGCGCTGGTTTTATTAACTGCTTTTATGTGCTTGCTTCACACAAGACGTCTATTCAAGCTTGTTTTGTAGACAGACTTGGTGTGCGCGCAGTAACAGTTTAAATATAAATACGGAGCAAAACCAGTCTGTTGTCTGACTATGAGCAGAATGACGCCATGTTAGTTTGTGGGCGTTTGTTCATGTCGTCCACGTGACAAAATACTGTTTCCTAATTGGTTTTTGCTTAGAGCAAGCAGAGAACCTAGAAAAAAATAGCCCTGTTCTAATTTAAAATCTATCTTGTGAGCTAGCAAGCGAGCCTGCAGTGACGTCATTTCCAGCTTCGTACTCAGCCTGCCGGCCAGCAGAAGCCCAAACAGTGTTTCCAGCCTCGTGTGCAGCGGCCTTTAATTCATAAAAACTGCAAATTAATGCATCGGTGCGAATTATTTTTTTTGAAACGTTAATCTCAGTAGGATCTTTTTGATTTTGGTGCCAATCGAATTACTAGATTTGGAAATATAAACAACTTTCTGCATAGTTTGTATTGATAAGTCTAATAAAGAACTGGCATTTTTCATTTTAAAAATTTTCAAAAGGCATGCATCCATATCGATTCTCTAAAAAAGTTTGCGTAATGTTTTGGTCATGGTT
This sequence comes from Xanthostigma xanthostigma, assembly GCA_963575645.1. NCBI lineage: Eukaryota > Metazoa > Arthropoda > Insecta > Raphidioptera > Raphidiidae > Xanthostigma > Xanthostigma xanthostigma. The sequence continues at coordinate 37,753,554 of OY754470.1, forward strand.
CATGCGTTTAACATACCTGCCCTGTGTTCAATCTGGTTATATAGCAAGTTTTGATCATAATATTCTAGTTACAAAAAAGTCGCCGCAAGGTAAAATGTCGATGGTCACTAAACTTGCAGTGATAGCAGATTTGTATATCTAAAATATGTACATATATAATAATAATATATACATGGTGATCCAAAGGGTTACATTATATCTTGAAAAACGAATTTAAGACAGAAAAAAACGAGTTATGATTACGAAGTTGATAATACTGAATCCATCAAGAATACGTGACTTCGATGACATCGCGACTATATTCAAATGAGATCAACTGTTTATCAGTTAAATGAGAGCTTTGGCTAACTTCATATGAAAGAAATTATAATGATAATTATAAAAGCACGACACAATTTTAATCTCGCTGTCTTAATTTTTTTAGTAATTCGTCAAACCATTGTGTTTAATTTCACAGTATAGACAAATTACTCTACAGTGTCGCACATTAAATACTTCTTCCAAAAGAATTAGACGTCAGTTGTGATTAATAAAGAATAAATTAATAATAGCGCACCCCTAATTTTATGCCACAATACGAATTGATTGAGCTAAGTTTCGTTTTATGTAAGTTTTTTTAATGATTGAGATAGTTTTATCATGAAGATTGACTCTATTCAATAAATAGAGTAACCGTGATCTATTGAAGTTAATGATGAGTATTTGGAAAGAATTCCGTGGCATAAGGATCGAAAATGAAGCAATACTGAGACTTTTTTAAACTTGCATTTAATACTAACGTTTAGTATTAAATGCAAGATTAAAAAAATCTCAGTATCGCTTCATTTTCGATCCTTATGCCACGGAATTCTTTCCAAATACTCATCATAGTTTTATCGTTTTTAAATTATTGCACATACCACTACACTAGCGATATGTGCTCTATTATCGCTTTGCGCGTCAGAGCTGAGTAGTTAATACAAAAAGTTGTATCTAGGCTAATTTCGCACGAAATTCATTCAAATTCGAATTCAATTCGACTGTAATCTGCAACTATTCCATGTTTCACATGATTATTTAATTTTTTTTTCAATTTTTTTAATAATGTGTATTTTTTATCATACTTCTCGCAGAAGTAGAGCCTCTCACGGGGGGAGGCGTTGGTATGATTGGGCCAGACTGCAATAAACGTACGTGGAGGCAATTTTGTGCCACAGTGCAAGATAGTGGGATATAGATACGAGTGAAAATAACCAGGATTCAGAACTCAACGTCAATCTAAAATCTATTTTGTCATAATATTTGCGTGATACTTTTAAGTAGTTTGCCAATTTTTATCCCGACCTGTATATACGTATGTAGATATAATATTGGTCAACTGGCTATTATAACACTACCCGAATTCACATATAAGCAAAATTTGTATTCAGCAAGGGACGAAAGCGTTGTCGTTATGGCGAGGGATAACCAAGCATAATACTCTATTACCAATGAGATGGTCGGATTACTGTTATAATATATGTATATATTGTCCACGGCATATCTCCATCTCCGTTCCTCTATACTATTTCTCTCATCATCCCTCTGTACCAAATAACATAGGCATTAGACTGTGATCAGTGGAAAATATGAATATACTGATCTAATAATGCATATTATGGCATTTACACGTGCGTTCGTTCTCATGTTCACATGTTGACGTCATTTTTATTCTTCAATTAATGCATAAGGAGTGAGGGTTTTGAATCAATATTTCTTCATTATTTTATCCCAGTTATAATAATTAGATTATCATATAGCTCTACATTCTTATGCAGAAATGGATAATCAAATTTCCTCATTACTTCCATTGGCGTAGCAGGAGGGTGGGCCTGGACCACACAACAATATTAATTGTTCACGTACAAATCTATACTAATATATTAAGCTGAAGAGTTTGTTTGTTTGGTTGAAAGCGCTAATCTCAGAAACTACTGGTTCGAATTGAAAAACAATTTTTTTGTTGGGTAGCCCATTTATCGAGGAAGGCTATACGCTATATAATATTAATATCACGTGCTACGACCAATTGAAGCAAAACATCAATGAAAAATGTAGCAAGATGTATCTCGAAATTTGTCCGTCCGACAAATATTATCAGGTGAAATGCCCTAACTAAATATTGCAATGTTAGCGCCACACATTCACAAGCTCGGCTAGCTCAGTCGGTAGAGCATGAGACTCTTAATGGCAGGGTCGTGGGTTCAAGCCCCACGTCGGCGAATATATTTTTTTTTTTTTTATTTTCTACAGCTTCTAAGGCTTACATTTCAATTTTTTTTAATTTTATTACGACTAATTAAAATTAAATAAATTTAATTAATAGCTCATTTGAAAACTTACAACTATAGGTACCTATATAAAAATAATTTTCCTACAGTGTTTGGAATTAAACATTTTATTAATTACAGTAAATTATTATTGTTTTAAAAGAAATTTATTACTTAAAAAAAGTATAAATACTGCTTTTTAACGACAAAAACTTTTGAACGGTAACTCCGATCATTATGAAATTTGAACACAACATTCATCTCGGTAAACTAAGATGAATGTGCGTACTCATGTCCCTCCCTTCCCCATTCGTTCTTTTGCACCCGGGTGAAACCGGGCGGAACCGATAGTTATGTAGGTATATAAGTGGCAGGGGAAATGGTAGGTCGAGTTTTGAAAGTTTGGCCCCCCTAGGATAAAATCGTTGCTACGTCTATGATTACTCCTTAGAAGATTACATCTACTGAATGTAAGTCTGTGGTTTCTATATTGGATAACTTTCTTAAAGCCGCTGCACACAAAGCTGGTTTTGTCGCTAGATTTGGCTGCTAGGCCTCAAGCGTGCTGTGGCGCTGGGTTTCGTGAAGAAATATCGCTGTTAAACTCTCAGTTGCTTATTTTTTTAAACAATTATGTATTTCGCAAAAATGATGTAACTATACTAAAATGTACTCGTATGAAATGTTTATACCGAACGAGAATCTAACAATAGATTTACACCAGATCGTTAATAAACGTGTAGAATTACCAGCGCTGTCAAATTAAATATATTGTGATATATTGAACTTACCTGTCAAATGCTTTAAAATAAAGATGTAAATGAACACATTTAGTGCCATTATTTTATCATTGATCATTTTTAAATGGAAGTTACAAGGGCACAGGTAACTCCGTATATTATTAGGAATTAAAAACATGCCTAAAGTAATTTGAGCGAAACGTTGATCTTATTAAAATAAATACATAAATAAAGTAGGGATAGGTACTTAAAAAAATTCCTATTTTTTTATCTAAACCTTTCTTGTTATGGTAAATACAGTAAATATATAAAATCAGAGAGATGCAATTTCTTGGAAAATGTTTCTGAAAACTTTATAATTATGCAAATGCATCGGTATTGTACATACAGAATTTTTTTGGAACTTCGACATTTTCAGTCTTTTCCTGCACAAACTATAATTTAGGATCTTACACTCTACTTTTTTGTTTCACGATTATGCGATTAAGTCGTTTGTAGATATTGTCTACCCACTGAAATTATAAACTCATTTATCGCCAACGCGCGATTGTAAAAAATACATAGCTCACTAAGTCGCAGATTTGCGCGACGCCATGCCATGCTAGGAGACAGAAAGTCATTTTTTAAAAACTACTCGTTTGGTTACAAAGAATCAGAAAAAACTGTAAATTCAACAAAAACTCAAAATTGATTTTTGCACCATTCCTATTTTTTCCTTTACTTTTATAAAAATTTTATATAAAAACTTACAAAAGAAATATTTTAATGGAGTACCCAGTTGATTGTTTTTATTTGTTGCGAAAAAAATTAGTATAATATTATCTATTTGTGACATTCCTGAATAAAAAATTGAAAAGTAAGTTAACCCTGCAGGCCATAACGGAAAGTTCCCGCTATTTTCGACTTCAAAAAGCTTAAAAATATATAAAATATAGCAAGAAGTTTATTTTTTAACTCTTCGAGCTCAAAAAAAAACACTTTCTTACGAATAATTCGTTTACGATATCTCGTGAACAAATGATGCTGTTTGCGGAGATCGACTCAGTTTTCTTAGGAGAAGAGTTGATTAGATTTTGGAATTATTCGGTTTAGTAGTTTAGAAAATATTCCAAAAAAATAAATTTTTAAAAATTTTTGAAATTTGTATTTTTGAGATTTCTCAAAATCTATTGGGCCGAATCATTTCAAAGTTTCAGAAAATCTAAGTTCAGGAAAGTCACGTCAGATGCCGCAAACCGCGTTTCAATCGGACACTCCGTTCAAAAGTAATAATTACATTCATACATACACACAGACCTACGGACATCATCGCCAAAATAGTCAGAATAGCTTCCGAGGACTTTAGTCGCGATCTGACGAAAGCTCGAGTTTCGAAAATCGGGGTGAAAACAATAACTTCCTGATTTTTTTTTGAAAATCATTGATCTTTATAGCGGGAAGTTAAAAAACTGGATCATGAAACAATTCAATAAATCTTGTTTAAATTGATACTTAACTTTGGAATTCCTTAACGTAACCAATCTTCACTTATATTTAAAATTTAATTGCATATATTTGTCTTGAAACTGATCAAAATAGTTTATTGAAAAGGAGAAAAGTAATACTAATTAAAATAAAATTTATATTATAGGAAATGTTTATTTAATTTGTTATATTTATGTAAGTGGAAAGGCTATCTAAATGTGATTATCAAGAATCAAGATACTCAATTGTAAAATAACATATACGACTTAGAGATAGTATTTTATTCACCAATTACTTAACTTTATAGCTAATAAAATGTTTAGCATATTTTTCACAGGTGACCTAACAAGAGATTACTAATGTAAACACACATTTTTATGACATATGCTCATTTGCAAGAATAATCACCTTCCTTGCCTATATTCAATTAGAAGTCAGCGTAAAAAAGAGGCAATCGACTTCTAATTGCCGTAGTTATAGAGAAGTTGATTGTAGAAAGAAGAGAATAGTATATTGTGCGACTAGTGAGAGAAGGAGAAGCTTCCATGAGCGTGACATTTGCCGTTCGAGCGTAGCGAGTGCGGTAACACGCGAGTGGAATATTCTCCTTCGATCAATAGTCGCACATAATACTTTATTCAACTAGCACGAGTAATATGTAATCGGGGTCCTGATAAAAGGAGGAAAAATAAAAAATCACTTCATTGATTGGCGTACCCACCGCCCTCGATGCACACAAGATGGTCCTGACTTTCGCTGAATTGCGATGCTGTTTTCATATATACAAATGGCTACCGGGTTCCTATTGGTCCAGAAACTATGCAGTAATAATACATTACTGTACAGTTTCGGCTCGCTACCGCGTTCCTATTGGTCCCGAAACTATGCAGTAATACATTACCGTACAGTTTCGGCTCGTTATTAGCACTCTACGCGTCAACATGAAGTAATTTATTATTTCTCCCGAATTTAGCAGGGCCCCGAAATTATATATTACTCACGCGTGTTGAATAAAAATAATTTTTGAAGTCGGTTCAATTTAGGGAATGGTATATTACATCACAAGGGCAGAAAGTTTGAGATTCTTGAATTGCAGCGCGTCATGATGCTCCAGGCGAGCCAAGGCATCAAGAAGCGCAGTTTAAGGCTCTCAAGCCTTCTGCCCGTGTGGTGTATACTATTTTTCTTTATACCTCAATCGAAAGTACGCTTATTAATTACATTAGTGAATTAATTACATATTGATTACATAAAAATACAGATAAATTCCAAGCAAGCAGCTTTGAGGAATACGCAAAAACACGAATAACAGCTGTTCGCGACTATTGGCTGGCGGCAGTCTCATGGAGCGGTGTACATGATAACTATTTTTCTTTATAGCCGGTCGAAAGTACGTACTTCCGACGACAGTGCGTGTAATCCCACCAATGCGCATAAATGTCAGACATTCTGTCTTAAAATTGATGCCGGATGTATACGTACTTTCGACCGAGGTATGAAGAAAACTTCACTTTATATCAATTTTTCAAGAAAAGAGTGGTTTAAATACTTGGCGTCATTTCTGTAGTCACATTTCCTGAAATACACTGTAGTCAATACTGTAAAAGTGCAGAGGTCGGTATATCTTCGTGTGTATATATGTACAAACAGTGTAGCAATAGTGGATCCAGACACAAAAGAAAAGTCTATTATATGTTGAAAAGTTTCTAAACGGGAGACGGTAATCTAATCCCTTTATCGGAAAACTGAATTTAGTTCGTTTCCTGTGAGCATTCACAGTCTGAGTGTACATCCGGTAAACAATAGGTGCAAGTATATTGTATATAAGACATCTTGCCGATCTGTGTTTGTTTTTTGCTACAATAGTATGCTACGCTTTTTACCTACAGAAAGTCTTACTCTTACGTGAGGTCAATGAAGATTATGTTGTGTATTTTAATTAAAGATGTCGTAAGTTTTCTTTTACCATTCAACTCCACAAGTAGTGAATGGTACTAATTTAGGTCAAAATGAACGAAAAAAATTCCTTTTGGAATTCATCGAGTTTATAAACCATTTTTGAACAAAGTTTGTTTGTCTGTAAACACGATTCAGATCAAACTGTTGACCGGATCGAAACCAAATTTTTGTAAGATGTTTGACATGCAAATATTGCTACACACTCCCCGTTGCGACGACAAAGGATTTCGTAAGGCAACAATCGGCTCGTCATTCTAACAATGACACACAGATTGTTGTGGGGCAACAACAATCGGCTTGTTGTTCTAACAATATGCGTAGGTAAAAAGGGGCTTTGTTGCCAAATTCCAGACAACAATGAATGCAAGAAAAGAAAGAACCATGGAGCTCAGTAGACGGATTAGTAATACAGTGTGTATCATTGAGTTAACAATCGACAAACAGTGCGTAAAAAACATAGTTTAACATAAATAATCTCTTGTATATATAATTAATAAAGAAGTGTGCTAATAATTTTGGTGTGTTCCAGTGTTGTAAATATTTCGTGTACTTACATAAAGAGTGACTTTGTATTCTTCATTACTTATTCTTTTTTTTTATCAGTTAGAATTGTTGTTTTGTTTCTGTTACGTACTTTTCGTTTGTTTATTTGTTTTGTTAACGTTTGACTATTGTAAATAAATATTTTCCACCATGAACTAGAACAGTTTTGTTACAATATGAAAGACAATAGGGTTCTATTGTTTTTAGGGAAAATGGGCGCATGTGCAGAAGACATGCGCTATAACGTTACTTTTTTCTGTTATAATGGTATATTTTTCATAACGGTTATTTTTTTTTTCAAGAAAGTTTTGTTAGACATTTTTTTCTGAGCTTTATAGTTTTGGAAATATTTTGAAAATAAAAATAAATCAGCTGATCTTTAGTTCTGAAGATGTCAAAAAGTAATTAGCTGACTATAATTAACTAAATATAAAAATGTGAGCCGTCGTGCGACGCCTAGCAGATGTGAAACTATAGTAACTAAATTTCACCTTGTCAACTAACGAAATTCTAGTAACTAAATATCGCCCTTCAACTAAATTTTGCCTTGTCTTCTAGTTGTCGCCTTTAACAAACGCCAAGTTATAATCCAACGCATACACAAAGCAAGCGTCATGCGCTGTCATCTAACGAAGTACTAGTAACTAAATTTCGCCCTGTTATCTAGAAGTCGCCTTTAACTAAAGCTGTTTAATCCAACGCACACAAACGTTACGTCCTTCCATAAAGGTGACGCGCCAATTGCTCGGTTTTACTCCCAACCAAATGCGCCATTAGATGTTTCACATGAAAAACAAACTAACAAACAAATAAACAATCTCTCAGGCTAAACGCATATACCTGCTCCGTTCCGTCGTGGGTAAAAATGAAATTAAACTTGTTCTTTAATAGTTCGTAGAAACCAAACCCAAAATGTATTGTCCATCAGGAATGTAGTCTGCATTGCAATATTTTTTTGAGAATTAGCGCTCCCAGGAACCCGAGCTCGTACCAGTTGGTTTGTATATATTATGCTGGCTGACGGATTCTCTCTCGCTCTCTCTGTCTCTCTCTCTCTCGCTCTCTCTCTCTTTCTCTCTCTCTCTCTTAAAATGTATTGTGGCAACAATGAAGATTTATAAATGTTAAACAGTCACATCAGTATCATCACATTTGTCAATGCGTTTTGAACAACATACGGTATACAAATGTTCCAAAGTGTACACAGCAAGAAGTTCTGAAAGAACAGAGCGAGCCCGGGAGGACGGGTCCATAATAGTTAGCTTATCCCTATCTACAGACGCCATTCAATGGAACCAACGCACGAATATGGCATGTACTACATATACATACTGTCTTTGTATGTAGAATGCAATGCCACATACATACTGGATACTTTATATTACATACAGTAGAAATCATTTTAACTGATTTTCTACCTGACTTTCGATTAACTAACAAATCTACAGATTAAAGGAACGGCAGTTTTATTATTTTCAAAAAGTTTCCGAAACTATAAATTTAAAAAACTTTCTTGTAAAAATAAATAAAATAATAAACCGTTATGAAAATTATACCATTAATATAAAAAACAACGTTATAGCAAATATCTCTTCTGCGCATGCGCCGATTTCCCCCCAAAACAATTGGGCTCTTCATATTTGCATATTAAACATCCTCGCAACATTTAGTTTCAATCCGCTTATCCGTTTGACATGTATCGTGTTCACAGATAAACAGACGCACAGATTTTTTCCAAAAATATGTATTTTTGATTCGGGGAACCTCAAAAAGATATATTGTAAAATTTAAAAAAATAAATTTTGACCTAAATTAACATCTACCATTTCCCACTAACTTGTGTTGTGGAAATGGTAAAATTTGTTATATTGGTATTTATTTATTAGGGAAATAAAGACATTAAACTTATAGCTACCTAACAATAAAATAAGTTTTTTTATATAACAAAAATATGCGTTAGACTGTCGCACGTTAGAAGTGAAACTTCTTAGGTTCAAGCATTTTTTAACGATTTTAGTATTTCAGGATTAGGAAATGGTTATATGGAATTTGTTACTGTGACTTCGTATACACACAATACGCACAGCCGCATGCGTGTAGAGTGCGTATGACGCTTTGCCAAAGAGAGTAGAAACGATTCTCCTATTCTTTCGTCTTACCTGCCGGTTGAAGTCGCAGAAGAGGAAGCGTTTCGCTTTTCGTCTGATCCAAGCCAATTTTCCGTAGCCTGCCTATAGATGTATTACTTCAAAAATCGAACAATCTTTTATCTGCTGTTCACCATCGAGATGTTCCAATATCCGCTCTGCTAACATCATCAGATCGAAGATGATGAAAATATTTTATTGTCAACCATATTTGCAAAGTAATAATAGGTTATGTTTGCATGATTTCAAGACGACCCTAATCGACGTCTAGTGCTCAGTTGCAGAAAGCATTGTCAGAAAATTTGATTTGATAATGACCTTAGATTGCGAACATACATGTTTCTCCATATGAATAGCATTGTAGAGTTTTAAATCGATCCTGCTCAAAAAATAATTAATTGATCGATTAAAACGATATTTTTCTTAAAATGAGCATACATGTATTTAGCATCGTTTTTTTGTACAATTTCTACTTCGCAACAACTTTTTTTACGCAATTTATTCAAAATTTAGCTTGAAAAGCATTCTTTTTCTATATAGGACAATCAATTGTTTTTGTGTGAGTGCAGGGAGTTTGAAAACGACATTAGACTGCTTCTGATGTATGGAAAATAATTATATGATCAAAATCTAAGGTTATTGTCAAATCAAATTTTTTGACAATCCTTTCTGCAACCAAGCATAAGTAATACAACTAACAAACAAGTGAAGGCAATAAATAACTTTTAAATATATGCTCCATGGACAATTCCAAGCATCTGCCATATAGAAATGAAGACATTGACAATCGATGCTCATCCCTATACTAAAAACTTTTAAAGGAACTTCTACTGTACCTACCACAGTAGTCACACATATACAGGAATCGTGCAATAAAGGTCTTCGAATAAGTTGTCCTAAGAATGGGCACTTGCAATTAATACTGCAAGAACTACAGACCTTCCGCCTAGCTAAAACCATTGTTCGAGAAATCTTTTTTTATATGTTACAGAATTCACTTAGTAATATTTTATAAATAAAAAGTCTTAATTTAAATGCGATTTCAAATTGTGATTAGATTATATATTTTGGACGTTTGAATCCAACGTTGGATTTTGTATTTCAGTTGAAAACATCTTTTTGGTAATCGAACATTGATAGTTATTCTTTGATTCTTACTGCGTACTCACTCAAACTTATACTAGAGTGGCTTAGTGAAATGTCATGGAAAGGTATTTGTAAACAAAAAAATAAAATAATCACAAGTTCCAAAGATTGATTTATCACTGTCAGAAAAAATATTTAATACAATTTTGTACAGTTTTTTTTAAAGGCCAAGCAAATTAAAAAGGGGTATGCTTTAGCATAACAATTTAATGTGTATCGTGGTATATATTGTTAAAATTGTTAAAAATGAAAATCTACAAAATTTTGATAACTTTAAAAACATTCAAAAAGGATAAATAAAATTAAATGCCTTTAGTTGATTTATTTATGCAGGTAGACTTTTAACAAAATATGAATAACGTCTGACTTTTTTATAAAAAGCTTATCGTGAGAGTTTTACTAACGTCAAAATGTAAAATTGTGAAAAATTATTAAAAGTGTCATAACTTTGTGGTTTTATATATTTTATCTGCTAAATAGTATCTTTGTCTAAAAGACCTATTAATATTTATGAGTTATGAAGAAATCAACTAATACTTACTAATAACTTTTTATCTGTGAATATTAGATATTATATACACGTTCAAGAAGATTGTGCTACATCAGATGTAATTTTTATTCCTTTTGTAATATTTAAAATTAATTATTATAAAATTGTGTTTTCATTTCTTTGCAAGTATTAGCCACATCGATTTTTTCGTTGATTTTTGATGACATATTTGAAATTAGAAATATTTTTTTACAAATATTAAATAAACTGATTTTCTTCTTTTTTTTCATGTTTTATTTGATAATATTGTAAACTCTAAAATATGAAGATATCGGTTTCCAATTTTCATATTTTTACGTGTTGCAAACTTAAGCCTACCTAGCCACAGTCTATCATAAATAAATCAACTGTATAAATCTTTTTGTGTGAAAGAACAATTTAGTTTATTGTAAGATGCGAAAAAAATGACAATTTGATAGTCTCGAGTGAATATTTATTATTACAAGAGCTCCGTAGTGTTGTCCGGGCTTCGGCTTTATATGCATACACGGCAAGCGACCAAACAGTTGACGGTCAAAGACACATGGTACATGGATTCTTGCCGTTTCCATGAAGATGGTATAATGAAATGCCCTTGGTCAGCTTGGAATGTGGAACGCTGCACGGCTATACGAAAAAATATCTATTAAGTTCAACATCGTTATTAAAGAATCTGTAACAATGCAGTAACAAACGCATCATATTTTCAAAAGAAGAAAAGAAGCGCGCTTATAATATGTAGGTAGAGGTAAAGAAAATATGTGCTGAAGTAATGAAAAATTGTGTATTAAAATATAAAGACGTGCTACCCAGAAAATGAATTATGATTTTCATAATGCGTTCAAATACATCATCTATAACCAGTCGCTGATGACCTCAGCTGTTGAACGTCTATAATCTACAAACACACTTTCTCTCTATGATCGCATTGTGAAAATATCATATTTTTAAAAGCAGAGAATAATTTGCTTCAGATTTGCTTAGAAGAGGTAAATAAAACGTATTTACTAAAAGTATGACTAATAACGCGTAGAACGTCCATTTTTCGACAGTATGTAATAACAGACGCCACCCGAACTACTACCATTTTCCATTTACTTCTGTCCTGTTAATAGCGGTGTGCAACTGGAGGAATAGGCATGATGACAGTACAAAAGAATCAAAGAATAAATGGTTTTAGAAATATATGTTGAAAGAATTCTAAAAAATGACCCAGTGTTAATCGGCCATGTTAACTGAACACCGAATGACGTCACGCCTTCTTAAATCAAAGAGAATATAAACACTTGAAGTATATATATAATCACCGTATCGCTTGAACTTTTGTTGCGATATTCACTTCTGCATCATTAAATTAGTTGTTTATTCGTGGTTTTGTGATACACTTTATGTCATTGGATTATTTTTGAGGTTAGTTAACTCGCAGCTATAAAGAAAATCATACTATTTTTCTACTAAGTACCCACTTTTAAGAAAATATTTAAAACAAATCATATCAGTAAGCAAATTAACATACCTATCTACGAATACATCTGCACCACAGCTCTACACCCACAAAATCTAATGTCGGGTGTCATTTAGACGTGACGTCTAGAAGATAGAAAATAGAAGCATAAAAATGCAATAATTTGCGTTAAAATTTAATTTATTAATGAAATAATGTTTTTTTTTTTTGGAAATAATAGACCTGTACCTACATTATCGAACGGGATTTTAAAATCTGCCATCAGGCTTATTGTAAGAAATTTGGATCAGGCAGACATCTTAGTGGTTTTCGTAAAATGAAAGAAGTGGCCCTCATAATATTACTAGCATTATGAACGAACACATAAGGGACACATATCTGATGGAAGAAAAACTAAGCTCCCACTGCACCCATAAATTTTATTCTCATTGTTGATACAGTCAAAGCCGAATTTACACAGAAGTGGTATTTGTACAGGAACACCGTTTGCTTGTCAGTATTTATCAAAAATGCCTGAAAGAAGATTATTTTTATTGATTGTTTTGAAAGCACCCGCGCTGATATTAAAAAATCGGCGCGCCTATTACTAAAATCGCAATTATTTAAACAAAAATAGCACTTTAACAAATAAATTAGGTATTTATAGAACTCATTAAACAAAAGTTTGGGTACGTTGGTATTAGTACAAATGATATAATAATGTATAAAGAGTATTAAAATTTATTGTAACTACGATAACATAAACACCGTAAGTTACAATGGTATTACGTGAGATAAAATTTAAAGCAGCAGACAGATAAAAGAAGAAATAGTAAAACAAAACACCAGCTATAATACCCAAGGCAGCTAACAAAAGGAACTAAAATGGAAAAGATAGGTAGATATCTAAAGTCCTTTGGCTCCCATATCGTGTATGTGAGCCTGGAGACACCACATCATATAAAATAGCAAAGTTTATATTATTTTCGCGTATAAGCGAAATCGACTATTTGATACAGCTCGGCCGTGCAACAATTATATACATGTTATTATAGTAAGCCAATGGTGTACAATTTCTCTGATATTTACAAACCGTTCGATAAATGAATGTATCGAATAAATTCGTTGGATCATTGGATGTAGATAGGTTAAAAAAGACATGTGAACCTCATCCACACAATCTCACCGAGGAAGTGAAACTTCTGAAAGTTCTGAACTCGTTTCATTCATACATTATCCATTTTGCGTTGCGTTTATCTTATCTCTATCTATCTATCTATAATCTGTCCATCTATATTTCGCCTCCGTTGAATCACTTCCCTTTTAATTTTGCATTACCACCGTATATCTTATATTTCTCCGCCGTTAAATAATTTCCCCTTTAACGTTATAGAAAATTTCAAACAGACACGGGCTAAAGAAGTTTCACTTACTGTCCTTCCTATTATCGTCTTATTGTGTTATTGGTTGTCTTCACGTTATCTGGCATAGTGAAAAACGACAAACTGAACATTATAATTTTATGTAAATTTTTTTCACATAATTTAGTCAAAATTAAAAACATTAATTATTCGTAAAATTATATTGTTTTCTTCTACTCTCCGTTTAAGGAAAATTATCTTTATAACGCAATAAAATACTCGGTCCCTTCATTATTATAGACTTAAACTGTATTTAAAACAGCAAGAAACCTGACTGCACAAAAATGAAATTAATAACTTAAAGGCAGAAAACAAGTTGGAAAATCTCAAGTAGCGGGTGTAAATCCATTCAAAAACAAAAGAAATACACAAATAGATCCCCACCTGCTGCATGTTGAGATTTTCCGATTCGTTTTCCACTTTTTTAGGCGCGACCCAAGCTATACCTGTAAATCTGTGAGTCACGATTTTTGTATCCAGCGTACAGCCCAAACTCCTTAACCGATTTTAAAAACTTTTTTTTGTTCGATTCGTCTCCGGGTAACTAAGATCCTAACGATTTTTGAATTTTGATCCTAGAGGGAAGCAAATTAAAAAAAAAAAGTTTTTTGCTTACAATTCGCTCAATTTAAATCAGATCGGTTCGAAAACGAAAGAGGAGAAAATTTTACATAGATTTCGTATAACAGATTTATTTAGAAAACAAGCTGCGTATATAAGTTCAATTTTATATAACCGATGGCAAACATATTTCGGTTGTCTTTGTCTGTTGCATAGTGTGATGGAAATTAGAAGATTGCGTATGTTAATTTAATTTTTGTTCAGTTGGGTTTCTTATTTTAAAAGAAAATAATTTTTATTGCACACATTTTTTTGGTCTCTTCTCTAACATATTACTACTATGTTCCGCTCTTCAAAGATAGTGTGCATTTACAGTAAATAACGATGTATCCGAACCATTATTTCCAAAGTGGGGGACAATAAAATGGCTTGTATATTATTATAGAGGCAATGTAAACCTGTACCTCTCCGGTATAGTCATGGACTGCGTTCCTATCGTATCTAAATACTATACATAGACGACAGTCTGTCAAGAATAAATCCTATTATACCAGGTGTACCCCAAGGTAACGGGTCCATTGTCATTCTGAAAACACCCTTAGCACAATAGGCTTCTGTTCAATAAAGGATTTGATTTAAAAAAGAGGGTATCACAAATCTAATATAACTACGCCCTGCTACATAAATGCTTCTGACAGCTGGTTTTATTTTCAGTTCTAAGTAGTGCGCGAGAAAAGCCGGGCAGAATTAGTGACGATAATCAAAATAAAATTGTGAAATCAATGTCAGATTCAGAAAGTGAAAACCGAATTCAGGATGTTTAAGTAAAAGTAAAATAATAATATATTTTTTATCTTATACAAAGCCGACAAATAATAATAACACAATTTATTATCAATTAAGTTATCATTTTGATAATATTTTTTTTGTTTTGTATTTGTACTTTTAATTAATTATTATTTGTTTTCAATTCATGACATATGTTTCTTACATTGATAAACATATTTTTAGTTCAAATAACTTTTAAAAACAGGAAAAAAAATGTGGATGTATAAAAAAATTCTAATATCTGAACACAATATAACACAAAAATACGTTATCAAGAGAAATATTCGCATTTATCGAACTAATTAAAGCAAATTAGTTTATATATTTGTCTGTCAAAGAAACAAAAAATTCGTGACAGTAGATACTATCGTGCAAACGTGTGGAAAAATATTTAATAAACAAAAAAGAAGCTTTTGAAAGCATCAGACCAAGTAGAGCTTTGAAAGGCTGTGAAGTTTTCTAACTTAAAATCATACTTTATTATTTCGGTAAATTAATTATTGTTTCAATGGACTATTACAATCTTAAAGTCTTCCAAACTAATGGTTAAGCGCTAGTTACATAAATGGATAAAGGTGCTATTTCTTTCATCAAAGTTTTTGTACAAATGTCGGAACTAACAAAAACTTTAAAAATGGGCGTGTATTATAAATTTTAATTAGGAACACATTTTGAGTGGCGATATTTCTAGAGAAGAAACACCATCTTGACCAGCTATAGTTGATTTATGAAGTACTGGTTTATTTGAAAATAATGATATCAATTTACCAGCTAGCATTGATTTTGCCGTGAGCTTATCATCCAACTCAGTCAAGTCGGATAAAAAGTATCTATTCGACTCATGTATTTTCAACTTCTTCTCCATCCTCACTTTGTTGCAGTCATAAACCAATCAGAAAAAAGCCATTATTAACTTAAGGTTAAATGTTGTCAATCGTAATTTTTGATTGGCTGAGTAGAAGGAGTCACTGCGTGAGACTAAAAACTTAAAAATACGTAAACAAAATCAGTTGAAAATGAGTCCGATTGTACTTAAGCTTTAGCAACCAGTTGATTTATCAACCAAGATTTATCAAAATCGATTCAGAACGCGTACTTTCCGTCAAGAATATCAAAATACTATACAAATAAATTATTATATCACCCAATAAGTCGCCGCGATTGTAGAAGACAACAATGGATGTTTTATACCTAATATAATGGCAGAAACGTATTATTCGTTTCATTTTTAACATTGGTCGTCGCGAGTAATGCCGTTCACTGTGAACTTTTAGTTCAATTTTTATTTTTGAAGTCTATAAATTTGTCAAGCAAAACAGACGATTTTCAAAAAATTACAGATATCCACTACCATAACACACGGCAAAAACAATCATTATATAATTACCGCCTTTTTTGTACAACAGGGGGCCGCTATTATACAATAAGTTACCTATAGAAATAAAAAATAAAACAATTATGATAGATTCAGACAGCCTCTTAAAAGTTTTTTTAATTGAAAAATGTTTTTATAAAATGAATGACTTTTTAAACTAATTGTGTTATTGTGCGTATTCTAAGCTGTTTCCAGTATTACAGAATAAAAATTTCTGTCTATTTATCTATCTATAGCTATTTATTTGTATATCTATAACTTTATGTCCTTGTTTCGTAATGAAACTATTAATAAAAATACAATTTCATTATTCATGGTGTTGATGACAGCGACAAATAAACCAACAAATAAAAAAGATAATAAAATATATTTAAAAAATAATCATTGATCACATTACTCCAAACAACATTCAGTACAAAAGTAGTACGTAGTCAGGTCCCCATGTCACTTAAAATTTATCTATTATGTGTACTGGTCGTTTGTTCATTTACATTGATCTTCTCTGTCTCTTCCAGGGATGACAGGAGCGCAACAGACAAGGACAAACGACGAGATTCGGGTGTCTATGACACACACAGACAGTCTCACAAAGTGAAGAAGACACACAGATAGTCACTTTTCGGCGACACCACATCACAGCATCTCTCCTATATCACTCCACAATCCACATAACGTACACGGATTTAAGGCCTACATACATACAAAGGTACCTACAAACATACATACATACTGTACTGAACGTTTCGAGTACTATGCTACATGCATGTCGTCCGTCGCATCAAGCAAGTTGCAAGCTGCTCCTGAAGGATCCCGACGCCGCGACGTCGCTTAGATTTATGCTCCAGAATGTGCGTGTTTGTGAATGAATAAAATAGTTTGCATACACTAAATCGCAATTTTCTTGAGTGCGTAAAAATATTAGAAAAGTAAGAAAAGTGTACGAATTTATGTGCGTGAAATGTCGTTGTGTAGTGTTTTGCGAAGAAATTTGATTTTAAACCTTTTTGGGTAAGTTTTATGTATCAAAACTGTCATGTTTGTTTAGATCCAGTTTAATTAATAGTTTGAATGGAAGATAAATTACATTTAAATAGGTAAACTTAAGTTAAACAAAGAAATATAGAATTATGTAAAAATGTATCGGTAGTTTTTTTTGCCAGGAAATAAATACAAAAAAAATGTGCAATATATAAGATGTTAAATAAAGTTTTTTTTCATTTTAAGTATCATTTCTTTTGACATTTAATTCCCGCCACTCCAGTTTAAAGTGGCATTTAGAATCAATAAATTTTGTACAATATTTATGCTCCTGTGCTCTGAAGTTCTTTTATTTATATAAACATGTTTTTAACACCACTAAAATCTGTGCTACGTCATTTAACAGTTTGTTTCATATAACTCAACAGCATGTTGTTTATATCTTCCGCGACTTTTGAAATTTTCATCCAAATTCCTAACACGAAATTAGTTTTTGTTTTCTCTTAAAAATAAACTTGAATTTTAAATATTTTTAAAGATGCGAAATTCAAGTATTGACCACCAGAGGGTTCCCATCGATAGGGATTCTTTCCGTCTTCCATTCTGTTTCATTTGTCTTTCTTTTTGCTTGTGTCTTTTTTCTATAGACACTCTTCTCTATATATGCTTTCTCTTTTCTTACTATTCATGTACCAAAATTTCTATCTCAACTTCTACACAAAAAACAAAATCTTTTACACTCTTCCTTGCTTGTGTTAAATATGGAAGTTGTTTATATCTATCTCTCTTACAGATTTGCCTAGCCGACTATTCTCCTTCTTTGTTTGCTGTACGAGCCGCCGTCTCTGTTATATGCATGATTGTATCTCTGTCTTAAAGTAGCAATTTGCATTATTTCATGTAGCATCCTT
The DNA here is from genome assembly GCA_963575645.1 of Xanthostigma xanthostigma. Taxonomy (NCBI): domain Eukaryota; kingdom Metazoa; phylum Arthropoda; class Insecta; order Raphidioptera; family Raphidiidae; genus Xanthostigma; species Xanthostigma xanthostigma. The sequence continues at coordinate 37,771,888 of OY754470.1, forward strand.
AACATACCACGCCCATTTTACATTGACCCTCAGTGTAATCGACACCGCCTATATGGTATTGGGATCAATGTATGAATTCCACTTTTCCAATATGTTTTAATACTTTATACTAAAACAAAAGCTGAGTGCATGAGGTCAGTTTTAAAGTCCTTTTTTAAAGCTGTAACAATTTCTCAAATTTATTAGATCCTTAAAAAACAGAATCTAAATTATTTCAACAGTGTAATTATTATCTCAATTAAAATTATTCTCTTAAAGCAGTTAAATATTTCTGGGTATTAATTTATTTTATGCAAGCGAAAGCAGAAACTTTTTTTTAATTTAACGACTAATTCTGATGATTTTTTATAAGGAACTCAATTCTCCATGTTTTTGGCATACAAAAAAAAAAAAAAAAAAACAATATAATGTATATTTGCTGTAGGTCTCCTGTCTTGCATAACCTGCCACTTGTAGATTACAAACTATGAGCAGTTTTGTCAACTATTTACTACAATCACAGTAAATAAAAAAAGGAAATTATTATTTGAATAGGCCAGCATTTCGACTTAGAAATTACTGACCGTGCAATTTTAACTTTTATTTTTAATGTAACTTAGTAGCACTTGTGGACTCAATAATTTATCAATTTATATCTAGTTTATAGATATTTTTCGCAGTGTTTTGTAAAATTTACAGAACCAAAATCATTTATGCTGAATTTTTAGTTTACCTTTCAGCTTTAAATCTAGATTTAAGTACTTATCTATGAAAGACATTCCAGCAATCCAGCACTAAAGATTAAAAATTTTCATCTTATTAAGCAAATACAGACACTTTGTATTTCATTCTCAAATTAAACAGTATTTTTGTGATGTTACAGAAGTTATGCTTGATTTTTAATGTGACTTTCCGCTTTAAATTTAGATTTAAAGCTGCAAGTCATATTACAAACCCAACAAAAAATATATTTAAACAATTTTATTTTAATAAGAAACTAAAGATAGTTCTTCGAAATTGTGTTTCTTGATATCAGCATTTTTTTCTGAGTAAAGTATTTATTAAAGAAATCATATTTTGAAAAGATTTTGTAAAATTAATGCTCAAATATATATTTTTAGGCAAATATTCCAAGTACGAAAGAATTAAAAAGAAAAAATCACAATTTTGACTGTTGATCAAAAAACAAATTGGGGCCAAAAATTCAAACGGAGATGTAAGTATGAAATTCGGAATATCTACATTATACAAACGCTATTTATTAATATGACATCATTTTGAACCTAAGCAAGTGGGTTTTAGCGATTAGAAAATTACGTATACCTACATGTTAACTTTATCTTAATACTTTAAACGTTTTTATACATATCTTGCCACGTGTAAAAACTTACCTGTAAAAAAACTTATTAGAATATTTCGAATTACAAAGATTATGCAAGTTTTTTTAATATTATGATGTCATTACTAGTATGAACAGTTTTTGATTATCGCACAACTAAAAAAAAAATGTTATTTTGTTTTCAAAAAATAATTTTTTAGACGCTGTCGTTACAGTAAAAGAATAGCTCTCGCACGTACTAACATTAATCTATAGTCTATCCCAGTGGTTCCCCAACTCTTTTGGCCCACGGACCCCTTTTCATAGTCAAAACTTGCCCACAGACCCCCTTTAAAATGTTAAGTAGGGTCGTAGGGACCACTTTGGGAACCACTGGTTATCTTATGAACCGATATATCAATAAAACTGCGTTGATCAATATCTGATCGGTCGTGTGAAACACAAAACAGAACAATTACCCCTTTTATCCTCCACGCCCTTGATGAGTTCCTATGTTTAGTTATTGCGTCTCTCACGCCTCTGTTTTTACTAGATCCCCGTATGATTTTGCTGCAGCTATTTTTTTAGTGTTTTTTAGTGCTTTAATTTCATAAACATATATTTCACTATAAAAATCATAGACGTACTCGTATATTTCCTTATTATTAGATATTATACATATTTACATTATATTATGTTATCGAAAAATCTCGTGGCATGCGTTTTCTCTATAAAATATGTTTCTCTCTTTCTGATCCACGCGCAATTCCAGGAACAGACGACGTAAATCTGATAACGCATATTAACAAAAACTTTTTAATAAAAAAATTAAACCGCCGAAAAACTGAAAAGCAAAAAATAATAAATCTTTTTATTTAACCGAGTTCTATCTAAGTAGTTGAACGTATGTGACAGTCTAGTTTATCTAAGTAATTTTGAGTCGGCGTCAACAATCTTTCGCCGGAAATCTCTGAGCGTTTACGAAGTTAATGTCAGCGACAGAGCAACCCGAACGGGCACACTGAGGGCATACGTCTTTGCGAGTGGTCGTGTGGAGAGCGCATGTTTGGAATGTTAATGTTTATCGCTGGAGATTTCACGTATCATTGTTAATTTGATTTGGTTATTTCTTTTAGTGATCTTTGTACATTGATGGTTTGACGCCGACTCAAAATTACTTAGATATACTAGACTGTCACGTACGTTCAACTACTTAGATAGAACTCGGTTAAATAAAAAGATTTATTATTTTTTGCTTTTCAGTTTTTCGGCGGTTTAATTTTTTTATTAAAAAGTTTTTATTTTATAATTTTTTGTGGCTATATAATTTATAATTGTAATACACAACTCAGCATGAAAATCTGAGAGTGAACTATAAATCACCCCTATTTTCCCACCCTTAGGGTAGGAGTTTTTTTTCCAAATTTATATGAGACGAGCCTCAAAGTATACCCTATCCAATAAAAAAATAATTATCAAAATTGGACCACTCTGTAAAAAGTTATGTGTGGTCATACATTACAATCAGTGAGTGAACAATCAATAATCCCCTGTTTTCCTACCCTTAGGGTTGGAATTTTTTTACCAAATTTATATGGGACCAACTTCGGGGTATACCCTTTCAAACAAAAAAATAATTATCAAAAATCGGGCTACTCTGTAAAAAGTTATGCGTGGTCATACATAATAAAAAAAAAAAAAAAAAAAAAAAATAAAAAAAAAAAAATATACGCGTCGAATTGAGAACCTCCTCCGTTTTTGTTTTTCGTCGGTTAAAAACTAACGTCTAGCATGCAGGAGAATCGTTAGTGCAATGCAATCCATTTGAAACTTAAATTTTTCATTATTCCATTGTTCCTTTTTCTCGGACTGTATACATACGCGTTTATTCTAAACTTATATAGAGCAGGGGTGTCAGACTGATTTTTCTAAAGGGTCATTTATAAGATTTAGGGTGTGTTAGCGGACCAGACTCGAAATTGAAAACTAAAACACATACTAAATTAAAATCTTTATTTATTTAGTTTAAATCAATTTTTCTCAATACCTCGATCGAAAGATTTTTCGTCATGTAAGGCCGAAAGTCTAACATTTACTCCTTGGCGGGATTACACGCACCAATACAGGAACTTCATACGTTCGGGCGGTAGTAAAGTAAAAACAACTGATCTACTGTTGTTTAGATGTCGTTTCCATAGCAAGCCTATTACATTTTAGCTAATAGTCGCAAACCGCTGTCATTCGTGTTTTTACGTATAACCTCAAAGCTTCTTGCTTGGAATTTAGCGGTGTTTTTATGTAATTAATAATTAATTAATTAATGTATTTAATAAGCGTGTTTACGACCGAGGTATAAAGAAAAATAGTATACACCACACTTTCGGCCTTTGTGGTGTAATATACTATTCATATTAAGGTAATAAAAAGAGTACATTTTCTTGAGCTTGAGGATCCAGCAATTTTAAAAATACGTAGTGTACATAACTTATTATAACACATATATGTCATGTTTTCTTCTTTTCTATACACAATAATAAAAATTTTAGTAAAAGAATCAATAAAAATATTTATTTATTGTATCTTCTTACGCATTGAAGAAAAATTAAGACTAGTTTATCCTGAAATAGTGTGGAGTGTTCCAGCATTATTTTAAATCGTTCCAAAGTGCATATTAAATCTCAATCTACCTATATATACCTACAAATAAATAAAATTTTAGTCTGTAATGTCAAAATAAGAGCTTTTTACTAAATGCGTAGGTATATGAAAGTAGATACATTACTTATAACAAAAACAATTTTTAAAATGTGTGTCTGTCTGTCTGTTTGTTTGGGCTAATCTCCGAAACGACTGGACCGATTTTGACGGAACTTTCACTGACAGATAGCTGATGTTATACGGAGTAATTTAGGCTATTTTTATTTTAGAAAAAGAACTAGGCACCGCGCAAAAAAATGAAAATCCCTGAAATTGTAAACAAACTCTGATTCAAATCGGGAAGTATTGTTACTTCAAGCGAAGCGGGTATCAGCTAGTAATCAATAACTTTTAATATTGTTCAATACGTTGTTTATACATATTTACTAATTATTACAATTTATAACAACTTAAATCTATTCATTCAATTTGTTAAGTATACACAGTAACAGTAATGTTTCAAGCAGCTAAATTAATGCCATTCGATAAATTCTCTTAACTTACAATAAATATACTCATGATCGGTTGCAGAAAGCATTGTAAAAAAATCTTATTTAAAAATGACCTTCCATTATGACCGCACATATTTCTCCATAAGAGAATTAGCATTGTAGAATTTTTCAGTTCGAAAAATAATTAATCAATCGATTGAAACCACAGTTATTTCAAACCGTTAATACATATATTTAACATCGTTTTTTGTACAACTTTCACTTCGAACAAAAATGTATTCTACGCATTTTCAAATCTTTGATTAACAAATAATAAATAAATAAATTAACAATTTTGAAGGAATTTTATAAAAAGCTAATTAGAAATTTAATATTAATAGTTTTTATACCTTTTCGATCAATTCTGAAGAAAGTCCAAATCCGGATCGAAACGTTAATGTATTAATTATATATTTTTTTGTTAATATATTGTTGAAAAATTGGTCGATAATTTTATTTATCTACGCATTTGCATTAAAATTTAGCTTGGCAAACGATGTGTTTCTATGTGTATCACTTATTTTTGTGAGTGTGAGTTCTATATAACAGGGCTGCGTGTATAAAAACTAATTATATGATCTAAGGTCATTATCAAATCAAATTTTTTGATAATTGCATTGTGCAACACAGCGTTAGACTGTTATTTCGACTACATATATCATAAGGTGAAAAAAACAACTTAATTTTAACACATATGATACAGAAATTGATCAGATTTATCAAAAATAGCTGATTTTTTTCCCGTTGGATTTAAAAAATAGTTAAACAAAAATTAGTTTAATATAGCGAAATATTTAGTAATCTTGAAGGCCATAGTTCGTTGCTTCATTTTATCTAAAATTTTAATTTTATATTCACAAAACCGTGTTGAAATTCAAAGTTGAATTTATTATCTTTCAGAAACATGACTTAAAAAGATGTAAATAAGTAATGTCATTGATATAATATAGAGGCTGCGGAATAAACTTTTGACCGTTGAATAGAATGGAAATAAGTATTGACCCAGACGGAACATAACTTTGGGAGAATAAAGAAAGGTTTTCTGGTAAATCGAATATTATATTTATTTAACGGCAGCCCTGTTGTTTTTGTAAAATATTTATGAGATACAAGAAATTAAAAGAATTGTTGTATGATAAGATATTAAAAAAAAATAGGAAGAAATCAGAGTAAAAATAACATCAGGAATATTAGTAATTACAAAAACCAGGCAGCGGGGTCAATTAAAAATCGGTTGTTATTTTTCGCTGCAATAAAAAGAGACTTAGCACCTTCTACACGAGTATCAGAAATGACGAAGCGAATGAAAGTGAACCATTTGTTCACGATTGTCTTAAAAAATCCTCAACGTTTTTCAAAGTCTATTTAGATTTATGCTCATATTCATAGAACACTATTAAAGGTAAAAGTTACTAATCGTTGAACAATTTTATTTGTTAGAATATAATTTACTTTCAATTCACCAAGCAAATTATCAGGTAGAAAAGTTGGTTAAAGAATAAGTATGCACTGCACTCCTTGCTCTGTTTGTTAGATATTTGACGTTCACCCAAAAATCCAACCGATGGCTTTAGTGGAAATGTCAAAAAAAAAAAATAATTCACAAAATAATAATGTTTTATCCTAGCCCAATTGCACACAAAACTTCCACTACTTTTCATATTTTACTAGTATACACTTTACTACAAAAGATTAATAAACAACACAAATAGAATCCACAAGGGGAACTGTAGATATAATACTCCACGTTTATAGGTTAGGTATTATGATGTATGTAGAGGCCATTAATATTTTATCAGGCGAATAAATATTTATACCCGAGAATTTGAACAGAATAGATTTATACCTGCAGTAAACATAATTATGCTTTCGATGAATTGAATTATCGCTATTTATTCGGAGGAATAGTTACCTGAATAATAAATGAACCGAATAAATAACTACTTACGTTCGGTGAATTAGTTAATAAAATTTCATTCAACTCGTCGCTCAATATCTTCGTGTAATAAGGGAGTACCAAAAATAATATGAGCGATATTCTTGAAGCATACAGCTAAAATCTGATCCGCGAGTTCATTGGTGGGCTAATATAAGAAAACCTGTATATGCTAATTTTCTTCGAAGATTAGAATCACCTACCTGTTTATTAACGAGATGCAAATTTGCGAACATTATTTAAATCATTTGCCAAAATTATTGAATTTAATTTTTGCATCTAAGATATATCTAACAATATTTTTACAAATTATGCGAAGAAAAATTTGCAGAATCTACTATAATTTAAACAAAAAAAGTGTTTAAAAATTAGTACGCAAAAATATAAAATATTTATAATTTACTAAAATAATTCATTAAATAAAATATGATTTTAAATTAAAAAGATTTAAAAAAAAAATATCTTGTAGTTCATATTTATGTTTATCGTTAACAAAAAACAACAGAGAAGTCGCACAGCATAAGATGTTACGGAAATTTAATAATTAAAAAAGACTTCATTAAATATTTATTGAAGAGTTCTAATCAGACGTTAGTCAAAGATTTGAACTAAAAAAGACTCCCAAAATAAAAAGAACAATTTATTTTGAATAGATTTGTAAAACGTTACTTTTATTTTATACGTCATTTACTTTAATCTATTTTTCAAAAGTAAATTTACAGCCTAAAAATTGAATGAAAGTTAAAAAATGACCGTGATTTTATTCTTATACCTAAAGAGAAGACGCCCTTAAATGCAAAAAAAAAACTTCAAATAACGTTGAATGGAATCTTAAAACACAATCCTTAAGCCTCCAATATTTTATAATAAAAAATGACAATGCTTCCGAAAAAAAAATACAATCATAATATGCCTATAGAGTGGCACAACCACTAAATATAGTGAAGTAATCTACTTGTGTGGTCACATTCTGATGCACATTTAAATATCAGCCGTATATAATAAAACCGGGTACAAATCCTGCCCACAGATAAATGCGAAACCGCCCCTTGGATTCAGCGCGTCGGCGTCCTAACATTTGGGGGTACGTCAGCGTTCGCGTCTCGACGCTACCCGGAGTCAGATCGACGCCAGGCGTCCGCGGAAAAGGTCGATTCCAGCAGTTCTGCTTCGACTGTTCACGTTGCTCAATATCAACACTCTCCTATTATACACACATATTAAACGGACACCTGCTAATATAATGGACGCACACTCACCGTATTTGTTGATCTCATCTCAACACCTACACAACCAGATCGGCCGACTGTCATTTGTCGAAGAACGTGCGACGCGTAAACAACAGACAATCAACCGTTTCATCAAAACAATCGACAACCTACATCACCACAGGTATGATTATTAATTTTTTATTCATCCCCGTTTATTATTTTATTTAGTGATTTGTCAAAGTTCGGGTATATAGTTGTTTTAGTTTTATTTTTTCAGATTTCGTTACATTCAAAAGGCAGTATATTTTATTTATGTTACTAAGTATGTTGCAGTGATTTATTGTTTCTGTTTTTAAAAACGTGTCACTTTGTAGTTACATTTTAAAAATCTACGAAGTACAAAAACGCGTTTCATTTCTTTTTTAATAGAGTTTAAATATTTTAGTAACGCATGTCGCTTCTCATACCATACACCCGTTGACTCTTATCCAGAAAAGTTTAAAGTGACAAGCATCATAAATTTAAATTAAACCGAGTGTGTTTAGAATGTAACTGTGCAACTTCGACCCGCTTGTACATAACCTCACATTCTATAGTGCTTTCACGCTTTTAACGTCTGCTGGATTTAACACCCTTTAAAATCTATCGCTATTGGATATTGCGAAGAGAAAAAAAAGTAAAATTTAGTGACCTCCTGTGGTTTCCATAGCAACATGGCTGCTGGTACTTTAAGGGTGCAAATGATAACTGCTCACTGGGGGTTTATATATAATGCAGTAAAGATTTCATTCCAACCCGTACGTCTGTTGTATTCGGCACAAAGAGCTTAACGTGCCTAGAATTCCAATCATTCGATTCGAGGGGAATCGAATTGTACAACTAATAATGCCGCTTCAGATAGTAAACGCTTTCTTCTTTCTAATTAAATATTTAAGATAGCAATTTCAACCCTCAACTCACTACCCTTATAAACTATTTGTATGTTTCAGATACTATTGCGAACAACGAAAGTGTTTTAATTATTTTTACAATACATAATATATTAACTAGAATACAGTAATCTACAGAAGCAATTCCCGATGCATCGCAATTGGTTATGACGTCATTAGACAGTAATTTTAACGCGCTCTCATAAATGAATTGTTGTTTTGGACAAACTGTATAGAAGACAATTTTCTGTCGAACAATTACATGAATAGTTAATCAGTGTTCAGTGATATTCCAGTGGAAGAAGATGTTTAAGGGAATTGCTGCTTTAGATGTAGAACAATATTTTTTTTGTAGAATAATTGATACGATTAGTTTATTTAATATTTATAGCTCATAAATTAGAATTAATGTTGTCTTCGACATCCAATGTCCGATCATCAGAAGAGATTCTTCCAGTAGAAGAGGACGTCTTGTATCGAGGAGTCGACTAATGTAGAACCCCCTGTACGTATACTGAATGTATCCTGAGTGTATATTCTTGTCCGGTATACCTTCAGTATACGTAACAGGAGGCCTCACTTTGCCACGACGCTGTCTTCTGGAACGACGCCCATCGCCGGAAATGACTTCAGTGTTAATTTTCTTACTTCTTTCAGCGCTTAAAATATGTATTATTTTTGTACTTATATTATATGTACATGTCTTATTTTTTCAATAAATATGATTAAAAATTGTTGATTACTTTTATTTTTAAAATTAAGAATAGAAAACTTGATAAAAAATGGATTCAAATTCCAAGAAAATAAAGTTAAAGAAAAAGAAAAAAAACATTCAGCAGAAAATAAAAAAAAATGCATTAAAGGAATAATTTAATAACCAAAGTATTTAGTTTGATACTTTTTATCGAATAATATCGATTTGACATACTGTATTTATAAAAAAAGCAGCATTTTTGCTTTTACGATCGTAAACGACATATAAGTAATTTTGTTTTACGTAAATTATGCACTTTTTAAGAAAATTTCTATACACTAAAAAATGGTTTGCATCTTGGATAGACATCCTCATCTGTAAAGTCAATGTAAACGTGTCTTTGAAATTTGAAATTTAATCTTTAAAACATAATTATTTAATACTAATGAGAAAATAATGATAGATTAAAAACATATAAAATTTATCGAAGCAAATATAATAATACAAAGTGAATAAAACAAACTGATATATAACTTTGTAGACGATAATAATTTTACCAGCAAATTATTATGAATCAACATGTTTTCATGTTTGATTTAACTATATAAAATAGGTGTTAAATATTATTACTCTTTCATAAATAAAAAAGTTAGGCAGTTACACTTTACTATTATTCCATTCATAAATTTTTTCTACGATGAATTGTAGAAGTCAAAAAAATTAAGTACTAACAAACCACCAAATCGATACAGAACTATACTTGTCTTATTATGAATCAAAATCACATTCTTACAATATTAACAAAAAACCATTTCCCTTTAGTTGCCAGTTAACTTATAATACCTGTAATTATTATTTTAGAAACACAGTTTTTGATTGTTTATACTGTATAGACCCTCAGTTCCATGAGAGGGACAAAGAAATAACGATGTATTTATAATAAGTAAAAGTGAGACAGTAAAATTCGGTAGACGTGTGAAAAAAAAATGTTAAATGACAACCTGAATAATTATCCTCATAGATCCTCCTCGTCACATTTATGTATTAAAATTATTTTTTGTTTAATAAAATTACGTTCGAATGTGATTTTCTCATATAGTACAACTATTATTTTTAATGATATGCGTGATTTTTGAGTTAAAAAATGAAGAGAAAACCATAGGCGTAGCAATTATTTTATCCCAGGGGTTAGGGCAAATTTTCAACTCTATCTACCATTATCAGCTGCTATTTACACATAATTTGAAAACTTTTCATAGAAGCGAAATCGATCAACACGACTTTCTGGAGAATTAATTTTACGACAAAGAAAATATGTAGATTATTGTAGATTTATCTGGAACAATGAATATTATTCAAATTGGAACATTTCAATAATTGCGTATCCTTTCCTGAATTACAAAAAGTGATATTCCAAAAAATACCAACTGTATTTTTTATATTATTATTATTATGTTATTCTTCACACTACTACCATTGAATACATTTTCTAAATATGAGTTGATTTAAAAACTTGGTTTTTTATTGAGTCAAAATAACATCTTTAAAGATATAATAAAAATTCTAGTTGGTGTATTGTAATACAGATTACTCACTTACCTGCCTAAAATCAAATTATTTTTTAGAGGTAGGTATTACCTATATATCATTATTGAGCATATGGTGACATATTGATATAAATGAGAATATCACTTGGAAGTGGCCGACATTTATTTAACCAGTATTACCAAATATATTTTAGCTGGGCCAATAAGACATCACAAAAAATATTCATAAACAGAGGTGGGATTCGATTCACGTTAATCTGATTCAAAGACCAGTCTGCTGACCAATACATCAAAAGATGTTCTGTATTGTTTGCGAATAAGATTATGCGACTCGTGACGTCTAAAAAAATACTATCAATAAAAAACACGTTTGATATAAAATAAGCCCATTTCTTCCACCATATTTACTGAAATGACTCCTGTGGCAATAATTATCTTGAGTTAAATTTCTTGAAATGTATTGCTACTGTTTGAAATTTGACATGATTATTTTTATAACTATAATGATGTAGTTTAATTATACTGTAATTAATACAATACAATAATATGCACACTGTTCTTTGTACCGACACGCTACTTCCACCACGCGTGCATTAAAGGAAGCAATGTTTTCATGATTTGATTTTTAATTAAAGGGAGCAACATTTTGATGATTTCATCATAATAATATTGTGGTATTATATTATGTAACTAAATACGTTCTAACAGAACAATTCAAATACCATTCTAAATATATCATATATTAATAAAAATAAATTATTGACGTTTATAATATAATTAAGAATCTGAAAAAAAGTTTGATAATATTTGAATCATTATTTATTGGGTTACAACATATAGTCATTGGAGATTTGGCAAAATTATAAAACGAATATTTAATTTATTTCGAGCGTATTAATAGATACAGAAAACCTTAGCAATTACAATATAAAAATTAAAAACACGTAACTAATAGTTAATGAAATGAAAAAAACAGAAATAACTCTATTTAGAATTTAATAAATTTGTAAAAAATCTATTTATAAACATTAGAAGTCTTCTGCTGCTATTTGGATAGAGCAAAGTTCTGAACTAAACAAGCAATATGTATAGAAGAGCAGTTAAAAAGTTATTGCTTCATGTAAAGAACCAATAAAACTGAGTTAAAGGATTACAATAAAAAAGGGTTAAGGGAAAGTTGATACACCTATATATAGATAGGTATGTATATTTTTAGAAATTTCTATCAAGTCTTGTTAATGGACAATAAAAATAGAAAGTTCGATTTTTTGAAAGGGTTAAAAAGTGTGTTCAGCTTTCTAAAAATAAATATTAACCCTTTCGTTATTTTCTTCAGTTAGTTTAAGTGTAACATCTGAACGTGGCACATGGAGTTATAATTTTAATTAGTGATTTTTTTGAGTTTTGTGATTTAAAAAAACTTGAATTCATATAATCAACAGTAATTATTTACAGGTAAGTGTTATCATTGCTAATTATTATTAAAGTTTAATTAAACAACTAAGAAAACAGTTTCTCAATTTGAATATAAATTAATGCCTGCTATATTTTGATAGGTACGCTCTGGGTTTCTTATAACACTAAACATTTGATTACTAAATGAGTTTTTGATAATAAAAAATAAATAATTTGTTATTTCATAAGCCAGAAAAAATAGTAGAAATAGCGTTCGTTACTGATAATGTTCGTAATGCGGCCCTGTAATAAATTTGAAAAAAAAAATCTGTTCATATATTTAAAATACCGACATTTTAAATATGGCGGGTTAATGACTACTGCCACGATGATAGGTTTAAAATTTATTGTATTTTGGCGAAAAATATTAATTATTTTAATTATCAAAAATGAAAAAAAAACAAAGGTCAGTATAATTATAATTCGATACATATTGACGATTAACTGAAACTAACAAAATGATTATATATTTAAATACTCAACATTTTGGTCAATGTGGTGGCCCTTTTCAAGATCGTCAAAGAAAATAAACAGTAATGATAATATTACAGATAACATTTTTTTAAAAATATATTATAACTTTAACCATTTTAACTGGCAGTCAATAATAATTAATTAATTAACAATATTTAATTGTACTTTATCCCCCATTACCTATAACAAAATTAAAAATAAATATATCTGAGCTTTATAAAACAATATACCGACTGTGTATTTTACATTACACACTACAGAAGTAAAACTGTTATAATTGTAAAAAAATAACAAAAAAATATTGACATCGATCGCCGGAATCGAACCTACAACCTTTAGGTTACTTGGCAAGTATTCTACCTCGCCGCCAATTTAGTTAATGTCTGGTTACGTGCGTTACATTTTCAATCTCAAGAATGAATTTTACCCTACCGTGCCAAAAGAAGTTTAACTTCGAAAATTAAATCTGAGCTTTATAAAAATATTTAGTAAAGAGGTGTTTTTCGCTTCTTTTATTTATTTAAAAAGTAATAATATTCTTTCCGCGTGTTCCTATTTACCTGTTAAGCAAATACGCCAACGCGACACCGTCTCATAATGTTTACATATTCGATATTCCAGTAAAGTTGAGACAAGTCTGAATGAAAAAGAGTCTGAAACTCGTCAATATTTAATACCGAACTTGTGAAATAAAACGTGTAAATATTTTATTCCCAACAGCGTTTATAAAAGGGTCAGAAGGAGTATAGAGCGTAAGAGGGGAAAATATAGGGAGAAAGTCCCCGAAATAAATTACCTTTCCCGGGCAAGGATTGGTCACGTTTTATTATGTTGCCATGGCAACCGGTACTTGTGCAACTGGCTATATTTTAACAGTAGGGTTGAGGGTGCTGCAGCCATGTTTTTACACCCCGCTGTGTATGAGAACTTTTCGAATGTAGGTACGCTGCGCTACAGAAACATACGATTTCGACTATGGCCGACGAAAAATCTATACCTACTTGTAAATGCTCAGATAGACCGAGCAGTGACTTTGGTAAAGTATGAAGTTGAATTGATACAAATGTACTTAATTATTTAAATAGATAATTTATTATCAATTTATATAAAATTTTAAGGTCACAATATTTTAGTGTATGAAATGTTGCAAAGAAAAAAGTGAACATTGGTTTAATACGTTTTTGTTTCGGAAAAAAATGAAAATTTTAATCGTTATAATTATTGTAAGTTGAAAAGCAAATTTTTATTTTTTTAATTACACGAAATATGAGAAGTAATTATTATTTCAAATAAATTTTAGCGGTATACCGTTCAGTTTTATAATTGGAACATTTACGCCTATTAGCTATTGTCGGAATGACATAAATGTAGATTCATATTAAAGAACCAAAAATTTGTAACACGCTTATTATTATTAAAGTGGATAATAATATATATAATTCGCTAACCCTGACAAAACGGAGGCTCGTTAATTTAGGCATATAAAAATAATATTTTTTTGCTCAAGTTTGTTTCAATTATTGAACGATAACATAATATTTCAGTATAATTTTAAACAAGTTACTTTGGACACATTTATACAATTTTCAGTAAAAATCAGTCGTTTTTTCAAGAAAAATAGTAATTTTAATACCCGTCGATAACATTTTTTATTTTAATTTATTATATACATAACAACAATACTGAAAAAACAGACAGCATTGATTCTCCGAAGATGGCATAAAGTTTGCCGAAACGTCAGACAATAAAATGCAATAAAAAAACCTTCAATATTTGCTTAGTTCATCGATCCTATGCCACCAGGATTCATCCTTTAATCTTCCAACATTTAAACAGGATCATCATCACTATAAATTATTAGTTATTTTTCACAATAATATTTCTAATTAAAATATATATAAGTACAAAACTAGCAACTATAATTTCAATGTGATGTTTCCGAATTTAAAAAATATTCAGGGCTGCAAAATTATATAATTTGATCCCCATCAAATACTATCATTGCCACTTTTTTCTAACTAGGTAAATATTATTTTGTTGAAACTACAGCATAACGTTGCCAAATGAAAAAATTGGTTGATAATAGAGTTTACTGAACACTTAAATAATTAAGTATTTCTGTGAAAAGTATGCATAATATAACACTTCAATTATTAAAATACGTAAATGGAATCAACAACAGTTTAGTTAACCTATAATAATTCTCGGAAACAGAGCATTTAAAAAGCGGAAAAACTATCATTAGGGATTAGTTTGTAGTAATTTTTATAAGCATAAATTTAAAATTTATAGCTATACCTAAATGATTATTGGACAATGTTTAGCAAATATAAATTATTATTTAGTAGATTACAGTTATACACGTGTGATTTTGTAATAATAAGTGTTCCTTTTAGTTTGGTGATGATTTTGATGATGATAATGTTGAAACTTATTGTTCATTTGCAATCAATATAAAAATTTATTAATAAGTGTTTCTTTTAATCACGTACAGTTATATTGAAGATGCTTAGAAATTATCTTTTTGGAAAACTTGTAATATACAACTGGTTACCATCAGGACTGGGAGATTAAGGTTTGAGTCCTGATGGTTGCCAGTTGCCAGTTCTAAACTACCATTAACTTTTAGCCTCAATAAATTGACTTTCGTGTAAAATGTAACAAAAAATATTTTTGTCTATATCTATTTTTATTATTCGAGTAACAGCTTTGAAATTACACGTGAAATATTGCCATTCTCGCGCTGTGAAAAAAAGATGGTTCCGGCAATCTTGGAGTTCGGGACTACCAGTTAGATTGATATTATATATTCTGGAATATTTATAGTGTTTCAGCTGTTTTGGAATTATAATTTGTCGGTTCCATTAACGTCTATATGCCGTGCTAATCTACTTCTAAAACTTTGATTAACTCTAGATATAGGATTCATAAAATTGTCGTCAAAAATTTCATGAGTTATTATCATAAGATCTCTTTTCAGAGAGAATATCTCATGGAGAGAGTACACAAGAACCGATCCTGGACAGATCGCTTGGATACCTAATTAGTTTGTTAAATTAAAAAGAAGGCCCTATTAGTTTTAAGAATTTATAAAATAAATGTTATTCTTTCGTCTTGTGTTTCGTTCTCCTAATGTAAATAACCCTGTTAGTTGATGTCCTTTCAAAAAACAATACAAAAAAATTTCACAGCTTAACCCTCTATATCTCAAGCGGCAGTAATCGTATGTATATATCACCGGAAACATCTACAACCGTATAATATTAAGCAAATATACAAAAGAAGAAACATATCTAAAATACGAAAACCTCTCAATCGATTTGAAAAATTCGATCGCTTTTTAAAAGCTTACTTCTTGACGAATAACATAGGCCCTAATATAATTTGCTACGCCAAAGAGATGATGTCCAGTGCGCAAAAAATTGAGTTTTACATCCAAGCGAAGTTTAAAATAACAAAAATCGCCTTATTTTTAGATCTCCGTGTATTCATTAATAATAAATTTAATGATAACCACTGTACAGAATTTAAAGGGACTATGTGCTTTTGGTGTTCACATTTTTCACGAAAATTGCCTGATAATGAAACGTGCGCATCCATTAAAAGCCGGAGGCCATTTTCGATAATCGACTCACGAGGTGGTCGAGGGCCGAGCTGCTGGTGTGCTACATATGAAGGGGATCAACATATTTAAATTAACGTCATCAGACACGAACCGGACCGCCATAATGGTCAACGCTGTACGTGATCAGATGATTTGATTTCGAATCTGTATTGTATTAACGCATGAAATAATTACCCTGAATCATTACACTGAACGTGTACAAGTAATTTATATATAAGCAGGCTGGTCATTTACTACTATAAATTATATATTATGTAATACATAATATTATAATCTACATATATTTGCATATTTAAAGTCAAATATCAATATCGATTTTGTAATACGATACTTGCATGGAATTTCTCATCGGATTTCTATTACTCAGAACGAAAATATATGTCAATTTAAACAAAATTCTAAAATCTAAAAAAACGACGAACTAAGCGCAAAAATTTACCACATATGCTGTGAGAAAAAGATCTGTTTTGATGCATTAATAATAATAATAATAATAATAATAATAATAATAATCTTTATTCGCTCTAAATTTGAACATGCCATAAGCCGGTGAGCTTGTCAGTATATACATGGTAACAAATACAATAAAAATGAAATAAAAAATAAAATAAAATATTAAAAACGAAACATTAAAATTAAAATATAAACATTCAAAAATCACAACACTGGTAATTTAGATACTCGTTGGTTGAATAAAATGCGTTCGAGATTGTAAAATATTGTACAAACTGCTTAGACAACTGGCAGTAGCGGATTTGAAGTCTAAGCTGGCCTAGGCTCCAGGCAATATAGTAACTACAAGCCACCCCTTTCTTAGCACCCATCATATAGACTACATAATGAATTTACTTTATTGCCAACTTTTATCCAAATCGATTCAGAAATTTACTTAACTATAATAACTGCTAGTTTCAAATATTTTTCGAGGTTTCAGGGATAATTGCACATTTAAATAAAACATTTATTATACACTATATAAGTATATACACTCTCACGAACTCATTTTTGAACTTAGACGTTGCGCGCTATCAACAAAGCTGACGTACAATCATCTTAGAAGAGCGTTATGTGGGTCCTGAACTCAAATGTATTTTTAAAAAAGTTCTCGACAATATTTTAACATTGTTAGTTTTAATAAGTTGCCTGTTTTAAATTCATTTAAAAATCTCAACTGTCCAAAATATTGATCTAAATTAGATAATTAAATATTACGATCACTTTTTTATTATTATACGATGCGGTGTAGACAGCACCGTTCAGTGCGGCCCGCCATACGCGATAATGTGTTTTGTCACGATTGACCGCCCCTAATATCTGGTCGCCCTAGGCCCGGGCCTTAGACTAAATCCGCCACTGACAACTGAATTATTTGAACTATTCCATAAAATGATAATTTCAAGATATTGCAATTGAGTGTGATTCAACGATTTAAACTAGGATTAATGTCATTTTTTTCTCACTATTTATTGATTGTCATGACGTACCAATTTATGTTTTCAACTTTTGATATCTCTATAAACCCACAGTGCAGTTGATATACAAATATATATATATATACCTATTTTAAAACGTTAAAAGCAATCGTTTCAATTATTTGTCATTTTACGACTAAACAATTCTAATAGATTGGATAATAAAAATAATACCTACTACAATCACCGACTTAGTAATACTGACATTTTTAAGTGGATCATAGTTTCCACTTTAAAATGTAAGAATTAATAAAATGCTTGTTTATTGCAAGGCATTATTGGATAGAGTAATTATTCATAGTCAAAACAAAGAATAATAATTAATACAATGTACGGATAAGTGTTGACGAAAACCGTAATATCGCCCAGTATATTATCGGAAGAAAAAATGGAAAGTTTTTTTTTATTTTGAATAAACTATTTGAGTTGTTAGATAATATTTGCTATCGGATAATTTTTACAGAAGAGAATATATCCAAGTTACGCTCGGTATCGACATTCCATATTTTCTTTACCGATAAAAACATGCAGTGTAAAATGATTATAGCGAACTTTTATTTAATTAAAAAAGGTACATGTTTGGTTTACATTGTTACCCATATATAGAAACACTCTATATAGCGTAACAACCACTCTCAATAGCGACACAATACGTCATTATTTAGACCCCAACAATGGGTTTATTATAGAAATGTGTAAAAAACGATAAACAAAGTTAACAGATTATAATTTGGTTAGGTAATTTTTTTTACTTTATAATTTAGTCAAAATTAAAATCATTTATTCGTAAAAGTTTATTGTTTTCTTTTACGAATACCTTTTATAACGTACTAAATACCCGATCCCTTCAATTTTACTATATGTATAGAATTTACACTGTACAGTGTATATACAATATACATAAACATGATCAGCATATCAGTGAAGAATAAAGCTGAATTTTAACCCAATGTGCATTGCCCAAGAAGCGAATGAAATTTGATAACCCAAGCTACTATTTATAATTTATGCATTAAATGAAGAATTAGTAAACAGACGAATGAAGGCATTAAAAAATTTAAAACAATGAAATAAAACATTACAAAATGTGATTTCCTTACCTTTGCGATAATCGATGGAACAAAATCTGCTCGTCCAATAGTTCACTTGTAAAATCTGAAAAGATGTAAAAGAAAAAATTAAATTCGTTGTCAGATAATATTTAAAACAAATATCAGGGATATTATATTTCTATTTAGTCTATACCTATAAATTATTGTTGATAAAATCTGACAGTTATCGTCAAAATAAATGGTTCAACATTGCACTATTAGGATTAAAAATAAAAACTGATTTATATGAATGTTTGTTATAAGAGTGAATCTGAAATTGAATGTTAACAAACGTATTCACTATACAAAAAGGCTAATTGAAACAGATTCAATTAATTAAAATAGATTGCTATTACTTTAAAAATCAAAGACGACGTATAATTTTACACAAGCTTAGTATTAATGTCAAGTACCTATGTAATAAAATATTACTCTTGAAAAGTTCAATATTCTGGTTGTAAATAATAATTATTTCCACACATGGGATGCTCGATGTATTAGGGTGTTTTTTTTTTTTCATTTTTTTTTTGTTTTCGGTTCCATTGGCTAATGTTTTAGCAATGGTTCTAAAAAAAATTCTTCCAAAATTTCAGCTTCCTAGATCAAATCTGTGAACGGTGCAAACCGAGTTTGTTTCCCATTTAATTAACATGGGAAAAGCAACGTTTTTATTCAAATATGGATAGCTGGTAGACATTTTTATTTTTTTTTTTAATTTTTGATAGCAGCATTTTATAGAGAATTAAATTTCCTACAAAAAGGTCTTTAGTACTAAATCCGTGAATTCATTATTTTCAAATTAAATGAAGTCTGATTTTTATGAGAATGTTTAAACGAACATATCTTTGAAAATAATGAATTCACGGATTTAGTACTACGGACCTTTTTCATAGAAAATTTAATTCCCTACAAAATGCTGCTATCAAAAGTTATAAAAAAATTCTACCAGCTATCCATGTTTGAATCTTTGAAAATAATGAATTCACGGATTTAGTACTATGAACCTTTTTATTGGAAATTTAATTTTCTAAAAAATGTTGGTAATAAAAATTTAAAAAAAATTCTACCAGCTGTCTATGTTTGAAAATACGTAATTTTTTCTATGTTTATCAAATGGGAAACAAACTCGGTTTGCGACGTTCACAGGCTTGATCTGGAAAGTTGAAATTTTGGGAGAATTTTTTTAGGTCCAATGCTGAAACATTAGCCAATGGGATCGAAAAAAAAAAATAAACACCCCAGTATTTATATACCTACGCCTATATTTGGAATCACAATGATTGGAAGAATATTTACAAAGTATTTGAAAAATTCAGTATTCTAGGATGCTTTCGATCCGTAGTCCTCACTGAATAATTTTAAATTTATATAGGTACATGCATTGCGTGGCAAACAGAATGCCTACTAAGCGTAATTGAAGAATATGCGTTTCACGAACTGAATTATTAAATATGCGAAAAAACAACTCCAAATAAATCAAAGCATTTTAAATTTTTTTTTCTTCTAACGTTGTTTTGGATTATTTTAATCCTTGGCAATAGAAAAATCAGTGATGTCAGAAATGAATACTCGAATACTACATGCCGATTTTTTAAAATAGTACCGTACGCTTTTTTTATTTCACAAAATTTTATAGTAAAACTATGTTGAGACCATTGAATTACACATTCCATAATCAATTTCAATTCTGATATCAAATTCGTCAACTTACCACAAAATAACCGTCAGGATTATTTGCCTCTTATACGTGTGCAAATTTTCAGTTTATTATTACATTTATAGGCCAAGCTGTAGAGCATTTTTGCTTGACATAAAGACTAGTAGCAAACCGATTGTGCGGTGATATAAAAGATAATAAGCAGATGAATTATTAGGTATGTGTTTTTCACTCGAGTTTCCGGTAAATTTGTTAGTTATCAACAGTTTATTGCAAAAAAAACGCGATTTTTGTCTTTTTTTTGCTTATAACTTTGAAACTAATGGAGTAATCGGAATGCCCCAATGAAATGGTTTGTAGAGAATTAAAATATCTATAGAATGAGAGGTCGAATGTCTCAATCGGATAATTAGGTCCTGAAAAATTTAGGAAAAACCAGAAAATTAGGCATTATTTCGAAAATTCATAGCTCCGTCATTTTTTGAGCTGGAGCGCTAAAATTTTGAAAAAAATTAAGGTTCGTAACAGTCCAAATTCTGACAGTACAAAAATCTACTATAGACAACATCAAACTGGTAGTACATTAATTTAATTTTATATCGTTTTTTGTTGTCAATATCTTCTGATCTATAACTTAAGGTGATAAAAAAACGCACAGTAATTAAAAAATCAAGAATATTCTCAAAGCTCTTTAGACTATCAATAATAATAAAAATATTCCGAATTGAAATTTTTAAATTAGACGTATAGTTCACTTTTTTCTATGGTTACGTTGATAATTTTGATTCAAGACAGATTACAATCAAGCAGTCAAGGCACACGGCTCAATTGAATTACAAGTCAAACATTGTCAATACGGAGTTCATTGAGCTTTTGTTTGTAATATTAGATTCACAAAATCCTTGACCTACGACAACACAGCAAATATACAGTCGCTTTCATCCAAATGTACCTATAGGTGGGGTGCTATTTGTACCGGGTGTACAATAATGGAATAAAATATCCACCAAATATTACATTTTACACGGTGTAGCAATAAATGAATAACGAAGTTTTGAGAAATTTCGACAATTCTGTGTGATTTATTGGGGGTCAGTTTTCCAGCGATTTGATGTGTTTTTTTCGTGATTATAAAACTGTTTTTGGATAAGTTTTAGAGTGAGATACTTCCAATTTTTTAAAATGAAATTCAAATTTGCACTGCTTGTAGAACAGATATTATTTTCGTAGAAGTTATTTTATGTAATTTGAGAACATTTGCAGTTTTTTTTCATTTGTTAAAAATCAAGAGAAACAGATTTAAAAATCTCGCTTGTTTTAAATTTACAATATTTACTGAAAATTTCATTCGGAATTTAATGAGTATAGTGCACGCAGTGAGAGTTGAAGCCAGGCACGTCATCAATAATATGGTAGTGAACACCGATTTGCCCGCAGACAGTGGCGTCTAGAATAAATTCGACATATCCATTTATAGCGGTAGAATAAAAATAAACACTCGACGTACATGGATCTCCGAAACAGCCAATAGCAAGCTAGAAGGCGGGCGCAATGCGTTCACGTCACTATGACGCGGTTGCTTCATCTTTCGCCGCAGTTATTCTACAACTGCCACTCAGTATCACTGTCCGTCAAGAAGGATGCATTTGATTTTTTAAATAAAATATTGAGCAGCTTTAATTGCTTTGCAAAATGCAATCTTTAAGAAATGAAAGCTGCTTAAAATTTATTTATATTAGTTTATGTTTCTAGAACGTTAATGCAGTTTTTGACTTATTACGTGCGAGTTAAAAATATGGAAAAACGAGTTACTACTACTAGCGAGATACATACCTACTACGTTTTTACACGTACCTTCAATAAAATAGCTAATAAGTATATTATTAGTATTTTTGATAGTAATTTGCAATCTATTTGGTAAGTTTACCAAAACCACACCTGCTTTGCTATCTCTGTTCCTCTTATAGTATTATACATATTAACTGACAGGTCGCTTTTGACAATTACTGTTGAACTGATAAGATAGGATTTATTTGTCTTATTTTACAGCACTAGTATTATATTTGTTACTTTACTACCGCTACACAGGCCTATAGGAACAGCTATTGTATAAGAGAATGTGCAAAAAAAATTATGCTATCTTGAACTTATAACGCTAGAGATTCTTATACCCAAATGTGAGATTATCCCTGATTTTAATTCTTAACAAATAGCTCTGATCGATGTAAATTGCCTACTCCTAAAAGCGCGGTCTGTTTTTTTTTAAATGTATATTATAGACGCACGACAACTAAGATCATCAGCGTCTAATTACAACAAAGTAAACTAAACCCAAATACAAAACATCAATGAGTGGAGCTGGGATTCGAACTTGCGCAGTTTGATTCAAATTCCGGCAGGCCAACCGTTACATGAAGCTTATGAGCGGGTGCAGTTATTATGCGGGTGTTATTTTTTTTAAACACACTGTATAAAAATACGCGTGCATAAATTATATGTATATCGTACGTGTGACTCATCCGTCACGTGACCCGTGACAAGTGACGTGCGACAAGTGAATTATTTCTGAGCTCTTTTGTGCAGTTTGTGTCTAAACGCACACATAACATTTAATGTTAAATTGTTATACATCTACAATCTACATGCATTAATAACACTTGCACACGATAATGCTACGTTTAGCCCGTTAAAATCATGCATATTATACTCTATACATGGCTGGTTTACATAATATTTACTGGCGCTTATTTTTTATATTCATAAATCATAAGTTATAACTGGACACGTGGATGACCATTGGCTCTTTCTCAAATGTTATTGTTTATACGTACAAATATGGCTGTACAGGATGCCTTATAATACTTGTGCCTGAGTTAGTCAATGCATTTGAAATTAACCAATGCACGTTATTTGCACATATCGCTAAACTAGCGGTATGTGCTTTATTGTCGCTTTGTGCGTCAGAGCTGACTTTCGTTCATATAAGAAGTTATATCTAATTTAATTACACACGAAATCCATTCAAATTGAAGCTTTTTGAAAAGAGGAGATTCTGATCTATAAAACAGAACCATTTTTAAATCAATTCGAGTTCATAAATACTATTAAAATTGTAATTGAAAATTACAAACAGCAGTTGTCGGTTGGTCTGTACGTATGTACGTATGAACGTATGTACGTCACGACTCTACAGATCGCAATTTTGGTCGGATTGCCTTGGGTTATATTTTATTCACTTTGTTTACTATCAGACCAGAACCCTATTTAAATTCACATAAATGTGTTCAGTAGTTTAATTTTTATAAACAGTTTTATTTTATTATTTTTGACAGCTAATAGTTAAAATAAAAAACCTTAAAAAAACAAAAAAATACCTACTACTGTTATTGCACATACCGCTAAACTAGCGGTATGTGCTTTATTATCGCTTTGTGCGTCAGAGCTGACTTTCGTTCATATAAGAAGTTATATCTAAGTTAATTTCACACGAAATCCATTCAAATTGAAGCTTTTTGAAAAGAGGAGATTCTAATCTTTAAAATAGAACCATTTTTAAATCAATTTGAGTTCATAAATACTATTAAAATTGTAATTGAAAATCACAAACAGCAGTTGTCGGTTGGTCTGTACGTATGTACGTACATACGTACGTCACGACTCTACAGATCGCAATTTTGGTCGGATTGCCTTGGGTTATATTTTATTCACTTTGTTTACTATCAGACCAGAACTCTATTTAAATTCACTAAAATGTGTTCAGTAGTTTAATTTTTATAAACAGTTTTATTTTTTATTATTTTTGACAGCTAATAGTTTAAAAACAATATAATAATTGCTGTGTAAATATCTAAAGTGTAATCCATAAAACAAGTGCTACACTTGTATACCGTGATAACACCACTACACGTATTAGGCCGCCGTGGCGTAATGGTTATGCCGTTGGATCCCCAAGGGCAAGGTCCTGGGTTCGATTCCTTACGAAATCATTGATTTTTTTCTTTTTTTTTTCTTTTTTTTTTGTTTTATTTTTTTTATTTTTGCAAACTTAAAAAAAAATATTTTTTCAATTTTTAATTATTTATTTCTTTAAATTTTTAAATCTTTTTAAATTTATTAAAAATATTTTTTAATTATTATTTTTTTATCATACAGTGGAAAACTTGCGGGATGTGCACTTTTGGTTTTGCCAACTATTGTAAAATATGTAGTGTATTACGTAGAATACCTGCTACACTGCTATACCACAATAACAACGCAAGCTACTATATCGGAATGGTCGAGCGGTTAAAAGCCTTGGTCCAAAGCAAGGTGCCGGGATCGATTCCCGCTGACACAAGTAATATTATTTTTTCTATTCCATTTTGTTTTTAATTTTTTTTCTATTTTTTTAAATTTATAGTCTCAATTTTTTTTCATTACCTATAATATGTACAGTGGAAAACTTGCGGGATGTGCACTTTTGGTTTTGCCAACTATTTAATTTATTCTCAGAATGTCGCACAATATTTGTGCCTGAGCTGAGTTCCGAACGTCGTACACAATGAAATCGAAATTGACCAATGAACGTTATATTAATTAATTTATTCCAGAACGCCTTACAATATTCGTGCCAGAGTTTTGAAAATCGTACCTACTCACTGAAATTGAAATTGCTTATTGAAAGTTCGACGTTAATGAAAAGATCAGTGGATTTCTGTTGATATGATTGCAACACGATTGTCGATTTTATTTCAAAATAAAAATACTGGCTATTTCAATTAAATGTGCGACCACTGAACTTGTGTAATTGCTCGTATTCCTCTCGGGAGAAGAAACTATGATTAATTAAGAATGATTTAACCTTATCACTTGGGAGTCGCGGAAATGCGTCATTTTTTTATGATTCTATGAAGAATATAATATATTTTATTTTTTTTATTTATGGTAAGTTTTAACAGACAACATCAAATCTAACGGTAAATTTCGTAGTTTTCAGCTTTAGGAAGGTTAGCCAATTAGTAAGCTATCAGATCATGGACAAATTCAGGTCAAAAAGTGAGAATATTTTTTTTATTTTTAACTCCCAAAATTCGGATATTTGTGAAAAAGAAAAGCGAAGTAGATTTTCTCGAAAATGACGCATTTCCGACCCCCAAGTGATAGAGGTTAAATAATTCCAAATTAGTCATAGTTTCTTCTCCCGAGGAGAATACGAGCAATTACCGGCACCCGTATATAAACGCTGACTTCTCGAATGTCTTCATTCTAGAATTATACTTCCAAATCCATCACCAAGTGGATTTTTTCTTAGCTCCATTATTATCCCAACTTACACGGTAAATATGAATAAATAAAAAAAAAGGATTTTAACAATATTGTATAATAAAACTTATTATTATGCATTCCATTATAGTATTTGATAGTTTGATTAAAACCAGTTGAGCTTCATTTAATTTATTATTACTATGTAGAAGTCGCTATAGATATCGAACGGTTGACTTGGTTCAAATTGAAAAAAAAAACAATGTTAAAAAAATGGGCACAACCTCAAGAAATGTAAATAATTTTTAGTCATTTTCAACGCATACCAGTTCGAATAGAACACAAACTTTAGCAATCAATCCCTAAGGAAGTTGATGGTCAAACTAAATTTAATATCAAGTTATAACTCAGGATCTGACGTCACTAACTTTAAATGTGTCGCATAAGACTCATCTCCATGCGTAGAAATTACTCACTGAAACTTTTTTTAATAAATACAAGATGAGTAAGAATTTGCCAGGTAAAATATGTGCTTTGGGACTTTATGAAACTTAAACACACGTGTTATGGTGGTAGCATGTACAGGGCAACATATTGCTAAAATTATATACCGGATGTTTATTTACTTTAAAACAAGGAATGGATTTTTAAACTAGATGTTCAAAATTCACGAGCCGCCATGATTCCACACCGTGACGTCATTCTTGTAGTATAAAATCAAGTGCAAATAAAGCTCAGTATGGTTTACACAAGGGTCGTTTAATGTTTACTAACGCTTGTGTCGTGTAATTACTACAAGTCTGACGTCATAATTCACACCCTCATGGCGGGCAGCGTTTTTGACAAGCCAAAAATTGCAATTTTAAATTTAAATAAATCAACCTCGTGCCTTTGTAAATACATACCGATAATTTCTGATTTCTTATTCGATATCGTATTTGCATAGTTTAATCATTTATTACCGTTCCAATCCTCAAGTTGGGAATGGTAGACACTAGAATTTAGGTAAAAAATCACTTTTCAAAATTTTACTACCTATAGCTTTTCGTTTTGGGGTGCCCCGAATCCAAAAAACATATTTTTGGAAAAACTCTGTCTGTTAGTCTGTTTGTCTGTGAGCACAATACAGACAAGCGAACGAGCGGATTGTAACCACATTTTGGGAGGATGTTTGATATGCAAATATAAATTGCTCTATAATTGTTTTTGGGAAAAATTATGTTAACATTTTTTTTTCTAAACTTCATAGTTTCGGAAATATTTTGAAAATTAAAAAAAATCAGCTGATATTTTGTTTTGTATATCTGTCAGAAATAAGTATGCTTTGATTAGTTTTTACATGAAGTGGAATATATTACCTATGTAGGTAATCATGGCCACGAATAGCAAATACCATATTGAATAGTAGTTATTATCCGCGTCTCCTCACGCGATATCATAAATTTTATTTTCTTTATTATACTACTATATCAAAAGTCAACATTTTGAAGTTGGGATGGTCTCGACGCCTAATTGGCTGGACTTTTTTATAGCTTCAAATACCCTGATTTGATCGGAAAAAATATTCCAAGTTTTTTAAAACAATTTTTAATGTCAGTATAATATATTCATTGTTCCAGCTAAACAAACCAATTCAGTTACGAAAATGAATAATGGTTCTCGCTTGAAAATTTTGAAATTTCAGTGACTTTTTCCATGATATTCTGTATATATTATATTCATTCCACTGTTCCGCTTATATATACTATTCCCTACATATTATTTATAAGTGTCGGTATTTCATAGTCGTAGTTCAGTAGATCAAAACATAGCTATAAATCCAGAACAGTGTTAGTTTTATGTTTATAGTGTAGTTTACAAAGAATGATGCGTATTTATGTATTTTTTGCGATGCGTTGTAAAAGATAAAATCTACAGAATACAGTATAAATAGTTGGTTTCCTAACTTAACATACACACCTACCTAATATAGTTATTATTTTATTGCACCAAGTTTATATATTGTTTATTATACGAATCCAAACATAATATCTGCGGTATACCCACCTTAAACTTACTGGTGGTATATGTTTATGAATCTTTTACTAGTATTTCATTGATGGCTATGGCTTAGTTTCAATGTAGCTAGATTATATAATAAAATCAATTAAGTAAAAACCGCATTTGACAACAAAGAAGTCTCATGTGTTTTGCGGCGATTGTTTCAGAAACTGTTGAACCGATTTAATGATTATACTTAAGGCCGCTGAACACGAGGCTGGAAATATTTCTGCTGGCCGGCAGGCTGGGTACAAGGCTGAAAATGACGCCACTGCGGGCTCGCCTGCTAGCTAGCTCACAAGTTAGATTTTAAAATTAGAACAGAGGCTATTTTTCTTGCTAGGTCCTTTGCTTGCTCTGAGCAAGAACCAATCAGGAAACAGTATCTTGTCACGTGGACGACATGAATAAACGCCCACAGACCAATATGACGTACTTCTGCTCAGAGTCAGACAACACACACGTTTTGCTCTGTGTTTCTATTTGAGCTGTCACTTCGCGCTCACCAGATCTATCCACAAAGCAAGCTTGAAAAGACGTCTCGTGTGAAGTGAGCACATAAAAGTAATTAAGAAAACCAGCGCTGGAAAATTAGTATTCAAATCTAGCACGGAATCTAGCGTCAAATCCATCCTCATGTAACTAGTTTTAAACATGCATATTTGTAAAATTTCATGATTCTATATCAAATCATTTAAAAATGTAATCGGGGAGGCAAATCTTTAAACAAAAAATTTATTTAAAAAAATATATTTAGGAGGAATTTTGATATGTTCCAAATGACAGCTGTAACTACTAAATTACAATTATTACAGGGCGTGTAGACTTACAGAAAACAATCAAATTAACAAGATTTGTCTTTAAAATTAAAGTTACCAAACAATTGTTTTTAAAAACTTCTTCAATTTGTTTCTTATGCTTCTTGGTTTCGTAAAAATTATAGGGAGAAAAATTACTATTAAAATTGTGGCTGAAGTAAAAAAATACATTATATTTTTTTATTAACTGCCAAATAATTTTAATACCTATCATAAAATCTTGTTTAATCTGTTTTATCATATTCATAATTTAGATTTATGAAAACAAAATAAATATTATTGTATAGTGAAAAAAAAACGGTTTAACAAAATAAATAAATTCTTAATATCTAAATTTATTTAACAGCTGAAAAACTTTCGCAGGAAAAAATAAATATAATTATACATTTTTGTAAGATAATTGACATCACGCAGCATGCGTATCTAGTAATACAATGCAACCCCTTTGTTTTGATGGCTAAATTATACAAATTTCAAGAGCCTAATGCGGTAGTCACGTCTGTACAAAATGGCTGCAGTGCCGGTGTGGTTTGCCGACGGATATCCGCTTTCACTGGAATCCCCTCCGAATCCCAACTCAATTATACGCAGCGATATCTCTACAGAAGAAACTCGTCCATACAACGAACACAGTTTTTTTTAAAGAGAAATTATTGCTTTCACATAATTTAGTACATACAATTTGTACAGAAATAAAATTATTTTATCGAAGTCTTTGCCCATACTAAACTAAAATCTTGTAGAATTTCTCTTAAAACACAGTGTTCCTTACTTCATCCTGTTATAAAATTTTGCGTTTTATAACAGAGCTTTGATAAAACTTGATGCACTACCAACATTATTTTAATTATTAACAGTATAGGTACCCAAATTTAAAATACAATGTACTTGTAATCAGCTACGCTCAAATTACCGTCAAGTTTCTATCAAAATATGGCAGAAAAAAGCGTTCTAATAAATAAAAAATACTATAGTATCTACGTGCAGGACTTTAGTTTCGCAAAAGGCATGATGTCTTCTTAGTGAATATGTTGTGTATATTGTGACACAAACGCACGATATCTCAGGTCTGCTTGGAGAAAGTTAGTGTGGTAAAGTTTTGTGGTTGTGAGTAATAATGAAGAAGTGAAAAGAAGGCCACCAGGCTCACCAGAAGTGGATGATTGTTTACCTGGTTCCTCGATAACCAGAAGGAAAATCAACTCGTGAAAGACGGAATATAAGTTATTTAATGATTTTATTTAACTTCGTCCTTAAGAATAAGGGAAACTTTTGGAACTGCGTTCTTTGTATAGCTCAAGGGTGAATAAAAATATCGTTACGTTATGGGTTTCACAAAAAAATTTGGAAGAGCATGAAGCCTTTCAAAAAATATTATACTAACTGCTAAAATTCATTAACCACTAAGAAATTCATCTAAAAAATAAAAGCATGCATCTGTTTGCAAGATGTTCTTTCATAGCAAATAACAAGTATATGAGAGAAATAATTAAAAATTTAATAGAACTAATTAACAATTAAATATTTTAAAAATATCCACAAAAATATTTTAATCTTATTCATCTTCCAAATATAAATTTATGTAGATCATATTTTTTAATATACACACATTCCTCAATTAAAAAAGAAAACACGTTTTAAAATCGACCTGCAATATCATGAATGGATATGAAACAAAATTTTTATTATTAAATATATATGTTACCGGCCAAACCCGATTTCAGGACAAACTAGTTTGGCCTACTATTCATACTAGGACAAACTAGTTCAGCCTAGGCAATTTGGTTTATAGAACTAGTTTGGTCTAGGCTAATCTAGATTGTCCTGAAATCGGGTTTGGCCGGTAACACATATATAATAAAACGCTTTCCTGATTGAACGTCGTCGTATCTTCTAGACCAGGCCTGGGCAAATGGCGGCCCGCGGGCCGGATCTGGCCCGCAGTAGAATTTTCTCCGGCCCGCGAAACATTTTATAAATGATTATTAAAAGCAAAAATATTACTGTTTGCCAATATAAATTGGCGCATAAAATGAATTTTAGAAAAATAGTAAATAGTGTTTAAAAACTTGAAATTGTTGTTTCAAAAAAGCTATACTTAAAATTAGAAAAATAAGTTGTTTGGCTCGCGGTCAAATATTCATCCGCAATGTGGCCTGACGATCAAAAGATTTGCTCACCCCTGTTCTAGACTGACCGTATGATCCATTACCGTTGTCCTTTGTAACAAACGTATTCCGACGCCATATTAACGACATTATTGTATACATAATATTACTATGATGTCATATTTAATAATACATTAAACTAGATACACAGGGTACACGAAATATTGAAATTATGTAATGAATAACATAATAAAAATTTTCTCATATGCATTATTTACACCTGAATCAGTTGAATAACTAAATAACCATATTTCTAAAAACAACCAACGGCCAGAATTCATCCATATATAATGATTCATTGTTTGTTTTATTAATTGATTAGTTCTACTAGCCATCGAGGAGGAGCCATTTAATTAATTATGAATTTGATACCCGGACTAAGCCAGAAATTGCAGACGTGTCTACAATATAGGTATCAATCTACTATTGCGTAAACACAAAAAGTAGGTAACATCCAAACATACAATGACATTTCCGCACTGGCAATATTTTTCCACTAATATTTTTTCAAATTTATTTGCTGAAAAAAAAATGTTTGGCTCTGGTCATGTTTTTATAAAATGATTATTAATTAAGCGAAATGTCAGCATTCATGGACACAGTGTATACTGCCACTTACATTATTAATGACCTTTGTGTTTAACAACTGATAGGAAAATAATAACCAATGATAATAGCTGACTTACAAATAATACACCGATATTTTTCTGTCATCTTTTTAATTTTTTTTTTACAAATTATCTTTTGGCGGTAAAGAAAATAAATATTATGATGTAATAAAACTCAATTAAAAAAAAGTGCTAATTTATTACGTTATAGGTAAAATCTAATTTAGCAAATTTAGTCAATAAATTTAATGTCGTACATTTTAAACCAGAGTTAAGTAATTACAACGAATTAAGTAATTACCTGAAACAGTGTTGGCAGAACTTTTTTGTTTTGCGTACATTAGGGTTAAAAAAAATACTAGATAGTAAAAACGTCTGTAAAGTAACTACAACTAACAATTTAGCTAAAAAAATTAGTCGTGTTTGAAAAGCAAAAAAAAAATATTTTGGCGTGTGCACAATTGAAGAGCAAAAAAAAACGAATAGCCCTTTTTTCGTTTTTTATAGTGGGTATGTGGACATTGGATAGTTATTAAAATGTACTAGATTTTTTAAAAAGTACTATAGATTTTTGCTTCGTACTAGCGTACAGAAAATGACAAAAAAGTACTAGATCTAGTACAATTGTACTAGACTGGCAACACTGACCTGAAATCATCATGTATGGTTGAGTGGCTAAAAAAATCGGTCTGGTTGTTAAAATTGAGATATTTAATATAAATGACCAATTGGAAATAATTTTAAATTTATCCACTGAGTAAATTGGTTAAAACTGTCGCCATTACATTAAGATAAAAAATTACGTGATATTCTAATATTTTAGGATTATAAACTAAAATCTCCGTTCGATCAAGTAAAAAAAATCTAAAAATAACCAATTTATTTTATCAGCACGCTGACCATTACATCAAGATATGTCCTCTAAAAGATATTTGCGAAAATTTCGTCTCGTTCGCTATGAAACCTTCGACGGCATTTTTATCCAAAAATAAATTGATGTCAGGATATTTTCGATCCTTAAATAGCATGAATAGAATGAATGTCCCGTATACAATTTAGCTGGGCTATTGTCTGAATAGTGGTCATACCACAGTAGCCCATAATACATAATCCTCCTTACGACGAGGTGGTTGTTTTGAGTAAATAGTCCAACACAACCTACCCTAACATTCCTGTGCATCACACAGGATATATTTATGACGTCACTGAGTGACAGGAGCCCCCTTCGTAGACAGAAAGGCATTACTCTGATGAGAATGTTGTTACATGCATATACACCCCCTTCTACACATACAAACACATAGGACGTAGGTATAACAACATTACAGAATACTGCAAACTTACGTTTATAAAACTATTTTGTGCTCACTTACATACTGCCTTAAAAAGACAAAGGGCAGTAAGTGACATTTGTTGACAAAATGAGTTCATACTGAAGCCAACGACAGCAGTAAGTGCTGCAGCAATAATTTTATTGTCTTTAAAAAATGTTTCCCCCATGTTTTGGTTTCCATAATCTAAAATTCTGGACGGTCAAGACATTTTTAGTAAATCTTGATTTACTCAAATTCATAAGTTGGCCACTTACTGCCTTTTGCCTTTTTACGGCAGCATACTCCATCAAAAAACAAAAACAAAATAAACGCTATAAATTATGTTTGAAGAAAAAATTCATTGATTACAATAAAACAATTCAAAGTCGTTCTTAAATCAATTTGTAATGTAATATTAATAAATGTTGACAAGGAGGCTCTCTTATTGATGGTCTTTCGATTAACACAACACAAAAAATAACGACTATGTAAGGACTAATAAAATAATAATAATAATGCGTTTAACGTCCGTTTCTCGACTTTACTATTTTCCATCTATCACACTTCCCGTTATTTTCTACATTTTTCAACTTCTACTAATTAATAGCAATGGGTGAAGCGAAGGAATTTTAGGACATTAGGATAACGTAGGCAAATTTTGAGCATAGGTATAATCCTGCAGGTAATCCGGCCATGGCCTTGAATAAGGAACCATCTCGATATTTATCGGGAATTATTGACGGAAACTATGGAAAATGTCAACAAGATGGCCGGCACAAGAATTACCGTTTCTCGGCGAGAGGCAGCAGGAAATGTCCCAGCCACATCTGCCCCGTTGGGATTCGAACCCGGTACCTCCCGAATGCGAGTCTAGTACTCTCATCATTACGCCATTCTGCTCGGTGCTATAAATTATGTTTGAAGGAAAAATTAATTGATTACAATGAAACAATTAATTGTTCTTAAATCAATTTGTAATGTAATATCAATAAATGTTGACAAGGAGGCTCTCTTATTGATGGTCTTTCGATTAACACAACACAAAAAATAACGATTATGTAATGACTAATAAAATATATTTAATGGGGTTTAAATATAGCCGACAAGGACAAAAAAATGTACTGTACGTCGCTTGGAACGCTATAAAACGTGAAAAATATGTGTTCACTATTTACATTCTCCTGAGCTTATTTTTCAACTTACTGGCATCTAATTATTACATTAAATTATAAATAAAATTATCGGACAATTTTTCAGACAATATATTAACAAATCATTCAATTAACGTTTCGATCCGGATTTAGATCTTCTTAATAATAACAGTTAAGCTAAAAAATAAAGAAATGATTAGTAATTAGTTTAATAATAATCTTCTGAAGAAGATCCAAATCCTGATCGAAACGTTAATTGAATTGTAATTGGATGATTTGTTAATATATTGTCTGAAAAATTGGTCGATAATTGTATTTATTGAGGAGTAATCAGATGTTAATCAAAGATTTGTTTATTAAATTATATTGAACATCACAAAACATCTATGGGCGGAGGTTGATTCGAACCTTCGACAGTTTAACATTACCGATTTTCTTTATCTGTCCTCTTTTTCCGAAACTATTTACGACGTATTGAATCTTATGGTTTAAAAAATGATATAAAACACCTCGTCACAGGCTAAAGAAATCGGGTCAATACCTACATGCTATTCGGTAATACAATAATTTGCCACCACACATTAAAAATCTGACCGTAACCACTTTCTCGAAAAATATTAAAAAGACTTTATTAGAGAAATGTAGTTATTCATTAAAAGAGATAGTGGAGTGGAATTAATGTAAAATTGAATTATATTAGTTATTTTTAATTTGGAACTTAAGTCTAATAATTTTATAATTCTTATGTACATTTTAATGAACTGACAACGTCTCTGTAATTTTAGTTTTGTTACGTAAAGCTAATAAATCATATTCTATTCTATATTCTATTCTATAATACAACGATCTGCCGGTATTTGATTGTTTGGTATATTAGATAAACTCAGTGAAATTGACGGGTATATAATCCATGGTTACACTTTTGTAAAACAAACGCTATATTGTTAAAAGTGTCAACACTTTTTACACTGGAGCACGATATCAAATATACATTTTGTCCTGGAAGTTCTAGAACTACTTACAATTTAAATAATTATCGCCAGAAAAAAATATTTAAAACGAAGAGCTGGATAGTTTCGTTGTAATTCAGGTGGTACTATGGTGAACTACTAAAATTCTACACATGAAAGCTCAATTCCAAGTAGATAAACTCTTCTACAGTTGGGCTGTCGAGTGTTTACTGTTTAGTCCTTACTTTTACAGAAAATGTCTCTTCCTACGCTGCTTAGCCAATAGAAAAATAAGTTTGACAACGTAAAACCACAAATTAATAAAGGTATGTTTTGCTGATTGGTCTGGTACGAGGTGACGATGAAGGAGAAGTTGAAAATACATGAGTCGGTTAGCCCCGGCAGGTTGAAAAATGAAAATACGTGGGTTCTTCGTGTTTTGTTTACTGTATGCAAGCCTAAACCAGCAGTAATCGTAAATTCTAATACAGTTAGTGCCTGGTGGTATCCACCTATACAGGGTGCTGATTTTATTTTTTTTTTTTTTTTTGTTACAATGTACATGAAGAAATTATATTGATGAATATGGGTTTTCCTAATTATTTTAGAGAAAAATCATGAGAAAAAGTGGATTAATTTGTAAAAAAATATTACACTTTATTCATTCTTATATTGCGTTTTGGAAACAAATATTCACGAATACTATTTATTAAGATAATGAAATTATTATTACAAATTAGTGTTTTTTGTATTTTTTTATCAAATCGTAGATATGGGAATATACTTTGGTGACATATCCACCATGTTTATGGTAATTAAATTGTTGTTGGCCAATAAGTTAAAAATAATTTATTCATCGTAAAAATTCTGTTAGTTTTAAAATATGATTACCTAGAACATTGTTATTTCTAAACAATTTACTTTTGAGATACAAACTCTCTAAAACAATACGGTTGTTCTCAAAGGCGTAGATATGGGAAGTAATGACTCCCCCAGGACCATAATAATAAAAAATAAAACTGAAAATATTATCAATAGGTACGTAAGTGAAAAACAAAATTTAGACAAGATTGCAACAGTGTACCTATTTTGTAACATAATTAGTTCGGGAATTAATATTTATCTTGACATCTTCCTTCGTGAGTACCTATATTCTTGTTTGATATTAATAAAACAAAAAATATTGTTTTTTTTTTATTTATCCCCCCCCCCCAGAAAAAATTACTGTTTGAAATATTGTGATTTTCCGAGTAAAGAGTTATATATCAGAAACGCGAATTTAATTTTAGGCAAACTGTTCTATTTCTTGTATTCAGTTACAACAAATTAATATTATTTATTTATTGTAGCTCATGTATAATACGCGCCACGGATCTAAAATGTTCGGAAGTTAGTCACAAACAGCGTCGAAAAGGCACATTTTGGAGCCGTTGAGACCCCCGCCACCTCCCAGCTACCTGTACGGAACGTGCGCTCGTCGGTGATTGGCCGTGATCGCTCGTTGTCTTTGTCACTTGTCGCTTTCCTGCTTTAAAGTACAGTCGAGTACGCTATTGTCAAGTTGATATTTTTATATTAGTTTTGTTACGTTGCGAGTTTGTAGTTTTTCAACAGACTGTACAATCGCAAGCCCGCATCTAACTTCCGAGTCTTTTAGATTCGTGGCGCGTATTATACACCCCACAACTAAGTTCATTAGCGTGTAATTACGTCAAATTACTAATAAATAAAATTACCGACCAATTTTTCAGACAAATGTCTGTAAAATTAGTCGAGTAATCGGACGTTAATCAAAGATTTGATACGTTAAATTATATTAAACGACACCACAGAACATTTGGGATTCGAACCCACGACAGTTTGATCCAAAAGCTAGCACGCCAAGCTGTTCTCCTAAAAAATTGGTTGTCTGTAAAGTCGGTTTACGGACGATAGTTTTACGTGATAACGTATTCCGCTCGAATATCATATTTAATAATACATTACTGCGCCCTCGCTTGCACGCACAGGGTCAGGCGGAACGTTACACTTTTTCGTGCGTGCAGCTGGTGTTTCATCAATTTATAAGACGTTATCACGTCAAAAACTTAGTCCGCCATCTTTAGAAGTCCGCCATATTGGATTTAGAGTGACGTCACTTTATTTTTCGAGTTATTCTCAGCAAGCCCTTTCATTTGATACCCATATTGTAGGAAAGCATAATAAAATTAGTCCGCCATCTTTAGAAGTCCGCCATATTGGATTTAGAGTGACGTCACTTTATTTTTCGAGTTATTCTCAGCAAGCCCTTTCATTTGATACCCATATTGTAGGAAAGCATAATAAAATTAGTCCGCCATCTTTAGAAGTCCGCCATATTGGATTTAGAGTGACGTCACACAGCTAACCATGCATTGTCATTCAAACTAAACGTGTATACAAATTTTCATCTCAATCGGTTGATGATATCTGCTTCAAAATTACCGAAGGCATTCTAGTCGCTCACTTAGTAACGTTAGGAACGTTACACTTTTTCGTGCATGCAGCCGGTGTTTCATCTTTTTATTTTGACGTGATTCATCAATTTATAAGACGTTATCACGTCAAAAAAATCAACATTCGGTATATCTAGATTCTAGACGCGTACGAGCTGAACAGTTGAACTTAACTAGATACCATTCAATTCTAGTCCTTATATCCAAGATGCAAAACGTTAATCGAAAAATGTATTCGAGTCGATGTTCCTCTGACATCAGTGTTAGCGCATATAGTACCTAGTGGGGTCCTACATAGCAATAATCAATACGGAGTTCGGAGAATGGAGCCTGAAGTGAACGCTCCCTCATGCCACAGCCACGTTTCCTGTGTTAGGTGCAGTCGTAGTGTTGGTGTATAAAATAGACTACTACAACACAAGCTTGCCCGAGAGTCTTCTAAACAGAAACTTCTCTCTAAAATACAGCTGTGCCAAACAACCAAACCTTACTGGCTTGCATTTAACCGCCATCTTTATTTTGGACACATGGCGTCTATCGATTTTACATTAACTCCACATTGCGATTACATTGTGCATTGTCTTGATCAGTCGGTAATTAGTTTGGTTTGGGGAGAGTTTAATTACTTTAATTTCTTAACGCACAGTTTCATAAATATTTGGGGAAAAACAGTTTGGGGGAAATGTCGATATAATTAAAGCTTAAAATATTTTATTATTTACACAAAGTACAAACTGTTTTTCCGGATATTTACAAAAAATAGATTTCGGGTTATCTTAAATTAAGAAAACTCTTGTCGCTGCGCCAAAACCCTGTCGACAATATATTTGCTAATAGAGGCATTGTGGCATTATTATTAAGTTTTAGTAAGTTGTTGTTTTTAGAGGAAGAAGGATCATAGAAAACTATCAAGACGAAATTTTTATTTTTCGCAACGTTTCGTGTTATAATTAACACTTCATCAGGCGATCTACAAACATTAATACTAATGAATCTCACAAATAAATACAAAATCGTTACAACCTTATCTTAACCTTACCATAAAATGTGAGATTCATTAGTATTAATGTTTGTAGATCGCCTGATGAAGTGTTAATTATAACACGAAACGTTGCGAAAAATAAAAATTTCGTCTTGATAGTTTTCTATGATCCTTCTTCTGTTTTCGGTATTTTTGGGCCCAAAAGCTTTTAACTTTTAACCCCTAAATACCACTCTTAAAATGGCCCAATTACGCCTATTTTAAATAGGCTTCATGCGGTGATAGATCACAACATGTGGACCCAATTTCACTTAGATCAATTGCATCTCACCAGAGCTGTTATCGTACTATTAAAAAAAAACTAGTATTTTTCGGTTGTGTTAAAATACAAATAACGAAAAAGTTTTACCATTACTGCTACAAAAGAATGCGATGGAAGTTTTCAAGAAAAATAAATCAATTAAATGTGATATAAAACACATGCTGTAATCGATTCCAATAATTATAATTAGCATAATAAATTATTTACAAAAACTGCGTACATCATATGACAGTCGGTTTTATAAAAGACCTAAGTTGTCAACGTTGATAAAAACGAAAAATATGTTTGAATAAAAAAATGTGTTTACATCGAGATTTCGATATATTTTTTATAGAATCAACACTAAGCGACACCATCTCTTCGTAAATAGGTAGGGTTGTGCGCAAACGAAAGTATTCGACCGTCCAATCGAGTCGAAAAGACGCTTGAAAAAATTTAACTCGATACCAAAACATTAAAATCGATAGATAAACCGATACTAGTTCCGATTGTGAATTATAGACGTTCGACTACACATGTCATTAGAGAGGAACTGTTTCAAAGCAGATTTACTCGACTGTCACAATTTTGATGCTTACTAACGAATTTCTAATGCTTTGAACACAACCCCTCCCCTAATTTTTCTACACAATTAAAATGACAGCTGACAGTTGTGCTTGCTAAGAATATGGCGGTCGCTTGTGCAGCCATATATTTGATACCCTCTATATTGCTAGCAAAGATCGGGAGAAAGACTTAAACACTATGTCTGTCTCACTTATTATACTCTGAATATCATGCGCATATCCGTGAATGAATGCGCGTCAGTTGCAGCGTCAGTTTGCACATGAAACTAAGCTGTGAAAGTGAGGTGGCTTGCTCTATTCCACTTACTAATTACCCCATCACAGACGCGACACTTGCGCACAACGGGTCAAGTAAAGTCTCACTTCATGGGCCACGCTTCCACTTACGGCCACTGACAATATAGAAGTTATTAAAAATATATGTGTGCAACATGTATTTAAGCTCCGATAGTTCAGTTTAGTTACGTAGTCAATTTCTGAGTTTCTCTATTCAAGTCAAGTAGACGAATCGATATCGAGATCTTAATGGGACCCACAAAATAATCGGCGAATCCAAGCTCCATATTGAACTACAAATTCCTGTATTGTTTATTTAGAATTTATTAAACACCCGCCTCAACTGAAAAAAATCTAGGATCACCAGCGAAACGTTATACACAGCTAAATAAGGAGTTTGATTTGTGTACCTGTCCACTTTCCCGTTATCATTTACCAACATAATTATAATGGACGTGAAACCAGAAAACTTGAAAATAAAGATTGTCTACTCGCACAGTCCTATAATCGGGTCTACTGCACTGTTCGACATAAGCAAATCATTCTTGACTCTCTCTCAAAAAAAAGTAGATGACTTACTGGTGATTGTTGATTTCGGAGAGAATTTACCGGATAAAAATGTCACTTTATTGTGTGTAGATACTCGTTTTCGCTCTCACACAAGGGAAATGAAAGTGACAGATATACGGTCTGATATCGTTGATATATTATTTTTGTTATACAGGCTGTGAAAACACACAACAGACAAACTTTTAGAACTCAAAATGGTTATTTTTATTTGGGAAGCATAGGTCAGAAATGGGTTACTTTAGAGGGACGGGATTTTTTCAAATTTTTTAAAATAATCACGAGTCTGTTCCTGCAGTCAAAGTTATTATTTTTTTATTTTACTTTGTAAATTTTATTTTGTTTCTAGTATTATATGGTGGCATAAAAAAGAGAAGCTTAAAAATATTTTTTTGGGATTTGATTTTCATGTTTCAAAAGTACAAATAAACCATAAACCGAACTATTTAATAGTTTTATTAATATAGATGGCACAATATCTTTAAGGATGAATAATTTTGATGCAATAGAAATTATTATTATTTATCACTAATTGCGACACGCTTTTATTTGAAAACCTGAGACTGTGATAAGTACGTATAAAACGACTTATTTCTAATCGGAATACAATTATTTTTAACTTTTAAGTTCATTTTTATTTGCAGCTAATAAAAGTTTGTTTAAAAACAATTTTTTTTTGTTTATTTTTCTTCTCTTCATTTGTGAATAGCTTTTATTATAAATTTTAATATGTTTTGACAATGTCTATACAACTTATTATGTTTTTAACAAATACAATTATTATTATTATATTAGTATAGAAGTTTGTCGGTTGTTTCTCAACACCCTGTATTATTACATTTATGTATCAGCGTTGTTATGTTGGGGTTATAGTTCGAATGACATACTGTATGTGACCTATTTAAATCATGATCCATTACTTATGTATGCATGTATACCTACTATGCCACGTTATATGATACAATGCCTAGGTTCGGATTACATCAGCGTTTTAATAAAGCGGCCCATCCCCTAGCGATTTCGTACACATTAATCTATTAAACTGTGAGTCGCAATGATTGACTAAAAACAGTAAAATTTCAATTGAACACGGTTTACTTTTTTAAAAAAGATTCGTAGAAGAGGTGCAACTTATTTGGAATACCAGTTGGTTTTTGGAACTGCGTGAAATTATTGGAAGAATAATCAGGACAGTAACTAGATTTTTGGGGCCCCTGGGCAAATACATCATAACTAAATTTCATGAATTAAAGCTATGCATATTTCCTCAAAATAAAAGTTTTTATCGGTAGTGTAACCAGAAAAATAAATTTTACAGGGAGCTAAAAAAAATTTCCACTGATTTCTACGAACAATTTTTAATTATACTTGTATTTTTCTTGTTCTTTTTTGGCTACTATATATTGTTAGGGAGGGGGGAGGTAAGGTGGTCTACTTTTTTCCAACAGGTTCCTAAAAAATTGTTGAAAGACATACAGTTTATTTTTGGAACGAAATTCGTTATAGGAGGTTATATATATGAACGGAGAAGGCTAGAAAAAAAAACATAAAGAAAAAGCGTAAAGAAAAGGCGTAAAAAAAATCTGTAACGAAAATCTAATCTTTACCTATTGTATGTATGTCTGTAGACATAGAAAGTTGAAATTAGGCACACTTATATAATATAGGACATGGGACAGATCCCAGAGAGGAGCAAATTGAAAACAAAAAAATTTTTCGCTTATAATTCACTTTTTTTCAATATAATGAAAATTCTTCCGATCTTTCTAGGGCCCCTTCCGTTTGGGCCCTGGGCACGTGCCCATGTTGCCTCTGTCTAGTTACGGTCCTGCAATTAATAAAAAATAACAAAAACTAGGAACCTTTTCAACATTCGATTTAATCAAAAAATCTCCAAAAGTGTGATTAGACTTAGGATGCAGGTAATTTAGAATATGAGTATTTTATCTATCAACTCTATATGTTCTTGGTAAGACTGTAATAGCTACCAAAAAACAAGAGTACTTCATGTGATTGCTTCGGTTGGTTTTACATATTCTATGAAGTGCTGAAACCATTGCGTATATAAGTTGGATGATCTTTTCCTATTTCAAATTGTATTCACTTTCGGTATTCCAAATTAGCAACACGGCATTCTATAACTGAATATTCCTTGTCACATTTTTTGTTCCTGGAATATTCACAAAATCAAAATAAAACTACACATATAGGGTCACCAAATAGTTTAAATGATTACGTCATAGTAAATGATTATCATGGATTATATTCTTACGGAAAAAGATTTCACAATCGATCTTTCATTCCCGTGTGACTAGCACCAGAAATTACAAAATGGTGGCCTGTTCTTTAACGTCCTGGACCTGGTTCAGGCGTCAAAACACCTATGGCGTTTACAATAACTAGTGTGAAACCTTAGTATTCCAAATATGCTGCAGTTTACCTTGCGTTGATTTTCGATAAATATATTCTACGTTTTCTTAGAAATGACAATATGCTATCGAGTTGAAATTTGTTATACTTATTTGGATGTCAAATAGATATTTAGGTAGGTACAATAGGTTCAGTAGAAATAACTACTCGGAAAATTTGTTTCTTTTATGTTAACAATAATTATTATAAAATAAAAAATATTGCAATAAACTGCTCTGTCATTTGAAATAGACAAATGTTATGACATGTTTGGAACTCATCCAAATTTTTATATTATAATTTAAAATGTTTGTTTAACCGAACCGTAAAATGCTTTTATACTCTCTTTGAACTAATAAATTTGTGGATAAGCATCGTGATTTGATAACAAAACTAGATAATGCTAAACGTTGAATTGTTGATACGTTAAAGCGTATTTTTGAAAAGTAACATTTATTCTGTGTATGTCGAGAAATTCAATCAGGGTGGCATTTCAGAAAGCTATTTAACGCAATCAATACGCCAATTAATTAAATATTAATACGATCATGAAAACCATATTCAGTCTTGTAATAAAAATTAGAAAAAATAACATCAATCACAATTATTCGTCTAAAGCATCGTTGAGCTATAAAATTTGCATTCAATTAAAGTATTCCCAAGGAAGTCTTTAAATCAAATACAGGGTGTCATAACAATTTTTAAAAACGGTACCCCGAGGATTGTGATCGACAGTGCTACTTCATTTCATTGTAATGCAGCAACAATTGATTCTTCTTATTAACAACCGTCATTTTTTCCAAGTGACTTTTGACGTGATAACGTCTTATAAATTGATGAATCACCAATCTTATAAATTGATAAAACACCGGCTGCATGCACGAAAAAGTGTAACGTTCCTAACGTTCCTAGCGTTCCTAACGTTCCGCCTGACCCTGTGCGTGCTTTTCTCGAAAACGGCCCTAACGATTTGAATGAAATTTACTGAAAAGGGATTTTGGGGGGCAAATAATCGTTTTAGCTAGGTCTCATCTCTCGAAAAAATCGTTTTCATACAAA
Organism: Xanthostigma xanthostigma; assembly: GCA_963575645.1. Taxonomy (NCBI): domain Eukaryota; kingdom Metazoa; phylum Arthropoda; class Insecta; order Raphidioptera; family Raphidiidae; genus Xanthostigma; species Xanthostigma xanthostigma. The sequence continues at coordinate 37,815,408 of OY754470.1, forward strand.
TTTTATCATTATAAAAATCAATTTTTTGACGTAGGAAAATACTTAAATATTGTAAGTAGGTTTTGGAATTTTATATAAATAATGAAACAATTGTTTTCAAAATATTATGACAGTTAATCTTTGAGACTTAAAATAAATACGAAAGAAAGAAAGTTAAAAAAAACAATTATATTATAGGTGGTGAGTAATTTTAATAAATAAAATTAACCTAAATTTGAAGCAAAAGATGCAATATCATAGATTCGAATTATTATAATTATTATATAAATTTAGGTTATGTATTACGGAATACGTTATCACGTAAAACTATCGTCCGTAAACAGACTTTACAGACAACCAATTTTTTGCCTATGCATAGTTCATAGTTTATACGCAATTTCTTCTAGATACACAAGCAATATAAACGCATGTAGGTACGTAATAGTGTTGTACAATTTAGCAAAATGGTATGCAATATGCAGTTGTGTCCGTTCTTGAGAGCGCGATGGCGCACAGTCGTAAAGAGTAACGTCCCCACTTGTACAGCTGATAATTATTCCTAACAAGCTCCACTCCATGTAGTACGTTAATGAAAATAAGACGCAATGCGGCGAATCCTCCAAGTTTTACTCGACACAACAACAACGGCAACAAACAAGTTTAAAACAACACAGCGGACTAGAGATGGGCTATTTAGAATGAAAATAAGCGAACTATTTGAATATTAAACTGTCTCAATTCGAATGATTTTTGTACCTACGAGTTACGACTTATAATACAATGTTCAGTAATAAATTATTTATACAGTGGAACTTCAAACGAGACGCCAAAAATTCGATTTTTAGAGGTTAACAATCATTCTAACTAATTTCGAGTTGCCAAGTTCGAGATACAGAGGTTCAATTTATTTTTTTGGAGTTATGGAGGGAAAATATGTACCGAAATGGTTTGTAGGGACTCACTGATTACTACGACTTGAGTGTTAAGATTTAGAGTAGTGGAGGTTTTGGGGCTTGAAGAGGAAAGAACAAAACATGTTTTCGAGTTTTGGAGGTTTTTCACTTAAAGAGGTTTTACTGCTCTTTCTTTACTCTTTGAAACACTACATTACTTAAGTCTTGACTCAGTTTTAAGCAAATGACTCTCTCAAATCTCAGAAAATGAGAGCTAAATTCATTCATTGTAATAATGTATCGAATGCATAGATAAATTGAATAAATTGTGTTTTCACTCGCATATTATTATTGTTATTATTATTATTATAGTATCTAACCAGTTGAGGATATATTATTGCATTGTACAGTATTGAATACGATTATTTACGTCTGCGTCTGTTATAGGACTCTCTCAAGACTGATAATCGAAATCGAGAGCAAAATTCATTCGAGAGTTGAAACATTAATTCATGCACGCACAGTATAAATACATATCTATTATTCTGATATCATGCTAAAGGATAATTTAGAAAGAATAATTTCATTATAAAAGTCATTCGAAGAGCAATCTTTCGATTATTAAAATAATTCGATTATTTCCAAGACTACATCGGACACAAACTTAATAACACGTTCATCTTACACTATTTAACATTAGATCGTTACAAACATTTGCATACTATTGACATTATGTATTATAAACAACCGTGCCTTTGGGTATTTATAATAATTAACTCCTTACATGAGAATGGCATGAAGTCATTTTGAATTATGTAATACATTCTAATGTTACTGAATATTATACACAAGGTGTCTACGCTTAACAGAGCCTCACGCACTGACGACCAAATGCATCTTTCTGATTAGCATTAGGTACACAGAAAAACATTCCAGCCAATTTGGCGACGGGATCATTTCAACTTAAAAAATATTAACATTTGATATAGTATAATAAAAAAAATAAAATTTCTGTTATCGCGTGCGAAGTCGCGGGTAACGGCTATTATTAAATATTATGATATTTACTACTATTTGCCATGTTTACCTATACATAAAATTTGTTCCACATCATGTAAAAACTAATCAAAGAATGCTTAACTAATTTCTTTCTGACAGATCTACACCAGAAAAGAAAGCTATATCCGAAAGTACAAAGTATAAAAAAAAATTTTGACAACACTTTCTTAAAAAAATAAATAAAATAATAAAACGAGATGAAAAGTATACCATTATTATACAAAAAACAACGTTATAGCATATATCTCTTTTCCGCATGCGCCGATTTTCCCCAAAAACAATAGAGCTCTTTATATTTGCGTATCAAACATCTTCCCAAAATTTGGTTTCAATCCGTTCATCCGTTTGACATGTGTTTACAGACAAACAGACGCATAGAATTTTTCCAAAAATATGTTTCTTTGGATTCGGGGGACCTCAACACGAAAACATATTGTAAAATTTTGACCTAAACTAGTAAGTTGGTTCACTTGTGGGTTGAAATGGTCAAGTTAAATACAGACGTACATAGTCCTGGAATTTTTTTTTATGACAAATAATAAAAACACTTGAAAACTCTACAAAATATGTTTGTACACTATCTCCATATGAAATTTCATCACAATCGGCCCAACGGTTTGGTCCTGAAAGAGTAACAGACAGAGATACACCAAGTTAAGGCAGCTGCGCACGAGGCTAGAAACACTGCTCGGAGTTTTGCTGGTCGGTAGGCTGAGTACGAAGCTGGAAATGACGCCACTGCGGGTTTTCCTGCTAGCTCACAAGATAGGTTTTAAAATTAGAACAGGGGCTTTTTTTCTTGTGAGGCCCGCTGCTAGATATGAGCAAGAACCAATCATGAAGCAGTATCTTGTCACGTAGGCGACTTGTACAAACGCCCACAAACCAACATGGCCAATATTGCTTTGTGTTTATATTTGAACTGTCACTGTGCGCGCATCAGATGTATTCACAAAACTAGCTTGGAAAAACGTCTCGTGTGAAGCGAACACAATATCAATCAAGAAAACCAGCGCTAGAAAACAAGTAGGCAAATCTAGCAAGGAATGTAGCAGCGGCCTTATCTTTCGCATTTATAATATTAGCATAGATTCTTTAGATACAGTATTGCAATTTGTATGCCTTGTTCAGTTTTATGTACAAAAAAATATAACACTCAATAAATGAAAATCGCTCGAAAAATGTGTCTAAGTTTGATTTACAATTTCATTGGTGGGTAAAAACTAAAAGTTTTGAAATATACAGGAATAAAAAAACTCGAGTTTATGTAAAACCGAAAAGCTTTCCTTTATTTAAATGAAACCCCTGCGTACGCAAGACTGATCCTTCCGGTGTACCGACAGGGTGCACTGAGGGTTGCAACAGCATATAGGACAGTCTCAGAGGATGCGGCATTGGTAATAGCGGGATCACCACCAATAGATCTGCTTGCGAGAGAGAGGACAAGACAGTATAGGAGAGCCCACGAGCCTGGAGACCTATCAACCTCCAAAAGAGGAGATCGAGAAAAGACCATAGAGGAATGGCAAAAAAGATGGGATGCTTCCACTAAAGGAAGATGGACCCACCGACTGATCCAGGACTTGCAAACCTGGGTAAATAGAGGACATGGGGAGGTCAACTACCACCTGACACAAATACTGTCTGGACATGGAGGGTTCCGACAGTATCTACATAGATTCGGACTAGAGACGACTGCCGAATGCCCTGTGTGCCTTGAAGAAGAGGAGACTGCCGAACATGTGATGACTCAGTGCATTCGCTTCACGGCATATCGACATGACCTTGAAAGCAGCATGGGAATAACACTGACTGTTGGCAACTTTGTAACAACCATGCTGCGATCACAAAAGGATTGGAATTCCGGAAGTGACTATGCCGTGAAGATCATGGAGGCACTAAAAGAGGAAGAGGAAAAAAGGGCCACGAGGAGAAGACGCGAACTGCGCAACATGTAGGGTGTGGCAACCTAACATGCGTGAAAGCACGGCACTGAGCCGAAACTCCCCCTCCCGCGAAGGAATGACTGGACGTCAGTGCCGCGGGAGGGATACAAGGAGCGAGAATGAGGGGGTTTTAGTGGGTATGGGACTACGGTCCGAGTCCCACACTACCTAGGCATCCAGGTGTCCGCAAAAAGGATTTCCTCCTCTGCCAAAAAAAAAAAAAAAAAAAAATTTAAATGAAATGGTCGAAGTTGAATTTTCAATCGAAGGCTATTAACTAAAAGGAATTTCTAACTCTCTGGTTTATTGATACGCGGTGTTAAATATCTTTTGCTGTACTATCTGATTTATGGCAATATTTAGATGTAAATTTTACGATTTTTATGAGGACCTAATACGTTCAAATAATATACATAGATCAAGTCTTAGGTAAGTTCACGTGCCTTAAAGCTATGTTATAACCTGTGAGTTTAGAACTACAACTTTTGTTAGACTTGACAGAGTCGGACTCCGGATTCGAAGACAGGCTGGGTTGCAGACAGGATTATAAAAAAAATTGAGTTGACAATGACCTTACATGTGATGATATTATTACAGTTTCCATAAATCAGGAACAGCCTAATGTCGTATTCAAATTCCCTGCCATCTAGAACATTAAACTATCCTCACAAAAAAAAACAAATAATTGTTTTATATATAGAAAAACACCGCTTTTCAAGCTAATTTTGTTCAAAATGCGTAGAAACGTTGTTTCAAAGTTGGAAACTACAAAAAACGATTTTTTTTTAGTTTAATAAAAAAATTCCAGCCAATTGGACGTCGGGACCATTCCAACTTCAAAAATGTTGACATTTGATTATAATAAAGAAAATAAAATTTCTGTTATCGCGTGAGGTGACGAGAGTAATGGCTAGTATTCAATATGATAGTAACTATTCGTTGTCATGATTACCTACATAGTATGTTCCACGTCATGTAAAAATTAATCAAAGCATGCCCAACTTTTTTCTTTCTGACAGATCCATAAAACAAAAGAGCGGATGATTTTTTTTTATTTTCAAAATATTTCCGAAACTATAAAATTTAGAAAAAAAAATGTTTAACAAAACTTTCTTGAAAAAATAAATAGAATAATAAGCCGTTATGAAAAGTATACCATTATTATATAAAAAACACAATTATAGCAAATATCTCTTCTGCGCATGCGCCGATTTTCCCCAAAAACAATAGGGCTCTTCATATTTGCATACCAAACATCCTCCCAACATTTGGTTTAGATTCGCTCATCCGTTTGACCTGTATCGTGTTCACAGACATACAGACTAACAAACGCACAGAGTTTTTCCAAAAATATGTTCTTTGGATTCGGGGGACCTCAAAACGGAAAGATATTGTAAAATTTTTGAAAAGTGATTTTTGACTAGTACTATTCCCTACTTGTGGGTTGGAATGGTAAAAATTAAGTTACAAATCTATTTTCAATTGATTGTGCTATAGGTACTTGCTTCAAAAAATTACCGGATTTTTTTGTCTAAGTATAATTCAAATGATAACCAAGTTCGTTGAAAAACTGTTTAGCTTGACAAAAAAATGTATTTTCTGCAAACTGATTTATAAAAACTATCTATGTAATCGGCAGAGTCTACGAATTTAGAGTTCGAACCTGTAATTAAATTCGACAAAGTTGCAACTCCAGCCATATAACTGTAATATTTGTAAGTTGCTAAACATTCTACCGGTATAAAACTAGTCTACCAACCTTATCATGATTACTAAAAATAAAAGCTAACTTGAAAAGTTCAACATTAATTAAGTTTTGGTAACTTTTCTGAAGAAACTCAAATACAGAACTCTGTAAAAAATAAAAATAATACCTAATATTTCGCTAAACTCTGTGTGTATTTTCTGATTTGAAGGTTATATCTCAATTTATCTTAATCTAACTAATTTCACAGATGTATGCATGGGTATTATTAAAATTTTTAAGACAGTTTGGTGTAATGGTTAGCCTATGGATCAAATAGTCGTTTTTGTGATATCTTCTAAATTAATTTAATTTGTTAATTAGACGCTAATAATCTTAGTTGTAGAGTGTCTATTAGTCTACAATAAATAAAATTTAATTAAGATTCAGTAAAAAATATTCTTCCATAATATATCAACATATAAATATTTACCTAATTTTATCTAATTTAAAGCTATTTAAAAATCAACATTTCGGAATTTTTTTTAAGAGTATAGGCCAGTAAAATAACGAACTCAGTTTCCACTAATTCGAAAATTAGAAGAACTTTTCCATGGTTAAAATATTGAATTTTGACAAGATTAAAATTTTTAACAAGTTTAACAATTTTGCAGGATTGTGTATCATACTTATATAAATGTTCCCTCAAATGTGCATCCTTTAGCAATTTTGTTGAAATGTTTAAGGTTAAATCATCTGCATTATTATTGGCCCGTGTAATCACGTGAATATTAAAAATATAAAAAAGAGGATTGCCTTGTTGAGACTTTGTTTAGTTTCGTGACAGTTAAGCACGGGACTGGCTACTTTGTCAGTTTTTTTAAGAAAATAAAAAAGCACGTATCATCGAAGAGTTAGAGTGCGTTATTTAGGAAACCGGAATTAAAGTAAAATATTTTCAAGTATAATTTAAATTCGCAAACACACATGTAATTCCGCTTGCTAAACATAAAACCGCAATAGTTTCATTTTGAATATTTAAATTGTAAATTTTCCACAGCCGTTTTCCTTGTGCTATAAAAGCGATGTGATCTCTTCCGCGCAAACAGTTTCTTGCATGTGTGACATTCGTTCAACAGCCTCCTTTAATTGTGTCCTCGTTTCTCTTCAGCTATGCAATAAGTTAAATGACATTTTTATCTTGAATAAAAGATATGCATTCTTGTTTTAAGGGCGCGTGCACACTGTAGGCAGATACGATTTTAAAACTTCTTTAAAAAAGATTCGAATTCTTTCCTCATCGCAAGGACACCAGTGAAACAGTGATACCATAATATAATTCCGTTCAACAAAGGAAGCGTTTTATGTACATTCCATCTTGGAAATATTAAATTTAAATACAAAGCAGAATCGTTTAATCATATATATTAATACGCTAAGGTTAAAGATATTTGCCTCCCTTTTTAGAAAAAACCTCACAATTTCTCCACATAAATTATATATCATTTTACAGATAATTGCTTGCTCTACTGACATCGACAACTAAAAAATTTATTTATGCTTTTGTTTTTGTAAATTAATTAAAATACAACAACGCTGAAAAACGTCTTCCATCTAACGACTTTAATTTTGAAACAACGTCAACACTTCGATCTGTCATCTGACCTTCATATTGTAATACAACATACACAATACTGCATACTGCCATCTGACGGTTTTAATTTTGAAACAGCGAGCAACGTTGAACAACGTCACTGCAATGCTGCATGATTCCATCCCGCTTAGCTCAACGCTTTTGCTACTTGCGCCTCTATATGACAATTTTAGTAAAATATTTCTTCGATCTGTCATCTGAGCTTCATATTGTAATACAACAAAAAGAAGAACGTTATAAGCTGGGTGCAAAATTAGAAACGAATTGAATACCTGCAATCATATTTAAAAAATAATTTTGTAAAGTGATAATTATTATACTTATTTAGTGCGAATAATTCGCACAGGTCACGCTAGTATAGTAGTAATCTGCGTAGTAAGAAGAGCGGGAACAGCGATCAATGCGCTGTGATTTGTAATTTTAGGGACAATCGTAGTCGCTATCTGTGCTGCGTCTAGAGTCTACACTCTAGAGTCTAGACTAACCATTCCTTGTTGGAAAACAAGTTTGTGCGCTGAAATGACGCTACTATCTTCTCTAAACGATTCTTCGAGCGGTCTCGTTTAGAGAAGATAGTAGCAAGGTGGAGAATTTGCGTAGTAAGAAGAGTGGGAAAAGAGCGGTGTAATTTTTAATTTCAGGTACAATGATAGGTGCTATCTGTACTGCGTCTATAGACTAACGACGAACAATTAAATGACCAAATTCATAGGACCGTCCCTTGTTGAAAAACATAGACCCGTCTGACCCGAAATCTGTTTGTGCGCAGAAATGACGCTACTATTCTCCGAGTAGTTTCATTTAGAGAAGACAGTAGCAAGTTGGAGAATCTGCGCAGTAAGAAGAGTATCAACAGCTATCAGTAGCGGTGCGATTTATAATTTCAGGGGCAAACATATTCACAATTAATTCGGGTTACGACATAACTAATTAAAATCCCTGTCAAATACGAAAAACACACGGGTTGCTACCAGCTAGTCGAAAATGAAACAATATACAGTCAAACCTGAGGGGGTGAGAACTGCAGGGTAAGCGAGAAAACTCTCTGAGTGAGAGTAATTATACTAGCTGCGGAGAAAGATGAAGCCACCGCGTCATAGTGACGTGAACGCAATGTGCCCGCCTTCTAGCTTGCTATTGGCTGTTTCGGAGATCCATGTGCGTCGAGTGTTTATTTTTATTCTACCGCTATAAATGGATGTCGAGTTTATTCCACACGCCACTGTCTGCGGGCAAGTAAGCGTTCACTACCGTATTATTGATGACGTGCCTGGCTTCAACTCTCACCGCGGGCACTATACCAGGTACCGTCTTTGAAATCCTCTAAAACCTCTATAAGTGAGAAACAGAAACCTCTATAAGAGAAATACGTTTTTCACTCACTGACCTCTATAACTGAGACTACTACTTGCGTGTACCTCCATAAGCAATAGTCGAACGTATTAATAGTACCACGAAATTTAAGAATGAGTCATAAATAGCTGAAAACCTAACATTGTTTAATGTTTTGTATCATTGTTTTTTTTTTTTTTTGTTTCTTGTTTTAGCATCTATGTCGATTGTCGAATAACACATATAGATGTTTATCACTACATATTTGCTGTATTTTTTAAAGACCTCTATAAGTGAGAAAGGCCACTACTGTACCTCTATAACCTAGAAATTCGGATTGGTGAAAAACCTCCATAAGCGAAAAAGACATCGCGGTCCCGTGAACTCTTGCTTATCTTATCTTATTCGACTGTAAATGGTTGCTAAATTTTGTATTAAGCGGCAAGCTGAATCCACATTAGAGATGACACAAACGGGTCTTTTTAGTGATCTGCATCTTTGCATCTGGATCCCGTATGTGAGCCGGCTCCCTGAACTGGTTCAAAAAGAGCCGAGTTCTGAATATGTTATTCGAGTCAACTGAGCCACTGAGCCAACTGAGTTAGTTGAGTCAAGTCAATCGTATCACCTAATATCATGCCCACAGAACAGTATGTTCTGTGATCATGCCAGTGACTGACTCACATATTATAAGGCGGGGTTTTACAGATTCACACGCATTTGCTTAACCAATCACATGCTAATAGCTAAGTATATTATTTATTGAATTTTAATTCAAGTTCAACCATATACTTACACACAAATTTAAAGTATTGTTTGGGTATCATATGCATTCATAATAATTTTTGTGATCCGTGATTGTTAATAATACATTATTTAAAAAATGAGCAGTCGGAAATATAGTGAAGTGTGGAACCATATATTTACATAATAATGGAACAATATTTACATTTTGCAGTACTTTCGCCTAAATCTTCAAAATTTAGGCGAAAGTACTGCAAAATGTAAATATTGTTCCATTGTGTGCAAAATTTCAAAAGGATCAACAGGAAATTTAGCTCGACACATGAAAAATAAGCATCCCTTAATTATATTACGATATGCAATACAATAGTTTAAATAGTTGTGAATTAAATAAGTGAGACACTGTCGTATTGGACCGCCAACTGCATAGTGAGTACACTGTATAGTTGTATGAATGCATAGCCAAACATATGCATGAGTCATTTGAGCTGACAGTGCTTCTATGTGTTGTGTTTCACTGAGTTATGCGGATCCGTTGAGCCGTCGGCTCATAAAAACGTGAGCCGGCTCTCACGGATCTTCTGTCGGAGCCGGCTCTTTGAACCGGTTCAGATCTGAGTTACCCAAGCCTAATCCACATGAGATAGATCACAGCTTGAGTACTTCGCCTGGAGTGTGGCGACAACTAAAGAAATTTCTAAAGAAATTGAAGTAATGCAAGTGAAGAGCGCACAGTTGTATTAAAGTAAATAGCTGCATAATATGCATGATGATGCATTTTTATCTCATATAATGAATTCAGCGATAGCAATCAGTAAAACAGGAACCTGTATTTACAACAAGAGCTCGTGTCAAGCTTAGCACGGTATTCTCTATGTACTTAATACATATATAATGTGTCTATGAGTGAAGAATAACCAGGGAGAAAGTAAAACAGTAAAATGAAGATGTTCAGAAATTGAGGCGAAAAAAAAACGTATTAAAAACACGTTAGCATAGTTTAAAAATTTATTTTAAAATAATTTACGTTTTGATTAAAAAAAAAAAAACTTGAATCATCCCTATCCCGACGCTTATGAGAACTGTATCTGTCGGCAAATTAATGCTTGTCAGCCAGTTGTAATGCGCAGGATGATATTCTTGAATTAGGTTTTGCATTTCGAATGAATCAGCTTAAGGGGAGATATCCACCTAGGAGCCGGAAAAGAAGGTCTTTTTTGTGAATTTTTTCAAGGAAAACTATGTGAATTTTTGGATTTGGAGTTTTACTATCTAAAAGTATACACATTCAGAAATATTATGTTTAATTTTTTTTTATTTAAAAATATCAAAAATTGACACGATTACTGTATGATCTTTGGAGCGCCGTAAAAAGATCGGCGTAATCGGTACCCACTGGCGTTTCAACAAAAATCATCTAAACTAAAAAAACATGATTATTAAAATAGATATTAAATTAGATACTACAATCTAGTACTTGTCATAGCCGATTTTGAAAATATTGATTTAAGACAAAATGGCGGATGTTTGGACATAAATAGCGATTTTTGGACCAAAAATTAAAAAAAAATTGGTTGTCTGTAAAGTCGGTTTACGGACGATAGTTTTACGTGATAACGTATTCCGTAATACATAACCTTAACCTCCCAAAATTTGGTTTCAATCCGCTTATCCTTGGTGTCGGAATGATAAGAAATGTCAAAAGTGACGTTTGCAACTGTCAAAGTATTATGTTCTAATAATAATTAGTTATTCCAATACTTAACTTAGAAGGCGTTGCATTTCACAAAATACTAATGTCAAAAAATTGAATTAAACATTAGAAATGCAGCCGTTTTCATGTTAAGACAAGACATACGTTATTTTCTCATTTCCATGTACGGCAAACAAAGACGACCGACCGCGTCGCGCCATGCATTAGACAACATTGCATTTATAGGTATTTTATACAGCTATTTTTCTGTATAAATTTGTATAAAAAAACTGTTTAGGCAAATTCTGTTATACGAAATCTATGTAAAATGTTCTCCTCTTTCGTTTAAGACTGGTTTCAAACGGATCTGATTTAAATTGAGCGAGAAATTAGCAAAAAGCACGCACAGGGTCAGGCGGAACGTTACGCGTTTCGCGTTACGAACGTTACGACCGTTACACTTTTTCGTGCATGCAGCCGGTGTTTTATCAATTTATAAGATTGGTGATTCATCAATTTATAAGACGTTATCACGTCAAAAACTAAGTAACCAAAAAAAAAATATCCTATGACAAGTACTAGATTATAGTATCTAATTTAATAATATTTTTGTTTAAGATGATTTTTGAAGAAACGCCAGTGGGTACCGATCTTTTTACGGCGCTCCAAAAATCATACAATAATCATGTCAATTTTTTATATTTTTAAATAAAAAAACTAAACATAATATTTCTGTATCTGTATACTTTTAGACAGTAAAACTCCAAATCTAAAAATTCACATAGTTTTCCATGAAAAAATTCACAAAAATGACCTTCTTTTCCGGCTCCTAGGTGGATATCTCCCCTTAATAGGTTGTACTAATTAAGATGATAAAACTTAACTCCCCAAACTCAAATAATTCGGAGTTTTCCATATTTTTTTACACTTAATCATAGTCCTAAAAATTGAAAAATTTATGGCGAAAGAATTTTTGCAATATCTTTAAAAATCACATAGTTGTGTACCTACTTCAAAGTTTATAGTTTAAGAGCCAAACCTAAATCGACCTTCACTGAGCTGATAATAGAATGAAACATATTTTATCATGAATTTAGTATATTAGAAAATATATTAAAAATGGGTTTGCTAAAAAAATCTTGGACAGACTTATTTAATTATTTTTTAAAAAATGATTTTTTATTAAATGTTGCAACATCAAGCTAATAAGAAAATTTTGTCCCGACTTGAAGTATAAAACGTATAGAATGTGCAGCCGTTGGGTTGTCTATTATGTACCTGGGCGAACTACTGGGTTGTCAGGTATAAACAGATATGTCTATGCAAGTTACTTTCACTTGATTGGATAATAGAAACAAATTTATATAAGCGCTGTTTTATTGCGAACACGTTGATACAGGGTTGTCTGCGAAAAGTTCGGTCCTATTAGGGGTTTGCGAATTTAAAGATTTTAGTTTTGACGTGCATGGAAGTGTGTGACAGCGAGATCCGAGGTAAGTAACTGTGTAATAATAAAGGACCCAACATCGCAGTCGCTTGTGATGGCACCCTGAATATTAGAAAGTGCTCGGTATGTAAACTTTCTAATATTCAGGGTGCCATCACAAGCGACTGCGATGTTGGGTCCTTTATTATTACATGTTTGATTCCGGCGTGACGTCACTTCGTCTGTACACTAGCTACGTTTGTGCTGTGTGTTATTTTGAAGTTCTTTCAAGTTATTATCACGTTTATAGACTTCTATCCCGTATTTTATTGATTTCGCAATGGGAGACGGTTTCGTAAAAGCAAAAAGTAATAATCTAGCAAGGATAAATATGTAAATAAAGTATAACTAACTTGTAAACTTACACTGGTAACGTAATAATCATTTCAATCTTAGATATTTTTAATTGTCAAGTGTTACTATGATTACTGTGCACAATCATTATATTTACAATAATAGTGACGTCACGAGTCTCACTGTCCTTATTTTCTGCACTTATTCTACCACATTTTTTTATCTAAACTGAAGTCTTATATTCTTGTACATAATACCAATTTACATTTATTTATATATCCTATTATGAATAGTAAACGTTATACCTTCTATATGCAGAATGTCACCTATCGCGGTAATGGCAAATTTGTAAACATTGTACTATTTCGCCCCACACCTTTTTAATTTAACGTTGCATACGCTAGAGTTCTGAACATCCCTTTTTATAAATAATGAGTTAAGTACTAATAGTTTAGTGGTTTATTGCGTTTTTAATTTAAAATAATGTTATATTAGATTATAATTCAATAGATGAAGTTTATGTCTGGATTTGAATCTTCTTCAGAATTAAGCTAAAAAACATAAAAATTAATTAGTAACAAATGTGAATTTTTAATACGGTGTAGTGCGTACTACTATTTAATAATTTTAAAGAATAGCTTCTGTTGCTACCTTGTTAAAACACCCATTGTTACATGTCTATATTAGAAAAATTTATTTCTCAAACAATGTCACCATCGGGATACGAACCCCGAATCTTGCCACTATTAAGCTAAAAAACATAAAAATTAATTAGTAACTATTTTCTAATAGAATGAAGTTTGATTTTATTAGAAAATAATTACTAATAATTTTTATATTTTTTAGCTTAATTCGGAAGAAGATTCAAATCCGGACATAAACGTCATCTTTTGAATTATAATTTTATATCAATACATAGTCTAAAAAAATGGTCGATAATTTTATTTATTTGAAGAGTTCTATTCAGAAATTAGTCAAAGATTTGAATATTATATTATAGATACTAAAAATATGAAAATAAAATTTATAATTTTATAAATGTATAAAAATTATTGTATAATATTGAGAGCAGGCTTGTTACTGGAAATTGTCTGTTAGCCTGCCAGATTTACAAATAAAATAAAAAAATAAAATAAAATATCCAATGGTGAATGAAATTGAATGTCCTGATCCAAGTGTGTAGGCTTTCACGACCGGTGTTGATCCAAATCTTCTTGGTTTCCGGGCTTGTATGCCGAGGGCCATTGGTATTTCTACCTGACGTTTCGTCTACAACTGCGGTAGACATTATCAAAGGCGATGTGGTAGCGGGCGAAGTGTTCTTCTAGGCTGCTCACAGGTAAGTGTGAGTGTCCTTCTAGGCGGCTCACAGGTAAGTGAGCAGCCTAGAAGAACACTTCTCCCGCTACCACATCGCCTTTGATAATGTCTACCGCAGTTGTAGACGAAACGTCAGGTAGAAATACCAATGGAGCACGGCACACAAGCCCGGAAACCAAGAAGTGTCCTGAGTTTCTAATCGTTGCAGAAGAGAAAGAAATGTATTTTTTACTTTTTAGTACACTGACATAAGCGTGTTTTCTAGAGTTTTTTTCTGAAAAAATAATATTCGTAAAAACTAACTAGGAAACCGGGAGTTCGAGGTTTTTAATAGACGATCCATTTAAAGCTAAAAGATGTTTTTTTATCAACAGTAGGTATACGCGACCTCGACGATACCGCGACAATATTCAATTTAGGGTAACTTGATAGCAATCAAACGACTAGAATGTTAATATTAGATAATTTATTGACCAACAAATTAAGCAAAAATGCTGTTTTTCAACTCTCCCTCGCGCAGTTAGTTTTTGGCATCTCTGGAGAAAGGAAATTATTATGCTTGTTTTTTCGAGGTCAGCTTATAATGACCTTGAAAGGATGTAGCGTCGCGATATGCCAAACGACATACCTAAATGTACTTTGAGAAATTTTAAACCAAAAATAAATAATTTACGCGAAAATAATCTGAATATCATTAGTAATCTTTATGTCAAATTTCAACTTCATACCTTTTTTTAGTCCAGATAAATTCAACTCTGACCAAAGTACAGATGGGCAAACGAATCATTGCGTAAGGGTTCTGTTTTTTTCATGTACTGAAGTGCAGAACCTTAAGGAACCCTAAAAAATAAATATTAAAGAAGAATTTCAAAAATTGCTCTGTAACTGTATAATACAAAGATCAATAAACTTAATGAATAGAATTAATTATGTACCGTGTATTTAAATAGCTAAAGCAGTAAAAAAGTAAAACAGGTTGTATTAAAAACCCGTTACTGACTTCATAACATACTCCTGTAATTTATGCACTGGTAAACTAAAATTTTACGACCAATCATTGGCCTAACTAAATTATATGGATTAAAGTAAACATAACAAAAATCTTTTGAAAGTAACAGTATCAAAATATTTAGAATTTAGAAATTTCGGAATTTGATCAGCTGTACCGTTAATTTAAAAGTAAAAGACTGATGGCCATATTCACCGAAAAGTATATTTATGCGGTTCATTCCTCGGAATAAATAGCGATAATTAAATTCACCAAATATAATTATGTTTACTACAGGTATATATCTATTCTGTCTCATTTCAGGGGTATAAAAAAAATAATGGCTGCCACAGAGATCATAATACCTAATCTATAAACGTGGAGTATAATAAGTTCGTTCCAAGCAGCCAGCAAACGGTTCCGAAACCGCCACCCGCATGCGCACTAGGTAAAACGAAGCTGTTAGTGGTGATTTTAGAACACGTTTTACCTACTGCGCATGCGGGGGACGGTTTCGGAACCGTTTCCTGGCTGCTTGGAACGAACCTTATATGTACAGTTTGCTTTTGTAAATTTATTTGTGTTGTTTTATTAACCTTTTGTGAAATGTATAGTTGTAAAACATTAAAGTTATTGAAAGTGTTGTGTGCAATTGGGTTAGGAAAAAACATTACAATTTTGTTAAACTTTTTTTAACGTTTACACTAACGCCATCGGTCGGATTTTTGGGTGAACGTCAAAATATTGAACAAAAAGAGCAAGGAGTATAGTGCTATATATTTATTTATCCAGCTTTTCTACCTGATATTTTGCTTGGTGAATTGAAAATAAATTTTATTCTAAGGAATAAATTTTTTTCAAGATTAATAACTTCTATCTGTGAATATGGACATAAAAGGGGCCTATAAGAGAATAAGAACGCGAAAGAATATACTAAGGTTCAAAATCACACTTTTTAATTTTTCTGTTATTTTTTTTTTCAAATCTACAAAAAAACCAATTTCGTGATACTCCTCGTTGTATCGTGAGGAAGCATTCGTTTACATTCGTGTGTTGCTTATTTCTTTGTTATTTATAAGCTTATTTTGTCAGTGTACCGTTGTTTTCGCCCTTCCACCATTTTACTCCCGCGTGCGATATCTAACATTTACTTCCCTTCACCCTATATACAAACATTCGCCCTTGACGACATACAAAACATTACAAAACAAACTGGCTATGCGTATTTCCGTTTGTGTATTTAGTAGGAGGCACTACTGCCTCCAAACGAGCACGTGTTTATTTTGAGGCGATCATGTTATTGAGATGCAGAATGAAACACATTTTTTTATTGAGACACATTACATTTACAATCGCTTATTACGGTAGGTATAGTAATTCGTAAGACTGAATTATTATTACAAATAGATAGCTATAGTTTGCTATTGCCGTTAGTAAACGACCACTGTTAAACGTAACGTTACATTTATAACAATGTTATGTAAGTTCAACAAATTCCTAGCAGACTTCCGCTTACATTCAGAGATACGTTAATATGTTTACACATCAGTGTCTCGAGTACTAGCGGGGTCACCAGTTTTTTTTATGTGAGACATCTAATATCGCGTTTGGTTGGGAGTAAAACCGTGCAATTGGCGCGACACTTGTATGGGACGACGTTACGTTTGTGTGCGTTGGATTAAACATAGCTTCAGTTGAAGGTGAAATCTAGATAACAGAGCGAAATTTAGTTCGTAGTATTTCATTAGATGATAGCGCGTGGCCCATGCTTTGTGCATGCGTTGGATTATTACTTGACTTTTGTTAAAGGCGACAACTAGAAGACAAGTCAAAATTTAGTTACAGGGTGATATTTAGTTACTAGAATTTCGTTATTTGACAGGGCGATATTTAGTTACTTGGCTTTTGTTAAAGGCGACAACTAGATAAAAGGACAAAATATAGTTACAAGGCGATATTTAATTACTACAATTTCGTTAGTTAATGACTATTCAAGTATAACGCTGGCACCAAAGGGGGGAGAGTCTTTGCTTAGCTTATTTTGCTTACTTTTGCTGACAAGGCGGTGGGGTGATTACTAAAATTCTTCTTACGTAAATACTTGAATGGCTCCTTGACAGGGTGAAATTAAAATCATACATCTGCCAGGTGTCCCAACTGGCTCACATTTTTTTTTTTTTGTAATTTATTTTTACTCGCTCTTTTATAACAAAAAGTTTCTGTAACAAAAAATTGGCTCGGTCCCTTGAGGTGCATTAGAGAGAGTTTTGATTCAAATAATTTTGTACCGACACAAATATTTTATCAATGAATTTTGAAACACGGCATATAACTTGAACTTCCCGTCCGTATGCCAGGATGGAATTCGCAATGACCTTTTACTTTGTACGTGGATTTTCGCACCCTTTTCACACAGAAAGTCGATATGCGTAATTGTATGGAAAATTTACGTTCTGCGCTACTTACACGGAATTATCTAAGTTTAAAATACATTCTGGAAAATTACTGATGTTTTCATTCAAAAATTTTCACTGGTTATATTTCTATAATACAAGATTTGGCTGACGCAAATATAATATCGTGTATTGCACATACCGCTAAACTAGCGGTATGTGCTTTATTATCGCTTTGTGCGTCAGAGCTGACTTTCGTTCATATAAGAAGTTATATTTAAGTTAATTTCACACGAAATCCATTCAAATTGAAGCTTTTTGAAAAGAGGAGATTCTAATCTATAAAATAGAACCATTTTTAAATCAATTTGAGTTCATAAATACTATTAAAATTGTAATTGAAAATCACAAACAGCAGTTGTCGGTTGGTCTGTACGTATGTACGTACGTACGTCACGACTCTACAGATCGCAATTTTGGTCGGATTGCCTTGGGTTATATTTTATTCACTTTGTTTACTATCAGACCAGAACCCTATTTAAATTCACTAAAATGTGTTCAGTAGTTTAATTTTTATAAACAGTTTTATTTTTTATTATTTTTGACAGCTAATATAGTTTAAAAACAATATAATAATCGCTGTGAAAATATAGTGTAATCCATAAAACAAGTGCTACACTTGTATACCGTGATAACACCACTAGACGTATTAGGCAGCCGTGGCGTAATGGTTATGCCGTTGGATTCCCAAGGGCAAGGTCCTGAGTTCGATTCCTTACGGTATCATTGACTTTTTTCTTTTTTTTTTCTTTTTATTTTGTTTTATTTTATTCCACTTGATATTAATTATATATTATATTATGTATAGTTCTTAATTTTTTTTATTTTTGCAAACTTAAAAAAAAATATTTTTTCAATTTTTAATTATTTATTTCTTTAAATTTTTAAATCTTTTTAAATTTATTAAAAATATTTTTTAATTGTTATTTTTTTATCATACAGTGGAAAACTTGCGGGATGTGCACTTTTGGTTTTGCCAACTATTTTTTACTTCTTTCTATTTCTGGAATATTTTACCATTCGAACACCACGGGAATATTAATTTAATGCAAAATTCACTTTTAAAAAATGTTTCAATATTTTTCCGTTTTGAAGTTCCCCGAATCCAAAAAACATATTTCTGGAAACAGTCTGTGCGTCTGTTTGTCTGTGAACACGATACAAGTCAAACGTATTAGCGAATTGAAACAAAATTTTGGGAAGATGTTTGATATACAAATATGAAGAGAGAAAATTGGCGAATGCGGAGAAGAGATGTATGCTATAACGTTGTTTTTTATACAATAATGGTGTACTTTTCATAGCGGCTTATTATTCTATTTATTTTTACGACAAAGTTTTGTAAGAAAAAATGTTTTTTCTAAATTTTATAGTTTCGGAAATATTTTGATAATAAAAAATAATCAGCTATTTTTTCGCTGTGTAGATTTGTTATAGGTAGTTGACAAGCATGCTTTGGTCAATTTTACATGAATGATATATAGACAGGCAGACTGAAAATCTGAAAATACCTATATATATCAACTGTACATAGTCAAAATTAATCACAAAGTTACAATTTTATTTGTGGTTATAAATTGTGTTCGTTTTTAATTTTTATATTATTAACTAGCGGCCCGTCCCAGTTTCACCCGGGTGCAAAATTGTTCTGGAAATATTATATTGACCTTCTCACCTACACAGCAAAACTATCAAAGTATACTGTTTTGATGTATCTCTATAAAGATTTGGCCAGCGTTAGCCATATGTAAGCGTACATAAACAGTTTTTTTTTTTGTTTTTTTTTTTTGACAAAACACCGTCATAGTTTAGCCATTTTGTACAAAATATTTACAAATTATATATAGAAACCTTCCGCGTTTATCAATCTTTCTATTAATGAAAACCGTATGAAAATCCGTTGGGTAGTTTTTGATTTTATCGCGTTCAAACAGACAGACAGACGCAGCGGAGGAACTTTGTTTTATATACTCGTAGATATTATCCTGAGTTAAACTCAAAAACAGCTAATCAAAAAGTTTACTTCTAAAGTTTCGTTGAGATTAGACGTAATAATACTATCGTTTATTATAAACTTTCTGTTCGCAATTTATTATCCCGGAACTGGTGACAATATCATTTTATTACTGAACAATTGTACAAACACAACGAATTGATAACTTGTTTTAAGTCAATTTAAAATAATAAATTAAAGATATGAACGGAACAAACAAGCCTTTTGAAAAATATCGACCTGATAATTTTTGTTTTCAATTTATTTCACACAGTAACCAACGTTCCAGATAATTCCTATAAATTCAATTTTTTACAGCAGTTAATAGATCTCTAGCAGTGATGTGCCGGATCGTTAAAAATGTATATCCGCGGATACGGATCTGAATACGGATTTTTGGTTTCAAGATCCGCGGATACGGATACGGATCTTAACTTTCTTAGAGTACGCGGCATTAAATATTGCACATCGACCTTTGGAAAGAGACTATATGTTATGGGAAAAAGTTACTGACCTCTTTAAGAGTTAACTCTCATAACAGATTGTCTCTTTCCAAAGATCGATGTGCAATATCTCATTATAAAGATAGTTGATTTAGTACCTTTGAGTTATGTACTATTAGTATGGTACTCACTACAATAAATGTTTGCAATATAAAGATGCCAAATACGATTTAAAATATAAAAAATAATCTGAATGGAATTTAACAGGTTTTCATTATTACCTAATCATCTATATATATAAAATTGAAAATTAATAAGGTAAAAGATCCGCCAAAAACTCACGGATACGGATCTTTCTTTTCCCTCGGATATCCGCGGATACGGATACGGATATCCGGCACATCACTAATCTCTAGCAAATGACACCAAAAAAAGGTTCAAAAGTAAGTTT
Organism: Xanthostigma xanthostigma; assembly: GCA_963575645.1. Taxonomy (NCBI): domain Eukaryota; kingdom Metazoa; phylum Arthropoda; class Insecta; order Raphidioptera; family Raphidiidae; genus Xanthostigma; species Xanthostigma xanthostigma. The sequence continues at coordinate 37,835,820 of OY754470.1, forward strand.
TGAACCTTTTTTTATCTTTAAACGTCGGTAAAAAATTACAAACCGATCATTTTAGTCATTAAATTAACGTCAAAACAATACTTCGACAATTATTTATTTATAAAATACGCTAAATTTAATGCACTTTTGCATTTTGTAGGTTTGAAAACTACTCTGGGGAGCAAGAAAGACGACACGTGAGAGGAACGAGTGAGGGAGAGAGACAGAGAACACTAGAAGAAGAGTAGTGAAAAAGCCGCAGCATTTCTGCGAACAAGCTCGTTTTGTCGAATACTTTATGTTCAAGATATCACACCTACATCAGTGTGGTGTGTGTATGTTTTGTGTGTATGTGTGTATGTATGTGACTGTGGTGGCGTGGTATTTGATGGCGGTGTGCATGGTACAGAAATAAGATGAGGCAGTCTCGTATGCTCTTTAGACTTGGGAATAATCGAATTGTTTTAATAATTGAAAGGCTGCTATTCGAATGATCTTTATCGAGCGGTGTAGCGTACTGGTGACAGCACTAGTAGACTCGCATTCGGGAGGTACCGGGTTCGAATCCCGGCGGGGGTAGATGTGGCTTGAACTTTTTCCTGCTGCCTCTCGCCGAGAAACGGTAATTCCTGTACCGGCCATCTTGTTTAAGTTTTCCATGATTTCCATCAATAGTTCCAGATAAATATCGAGGTGGTTCCTTATTCAAAGCCTGTCAAACTCCTATTCTCAAAATTACCCTACCTTATCCTAATGTCCTAAAATTTCTTCGATCTCCCATTGCTATTAATTAAGTGGAAGTTTAAAAATGCAGAAAATAACGGGAAATGTGATAGATGAAAATATTAATGGTGCGAATGGCGTCTGTTATGACATATAGTCGAGAAACGGGCGTTAAACGTATTATCATTATTATTATTCGAATGATTTTTATACTAGAATCAATCATTCGAAATTATTCCTTCGCATGATGTATTATAATAATAGGTGTGCTAGTATTATGCGTGAATGGAATGAATGTTTCCACTCTCCAATGAATTATGCCCTGGGTTTCGATCAGTCTTGGAAGTGTCATCTGCATACAGTGTCTCTTGAAAGTAATCGTATTCAACACTGTGCAGGACATTAATCTACGTGAAGTGAAAAAACAATTCATTCGCTCTGTCTATGCATTCGATTTAATATTATAACGAATGAATTTAGCTATCGTTTTCGATTAAGAAACTTGAGAGAGTCATCTGCATGCCTTATAGCACAGAGGCTGAAAAAAGACGTAAATAATCACATTCAATACTGTGAAATGCATTGAAATGCCAGCTGATGAAAATCTGAAAGACACTTACATGCATTGTTTCAAAGCGTTGTACAATAATTTATTACTGTAGATTGTATTGTAACTTCTAGATATAAAAAGATCATTCGAATGATTTTGAATAGCCTTTCGAGATATCTCGAAATATTTTTATAATCGAATAGTTCGACTATTTTCACTCGAAATATGCCATCACTGGGGCATCTCGTATGCTCTTATATATAGGAGTCACGCCTGAGCGTTGCTCGTGGTATGCCGCAAAAACCTCCACAAACGTCCACTGTCTTAACAAACGTACAGGATGGTTAAATATTTATACAAATTAACAAGGTAAACACTCAGTTAATATATCGCGTTTTTAAAAGAGTCCAACCAGACGAGAATAATTTTTTTTAATAACGACAAAACAACTGCGATCTGTGGTCATTATCACTAAAAAAAGTAGTACATAATATATAAGACTTAAGAAATATTAAAGCTGTGTGTGCTGGGTGGAGGTTGGGGGCGGCGCAAGTATTGTGTCTCCCTATTAATTATTTTCTAAACTTCCCAAAGTTTCTAATTTCAGAAGGTAAAACAATAAAATGTGTGGAAAGTTCGATAACGGAGTAGAGACATACTGAAAAACAATTCAGTCGGAATGAAAACCAGGTTGACAATGATCTTAGAGTACAAGTAATTTTTTACAAATCCCGTAAACGCATGTTTATGTGACGGACGCTAGGTGCTAATTAATTACATTTTCTTCATACCTCGATTGAAAGTACGTACTTTCGTCCCTTATAGCAGGGACGAAAGTTGGACATTTAATCCCTGTTATTTATTATATTAAATGACAGCGGTAACCCTAGTTACGAGTATAAAATATACGCATGAGAAATTTTTTCCTCCCGCCGTTCTCACTGGGAGTAAATGTCAATGTTTCGTCCCTGCTGAAGAAAGTACGTACTTTCGAGCGGATATGAAGAAAAATGGTATACACTACACGGGCCTTAAAATTTGAAATCTCGGCCCTGCGCTCATGAGCCCGAGGCGAATTCAACTTTCGGCCCTTGTGATGTAATATACTATTAAATCATTAATTATAATTGTGCCAGGATTTGCCTAAGATCTAACGCCGTTTAGTTTCCCTACACTGTATCTTTTCATTTTTTCCCTTACTGACCGGATGTCTTATGACAGTCAACTTCTTGTTATATTAAACTGCTAGCTTCGCCCGAATTTGTAGATTGTCGCTGTTTTTTCGTCGACTTGCGTCCATTCTAAATATTGGTGAAAACATTTTTGAAATGGGATGAGTAGTTTCGGAGATTGCCTCCTACATCCAAACTTACAAACTTCACCTCTTTCTTATATTATAGCGGTCCATCCCGTTTCACCCGGGTGTGATACATATAATTCTGCATAATGTATTTCGTTTGTGGGTCGGCGTTTGAATTAATAGCTTTGAGCAAATTGCAAGTTCTAGCAGATGTCGCTTGTTTGGTACTAAGCAGTGTTGTTTGTTTGCTTCTGAACTATTAGTTCAGGAGCAAACACACAGATGTCGTTACGTGATACTAAAAAAGTTTTTTTGGGAAAATACCGCAATTTTGTACAAAATATTTAATAAAAACTATCCTATAGCGTAAGTTGCATCAAGCAAGACACATTTACAAAATTTCATTAAAATCTGTTCAGTGGTTTCGGAGATTAGCGCGGCCAAAAATTGTGACACGGCAATAAGCCTTAGTTTGTTAATCTACGATATTATGAGGAAGTATATAAATACTCCAAACCATCGTTCATTTTTGGGGTTCGGTACATCCAATGATAAAACGGAATTGTCATAGGATCTCTCTCGTGTTTGTCTGTCTGTCTGTCTGTTTGTCACAGCTTATTTTCTTCGAATCAATTGAAGAAAGAAGTTGAAATTTTGTATATATATAGAGTTGCATGGCCCAGTTACGGACGTATAACATAAATAAACGAATTTCGATTTTGGGGGGTTAGCTTTGGGATGGAAAATAGAACAATCGAGTGCATCATATTGTGACGAATCAAATGAAGGAGCTCGTTATGGGAAATAGAAATATATGTATTTCTGTTATGATTTTAAAATGCATATAGCTTATAAATAAAACATATACAGTAATCAAGCATCCCCCCTCCTAATCTCTAAAACTACGGAGCCTAAAAATTTTTTAAAATTGGGAATATAGGGCCTCACTCATAGTTTACAGGAAAGCCTAAACGAGAATCCTAGGTCTTAAAGTTCTCACGGAAAGTGGAACGGTGCGGAGACTGATTTTTTTTGGTCAATCGTAAGCACCCTATATGACAGTTTTCTTCCTCTACAGTAAACTCTCGACTCTGTCTCTTCGTGAATGCGCAAGAACTGCTCTGAGTCACACCACACGGACAGAACACTGGGGAAAAGGGGAGCAAAACCCTCAACCGCACACTGTTTGCTACTCTCTCACTACCCTATAGTCACTTCCAGAGTCGTCTCTAACATTTATTAAACCGCCAAACAAAGGATATACCGATCAAACATAAACATAAAATTTAGAATTACATTACAATTCAAACTTGTTTTTGAGCTTTCAAATTTTGAACTGAGTTTTTTTTTATATTTTCCTCTCACCCCAATAGTAATTTACTGATAAACGAAAACGATTCCATCTAATTTGTTAAGGGGGGCACCTAGTGTAACACCTAAAAGAAACGCTTATTTCAACCATTTTATTTTTAGACTAATTATATTTTTATGATATTTTAATGAATTAGACCTTATAGTTCATCTTTTAAAGTTCTTAAAAAAATTGTATTAATTTTTTCGGTTCAAAATGGCGGCGTGGTAAGCATTTCTATCAGACGCGTTGCAGTTGCCATGTCCAACTTGTGGGCGTAATTACAGCCCTTAGAATAAACCTGGAATATCCATTCAAAAAATTTCTTGTTAATAACATTCATAATTCGTAGTTAAACCTATAAAATATATAAAAAATTGAAAAAACGTATTTGAAATTTTTTTTTTGATTATTCGCACAAAATTTTGACCTATAAACATTTATAAATAAAATTTATAACAATAATTTACCAAACAAGTACGTTACGTTACGTTACGTTTTTTATAACTGGTAAAATTTCAGCCCAAAATCTTCAAAAGTTTTTGAAAAAATATGCCCACAAACTTCGAAAATGTTGTTTTGAGAAAAACGCGTTTTTAAAAAAATCAGGTTTGAAGAGAAAAAAAATTTCGTTTTGAAATGTTGTAGGCATATATTTAGAACATTTTTAACCAAAAAAAAAATAATAAATATTTTTGAGCTGTTACACTGCCCCCCTTAAGTCAATACAATAATAAACGACACGATCACTATTCTATGACTTGAAAAAATTTAGAATAACTAGATTAACGATGAACGAAAATTAAGATTTTCTCGAAAACGGTTCAAACGATTTTATATTTCATCAAGCAATGATCCTACTCCACCATGGTCTTGGAAAAAATCAAAAAGGATAGTTTATTGCAGACTACGAAGTCGATGCAGTTTAGCAACTAAGGCAGTACGGCGAACCAGTGCCATTTATATTAATAATAAATTGTAAATCCAATCGCTACTTAACTGTTTTTATTATCCCATAAATAGACTGGGTCACGCCTTGCTCTCTTTCAAAATTTTAATATTATAATAAATATGGAGGTAGGTAATCCCCACGTTCTGCTACCGCATGGCACTTCTATGTAGGCTTATGGAAGCGGCCATATATACGACAGTATATGGCCCGTACGGCAGACAAATTTGTGATACTCCCGGCACACTATTTTACAGGTTCTATTTCTTATTGGATTCTACGAGTTTTATAAACAACGTTCAATACGAGAGCTGCTTGTAAAGCCGCATGTTTTGTGTAAAAGCATAAACATGTAGGTGTAAACGCACATGCACGCACAGGTGTCCCAAAAATCAATGTACAAAATTAATTACCACCAGCCGGGGTTATTGGAAACTAGTACCAATCCATATATTTTTTGTTATCGCGACAAATTAAAGATCTAAATTAGAGGTCCTACACTTTTTTGTCTCTTAGACCACTTGCCATGTTTATCGGTTTTGGGTAGACCCCTGCTTATCTGATACCGATTTTTTGCAAATTCATTAACTTCAAATGTATTTTTGACAGCCGGTATAGCCTTACTCTCTTTAAAAGATTGAAATTTATAACGGTAGTGAATTCCACTTTGAAACAACGCTTTTCTACGCATTTTGATAAACACGTAAGGTGCACATAGGGAAATCAGCATTGAGAAAAAACACTTCGATCAGAGTTAGCCATGACTGCATTAATTGTTATCTCTAATGAATTATCGTGGTAATCTTGAATATTTCTATTTTATTTTGATTTATTTATATTTTACTTGACTTTTTTAATAATAAAAAGCTCTTATAAATCATTATTTTATTTTTTTTGTACAAAAATAAAACAAAAAAACAACTCCATCTGTCTGGAAAAATTTCATTCAAAAATTGTCTGTCTGGTATGACTTATGCGCGTTGGTAAATCAGTGACCCAATGTCTTTAGGTTCAACACGAATAGGCGGAGATATTTCATCTCGCACCATATTTAAGTGTTTTTGGGAATTTAATGTCTCATTAATAAAAAAAGTCCGATTATGTTGTAATAATTTGAATATTTTCTTCGGTTATAGTATACACATTCATTTTGCAAAAGAATATTATCTGTCAAATTGTAAAACAAGATTTCAAAGCTCACTCTGATCCAGTCATTTTTTTCCCAATGTTAATTTCCCTATGTGCATCTTACGTATTTACATACTATAATATACAATCTAATGTTGATGACAGGGAGTTTGAATACGACATTAGACTGCTACTGATGTATTCAAACTGTAATAGTATGATCACAATCTAAGGTCATTGTCAAATCAAATTGTTTGACAATGTTTTGTGCAACCCGCAGCATTATGAAGTGAAAGTCAGCAATTATATAAGAGGTGCGTGCAAAAAATCTCGTATGTATCTTGTTCGTAATGATATTGTGACACGTGTCGCTGGTTTTAACATAATGTCACTACTCGTATAGTATCCTAATTTACGAACGAGATACATAAACTTAACTATACTATTTTTGTGTAATTTAAAAACAATACAACATACTTACCTATACCACATATTACCCCATATTGAATATTTTTTTTACAGTGCATATAGCCTTTGATGCTGAGCACTTATATATTAAAAAAAAAAAAAAAAAAACAATACATAAACAACCATTCGAGAACGGGATAAGCGCTAGTAGAGAAAACAATGTTAAAATATATGGATCGCGCATGTATCGCTATCAGAGGGACAGATTGTGAGTTTCTCGATAGTTTAGGTCATTAGCGTCCATGAGGACAGGATTTCCACTTATTACGGTTGTGAATTGGTTAATCACAATATGTTTACGTATTTAATTCTAATTAATAATTGACAGTTATGTAACAACAAATGAAAACTCGCATTAATGGTACTATGCTTTTATATATTTCAGTTCACTAATTGAGAATTGGTACATTAAACTTTACTTCACATGTTCTTGTGGGTCATAAAAATAAGTGGATAAAAGGCTTTTCTATATTATTCGACATTGGTTCTCTTTAAAACGTGCCTATTATTTTTTAGTATAAATATTACTTATATTATTATCAAAGGTAGAGACGTTATTGTGGATTGAGATTATTCAATTATAAACTTCACATGAATAATAAAAATATTCTACAGCTATTAAAGTATGATTAATAAAAATAAGATAGTTTACTAATTAAAAGGTAGTTTGAAAATTATTAATAAATAAAAAAGTTTTTGACGTGATAACGTCTTATAAATTGATGAATCACCAATCTTATAAATTGATAAAACACCGGCTGCATGTACGAAAAAGTGTAACGTTCCTAGCGGTCGTAACGTTCCTAACGTTCGTAACGGTCGTAACGTTCCTAAGGTTCGTAACGTTCGTAACGTTCCGCCTGACCCTGTGCGTGCTTTTCTCGAAAACGGCCCTAACGATTTGGATGAAATTTACTGAAAAGGGATTTTGGGGGGCAAAAAATCGTTTTAGCTAGGTCTCATCTCTCGAAAAAATCGTTTTCTTACAAATTTTATCATTATAAAAATCAATTTTTTGACGTATGAAAATACTTAAATATTGTAAGTAGGTTTTGGAATTTTATATAAACAGTGAAACAATTGTTTTATAAATATTATGACAGCTAATCTTTGAGACTTAAAATAAATACGAAAGAAAGAAAGTTAAAAAAAACAATTATATTATATGGTGAGTAATTTAAATAAATAAAATTAACCTAAATTTGAAGCGAAAGATGCAATATCATAGATTCGAACTATTATAATTATTATATAAATTTAGGTTATGTATTACGGAATACGTTATCACGTAAAACTATCGTCCGTAAACCGACTTTACAGACAACCAATTTTTTTTTCAATAGCAAGAAAAAAGCTAACATTTTTAATGCATGATTTATTAGTCAATCTTTCACAGGAAAAACACAGAAATTTAAAGTCTCAAAATCTGCTGTTAAATTTCAGTTTTGAAAATATTATAAATCAATAACTGAACAGTGAAAAAAAATATTAAAGTAGTTTCAGTTGAGAAACACTGATGTGGAACAGTACAAAAATTTTCAGAATGTAGGTAATCCTTAATGCAATTGATGCTATTTGTTATGTCATAAATGTAAAAATTGGTACACAAAACTTCCCTTAAAATCAACTTTCAAAACACTTTTTTAATATTCCGAGGGCTTTCCTAGAAAGTCGTCAATTAGTAATCAAAACGAATTTTTTATTGCTATAAAATATAAGATTTACGTATTTTTCCAAAGCACTGATGTAATTGGCAAAAGTGCAGTCTTTACTGAGCCAAACATTTTAATTTTGCAGAAGTTATTGTAAACGAATGAAAATTCCACGGAAACATGGACCATGTAAAAAGCGCCGTTATCTTTACCTTTTGAGTGTAATTGAGTGTAATACAATTGGGTCTTATCTAGGGCACGATTTTTAAATTCTGTCGCCAACTGCTAATGAAACATAGACGTATAAATGCTGACAAATAGATCGGGATAACAAAAACATGCACTATACATATTTCTTAAAAAATAATTTAAATTAATTATTTACAAAAACTCTAAGATCTCACAAAATACCAAAAAGATAAATGTATTAACCATTCTGCACAACATAATTTCGACATATATACCATATTTCACAACAGTGTCTATACCGTTAATAAACTGAAATCGATCCACCTATTAAAAGGTCAATGGGAGAAAAATAATGCGCAAAAATATAGGCATTTATAACTTGTATGTTAATGGTCGGAGTACCAAAACAAAAATAAATATAAATTGGTTTCAAATCAAAGCTAAGCCGCTATCTAAACACAGGGGGGTTGGAAATGTACCGCAGAAAACAAAATAAGCTTTGGTAAAGAATATTTGCTACCGTTAAAAAACACCAACTGTGACCACAACGCCTAGTATCGATCAAATATTTGATAAGTTGCGTAAGCAGATACTTTTTGAAATTAAACGTCTTTGCGCACAGTAGAGTGAATTAGATTCATTCGGCTGAACGTGTAGCAAAACGCTGCACCCCCACTTTTTTCGCGTTGAATAAAAACGAGACGCTGGGAAGACATCGCTGCAGCGATTGTTATTAAAAACGGGTAGATTGTGTGTATGAATACGTATGGATGTGTGTGTGTGTGAAATTTTAAAACTGCAATTTGAAACGGGTCACTCTTTAACCACTCTCGTTAAGAAAGTACGTTTCTTTCCAATAAAGCGAAAAACCAAATATGTAATCCATTTGTCTACTGAAAGACTAAGCCCTAATTAATCTGGGTTTGCCAAAAATTAAACAAAAGTCCGTTTAATTTTTTTAAAAGACAACAAAGTTTATTTACTTTAGGAAAACTGGATATAAAACAAAAGAACAGCGATATTTAAATAATTGAGCAAATAAATATTGTCAATTTTTGGGGTTCAGTACCTCAAAAGGAAAAAAAGGAACCCTTAGAAGATCACTATGTTGTCCGTCTGTCAGTCAAGACTTTTGGGAATGAAAACCCATATGGTACTTCCCGTTGACCTAGAATAATGAAATTTGGCAAGAAGCAATGTCATATAGCACAAGTAAAGGGAAAAAGCGATACCGTAAATTTGTAGTTACATCATAAAAAATTAATGTTTTTAAACCGCAACAACATGCTACGCACAGTAAAAGTTCTAATACAAAACAAGCGTTCGCTACCGGTGCGTTAATACAGCACAATATGAGAACTCTTTAATACTACATGGTACGACAACTAGGCTATCAGATATAGCCACGAGATACTATACAGTTTAGTTGGCAAACTGACCGCGACCTTTGTCGATGCGTGGAGACAACAGTTTTCCAACGGCTAAGCGGGAATAACCTTTGAGACTCGATTCCGGTGATTGCCGAAATATCTACAAGCTTTTACGGAACCCTCGGTGCGCGAGTCCGACTCGCACTTGGCCATTTTTTTATCCTTAAGTAAGCCAGTTTGTTTTGCAACCCTAGATACATATTATTGTTGCTAAAAACATCTGTGTAGAATAAAACTTTAATACATTATGATATTGTTGTAATTCGAAGGTAACATAATATATATTATTAGGTAATTTTTTGTGTGGAGATAGCAATCAATATGCATTTTAAATTTTGCGTGGGCCAATTTTATGTATTGATAAAGACTTCTAACATATTTATGAACTTGTATAGTGGTATATAATGTCAACAGTAAACTATTCCTGTAAATCTTTGGTTATTACTACATCTAAATTCGTTAAACACAATGAATATCATATTGGTATCTCTAATACTATCTAGAACGGGAATGCAGTTGTTATAAACGAGTTGTGACACTATGCTTAAAGGAGCCCCAGCGAGTTTTAACAGTCACACGAGACATAATATCATTAGGTTTGAAATACATACATTTTTGCACATATCTTTATATATATCTATACTAATATATAAAGCTGAAGAGTTTGTTTGGTTTGTTGAACGCGCTAATCTCAGGTTGGAATTGAATTTTTTTTTGTTGGATAGCCCATTTATCGAGGTGGGCTCTATAATTTAACGCTACGGCCAATAGGAGCGGAGCAATGAAAAATGATGCAAAATGTATCTCAAAATTTGTCCGTCCGACAAAAACTTTTGAACGGTATCTCCGATCATCATGAAATTTGGACACAACATTCATCTTAATAAACTAAGATGAATGTGCGTACTCATGTACCTCCCCCCCATTCGTCATTTTGCACCCGGGTAAAAACGGGGGGGACCGCTAGTATGTATATAAAAAGCTTAGGTCACGATGCTCGTCTGTGCTAACCTCCAAAATCACTGAAGCGTTTTTAATAAAATTCTGTTAATGTGTCTTGCTTGGTCCAACTTATTCTATAGAATAGTTTTTATTAAATATTTTGTACAAAATTACGGTGTTTTCTCAAAAAAAAGCTGTTTTAGTATCATGCGGCGACATCTGATAGTATTTGATTAAAGCTATTAGTTCAGAAGCAAACCAAAAACTGTTTTAGTACCAAGTAGCGACATCTGATAGCATTCTCTCAAAGCTATTATCTGGTAGAATTTGCTCTAAGTTATTAGTTCATACGCTGGGCCGTAAACGAAATACATTTTGCAGAATTATATCAATCGCACCCGGGTGAAACCGGGACGGACCGCTAGTCTCCTATAAAATAGTTGATTTTCACTGCATAAAAAAATATCTGACAGCTGTGTGAGGTCATATTGCATGTTACTTGAGCATATTTCACGGTAAATTATATTAAAAAGTTGTTCGACAACTCAAATGTTCAATTCTATAAAAATAACGCAGTTCATTGATCAGTCAATTTTTTTACAGCAATGAACCTCAATTGCATTCGTCAACATAATACAGCAATCGAATCACAAGCAATTTGGTTCAAAAAACGTGGAAAAAGTAAATCTCGTCAAAAGAAAAACGCGTGTCAAAGCACAAATGTGTAATGTATGGGAAAGAAAGGACAAAATACATAGAAGAAAACAATTTCACCTTACATCATTCAAGAAAAAACAAATCACCATTTTCCACAACGGCATACATCTGCGGCCCCCGTATGTTTTTTCGTCTGCTTATATAAATATACATAAGAGCACATATGTTGTCTTCGGGATGATACATACATATATTGTAGTATACATCTATGAGCAATGGAACATGTATGCATTTTAACAAGGACTCAACTGCGACACAGGTATGTACAACTTACTTTGTCAGGGTTTCGTGCATGTATAGAAAGAAGTTTAACTTAAAAAAATAATAGTGAAAAACATTTTTTAAAACAAGCTTATATTTAAATGCACCAAAAAGAAGAAAACAAACTTTAACTTAAATCAAACCCAGTCATTCATTACATTTAAATACAATTTATATGATATAAAAGCTTGTCGCGAGATTTTCCTGTGTAAATTTATTTTATCAAATGCATTTTTTTTTTTAGAATTACTTGTGTCAAGATCGAGACATATTGTATTCTTGTTTATTTACACAAGAAGATCTTTCGACAAGCTTTTATATCATATAAATTGTATATTATTGTAATGAATGATCGGGTTTGATTTAATTTAAAGTTTATTTTCTTCTTTTCAAAGCTTGTTTTTAAAAATGTTTTTTCACAATTAATTTTATTTTTTTGTAGTGTGCTTTATTAAAAGCACAATTTGCATACGGACTTAAACCGGACCGGTCAGTTAGTTATTATAATATTGTATTGTCATCGGATCTACATGCGTATGAAAAATTCAACGCAATCGGATAACGGGAAGTAGTTGCAAAGTGATTTGCCTTCGGACGAAAGCCGGAACGGTCTGTTAGTTGTTATAATATTGTATTGTCATCGAAACTACATACGTGTCCAAAATTTCAGCTCAATCGGAAACCGGGAAGTGGGTCAAATTTAACTTGCAAGATTTGATTTCAGACAGACACCGGCACAGATGAAACTAAATAAAATCTTGTAAAAATATCACATCAAAGTATAGGTTATGTTTCTAGTGCGTGATGAATGATGAATGTGATATTATGTTAAAAACAAGTTCCAGCGAGTTTTAACAGTCGCATGAGCCATAATATCATCACGCACGAGATACATATAGTTTTTTTGCAAGTACCTCCTATAAAATAGCTGATTTTCAAAATTGTTGAGTACTCGAGCAAGTTCGCGTCCAATTTATGAACTGCGTTGAATTTTCATATTTTTACATATGGAAATAGTAGTAGGACAACGTTTATATTACTGGTGCGAAATGGGTCTATTCTATTATCGCTATATAGAGGCTTTAAAAGCAGCTATGTTATGGAGATCTGTGCAAAAAATAAATGTTATTATTCCATCTATATTGATGCCAGCCCTGACGTCCATAAGATACTTCAATTATGCAATTTTTATTGGAATTCTATACTTTACATTTAAATTTTTATATAATATATATAAACCATTCTAAATACAATTCCGACCATCAGCCGCCAGAATTGTAAAACAAATTAATGCATTTATTCAATCAATTACCAGCATTATTAACTATTCAATTATTATAAATTATTCAGCAACTAGCCATGTTACCGCGCATTATCCAAGATTAACAGCCTCCTTTTACAACAGCGTGATGAGATACAGTCGAAAATATTCCCAAATATTTTCTGTAACTATATTAGTGGTTTGCTCGTGTTTAGATAAGGTATCCGTGAATACCAATGGGATCGAAGCTGCAGTGCAGGTATGGAAGCTAGTAAATTTATAAAATCAGATAAAAAGATCTAACATGTTGAAGAAAGCTAAAACAATATTAGTACTCTTAATACGTGATACGAACCCATTAAAAAAGCAACAAATTATGTTTTTAATAATAATGTCCAATAGACACGCCCGGTATTATATAATATAATCATTATCATAAAATTAAGATAAAATATAAAAAAAACATGGCAGTGAAATATAATGTTTTATTTAGGTTTATCGAATATGAAATATTTATAATGGCGTGAATAATAATTTCGTGACGAGAATGTTAGACTCGCATTTGAAAGGTAGTGAGTTCGAATTCCGGCCGGTGCAGATGTAAGATAAAACTTTTTTTCTACTGCCCCCTGCCGTGAAACAATAACTGCTTTACCGGCCATTTTGATTGAGGTTTTCAATGGTTGCCGCAAGTAATTCCAAATAAATATTTAAATGATTCCCTTTACAAAATTGCGCCCGGTGGCCTTTTTTTAAATATTTTTGTTTTACTTCTTCTAAGGGGTAATGCGCGTCTTGATGCCCGTGACAAAATATCATCTTGACTAAATATCCTACGGGCAAAATATCCCTCGACATAATAACCTCCGGTTGGAGAGAGTTGTTTAAAACAGTTACGGAATCGTGTCGATGCAATGGCGTTTTTTTGCGCAGTGAAAAGCGGAGGACGTTTAGGGGGAGTTCTTTAAAAAAAACAATTACGGGGTCGTGTATACAAAGTGAGATAAAAACCCCTGTTTGGGGGGAGTTCTTTAAAAAACAATTACAATGTGTAATAATAATACAGCAATTCTACACCAGTTTTCCTGATAGGATATTTTGTCGAGGGATGAAAACGCGCAGAATCCTTTTAAGGTCACCAGAAAGGCTATTTAGGCGTAGTATCAAATTATAATTTCTTTTATATTTGTAATAATAAATTGAAAATCTAATGGAAATTTCATCAATTCTCACTTCTCAGGCTAGTACCTCAGAAAGTTTTTAATAGAAAATTCACATAAACCGCAACGTGTCACCTATATCGACTATTTTGAAGCGCTTTTCGATTAGTGTTTTCTCAAAGAATTGCTGTTCTTAATTTCATAGCAGACTTCTGCTCGCATTTATCTATTGATTAATAGAAAACGTAAAATAACCGGGATAGCAAATCAGTTTTGAAGTTTTTATCAATTTATTATCAAAAATACCTAATTACTATATTTTGAAAACATAAAATGATACGAGGTACCTTCAAAGTTGGTGGTGTGAAATAAATAAACAAAGAACGGGCACTGATTTTAGTCAAATGTTGTCCATTGCACCAAAATTATTTCTCCTAGAGAACCAGAAACGCTTCATGTTATTGATGTTTACAAGAAGGTATAACTATTTCATTAATGGTAGTTCAGTTTATGGTTTATTATTACCGTTGAAATAGAACTTGTGGACACCATTGGACTAAATCGTTTAATAAAATGTTCTTTCCTTATTTAATTCTGTATTGTTTTAATTTTTGTTGCATAAGTAATGGTTAATTCCTGACAAACCTTTTGGACAGTACTATACAGTCCTCTATTAATACTTTAAACGTTTTATCCACTTAATGATTTTCATTATAATATTTCAATGTTTGAAAAAAATCGGTCCTTATAAAAAAATGTTTTCGGGGCCAATGCTGTTTTGAAAGACGCTATTGTCGCAGGACGATGCGGAGATTGTCCTCTTTCACGAAAATGGCCTCTATGTGAGCCCCGTGCAACAAACGGGCTTTGCCTTAAAGAGAAAAATCCTGTATAGGTGGACACTAAACCAGATTCTCTATCGGGTTAGAAAGACTTGTCTTCCTGCTTTGAAAGCAGAAGTTTGACAAAGACAGATTGTGTCGATATTTCTACCAAAAATAGTAAAATTCAGACATCGTAGCAATTCTTTAAGTGTGTTTAGCGATCCAACTGTTTGTATTAAGTTGGCAAGATTGACAAAGATGGAGTATAGTCGCTAGGGTGAGTCGTAGCATAGGGAAGTTGATCGAGAAGGCTGTGACAATGGAATAGCGCGTGTTGGCTGTGCATGCGTATATTCCCAAATGCGTGTGTCATTTGTCTTTCACAGACGACAGTGGCCACTTCCGACACGCGTATTGTATATACGATTGTCTGATGTTCCTATGGGCGCATAAAGACACGTTCACACGAATTCATATCTTTCTCCCTACTCGTTTCTATCAAAAAAATTTTGACGACTGTCTCTGATGTTGATAGAAAACGTTAGATAGCAAAAATGAACATCAGTACCTATCATGTATTTATTTTGATCTTTACGTCACACGAAAACTTCGTCTATAACCATCATCTGGTTAACGAAAGTGCCCTTCCTCAGGCAGTTCATACCTATAATGACATTGGTGTTATATAATAAAGAAGTCAGCTTCTTCCACGTGATTAACGCAATGTGTTTCTTTCAATCAATGTTCGTCAGCTGATTTTTTTCGGGATAATAATCTTAAAATCTTTAATTATTAACTTCTTCCTTAGTTATCTCTCACGTTTGAGTACCCAATGTCTCTGCTTACTGGACTAATTAATGTCTCTGAAGGGTCAGAATTCTATAATGATCCACAGAAGTCTTTCTGTGACCCTAAGTGCACCGGGAAACGATTTTCTGGTTCACATCATCATTTAGGTATTAAATAAAATTATCGATAATTTTATTTAATGAAGAGTTCTAATCAGACGTTAATCAAAGATTTGAATCACATCATCATTGTAATCACTTATAGTTCTTCTATTCTTCCGGTAAAAAAAGGTCGCACGGTTCTTCACTCAAACATTGAACTGAAGACTTTAAAATTTTCTTGTTCTTGTTGATGATAAGAAACAATAATTAACAAAGACAATATTGATTACAAACGTTGCAAAAATTTGTGGTAAAAAAGGTTATTTTGAGTATTTTAAAGACGGTCCTGTGTTAGAGGAAGAAGTGAACCTGTATATTATTTACAGTAATTATGAAATATAAATAGTTCTGTTATTGTTATGTTTCAGAGCCATGGTTTCGCTGCAGATTCTTACGTGCTCAGTTTCACTATTCATATAATGGATACATAAATTTAAATTCATTGAAATGGGGGTTGCTTTTGTCGTGTTATATCCAAAATAAATTCAAAAACGATTTTCTGAATAATGTTAAGAAACCATTTTAACGGTTTAATGAATGAAAGGATGAGAAAAATAGACTATTAAGGATCTATGATACCTTAAAAACAACTATTAGATTATAGACGCTAAAGAACGTAGAGCTATTGTGAACGAAAGAAATTTCACAGATACGCACTAGTGTCCGACCGAAGGTCGATTTCTGGCCAAAGCCGAAACTGACGCCGATTTATCAGCTATCGCCACAACCTTCGACCGCAACCAAAGCCGAAGATTTAAAAAACCTAAGATATAAATGATTTTAAAATTTTTAAATTGAAGTTTACGTTGACTATATAATTTGAAATAGTAATTTTAATCATCTCTAGAAGTCGCCACATCCATCGCGCTGTCGCTCATTCGTAACGGTTCGTTCAATATCGGCGCTTGTTAAAAACCTTCGGCTTCAGCCAAAACTTCGGCCCATTTTGGCCAAAGCCGAAGGTCACGCAGAAGGTGGGTTTTTTGGCCAAAGGTGGCCGAATTCGAAGCTTCACACATTGTACACACAAGTGTTCTTTCATTTTCAGGGTAGGATAATCTGAAACAACATATTTCGATCTATCACCATACTTCTATTGACTTACGCAACATGAAAAAAAAGTGTTTCCAGGTTTCAGCAAAATGTTTGAAATATACGAAACTTCAATATTCCATTCAATAACCTACATAGTCAAAATTGTAATTGTTTGTTCACGAATCACACAAAAACGCTCCGTTCTATTTTAAAGATACTTACTATAACCTAATCCAATTTAGCATTTATCAAGTTACTTTCCATATCATATTTTAAACTGACTAGTTGTCGCCCAGTGGTCTAAATTCGACCGTAATTAATTAACTTTCAAATTTGAACGTTACTAAGGTTCTTTTGTCATTATATGTATTTCTCCTGAATCGATTTTACCTGTGTTCATTCATACAAATCGTGATGAAACATAAATTATCATTAAAATGAAGAGGACGATGTATGTTTCATCATACATGTGCGAATTAACAAACCCAAATCGGTATCACTCTCTTTTTTCCTTCCCGTATTTATATACGGGAGTTTTTTGAGGTAATTTCGCTAAACTGCAGTTTTCTTCAGAAATTGATTCAGACTCTCTCTATATAACATCACTTCACGATACGGATCAGATGCCCACAAAAAACATTCCCACCGCTTACAGATTTGTGCTTGAGAGTATGGATTGAAATTTGTTCCTATAAGCATCGTCGAGAGTCAACTATAGAATTCACTAATTCTCAACCGTAGTAATTCAAGATACTTTGATGGCAACGTGGCATCAGGATTTGGATGACTGAAAATGATTCGGTGAGGATGCTGCTGATACTGTGCCAATATTGGCGTTTAGTCCCCAGGATGCGATGTGTTTTGTCTTATATTATGTCTGCGAATACCTTGATATCGCGTGCATTTGTACTGTAAATAACTCAGTGCAATTCTTGTATATTGCTCAATTCACTAGAATGATATTGGTCTTTTTTACTGGATTAAAGGTGTGTAATATACAACACTAGAATTGAACACCCCGCCACCGACTGTCTATCTTCAACGCTTCGCCAAGCTGCCTTCAAAATATATTTTGCACACGCATTCGTACAAAATGAAAAATTGAAACAATATGTTTCCTTCGACCATTCTTCACATAAATTATTTATGAATTTTTTATATCGATTCTTCATTTTAAAGAAATGTTTATTTGCAAATTGAGTTAGATTTTATTTTTTGGTACAGCTCTTAAAAATATAATATTGTTACATCTCTTCAGTATATCCTGATTGTTATATCTATTCAATTTAAATTTATTTTGGCATCTTGTCCGGTTTTTTATAAAAGATATCAAAACACTTTTTAATTTAATAGATATGACAATCACGATATAATGAAGAGATGTAACAATATTATTTTTTTAAGAGCTGTACCGAAAAATAAAAATGTAACACAATTTGCAAATAAACATTTCTTTAAAATGAAGAATCGATATAAAAAATTCATATATAATTTATGTGAAGAATGCAAGTTAGCTTCGTGCGCTGACGTTTCCGCACTACCAACGTATTATTTTCCTTCGAATTGCAAACAACAAAAGCATAGTTTTGTTGTATAGGTTGTAAGTTCATTTAAATCTGATCACAATCCGTTTATTTTTGTTGTATTTGTGTGTTAATAAAAAAAAATTCGTCTATTATAGTTGAATAATTCCACGTAGAATTATAAATTAACGAATTTTGATTTTTTCCTTTACTTATGCTGTGAGACCTTCCTTCGTGCCAAATTTCAAGAGTCAAGGACAACAGTAACCATATTTTTAATCACGGGTTTTGATAAGGGAGTTACAAAATATACGTTTTTTTAACTTTTTAATGCATTGCGTAAGGAACGTAAAATTACCCATAGTTTATGTTTGAGCGCAGTGTAGCAATTTTCAACATTTTTGAGTAGCGCCAACAAATGGACGAACATTTTGGAAATTATTCTTCCCCATTTTACTATACAAATTGACCGGCAATGGCTCGTATTCCTCTCGGAAGAAGAAACTATGACTAATTTGGATGATTCATTCTCTATCACTTAGGGGTCGGAAATACGCCTTTTTATGATAATCACAGTTCTGTAAAGAATTTTTATTTTTTGACGTGATAACGTCTTATAAATTGATGAATCACCAATCTTATAAATTGATAAAACACCGGCTGCATTCACGAAAAAGTGTAACGTTCCTAACGTTCGTAACGCGTAACGTTCCGCCTGACCCTGTGCGTGCTTTTTGCTAATTTCTCGCTCAATTTAAATCAGATCGGTTTGAAACCAGTCTTAAACGAAAGAGGAGAACATTTTACATAGATTTCGTATAACAGAATTTGCCTAAACAGTTTTTTTATACAAATTTATATAGAAAAATAGCTGTATAAATGCAATGTTGTCTAATGCATGGCGCGACGCGGTCGGTCGTCTTTGTTTGCCGTACATGGAAATTAGAAAATAACGTATGTCTTGTCTTAACATGAAAACGGCTGCATTTCTAATGTTTAATTCAATTTTTTGACATTAGTATTTTGTGAAATGCAACGCCTTCTAAGTTAAGTATTGGAATAACTAATTATTATTAGAACATAATACTTTGACAGTTGCAAACGTCACTTTTGACATTTCTTATCATTCCGACACCAAGGATAAGCGGATTGAAACCAAATTTTGGGAGGTTTACGTTATGTATTACGGAATACGTTATCACGTAAAACTATCGTCCGTAAACCGACTTTACAGACAACCAATTTTTTATTTATTGTAAGTTTTAACACACAACATAAAATCTATCAGTAAAGTTCGTGGTTTTTACTTTAGGAAGGTTGGCCAATTAGTAAGCTATCAGATCGTGGAAAAATTCAGACCAAAAATTGAGAATATTTTTTCTTAATTTTTAACTCCCAAAATTCGGATTTTTGTAAAAAGAAAACCGAAGTAGATTTTCTCGAAAATGACACATTTCCGACCCCCAAGTGATAGAGGTTAAATCATTTCAAATTAGTCATAGTTTCTTCTCCCAGGAGGAATACGAGCGATTACTGGTCAACCTGTATAATTCCCAAGAAAAAATTACATTATTTAAACTCTTTTTAAATTTAAAAAATAATTAAAATTATGAAAGTAGACTTTCTGTCTCTTATAAATAGTATTATCACAAATAAATTTAGGCTGTGTCAAAATTATATTGTTGGTCGAGCATTATAAAGACTTTTATGCTATAGTTTATATATCGTTGCTTTAAAAGGCATGTAATCTTACATAAGATAATTTCACAGAGATTTCGATACAGAATATGTACTTGACTGTATTCAAAATTTCATAAACGTATGGCTCGAATCATATTGAAGAGGAACGTAATATAGATAAATTACATTTATACTATCCATTCGATAGAATGTGACTTTATAAAAAACTTAAACAGTACTTGAATAGTAAAGAGTTACAGTCTAAGGGCAGCATATGTATGTATAAGAAGAAATGTAATAAGCGAGTCTCTGAGAATAAATGGGAAAAGTTTTAAACATCTATCAGCGGAGCCAAATTGAAGTCACTGAGTTTCTTACGGCGAATCAAAATTATCTATAATAAAATATATATTTCTTTAGAAATTTGAGCACGTATATCCAGTAATGACCCAGTTTTCTTTACAAATATTCAGAATTAGATTCATCTGTAAAAATAACGAAATTATTATAATTTTTTTTACTAATGTTTCCGTCGATTAACTAGGATTTTCATAATCACAGTTTATTTTTACTGTACGTTTTTTCTTCCAGTATACTTACTCGATACATATCGATAGCTGTTCATAATGATCGACAAAAATAATTGCTGTTGGCATGAAATTTTGTGTTTAATTACCAAACTTGTGAATTACCTATGTACATCGAAATTGAAAAAAAATAGTTAAGAATGTGTCTCATTACAAAAATTTATTTCGGCCGTTAAATACCAAAGAAATGATTGAATCATTGAAACATTTCTTTTTGAAATATTCCGGTTTAACAGAAAATAACTGGTAATAATAATTTTATGTATATTGTATATCTATAGTTGGACAATATGTGCTTCTGTAGTCTATACAAACACAATATAGGTATTATGAAATAAGTAGCAATATTTCGCATTTGTATTTATTTTGCATTATATTCAAAGTTTTGTTTAAGGCCACCAACAGCCAGGGTTAGTTGGGCCTCGTTTCAAATCATATTTACGAAACAATGTTTTGACTACGCAAAATAAAATAATAATATATTATATAATAAAATCACGTTGGTTTTCAGAAAACATTATCAGAATGATCTTTCTTATTTCTTGCATAGAATTTTAAATCGATCCTGCTCGAAAAATAATTAATCGATTGAGAAGATATTACAAGTCCAAAAAGAAGTTTAAAGTTGGTACGGTTGGGTCAAAATCTAAATTCAAAAAACCGCAGAAGAAAGTTAGTATAGATATACCTAAATTAATTTAAAAAAAAAGATTTTAAAAAATTTTGCGAAGAATTATACTGTTTTTTGTACAAAAAAATTCTAAGCTAAATACACTAGCATCTAACACAGTATTAGCAATCTTTAAATTTCAAATGCTGCCACATTTCATGTGTTACACTTGAGACAATTTTATAATCTGTTCACCTAATACTTTTAATGACGAATACATTTTTCATGTTCTTTAAAGTACATATTTAATTAATGTCTGTAGTTATCTGATTTTTCATTGGACATTAAAAAAGTCTAACAAGATATTTCCGCAATTTAATATGACATGTCAAAAAATATCATCATATTTGTTTTGTTCTTGTAAATCAAAATAACCATAAAAAATCTTGTTTTTAAAATTATGTACGCTGACGATATATAGGATAATTACTATTAATTTAATTAAATAAATGCTTAAACAATGGCTATAATACTATAATAAAGATCATATCAAAGTAGACAGTATATGTTTGTTATAATTAAGTTATCAATTATTTTTCGTAATAAAATATGTACCTATGTAAGAACTGAAAGAAGCCCGCGATTATAGCCGCAATACCAAAGCAATTAGCAAATGAGTGTCTATTGTATAAATACAGTGCGTCAATTTATTCGTTGCCTAACATTTAACTTTGGCTAATTAAATTTCTCACGCAAACGAATAAAACAGAACTCTGGAACATCTCTTTCTTCAGTACAAGTAGGTATCGTAATTTACATTAATTTCACATTTCACGCTTTATTTTTTTTTTTGCTACTTTTTTCATAATTTATGTTCTAGTTGAATGAAATAATTATGAGTAATTGCAAATAAAATTATAATTTTTGCGTTCTTCGCTGTTAATGAATTTTAATGTTTAAAACCAACAAGTTTTAAAACTACAAGTATTATTTCACAATTTAGAACTCTATATTTCATCTTGTATATTATATCACATCAAAAACATAAAATGTAAAAAAATGCCAAGTCTCGAAACGCAGTTCTTCCGCTACAAAAAGTCGTGAGATCTTAAAACCAAGTCACTTATTTTAGTTAGTGTGTATGGAAGCACCTGTCCAACAACTTTGTTATAAATAATTTGTTACCTAATCAATTACCTATCAACATTTATAGTGACCGTATCAATATATTAGAGATCTTTATTTCTATAATAATTATAATGACTTTAATAATTAAAATACTTTATTCTTAAGTGCACTGTTTAGATTTACTTAGTAATCGAAATAGTCATTATAAAGATATCTAATATTGATACGGTCACTATAAATGTTGATAGGCAATTGATTAGGTAATAATTTATAACAAAGTTGTTGGACAGGTGCTTCCATAGACACTAACTAAAATAAGTGACTTGGTTTTACATAAGATTTCACAACTTTTTGTAGCGAAAAAACTGCGTTGCGAGACATTTTTTTTACATTTTATGTTTTTGCTGGGATCTCATTTATTTTTGTAGGTCACCTTCCTTTTTTTTTCGGGTAATAGGTATATCTTGTCCGTCAGCTACTGATTTTTTTAAAGCCCACTCCCTGTCTCTATTGATTTTTCGTAAATAAAATTTCAAGATTTTTCATTTTTTCCTTCCTAAAGCCCAACTAAAACTCAAAATTTCAGGTTTGTGAGACTGCTAGAAGTACCTTAGAATTTTGATGATCGGTGAGTGTGTCAGAGACAAAATTAAAGAACTTTGACTAGCGATAATTCGTAAACTAGAAGGTATAATTATTAGGTATATTGGCAATATAGCCAGTTATAGTATTTATGTCCTCTTGATCACTGAAAATTCAAATTTCTTGCTTTATTCACAAAGAAGTTACACGGGGGTCAAAAGTGAGTCGCTTCGAGAAAAGGATGGTACGGCAGTGCTCGACTTGGCGGGGGCACTACCGTGCCCCCTGATTTGTACACAAATCCTTTTTAAACGGATAACTTTTATTTAAGTTTGGTCCATTCTCTTTCTCAGTGCTACCAACCTAGTTGCCTGTAGTGTAATATGAAAGCTGGGCGCACACCAATTAAGCAAACACGTTTTTGCGCAATTGTGTATAAGCCTCCTTTTCCATGTGTCTACTGAAGCTATCACGCACCAATCACAACGAAATCCATAAATCAGCTTTATTATTTTTTGAACGATAAATCATGTTTATATTAAAAAAATGCTTTTACGCAGGTTTTTCCAAAATACGACAATTGGTGTGTGCTTAGATCAGAGGTTCCCATACTTTTGTGTCTCGTAGACCACTTGCCATGTTTTTCGGTTTTGGGTAGACCCCCTGCTTATCTTATATTGATTTTTTGCAAATTCATTAATTTCAAATGTATTTTTGACAACCGGTATAGTGCTACTCACTTTGAATGATTTAAATTTATAACGGTAGTGAAATGTAGTGTGAAATGTTTAGTTTTATACATTTATTAATTAGATTCAAATTAAGGGAATCAAATTAAAATTTCCATTCTGTTACATAAAATAACTATAAGCAAAAAATAATTGCTTTTAGTGTGAGGGATGAACCTGATGCCTTAATAAAAAATTTTCAACATTATGGCAACAATTTAGTTAGATTTAATCTTAAATCTCTTCGGTTAACGATGTTTCAGTTTGTTTCTTTTTTTTTTGTTATAGGAGATTCATTATCGTTGACCCCCATTTTCATTTCATGGACCCCTAATTTTTTTTCCCGCTAACATGGACCCCTTGCAAGTTGTCGTCGACCCCTGGGGGTCGATATAGACCACTTTGGGAATCACTGGCTTAGATGATACAAAATTTTCAAAAATATCTGCAAGTAAACGAAATTAAAGACAGAGATCTTGTTACTATTTTATATATTAATATTGGCAGATTCTATTTCCTTTCACAAAACTGAAGTAGAATTGGTTTCAATAAATCTTAGATAATTTAGTTAAAATATTCCATTTCGTGATATCAAAGAATATTTCAAAATGTTCATACTTTTACATAAGGAAGCACATCAAATATTTTTGAAATTTGAAAGCAAACATATAAACTACAGATTATATGTTCCCATAAAAGATTTACACATAGAAATCTTGTGAATTATGAGTTGAATTCAACGTCGCTTTATCGTCTATTGATCGTATTTCTTTGTATATTAAAATAGATTTATCGACAGTTCATTGAAATAATATATTACTGAAATATCTACACCCACCTATTTAGGTATCATCCTAACAACATACACCAATAAGACATTGCAAAACTGGAAATTGTCTGAAATATTTTTTTTTCTTGTTTATTATATGAAGTTATGGGCACCGTTTTTTATTATGTATTTTTTTTGGGCTGTAGATTTTGTACGGATTTTTTAAGTAGCGATTTTCTCTAAGCATAAACAAAAAATTTTTAATTATTAGTTATATGTTAGTTTTCAATCAATTATTATTGTATGCGTTAGTCAATTACCACCAAACTACTGAACCGATTTGCTAAAAAAATCTGTCTCTGTTTATCAGTCTCCTGCTTCCCGAGTGACAGTCCACATGTTATTTCGTTACGAGAAAAAGGGAAGAAGCAGTGAGAGAAAATTGCAACTACCGACAACGGACGGGACTTTTTTGTGTTCTTTCATGATATAAAACCTTTAAACTGAAGCAAAGATTTAAGCTATATTATTACGTTCTTGTTTTCAGATAAAAATACTAGACTAATTTTTCGGTGAATGCCCAATTTTCATGCAACGAAAAATTTTCTTTGAGAAAACAAAATTCTAATGGAAATGGATTTAACAGCAATTTTAAATTGCTCAATAAAGAAAACACCTACAATGCAATTTTTCAATTTTTTTTTTGTTAATATAAAAAGAAATAGAAACCTAAAAAATTTAATAAATTTGTGTTCCTTCTTTTCTTCAAATATTGTACCAACCAAGTATTCTTACATTTTAGATTAATAATTATATCAGTTAATTAAATAATTTTTCTATCAAGATACAAGACTCGCACATAAGAATAGGTACTGGTTATTTGCAGACGTTAAAAAAAATAATCCCATTTTTAATGAGGGTCAAGGTATTATACAGTATCCTAAAGCATAAAGTAAATGCTGATTTTAATCCTTAAATATTATTCGGTAATTTATAAACATACATAGGTACCAACACTACAATGTGAAAATACTTTAAAAAACCAAAAAGAATGCACATTGCTTTAATAAAATACTAAAAGTAGGTACATAAAACGTTTCAATCTGAATTATTTTTAACTTTACATAAAAAAAAAAAAACAACTAAAGCTAAATAAAAAAAAAAAACAGTTAGAATTCAGTGCCATCACAAAATGTGTCAGCTGTATACAACATACAGCTGACACATTTTGTGATGGCACTGAATTCTGACTGTTTTTTTTAATTTAGCTTTAGTTGTTTTTTTTTTTTTTTAAGAAAATAAAAGCAGTAATTAAATCCAAAGATTCGTTAAGTACACGCGTGTTTTTCTCCATTCTTGTTTAAATAAAAAAATATCTACAAATTCAGTGTCCATATAGTGTAACGAAGAAATCATTAGCTTATCTGTCAATACTACCGAGTGGTGAAACTAATAATTAAGTTTTTAGTTTATAATCAAATAGGTACAGTTAGCTGAAAATATAACCCGGTACGTACTAGGTTCAATCATGTTTGATTGCTGGTGGTTTTAATTTAAAAAAATAATGAAATCATTAAAGTATGCCAAATTTTCTATAGAAATATTAATCTTAACAATTCACACCCAATAAAATAATAACTGATATTTTCACAGATATTTGGAGTAAATGTCAAAAAAAATCAGACAATTATTGCTGTGCGACGTTGCGTCTCTAATTTATTGACACCTTTTCAAGCAACTCAACAAGTTTAACTGACTGTCAACATAATAATTATACTTAGTTCATAACAAACCAATAACAAATAATTTTTAAAATTGTGAAAAAAAAAAATCTCAGTAAATTACAAACGTAACGTCGCATATCAATAATTGTCCAATTTTTTTTACGTTTAATTCAAATACCAGTAATGCTATCAACTAATTATTACAGTACAATATTTATTTTCACATTGGAAATTTTTATCAAAAAAACTATTTATGATATTTTTAAATTAAAAAATCTGTAGAAATTCATAATTTAATGATCATGTTTAATAAAATAATTTGCACAATTTACCATCTCAACATGCATTCAGGCCCTGCAAATGAAAATATAATTTTCAAAACGTTGGCCACAAGCGATACCCTGGTAAAGCTTAATTTTCAATTTTTCCTTAACCAAATTAAATTTCTTTCAATTAATTATGAATCCTAACTTCATGACTTGATCACCAAAATAATCATTACTAAAATATGATTCCCAGGTTAAGAGAAGGAATGCACATTTGATGCCGAGCTTGTTACATTAAATCTTAATCGGAACGATTTCGAAATTGATAACCATTCCATAAAGTCAAGAATTCGTGGACACCTCAGAACAATGAATGGTATTGGCTGGACACAGCGTATAATTTGTTGCTGCTACAGCGAAACAAAATTCATTAACTGAATATGCAAATTCACATGGATATTTAAAATATGTAACATGTGTTATAAAAATGCATAAACATAACTCTTGCTTTTTATGTGCATTATTTTAAATAATTTAAAATTTTAATTAAATTTGGATAGGGCCATTTAAAATATTGTTATTAACATTTATCAGTTAATTTAATATTTTATTCTAATAATTAATTAATAGAATTAAAATATTTTGTAGTGAAATATTTGCAATAGAAAAATTGAAATTCGTTCAAAAATAAAAATAATAATTTGAAAATTTTTTAAGAGATTATGAGATTTAATATCTAGTTATATTTCTCAAAAAATGTACCCTGAATTTGAAAAGCTTTGAACAGAGAATTTTTTCAATTCAGAAAATCAGAAAATTGACTTAAAAAAAATTAAAAAATCGTTTCAAATCTTCTAGTGCCTTAATACTGTAAGATATTCTGGTAGTTAAATATTTTTAAGTTCTACAATAGATTAATTTAAAAACAAGCTAAATTATCGAAGTTTAAAAAAAGTCTTGTACAAAGTGTCGATAGATGTTCTAGTAATATACTAACAAAAAAACATTAATGGCACTTTATCATTAAAACCTTTGAAAAATAAATTGTTGGCTAACAATTTTTCTTTTAATGATGGCCAATCTTTAACTTATCTTAAGAATTGAAGCAAAAAATTTAAATACTTTTTAGTTTTAAACCACTTCACGATACCCCCGTTAAACTGTTAAATATATTTTAAAAATAATTTTTGAATAACCAGAACATGTAGTTTTTTGTACTACCAACATCCAGTTTGAATCCAGTTTCCTGTAGGTAGATAATATTTGAATAAAAAAAATAATGACTAATTTGAGAATAATTGAATAAAAGTCCAAATGAATTTGTACTTTAAAAGAATATTGCAGAAAATACGCTATAAAACTAGAAAACATCATTTTAAAGATTATAAAAATAAATTAACGGTTATTATCATGACATTAATGACATTTCTTGCATTTCCTATTTATTATACGACCTAGGGTAGATATGTAAATGAAAAATACTGTTACTACTCTTTGTATCTATTTACATATAGTGACACTATGAAGAAATTTTATATATCTATACGAGTATTTTTACGGATTCTATTTTTGATCTAATCAACACGGATAATATGTGGATACATTTTAATTTTGACAGCCATCAAACAATCTCGACAATTTTATACTAATGTCGATTTTCTAAGGGTTACTACGAACGGTCATAATATACAGAGTGATTTATTAAAAAAAATGAGTGCGTCAGAACTTACACTTCTTTATTTATTGAAATAAAAAATTAACGGAATGAAGTAAGATTAGCATGAATACAGCCATTAGACGCTACGTGCGCATGCGAAAACGATCACTTCCTCTATTCTGTTGGTAGTTTTTACTCTGTTGGCAGCCTTTTTCTGCGAACAACTTCATCCCGTTAATTTTGATATTACAGTGTTGCGCGTGCATCGTAAAAATTACATTTTTATAACGCCAAAAAAGTATAACTTAAAAAAAACACTTCTGGAGAAGGACTCAAAATTAAACAAAAATGTCTTTGGATAATATCCTAAAACACTCCTAACAAAGATACTGCCGAATGTCGAAATTCCAAAATTTCGTTATTTCTTCAAATAACCAATTTAATTCGTCTGAAACTTTGAAAGATTGTTAACTGTGAAAATTTCTAATTCCCTACTTAACACATTTTAAATTTGAAAGCAAATCAAAAGACTTAAAGTCTAAAAATTAAGGTTTTACTCTTCGTAAATAATACAAACATGCAAAAAAAATAGATTTATCACTAGAGTAAATGTTTAAATATCTAAATTATTCTTATTTCAGTTTCAGATACCTACGCCACTGGACAACTTCTGAAACAACTGGTTTAATTATTTAAGTTTAATTAAACAAAGAGCAGCATTCTTTGTACGAGGACACAAGTCTGATTTGATTATAACAAAACTATTGAATTGTACAGTAAGACGGCGGCTTCCCCTACAAATGCATAAAATTACGATATTCACAAATTGACATTTCATTGAACCTGTAACTAACATATATTTTAAATGACATATTGAGCGGTCCAAACATGGATTTTGGCCCATATGTTAGTAAATAACAATTTTTCTGTTGCATCAAAAGTGTGAGTTCTAGATGAAAAGAAATATCGCTTCATCAATATTGATGTTAGAAGTAAGTAAAAACTAATTAAACATTTATGTACTTGTTGTTAATGATTTATTTCCTTAGAACGATTATTGACATAATATCTTCTAAAAATAAAACCACTGCGTATGGATTTTTAAAGAATAGCATAATTTTTTAATGAATCAGAAGACTCCAGAAATAAATCCCATTGGCAATGTCTTTTGGAACCTTTATTTCTTAGTTTCGTATAACCTGGAAGGCGGATGGAAGTAGCAAAATTTAACTGTCAGTTAGCTTAGATTATCCATCAGTTATAGGTATTAATTATTTTTAAATTAATAAGAAAGCTTCTTACCTAAATTATTAGTATAATTTCAATTAAATAATAACAGCAATTTTATAGTAGGTACTCATCAGCTTATACTAAATGTTTTATGTTAGTCTGAAGTTTAAAGTCGCGTACGGGATACCCGTCTTACTGCTCATCCCCATTTTGTCGTCGTATATAGTTTATGTCACTGAAGAAAATGTAGGATTTCAAAAAATGGAAGAATTTTTCAAATCGGTTCAGTAGTTTTTATGACAATTATTCTTATTTATAATTTATACAATATACTAGTAGGATAGATATTTTATTTTTCTGATAAGATAATAAGATGCCAATAACATTTTTTGTGTTGTGTCTAGAATATCTGATACCTACATATCTTGCAGGGTGATATTTATACATCATATTATGTATAACATCCTTTATTTAATTATAACATAACGAAATATATACATTTTAATTAATAGTCTAAAATCACACAATATGACTTATGAAAAAATAATTCGTCGATATTTTAAATATAATTCAAGAATGCCTGTAGTTTGATGGCCAGGAAGTATAAATTTATTTGAGTCAAATATTTCAAACGAGACAAAACAGTGGAGAGGAAAAGATGGGAAAGTAATTGCGTTTTCAAGTTCAATTTAAACTATATCTGATTTAATTAGTGTTATTTATGTTTCCATTATCAGCGTACATAGATATTATTAGAACTAATTAGAAGCACGCTAACACACAGAGACACGTAAAATACGTATCGCATACACTCGGTGCTATCATTACGCCGACTTTCACATAAATATGGACCTAATGTAACGAGGTTACGCTTCAATAGCACTCTATTTCAAATTCCCTTCCTAAAGATTACCGCAGACTATGAACGGGCTATAGGGCCTCCAATATCGGATCGTCCCAATTCAGGAAATTGTTTAGATATTTGGTTCTCAGGTTCAAAATTTATAATAATAAAATAAATTGCTTTATCTGCACCACATATCGGTCAAATAGAAGTCAAAAAAATTACATACTTATTCAAAACATCAATAAGTTATACACGAGTCTACATTAAACGGAATCACCGATGTTTAAAAAATGTCGGTAATCATAAAAACAATTTGTAGCAAGATACGCTTTAATAGGCTCGTTCCAAGCAGCCAGCAAACGGTTCCGAAACCGTCACCCGCATGCGCAGTAGATAAAACGTGTTCTAAAATCGCCACTAACAGGTTCGTTTTACCTAGTGCGCATTTTACCTGGTTGCTTGGAACGAACTTAATGTATCTGAAATTTCTGAATGGGTAACGCTTTTGTCTCTAGCGACAATTTAGTAAAGAACTGCAAACCTAGATAATCAAAGCCGTATCTCTTATGATAAATTTATTCTGGGGCAAACACAGGTTGGATTTTTTCGAGTATTGCTCGAATGAGCTGTATGCTGTTGTGGAAATGTATTAGTATTTTTTTAGTGTAGGTATACTAAGCAGCGAAAAATATATTGACAGATATCGAGAGAAGTCTACAAAAATACTACACGTAGAAAAACATGTTAGTTTTCGAGAAAAAAATCTTTTAATTGTTTTTTTTGTTTAGGCCACTTTTCCCTAATATGAGCTAGGACCGGTTGTGATATTTTGTCTTCAAATGTGACTGTCCGTAAAATGCATACAAAATGCCAGCAAAATCGAACCTAGGTTCTGGACGCAATTATAGAGAAACAGATGACAAAACTACATAAATAAACACACATTTTTAGGGCCACAGGATGTGAAAATTCACAAAAAAATTAAAACCGAATTTTTGTACGATCATAGGAGGTTAAGGCTGAACAAAATATGTATTGTCTGCATTAGTCTTTAGAGATGCTTGCAATCAACATTGAATTTATTTATTAAAGAAATAAGAGTGCAAATGTCACTGACAACAGAAATGCCACAGATTTTTAGAATTATCAAATTATTTTTTTGCATCAAAAAAAAAACTAGATATTTTTAAGTTTTTTTGTAAACAAAAATAATGGGACATTAAAATGTGACATAAATAAACTGAAAAAGATTTTTTTTATTTAATTTGCAGCTCAAAAATTCTGTGGAATAATTTTATTTATTTGCAATTTGGAGCTGTATTTTTCACTAAACACTTCCGAATGGGAAGAGAGCAGCGTTGATAATAAATCCTTTAATTCGCGATACCTTCCTTTGTGTCTCTACTATTCAATTTTATATCTCTAAATCGAAAGATTAAAAACTTGCATTTACAAAGTTAGTTATTGGTTAAACACTCCATTTATGATTGTAATAAAAAAATCACGATCAACTATCTAATTAACATTAATGTATATGAAGAAAACTTATTTCAAAGAAGAGATGACTGTGATCCTTGATTGATTATGATTTTTTGATGAATAACTTCTTCGTTGCATAGGAAGAAAAAACAAAAGTAATATTATGCTGACATCAGCATAATAAATGCAATTTCTACCAGAGTATTGCTTTTGTTTTTGATCCTATGCTATACGTAGAAGTTCTTCATCAAAACATCATAATTAATAAATACTCGTATGTTATTGACTATTGTTTATACAACATAATAGTTAAAAATTGTAATTTTATCAATTATTATTCAATAATTAAATACATACTTATTATTATGTTGACAGATGCTGGGTTTCAGTCAATATGAGATTCGTTAGTAACTAAATTAAGGTTAATAAAAAATCTCCAAACTAGTATTGAGTAATAATGAAACAGTTTGCGGTCTGTCTGTATAGATAAAAAAAAACTTGTCTAAAATTTACACCTCTAACTATTGGTCAATAATATATTTTTGATCTAATCAGGAACACGCTGTTATAATTTTTTTATAGCCAACTAAAATTGGTGGATAGAATGCTTAATAAAACAACAACGTTTCTGGCTACAACACAATCAGTTTAAATATTCTTCAATTATTTTAACTTCCTCTATTATTGATCGCAAAATGTTACTCCGTTAGCATGAAAATGTGATATAAATTATTTAAACTTAAAGCAAATTCGGCATTATATTTTGCCATTAGAGGGTAATTTGGATCTATAGCGTCAATTCATATTTTTAATTTATTATTTTTCAATAATTAGTAAATTGAAAGAAAGATACTTTGCGCAGTTTTTGAATTAGAATCTGGGAACTAGGGAAATATTATTAATTATAAAACTGACAATGACAAAAATTGAAATATTTTTTAAATAAATTTTTCTTTTTAATTCTGTTATATTCACAATATTTTTTAAACAATTAACAAAATGATGTTTGTATTAACTGTACAAACAAGAAATGTTAATTTTTGTGGTGTTTTATATTTTTTTTTCTATCTGAGAAACATATAAACTACTGTCAGTTTTGTACTGACAATGACCAAATAACCAGTTTTTTAGAGACGCAAAATATAATTTGAGGTCACGTAAACATAGAAAAATAAAAACGATAAATAGTAAATGTACACGCAAATTATATTTTCAAGTTAAATTTCAAAAAAGTTCCATAAAAGAAAATTTGACAAAAAAGAAAGTGAAAATTTCTAAAAAATAATGTCCAATCTATCATTGGTGTTTGATCAATATAAGTACACGCAATTCTTCTATTATTGAAGGGTATTATGGTTTGTCGAACAGTTCGTTGTAACCATATTATGTAGAAATATAATCCCAGAATATTATAATATGTTATTACATTTATTTATATTTATGTCAGATACTTTTAAATGAGTTTTTTTAACATTCTGTGAGTTATTCGAATAATGTAGTAAAATAGAATAGAGAATGCTGAAGTATTTCTTCATAGCATGCAGTTTATTAAAAATATCTACATTCATAAATAATAAACTGCATACAAAAAAATAAAATATTAATAATGTCGTTATTCGTCGTTATGCACTTTGTATTTATTTGAAAATTCTAGTTAAATGGATAATTTAAAAATTATAGATATTCATTGTCCACAAGTATATTTTAATAATATTATACAATAATTTAAAAGCAATTTCTATCAATAAAATTTTGAGAATAAGACAAAAAAGTCGCATTACAATTAAAGTTATTTATTTCTGTTATAATATATTACTCAAATTTTTATTAAATGTATGAAAATAATACTTCTCGAAACTTATTTACAGTAAAGTATTTCGATATTTCAATTAAAGAAATACAAAATTAGTAGAAAACTATTTATTCGCCGTACCAAAAATTATTTATTTATTAAGGACCCTTGTAAGATTTTGCAATTTTAGTAGTTATAAAAATTGATACCAGCAACATTTTATAGACTATGCGATAATATTTTAGAAAAAAAATAAAAATAATAATAGGCGTATACGTTGTCTTTTTTCCTCGCTATTTTCAGAATTCTATTTCCAGTTTTTCATCGCAGTTTTGCAGCTAACTATGACCGATTTCGTCTACACGTTTTCAGTCAATCGCCGAGAACAATCTGGGTAGTATTATATACATAGTATGGCATTTTGTTTGAAAAATTTATTGAAATTAAAAAAAAAACTGTGTGTGTTTAAAGGCCATTATTATTATAAGTTAATTAAATATTGTTTATTAATGCTATTTATTAAAAATTTCACGCTTATAACTTACCAAAAGTATTAAAAAAAAAAATGAAAACTTGAAACAATTTTGAGGTGACGTAATTTTTAAAATTTTATCAGTTTTAGATTTTATTCTAGACTGTTAAATATTTTTAATCCATTTGATTAATACACATAGATTATCTGTATAAAATATATTAATGGAACATATTATAGAAATCAGCTTTGGCTGTACAATTATACATCTGTAATCCAGCAAAACATTTATTTATTATTTAAATAAAAACAATTTTCAACACTCCTTCTAGCATATTAAAAAAAAATTCAAGCTTTTTAACCCGACAATTAAATAATAAAATAGTAGCTTATGTATCTAGAACGAATTGTGACATTATGGAAAAATAAGCGACAAGCGAATTTTAACACTTAAATGAGTCATCATAGCATTAAAATCGAGATTTCTTGCACGTACTTCCTATAAAACAGCTGATTTTCATATTTAAATAAGTATACCATTATTTTGTGTTGCTTACGAAAACTACCTCTGTTAAATGGCAACTGGCAGGTCGCTTTTGAAAATGAGTAATTATTGCTTTGATAAGACAGCATCGCACGCATTTATTTCAGTTTAAACACTAGTGTTCAACGGGTCATTTTTCTACCGCATGAAAGCATGAAAAGCAGCTACTTTATAGAGAGGTGTGCAGAAAACTACATTTTAATTTAATAAAATACGGTGCATTATTTATTTACCCTTCAAAACCTTGGAGCTAAAATGTTTAAGTTTCAACTGATTTAAAACTATAATTAAGTTTGTACTATAGGTTATGCTTATAGGTATCACCATTTGTTGTGTTTTTATTTTTTAGTTTTTGTAACTGGGTTAAGTTGTAAAACAGCATTTGCGCTGTACTTCACCAATTGATCCAAACCCTTTTGAATCAATAATTATTATTATTGTTATTATTATTATATATCCATTGTTTCGCACACAACAGTAGACAAAACTGTTAATTTCTTCCTGACGATGAATAAATGAGAGGCTATATGTTTTATTGAATTAAAATTTACCTATATTACCATCAATAATAATTTACATCAGGTAACGGCTGAATTTATATTTGAAAAAAACTTCACCTGTGGTAAAAACACAAAGATGTTAAGTACAGTTCGCTTTAAAAAATTTCAAGTAGAATAATTTAAATTTGTTATTTTATAAGATCAGAAAACCGCAACAGTCTAAAAATATAAACCTTTAAGCAAAGCACTTCCATAATTTGTGGATTTAAAATAAAAAACACGCCGGATTCAATTTGATTTATACAAAGTTTCCTATATAGAAAATAAAGTAAACAGAAAATTTCAGTAAAACGTTTGAAAGAATGTGTTTTCAATGAAACTAAAACAAAAGTTTATTTTAAAACGAATGTAATATATATTTCAGTACGTGCTTGTTAGCTGTTTACAAATTTAAAAAAGTCTGTAAACAGATTTCAATCAGGAGCCAGGGTATTAAAACAGCACTATAAACCAATCTGCTACACACATACATTCGTACAACACGCTTAATTTGTGCTTGAATTCTTAAAGCAAAAATAATATTTCAATAAATAAAATTATCGACCTATTTTTCAGACAATTGTATTAACAAAAATATTTTTGTTAATATACCTAATTGTCTGAAAAATTGGGCGATAATTTTATTTTTTCAAGAGTTCTAATCAGACATTAATCAAAGATTTCAAAAATAATATTCATTACTACTTAAGTCGACATTTCAAATCTAAACGCGATAAAAACAAAATATGTAATCATTCTAGGACCTCAATATATTATATCTACACAGAAATATTAACATTGAATATAAGTAGGTACCTACTCCCTGAAAAATATTAAAAAAATACGAATCCATTCTTTTTTCAAAATAGAAGAAAAAATGAAAATCTCAAAGCAAATTCAGGAAGAAAAAAAATGTACTTGTAAGGAATTAGTCCCTATTCTTTACTTTAAGAAAAATATCTTTAAAATCTTGTATCATTATTAAACTAAAATATTTTAATTTTTTTACGTATTTTCAAATTTGCGAAAAATAAAAAAACAATGCAAATCAAACACCGATCACTTATATAATAAATAAAATTATGGACCAATTTTTCAGACAAATATACTAACAATATTTGATAATTAATAATTTAAAAACTTGAAGCGAATTTTTTCAAATAGGAATTAGAAACTAATTATTAATTATTTTTATATTTTTTAGATCAGTTCTGAAGAAGATCCAAATCCGGACCGAAACGTAAATGTATTAATTATTATTTTTTGTTAATATATATTATTTGTCTGAAAAATTGGTCGATAAATTTATTTATTGAAGAAATCTAATCAGACGTTAATCAAAGATTTGACTTACTTATATAATTCCTAATAAATTGTTGGTTGTATTTTTAAAAATATTTCTGTAGTACTATAATAAGGTCTTTTATCTATAAAAGTCCTTATAAAAATATTATCTACAGAATTATTATTAACAAAAAATACATCAAAAATTTATTACGGTTGTATCGGTAAGTGGTGGAAGTAAAGGGTGTTTTATTTGCAAAAATTTGACATTTTTAAAAATTCTTAAATTTAGGTAAGTATAGTAAAACCTTATAAAACATCTCTTCATTAACAATAATAAATATGAAAAAATAACTTATAGAGAAAGCAATATTTTTTTAAGTATTTGCAAAATAAATAAAAAATGAAAGAATTAAAATAATTAAAAGAAATTAGACATAAATAAAGACGCTCAAAATTATACTTAAAAATATTTCTGATACCCGTATTTCCTAACCATTAAGAAAATCATATTATAAACAATCTTTAAAAAAATGCTGTTTAGTGACCAAAAAAGCATTTTTTTCTAAATATTAGAGATAATCCTGCCTACATACCTTAAAAAAATATATATAATTTAATGGAATTCTTAAAATATTTACATATCTTCAAAAATGTCCATAAAAAATATTTAAGCTTCATTCATTATTTCATATAATACTCGCGTAGGTAATAATATATGGTAATTCAGGCAATAAGGATAAAATTTAATGGTAAATAGACCACTATCCGTCTTAACATCAACAACTGCTAAAGTATGTAGGTCTGAAAATTAAGATGTAAAAAGTATAGGGTAAGTTATTATCTATTAAGGGCGGGGTTAAACGCATGTTTAGGTTTGAAGCCTAGATAACAAGCTAAATTAAAAAGTGGAAAGATTATAATAATTAATTAAAGTCGGAGCCTCAAAGAATTTGGGTTATAAAATCAATTATTCGTAAGATCATTAATATTTAATTAGAATAAGATAATAAATATAGTAAAATGTCAGACGATATTAGTGGCCTCTTGTAGAGAAGAGTAAAACTTTCTTGAGAATTGCTGTTTTCTATAAAAACTTGTCGGTGATTGGTTGAACTACAAACGGCCATCACGGTTAACCTTCAACTTAGCATTATTTATGTAACTTGTTTCCCCTCGGTTCCCTACGCGCACCAATCAGAATTAAGTAAGCGGGGATACATACAGGCAGCCATCGTGAAAAGGGAGGGTCGAATAATGACGTCATATCTTGTTAAAGACTAGATTGAAAAATATATGGTTGTATGAAAAGCAAACAACATGGATGATATTTTTAAATAAAGTTTGAAATCTTATTTATCTGGTTTTTCTCGTACCATTTCGATCCAAGTACTATTTTCGACTATCAATAAATCAGTGAAATACTCAAAAACAAATCTGTCACTAAATATTTCCTAGAAATAAATTGTCTGGCACTTTTGTTTTTGGAAAAATTCCAAACTTCTATAAAAATCGGTCGTAAAAGTATTATAAGGGCTTGACAAATATTTATAACATTGTAAGTTAAAGGAATATTTGCTTACGTCAAAATAAATTTTAAAAATCTATTTTTGCGTCCGATTAATTATACAATATATTATATTTTTTATAATTTTACAATCTTTCCAAATTTTTAAATCAAAAGATTAAAAAAAATATTGTAAATCAACCTCTTGCGTATAGAAAATAAAATATAAATATTAACAAATTATTGTAAAGAAACCACTTGAACATAGAAAATAGAATATACCTAAGTATATATACCTATATCTACGTATTACCAAAAAATATTATTGTATAGATTTATATTCATATAAACAATTTTATAAATATTTTATAATTGATAATCAAATAAATAACTATTTAAAAACTTTAAACAGGGCGTTTATCAGAATTTAGACAACCTATGGGTAAAGATCGTTAACGCTGCCTTTTCTTTGACCTATACCGTCCCGATGAACCCGAAATTTTCATAATCACTCATAATACATTCCATGGTTATAATCCCTTGCACGATCCTGAAGGTTTCACATATGTTCGACGGTTGAAAAATATTTTCCCGAAAAAATATTTATCCTCAAAAATATTTCAACACAATCTCTTGTACAGAATTTATTTAAAAACAGAAATGAAGTGCAAAGACCCCTACTTACCACAAAAAAGGTTTGAATTTAAGTAAATGTCTTTTATACGTCGCCTATACAAACAATTTTTTTATTTCTCAATGAAATATTTGAGACTATCAACAGCATTTCTAGTATTCGTTATAGGAATTATTACGATGTCAGGATTTTATTAAACTTATTGTATCATGCAGTTTAACATAAAAAAGGGGTCAAAAACACCACTATCTGGAGTCTAGTTTTCACATTTTTAATCAAAATGTGAATTGTTTTGACGTCATAATATTGAGCCTATATATCGTACATACGTGTTCGGTTCTCGCTTTACAATTTTATATTTTTTGAGGGCCTCTATTCTACCACATACTTGAAAATATGAACATCCAGTGTATGATGCTACTCACGCTTTACGATGTTTTTAGTTTGCTATACAGGAACGAATAGACGTGAAAGTCAACTAACCATAATTATACCTAATACACTATAGCGGTCCCGCCCGGATTCACCCAGGTGCAAAAGAACGAATGGGGGGAGGGACATGAGTACGCACATTCATCTTAGTTTACCGAGATGAATGTTGTGTCCAAATTTCATGATGATCGGAGTTACCGTTAAAAAAGTTTTTTCGGACGGACAAATTTTGAGTTTCATTCTGCAACATTTTCATTGATGCTCCGCTCCTATTGGTCATAGCGTGATATTATATAGCCTATAACCTTCCTTGGTAAATGGGCTATCCAACAAAAAACATTTTTTTTTTCAATTCGAACCAGTAGCACGTTAAACCAAACAAACAAACTTTTTAGTATTATATTTATTATTAGTACCTATAGGTAGATTAACAATAATATTGAGTTAGACGAAAAAAGTTGTCAATTGTCTACAATCTAATTTAATAATATAGGCGTGTTTAGTATCGTCCTTTAGGTGCTAAAAGTGTTAACACTTTTAACACTATTGCGTTTGTTATGTTATAGTGTATAAGATACGCTGACGGTGTTTGGCATAATAGATATATTTCAGTGAAATCTGTCACATAATACCTATGTGTCGTTTATTTATTTTGTACAATTTATTCAGAATATTCTTAGATACACTATTAGCCCGTTTGTTACACTTATCTGCTCTATACAATTAACATATAGGTAAGAATAAGTAAATAACCAGACGTATAAATCTCTATAACAAGCTTTACTTATTTTTGTGGTCTCGGTGCTCGGGTACCTGAGATTCTATCCTGAAATAGCCAATGTTGTACTGTTTTAAGTGTTGACAGGTTTACAGCAAATTGTTTCTTAGGCGTCGGGTCTAATGAGATACTTTATATAGTTACTTGGTTTCTTTCATTTTAAAATCGTGCCTGCTATGATAAAACAGATTTATTTAACACAAAACCGTAAATATATAAATTATAACTAAGTATATCTCCACCTACGGAAAAGTATTCAAATTTCATATTTTACTTGGAACCAAGGCCACGTCTCCGACATATCAAAGACACCGCTCAGAATTATGCTTCTGGCTTATATTTAATAGATCCCGAATTTGTGAATTGTCGCATATTTTTGTCGACTTACGTTGCAAGATTGCTCTCTACGAAAAGCGTTGTTATTTTAACACAATAATATATATAGCCTATGCCCATCCTGAAGGTGCATTCTAAATATTAGTGAAATTTTTTTTGAAATCGGATGAGTAGTTTCGGAGATTACCTCTCACATCCAAACTTACAAACTATACCTCTTTAAAATATTAGTATAAAATATGTCAACCTGCACACCTATTATTAGAAGTTTCGACATTGGCCAACCCTTGCAACATACAAATATTTATTTGTTGATTGTGAACAAATTGATTATTTAAAAGGTTAACGCCGTTAACATAATATGTGTCAATCACCACTTGGTTTGTGAATCGACAGCAGAGACATATATCCCCGTAACGTTAGTCAGTTACCAGTATTCAAGTACACCATAAACGGTTACTTTTATGTGAGCAGTAAAGTTTTAACAGTCAATGAAAAGACGCGGTTCTCCCTAAGTGTGGGTATATACTCGCGATTATCGACCTCCCGTAAATCCAGAACACCTACACGTAGTTTATGTACAGGTGTATAATGAAAACACTTTTATTATTGTTTTAAATAAATCACAAGTACACAAATATTAGTACAAGATCCCGATTGGGCTCGATCTTCACCCATCAAGGAATCTAATGAAATTTGGAATTTAATAATATAACGTATTAATAAAGAAAAATTGATTTGGTTGCCATTTAATTTCTTGACGCAGCTATTTTTGATGAAAAATTAAAGTTGTTAATTTTATTTCTGATTATTAATACATTAGGTATATTAACAAATTCCTTTCATAAGAATTCGCGATGAGTGAAGATCGAGGTAAATCGGGATCTTATCTATACTATAATA
Source organism: Xanthostigma xanthostigma (assembly GCA_963575645.1). NCBI lineage: Eukaryota > Metazoa > Arthropoda > Insecta > Raphidioptera > Raphidiidae > Xanthostigma > Xanthostigma xanthostigma. Next base: position 37,876,720 of record OY754470.1, read on the forward strand.
TGAGCTCGATATTAATAACAGTTGATAACGAACCGTCATAGAAGTTTATATATCTCGTTCGGAAACGAAGGTATTATACTAATTAACTAGTGCTCTGCACAGCGTTCAACTTTTTTCAAAATTATCGACGAGATTCTCGTATCGAGAACAGGTGAGATATCGTCTTGTCTCAATCACTTACGAAACACTAACAGAAACCTTCGCACCATTGTATTCAATATAATAGGGAATAAAATACATTATTATTATTAATAATAATAAGCATACTTCGAAGCTGTTGTATAGAAAAATAAATTAACAAGAACTTGAAATTATTGCTGTTTTGCAAAAAGTCAGTACACAAAGCGTAGGCAAAATCTATAGAATTTTCTTGTCACAATAATTTTCATAAGTTATAGTTATTGCATACGAGTATATACAGTGTAATCTCGTTATAACGAATCTCAAGAGACCGAGCGTTTTTTTTCGTTATAAAGAGTTTTCGTTATATGGAGGGAAGAAAGAAAAATAACCAAATTTCACGTAATTAATTTATTCCAAACACATATAGTCTGTTAACTTTGCCTGATGTTTTTTGCTCTGCCAATATTTGCTTTGTATTTTTTATTAAGTATCTTATGCATGCCTTGGGAAGTGGCAGAATCATCTTCATTAAACAATAGAAATTTTTCGATAAGTTAGGCGGCATCAAGTGTTTGTTGAATAGTTGGTGACGTATCAGAATCGTCCTCTTTATGTCTATAAATATTTGCTATAGCCTAAATATGAACATATTTCTTCGTAATAGAGAATGGCTGTTGCGCTATAAAGAAGGTATTAATATATGGGTTTTAAGGTAAACCAACCAAATTGTAAAAATTTCTACGTTATCGGGAGTTTTTCGTTATACCGAAAGACGTTATAAAGAGGTTACACTGTATGTATAGGAAAAGATCACTGATAAATTAGAATATACAACAGGTATCTCTAGGTATTATGCCAATGTAGTGTAGTTTGGTGTAGAAATTAATGAATTGGCATAATGACCTCGCTATTTCAATATGTCAAGACGGAGTTTCATTCGTATATTTGTTCGTAGATCTCAAAAATCGCTGAATCGATTGTCATGTCAAAATATGACTTCAAGAACGCGACCACGTCTGTAAGACAAAATAGACGTAATAGATCCGCTTCTTTCACTTAATAAAACTTAGTGTTTCTGGAATCACAAGAAACATTTCAAAAAGTTTCATCAAAATTTGTCAAATAGTTTTTAATTCAAATCCGTTCAAACGTACGTACGTACGAAGAATTTTATATAATGGTGTAGGTGCACAATTTTAAAAATGTAATTTTCTTCGATTACTATAGAAAAGGTAAGTTATCAAGCATATAAAAAATAAGTAAATACTGGAACGAAAAGACTTCTCCACTTCGTTACCCGTGAAAGACTTTATACTATTGTTGACACTCTCAATGCATCTAAAAACGGCTCGAGAAAAACGATCTACTTATTTAGAGTGTGCTTTTCAACAATCTATAAAATAAAATTGCATTTACACAACATTCTAACTACAATTGAATGCACGTATTACGGCTCTACGAAATTTTTTATCTTAAATTATTTACCTATTTTATTTAATATTACAATTTTTTTTGTTTTGTATTTATATCTCTTTTCATTTTTTCAGCAGTGTTTATGATTTTATTTGTTTCAATTGGCTATTTGATTGTAGATTTTAAAACATAATAACGTAGCCGCACATAGGTTTCTCTGATCATTTGTTTTTATATCCAAGCAACCCCGATTTATTATTTTTACTAATCGCAGTTTGATTTCAACCAACATATTATTGACTTAACACTCTCTAAAATTTGGGCAAAAACACGGTGACGGTTTAATAGTTATTATATTGAAAATATATATCTAATATTATTTACTGTCACGCTTTTTATAAACTGAACATACTCTCAAGGCGATCGGTAGATCGTCAAGTTAGTGAGACAGACGATCTACTAAATAGCCTTATTCACAGGAAAAACTTGGATTTTCATTTTTATATCGAAAGATGGCGATATTGAGCTTATTTTTACATATAGTCTTTATCATCATACTTAGTATTAAATTTTTTTTTTATTTTACAAACATTGGCAAATTGAAAAAAAACACAATTAATACAGAATAAAAACAAAATGAGTGATATCCTCAAAAAAAAAACATTTACAATGTAAACTTGAAGTTCGTGAGTGTGACAAAAGTAACTGATATCAAGTTCCGAGAGTTTAGTAAGAAAAAAAAATATAGAACGAACTTATGAATTAACGATACAAAATAATAAATAATTTATAAAACAATGATTATATTGGATTATATACCTACCTAATTGGATCGCATATAAAAAATCTAATTCAATAAATCATATTTATAACCAGAGAAAGTTTAAGATAAAAGAAAAACGAAGACGCAACTGAGGTGGCAGACAACAGGTACTCAAACAGTTGCATAAGTTTATGTGTGTTTCGCTATAAAACATTTCATTGATGTAATTTAAAACGCATTCTTTACGATAGCAGGGGTCAAGGTCACTTTTACTACACATGTACACTACATTGTAATAAAACACAGGCCGGAAGTAATATAAATGCGCCAGTAGACAAGCTATTGCTGCAAAATGCTGTTTATATTACGTAATACCATAGAAGGCTATAAAGTGCTATAAACATGCTGTATAATATATAAGTCAAAAGTATGTATAAGTTTTATGAGGACAGGTGGATTTTAATGGCGTAGATGTCTGTGATTGACTATCAACGCCTACAAAAAACGTTGGAACCAGTATTGCCAACCGTATCATTCTTTTAATATTTCTATCATACAACGCGCCTAAATACTATAAGTACCATATTTGAATTGCTATGGTATCCAAAATATTCATTATAACGCATGGGATTAATCAACTTCTCCTCAATCCCCGCTTCATAACTCCGTTGGCTGCGCAGAATAAAAGCAGAGACTTTGCGTGAGACAAAAACTTGAAAATACATGAGTAAATTCAATTGAAAATATGACTACGATTGTACCGTGTTTTGAAATACGCTCGAAACCTTTACGTTAATGAAATAAACAATTTTGTTTTTTGTGAGAAAATATCTATACAATCTTTTAGACACAAAAAAATCTTCTTTGCTCTATATTCTAGCTTATTTGTTTAAGACCACGAACAGTCAGGATTATTTTGACCTAATATCTATTTATTTTTTTTAATTATAATATAAATTGTAAACACAGGCCAAAAATGTTTATATTAAAAAAAATATATATAAATTGAAAATCCAGTTGATATACCGGCTTTCAGATAAGAATCTAGGATCTAGGGGCCTATACTCAGAGGAGTCCTATATTGTAGCTAACATGAACATACGTACGTTATCTTGGAAGTCTTAAAAAAATATAATGAAATTACAAATTAAATAAAAAACAGTTTTAGCAATTATTCTGATAATAAGAAAATATATTCAACAATAAATAAAATTATCGACCAATTTTTCAGACAATATATTAACAAAAAAATATATAATTAATACATTAACGTTTCAATCCGGATTTATATATTTTTTTGTTAATATATTGTCTGAAAAATTGGTCGATAATTTTATTTATTGAAGAGTTCTAATCAGACGTTAATCAAAGATTTGAAAATATATTCAACCATATTATAATGATTACGAATTTGAATCCGACATCCCAGTAGTTTAAAGAATAAGCTAAAACAACATTGTAACAAATGAGTGTCATATTTTTCTTATTTGATGGCAATGTATTTTTATTATTTTTAATTAATTAATTAATTTTTAGAAAAATTTTAAAATTATCGATTTAGTTAATTTGACAAAAAATTTGAAAAATCAGTTTTTACACGCATCACTGATTGAAAGTAGATCAGCACTTCAAGATAATATCATTTTAATTCCGCATATTTTCAAAAAAAACAAAAAAAAAAATATTTTGTTTATTTTCGAGCTTGCTCAAGACAGCCAATGTTGACGTAGGTATATCTCAACCGTTCCGTTATCCAGTGTCAAAAGTAAAAGTAAATAAAAACAATCGTTTACGTTTATACGGTAGTAAAGCTTTAAAATTTTTATGATTGTGTTTTATGTACTCTCATGATGTTAACTACTTAATGTGAGGTTTTTTTTTTCGTCTAAATAAACACACTGTGTATAAAAATGTTTCTATTTTACGACCAGTTTGATTCTGTCACTTTCGATTTAGCGACAGCACTACTGACTTAATTACAGGGTAGGATTGAGATAAATTCAAAATTTTCTTATCCGTTTATTTACATCACAAATATAATAATAATAATAATATGTTTTCAGTAAACATTTACGGAAATGTCCAAATAATAGTATATTGCGCGACTAGTGAGAGAAGAAGAAGATTCCACTCATGTGTTAACGCACGAGCGTAGCGAGTGCGGTAACACGTGAGTGGAATATTCTTCTTCGATCAATAGTGGCACATAATACTTTATTCAACTAGCACGAGTAATAATATGTAATCGGAGCTCTGATAAAAGAGGGAGAAATAATAAATCACTTCATTGATTGACGTACCAACTGCCACTGGCCTGGATGCACACAAGATGGCCCTGACTTTCGCTGAATTGCAGAACGCTGTACGACCAGTTTTTATAGTATACGGTATCAATACCTTGCAACGTTTAGTTACACTTTCAATCTCATGAATCGATTGTACCCTACCGTGCCAGAAAAAGTTGTACTCCAAAAATAGATATATCGCACCTTTAGAATTACAATGACGTAAGTGCAAATTCCATCAATTCGAGAAAAACGCACTTGAAAGTTTTAGTCTACTGTTTTTCTCCATAACTTTTACCATGAAGACATTATTTATTTTTTCAAATTTTAGGTATCCTTACATTTATACAGACTAAATATTATAATTTAATTATTCATTTTATTGTTATAAATTTTCAAAATGCAGGGTGCCTACAGTGAAGTCAATGTTCTATTAAAATGAACTTAAGTGTAATAAACGCCAATGTTTTCTACAAATGTTCTTTCTAAATTTTATAAAAAGACTGACACAACTAACAATCAAGTCGAAGTTCTTTCTAAATTTAATAAAAAAAATTGCGTCGTTGTAGCACTGTGGAGCAACTCCCCTTGAGCAACTGGCCAATCAGACGTTGTCGTCTTCAAGTCCTGCTCAATTTCACATCGACACTACCGCCATCTAGCAAAATTAGCTGTTATTATCATGAGAGTCAATGCTGCTTTCGATAGTTTGTCACTTTGTAAGGTATTTGTCATACTCAACTCAATATTGCATTCCTTTGCACTTACGTCATTGAAATTCTAAAGGTGCGATATATTGTTGTCAATTTTATTATCTCCAAGAAAAAAAATACAGTCCTGCGCATAGTATATTGACCTAGGACAACATTTTTATTCCTCCGTTTTTATTACATTTTTATAGTAGCTATGAAGTAATTTGTAAAACGGTTATATGTGGCTTGTGCAAGGCAACGTACCACGACTTGTATAGTATTTAATACACTTTTTAATAGTAAACGCTATTTTATAAACGGCAATATAAACGTGTGAATGAAAGAGTAGGCAATTCATTAATAACTACAGGTTGTTTCAAATATCAATGGAATTGCGCAAACAAATACATTCTTTCCATACATACTGGTCGTTTGCACTTTTAATAATAAACGTATATCGTTTGTTTTTGCGCGCCGTCATCTTAAGGCCGCTGCACACGAGGCCAAAAATGCTGCTAGACACGCTGCTAGGAGTTTTTGTCTCACTGCGGGCTGGTATGCTAGAGCACTAGATAGTAGGGTTGGGTAACTCAGATCTGAACCGGTTCAGAGAGCCGGCTCCGACAGAAGATCCGTGAGAGCCGACTCACTTTTTTATGAGCCGACGGATCAACGGATCCGCATAACTCAGTGAAACACTTAACACGCAGAAGCAATAAGTATCTGTCAGCTCAAATGACTCATGCATCATATGTCTGGCTATGCATTCTTTATACAGGTATACATTATACAATCAACAACACTATACAGTGTACACACTATGCACAGGCGGTACAGTTATTACTGTGTCTTACTTAAGTCACAACTATTTAAGGTATTGTATTGCATACTGAAATATGCTTTCTGTAACATATCAAGTAGCAACCTGTAAAACCCCGCCTTATAATATGTGAGTCAGTCACTGGCATAATATTACGTGATATGGTTGACTCAACTAACTCAGTGGCTCAGTTGACTCAAATAACATATTCAGAGCTCGGCTCTTTTTTAACCGGTTCAGGGAGCTCACATACGGGATCCAGATGCAAAGATTCAGATCACTAAAAAGACCTGTTTATCCCATCTCTACTAGATAGGTTTTAAAATTAGAACAGGGGCTATTTTCCCTGCTAGATTTGCTGCTGGGTATGAGCAAGAACCAATCAGGAAGCAGTATTTTGTCACGTGGGTATACTTAAACAAACATTCATAAAACAACATGGCGTAATTCTGATCAGAGTCAGACAACAGACACGCTTTGCTCTGTGTTTATATTCGAACTGTCACTATCGCAAACCAAGCTTGAAAAGTAGTCTCGTGTGAAGTGAGCACTTAACAGCAATTAAGAAAACCAGCGCTAGAAAACTAGTAGACAAATTTAGCAAGGAATCTAGCAGTGCTTATAGCCTCGTGTGCAGCGGTTTTTATGTGGACAATCTAAAGTTTCGGAGCGAAAACTGCATGTCTTGTAAACCGAGCTAAAATAGTAAGAATTTTTCTTCTTCGCTCAAATGTACTTTGTTCGTGAACTCATTCATAAATTATTGACGCTTGATAACTTAAATCAAACTGCATAAAATAAAATTTTAACGACATCACAACATTCATGAGCCGAAGTGAGATTCGAACCGACGACAGTTTCGTCCAAAGGCCAGCACGCTAAGCGTTACAGCAAGCTATATTATTTGCGAAGCATGACGTCTAAAAATACTGACCAAATAATAAACATACGTTCCATATAAAGTTACTGTAGGCCGCGAATTGGTTAAAAAAATAGACCCGTTTCTTCCACCATATAATCAATCAGTTACTGAAATGACTCCTGTGGCAATAATTATCATGAATATTGTTATTTAAAATGTATTGTTATTGTTTGAAATTTGACATTATTATTTTTATAATCGTTGTTGTCGTTTAGTCATACTGTAATTAGTAGAATGCAATTTCAACATTGTTGTTTATACCGACCCGTCTCTTCCACCACGCATTTAATTAAAGGAGCGATGTTGCATGATTTTTTATTCTTATTTTATTCTTATACGTAAACTTGAAAATAACAATTCAAATGCTGTTTTGAATATATTTTTAAATAAAAAAAAAATACCTAATTAAAAAATAAAAAATATATCATTGAACTAATAAAACCACCTATATTTTTTAATTATATGGACTGATAAATGACTGATTCCTTTCTGACACTAAAGAAGTATTTTAGGCCAAAATTACACTGTCAAAAATCTTTTATAAAATCAGCAAATGTTTATTAAAATATAAGAATAGGAGGTTACCTACATTTTATCAAATATATTACTGTATTATTTGAAATAAAATATCCTCCAGAACGACCCTTAGAAGCGCCAAAGCATTAACGAGACGTATTTACGTAGAAGGAAACTTTCAGTAGCAAGTGTAGCGGTAAATTTGAACGCGCTACGCTATAGATATGTTTATAACAGTTTGAAAAATAACAAACAATTCAAACGTCCCGCTCAAAAAGTCCCCCATCAATATGGCGTTGTAGAAGTTGGTTTCAATATCCGCCACTCGCAGTTCATTTCATATTATGTGCGTTTGTTGGCAAGTTTTGAACTCATTCTGAATTACCAAAGCATGAGTCGGCAACACAGATCTTCATCGAACACAACTGCGTCTTTTTTGGTCAAATTCCCGAGTTATGGGCTCCTAGAATTGCTAATACAAAGTTTAAACAGTCAGAACAGTCCGAAAATTTGATTAACATACACGCAGTTGTGTCTGAATAGTTCTGTATTGCCGACGCACGCTTTGGCAGTTCAGAACTTGCCAATAAATACGCCTATTAAATCAGTTAAAAAGTGGAACCAAGCTTATTAAGAATCATCTGTGTATGTACTTGGTGTCGACGTCATGAATAAAGTAGTTTAAAATCTGGATGACATGTGAACTAATTTACAGCTGGTGCACTGAATCACTTTTAGCATTTTGATTAAAATTCAAATGCAATTACTAAATGCATAATTTTACGCTTTTCCAGCAAATAAATCATTGTATGCAAAAATTATTACTGCTCTTTACACATATTTTGTATTTATAACTGCAGTCAACTATAAATTAATGTTAAAGTATCGTTTAAAAATTGAAGAAAAAGACTTACCAATATTTAAAAGGCGACAGAACAACGTCCAATTAAACCTGTAAAAGAAAATAAAAATTAGAAAATTTTAAATACAATATACTAGAAAAATATATATTAATATATTACCTTTATTGAATACTAAAAATTAGAGCATGATGTTACAAAATTTGCTACTAATAATGAAATAGTTATTTTAAGTTTCTATATTTTTATATAATTCATAATTCTATAGATACTGTTTAAAAAATTATCTTTATTAATTTACGATAAACTTTTAACACTTCACGATAAAAATTACAAGAGCGAAGTCAAATTTATAACGAATTAAGATAAATTTAATTAAAACAACATAAAAACTACACCAACAAACGTTCTAAAAAAATGTTAATTCAGATAGATAACGGTTGCGACTGGTAAGCTAGTTCAAACGTCAGTTTGGACTGAGATTTAACCGCGAACGCGAATAATACAAAACAATCATCGTCTATATTTCATTTTAAGTTAATAATTTATGAAATCTCGCATATTTTTCAATTTCAAGTTCTCTTCTACGATATTCTATTTTAGGATCATATCATACATGTATGACCACAATGCGAAGTGGTTTATGTGATAATTTTTGTAATATCTATATAATATATATAAATCTCGTGTCACAGTGTTTGTTATCGAACTGCTCCGAAACGGCTCGACCGATTTTTATGAAATTTTTTGTGTATACTTAGTAGGTCTGAGAATAGGTCGTACGCTATTTTTTATACCCCTATGTAATAAGGGTGGCCCTCCAGAATTTATTTTTTTTTTGATAATTTTTTTAAAATTTTTTTGACTTGCCATTAAAAATACTTATAACCCTAAATTTTCACCGTTCTACCACCAACCCTTGCTTGCAGTATACATCTCTTAACATTTATATTTAGGTATTCGACACCAGATGACACATACATGTAAATATTTGAGTTTAAAATAAGTAACAAATGTAAATAAATTTCTTCTTGGGAGAATTGTTCTACAAGTATCTACAGTTACGAATATTATTTTATAACAAAATTGACATAAGCTACTTTGACTCTTAGCCACAAATATTTGACACTAATACAAATGGCGACTAGAAAACGAGGTCAATGACAAATTTGTCCCAATTTGCGATTTAAGGTTATTATTTTTAGACAATCTTCAGGCTATTTCTTACAGCTGTCAAATATCGGTGATTTTAAATACATACCGAATCGCGCCAATCTATCACAATTTTAAAAGCATGCCAATATATTTAATAAAAACAAAACAATTTAAAAAGAAAAATTATAATAAAAAATACGGTTTCAAAGAACCCCACTTGAACGTGGTTTGTATTTTACGGCTTTCTTTCAAACCGTTTTTATATTTTTCCTTTTAAAATTCCAGTTTTTCCAGAGTCTGCAGCAAACAGCAAAAAAGTTAGACGCAACACAAAATACATAGCTAATTATACAGCTGCAGTATAGAAAGGTTTAAAAACAATAAAACACAAGAACACTAAAAAGTATTAAAAATAGAAAAAAAATGTTTAAAAACTATTTTTAAAACAGGAAACAAACTTTTAAAGAACTAAAATAATTTTTACTTGTTTTAAAATCACCTTCCCTGACTACATTCACACTGAAGTCGTCATAAATACAAATGTGACTAATAATTGCATCAATATCTAATTGCACGCAGGCAAGGAAGGTGACTGTAAATTTGAAACAAAAATATTTCGTAATACTGCGATATAAAAATTATTTTGGCCTGTCTAGATGTATTCTGATTTTTTGAAGTCGGTTGATATTTTAAAATAAATAATTTTCTTTAAAATCGCATTAATTTTTTTACAACTTTTTTGAAGGTAAGAGACAGTTCGGAAATCGATCTTAAAGGACGGGGGTGTCGTTACGTCATACGTAGTTAATAAAAGGGTTAAAACGTTCAAATACAAATATCGTTTGTTCTTTTAAGGTCATAAATAAATCACTTTCCTTCTCACTATAGTTTATAGGCACTAAACAATTTTAAGTGCAATAAAACATTCTGACATAAAACATCAATAGATTTTTAGTCTGTATTGAACACGGTCTTTCAATAAATAAGTAAAACACAACACATACGCCAGTGTATATTTGAAAAATATGAACCCGGAAGATTTTTTTTAAACCTTTTTCTTAGAAATATTGTATTCATTACAACTAGGAAGTCGTACATAATTGAATCTTTTTAGTAAAATATATACACATACATTTTTTTAAACTGGTCAAAATAAGCCTACCATATTTTAACGAAAATTTAAAATTTGGGTTCGGTATGTTCTAGAAATAAGTTAGAACGACCACGATTGTTGTATATTCTTATGTTTTAAAGTTTTTGGTGATGCCTGTACTTGAGTTGCTAGACTATAATACTCGTTTATATTTTAGAATACTTACAATTTCATTGAAATATGAGTTTTAAAATAATTACTACTGTGGCTCTGAAATCGAGCAAATTTATTATTTAAAGGAAACTTTCTTATTTGATTTTGCTTTTTAGCATATTTATGCAAATTGTTTTTTCAAAGCCTACTCATAATTAATCATGTATTTTGTAAAGTTAAAATTGATATTTTGAAAATCGATTTTCAAGCCTTAAAATCCAATTCGACGGACAGATCTGTACGTCGAATCCTTTTAAATGCCATCTCGAGTTTAGGAGGAAATAATGTATAAAAAAACTGCTTGCCTATATTAATATAATATATTACAATATATTAATATAATATTACAATCAACAAACGTCAACAATAATGGTTTCAGTATCAATATTTGAATATAAAATTATTGTATTATCTACTAGTTTTTTTTTAATAAAAATCGGTCAACGCGTTTATTTCTTATAAATAAAAATAGGTATGCCAAATTCAGTACACTCATTGGGCTATTATACTCAACTTTATAAATAAATAAAATTATCGATCAATTTTCCAGACATAATATTAGCAAATCATTTAATTACAATTCAATCAACATTTCAGAAAAAAATATACATATATTTATTTATTAAACTAAATACTAATCATTTTTACATTTTTTTATTTTTTAGCTTAATTGTTATTCTGAAGAAGAGCCAAATCTGGATCGAGACGTTAATTTAATGATTTATTAATATATTGTCTGAAAAATTGATCGATAATTTTAATTTATTGAGGAGTAATCAGACGTTAATCAAAGATTTGAATACTCAACTTTAACTACATTTATTGCACATTCAAACATGCAAATTGAGAAATTTTTCAGAACGTAGATTAGCATATTTTAAGAGAATTTTACGAATTTCTGTCGATATTTATTTTGCACAACTACCTTGAGGCGTCAATATTTAGTTGCTTAGCTGGAGGGTTTTCTAAACAAATAATGCTATAATAAAACATAATCTTTACATGGCAGGGACAAGCAGGGAAAGTACTGTAAAATTGTGAAAAGTGAATTTTTATTTAAATTAGTATCATTTACTCTGAAGTTAAAATGGTAATAATAAGTGCTTCAAAATAGCTGAGCGTACAGCAATTCCGCTGTTTATGTGGCGTTTTTATCGCTTCTCTAATCCAATTTTACAAGGTCCAGTTCCCAAGTTCTAGTATAATGACTTAAAAAAAGATCAACGTGCTAGGTTCTTCGAGTTAATTATTAAAAAAATAACAAATTGAAAATTTGAATTAGTGCTAGGCGCAAAAAAAACTCTGGTTGTTAAAAGCATGAAAAAGTGTAATTATTTATGATTTTTAAGATCGATTTTTTTTAAACGTAATCATTGCTCAAAGAGAACATTCAACATAAAAACGTCTGAACTGTCGGCGATCTTGTTGTTCGGCCATATTGAATAGAATCATGTAGCAGGCGACAAACATTGAATGCATAAAGAGAAAAAGTCTGATGTCTACGGAACTACATGGGTGTTCCAGAAGTTGATATTTAAAAGCGAAAGTGTCAGAAAAGTTAACAAGATTTTCACGAATATGTAGGTATATATATATTTTTTTTTTACTCATACGGGAAAAGTGGTATGTTTACGCACGCCGTTACGGTTGAAAAGTAGCTATTGCACATACCGCTAAACTAGCGGTATGTGCTTTATTATCGCTTTGTGCGTCAGAGCTGACTTTCGTTCATATAAGAAGTTATATCTAAGTTTATTTCACACGAAATCCATTCAAATTGAAGCTTTTTGAAAAGAGGAGATTCTAATCTATAAAATAGAACCATTTTTAAATCAATTCGAGTTCATAAATACTATTAAAATTGTAATTGAAAATCACAAACAGCAGTTGTCGGTTGGTCTGTACGTATGTACGTACGTCACGACTCTACAGATCGCAATTTTGGTCGGATTGCCTTGGGTTATATTTTATTCACTTTGTTTACTATCAGACCAGAACCCTATTTAAATTCACTAAAATGTGTTCAGTAGTTTAATTTTTATAAACAGTTTTATTTTTTATTATTTTTGACAGCTAATAGTTTAAAAACAGTATAATAATAATTGCTGTGCAAATATAGTGTAATCCATAAAACAAGTGCTACACTTCTATACCGTGATAACACCACTACACGTATTGGGCCGCCGTGGCGTAATGGTTATGCCGTTGGATCCCCAAGGGCAAGGTCCTGGGTTCGATTCCTTACGAAATCATTGATATTTTTCTTTTTTTTTTCTTTTTATTTTGTTTTATTTTATTCCACTTGATATTAATTATATATTATATTATGTATAGTTCTTAATTTTTTTTATTTTTGCAAACTTAAAAAAAATATTTTTTCAATTTTTAATTATTTATTTCTTTAAATTTTTAAATCTTTTTAAATTTATTAAAAATATTTCTTAATTGTTATTTTTTTATCATACAGTGGAAAACTTGCGGGATGTGCACTTTTGGTTTTGCCAACTATTTTCATTTGCGTGCGGAAACTTTATTTGTCGCACTGAAATTATTGTTTGCCGCACGCAAATTCCGAGTTACCAATACAATATTAATTTTAACTGAATTTTCAACTTTTTAATGATTTAATTTTTATTACTTCTTATTTCTATTTTTAATTCGTAATAAAATTTTAATTTTAATTTAATTTAATTCGTAATAAAAAATAGTACCTATGTGCAACTCGTGCGGCATTGTCGCACTAGTTGCACAATATACTATTTATTAATTATCGAAGCATATTATTCTATAAATAATTAAGGTTTAAGAATTTAGTTTTAATTATTACAGTGTAAATTTTAAATAGCGAACTTCTAGTTAAAGAAAAAACTCCTTAAAACTTAGAAATTGCTAAGGTTTGTTTGGTTTACATTGTTACCCATATAAACACTCTATATAGCGTAACAATCACTCTCAATAACGAAACAATACATTATTATTGAGACTCCAACAATGAGATTCTAATTTTGTTAAGTACATTTTTTCAAAATTATTACCATTTATTCTTAAAATTTGTTTTCTTTTGCTCTCTGTTTAACAAAAACTATAAATTATAACGCAATTAGATAATATACCCGGTCCCTTTAATTTCGCTAGAAAGGGAGAGAGATAATCTTACAGTTATGCACCCGGGTGAATCCGGGACGGGCCACTAGTTATTATATAATTACAACCTGAAAAACCCACTGATAGTAAGCTATTAAATTAGAACCTGGGATCTGTTATGGCGATTCATGGAACAATAAAAACAGGGGCGTTCCAATGATAGCGGTTATTCTCATGGTCTGATACTAAATTGAAAATCTAACTGACGCTTTTACCTGTTCTCAAATAAGAACACGAGAATCGGGGGTTTACAAAGACGAGACACGGTACGCCATAACAGTATCCGTACTATCTCGCCTATACTTTCAAGCTTCTTGTAATCAACATTTATGTTGAATGAGCGATTGATATTTTAGCTCCGCTATCTATAGAAAAATGTGAATTTGTTAGATATAAGTTTTGAAATTTGACACTGGCAAAAAATTTTATGTTTATCTTTTGACCACTGAATATAGGTGCAGGGTCTATATTGCATATTGGTTAAAAATATTCACGATGATAGTTTGATCTCGCTGATAACTTCAAGTGCAACATGAAATACAACACAATAGATGATAGTTTTCAATTTCATAGAAACTTTCAAACGTGTGGGTATACGTTTTGTATGCATCTAACCCTGTGATTTAAGTTCAAAACGACTTAAGTTAGTTTTTAGACAAATTTATTTATTTAAGAGATCAACGAGTATAAAACCCTTTAAATTCATTTTTTTTTTGTTTTTTTAGAGATCCAGTCAAAATAAACGAAGACACACGAAGTTCTTTCAGAAAAGCGTCCCGAACGCTGAGCGCAATAGAATTCAAAAGAGTGTCAATTATTTCTGATTAAATTTAATAAATGTTTTTAAACTGCTGAACAACTTTTTAATTATATTTTATAAAGTTTTACGGCACAAATTAATGTTAAATATAATCTAGATACTAATAGATATATAAAGCTGAAGAGTTTGTTCGGTTGGTTGGTTGAACGCGCTAATCTCAGGAGCTACTGTTTCGAATTGAAATTTTTTTTTGTTGGATAGCCCATTTGTCGAGGCAGGCTATATAATATCACGCTACGATCAATAGGAGCGGAGACCAGTTTAAAACAATCGATTTCGTGATTTCGATTAAAAAACACTTAAGAGATTTTGTCTCGTGACCTTAGATAAATGTATGTTATCACGTGTGATGTCAGGTTGACCTTCCAGGTGGTAATGTCGCGCCATTACGAATGCTATCGAACCCAGCGCACCCTTTTAAAAGAGGAATGTTGGCGTTTTCTATGGACGCCTTTTCAAACTGAATGTTGTGTATGCATTTTGTTCAATGGTACATGAAGATATGGCGACGAAAAAATGTACATGATACGCTTATTTGGTATTCGATAAAGACTGGAATGTCCTTTGAAAAAGTATAACGTTTTTGATTCAAGCGCAATGGAACGAAAACATTTCCTTCGTGAAACTATTTTTATTTAAGTGACAAAGATATAAACTGATATCACAATATAAATATTTAAGTTTCTTTTACATATATACCAATAATAAATTTTATTATGTAGAGGTTTATGCGGTATAAGTAGGTGGGTATTATGAAAATTAAGATAAGTTCAAATAAAAATATCAAACTATATAGATATTTTATTTAACTATAGTAGTAGTCAAGGAGGCAGTGAAGATTTTTGGTACTTATTTTCCCAATCAGCAAACACCGAGAGAATTATTCGGTTTGTTATTCTAAGCAAAACTCATATATATGAAGGGGGGGGGGGTCCGATGGGTTGAGGCGGAAAATGCGTTAGAAAGTATAAATATACTTCACTTTTTTCCAGTGATAAAAATAGTTCTCTTAGTGAGAGATATAGTGAAGTTAAGAAAAGAAATAGTTTGGCTAATCTGTGAGTATGGGTAATATGATTGGCAGGTTAAAAATTGAACAAAAATAATCAAAACCATTGCCCTTATTTTCGCAGTCCTAAAAATTTGTCAGATGATAGTTTATATTATAATTACAGCTGCAAATATAGTCTGGCTAACGTGGAACACCCCGAAAGCCTTGCATGACTCGTCCAACGCTCGTCAGGCGCGCTAAATTCGACATGTTCAATTATAATCACTTAACAATCTGACTTGTGAGTCTGGCGGGGTTTCGTGATTGTAAATGACAGTCATGCGTGTATTTTCTATGAAATTATAGTAATATTTTTCATGTGACAAATTTTCAAATCCGGGAAAATAAGAGCAAAAATGTTGTAATTATTACGATTTTCAAGATGCCGCCAGACTCATTTGCCAATTTCGTAAATCAGTCAGACTTACTTTTGACTACTAAATAATGAATAATCGGATCTACAGTAATAGTAATTATTAAGTAGATTGTTGATCATAAATTATAGACGCTCGGCAGCTAAGATCATTAGATTGACTATCTTTTTACGAGTTTAATAAATAAAATCGTAATTCCACCAGATACTTTTTCAGTTATACCACAGTGCACAACATACACTCTCATTTGTTTAATATTCAAGAATGTAAATAAACCGGAATGTTTTATAAAATAATTTATGAATATTCTCTTCCTGTTACATAATGTTACATTGTTATTATTAAATTAGAATAGAACATTGCCAACTTAATAATAGCACTTAATTCAATTAGCGGATTAAATAATTCAACAGTATAAAACAATTATCTGTATAATTTTAAAATTTGGGTAAATTTAATTTAAAAATATACCTTACAAGAGCAAGTCATTAAGGACTGTCGTTTTTTGTTAATTACTTAAAATACTTATGCTGCAGTTGCAGTATTCCTTTTTTCGTTTTTTTATTAAGCAGACAAAAGACATTTCTTCAAATGTAGAAGGGTGGAAGTTTTTTCCTACAAACGTAATTACGTCACTAGTATATCTATACCTAAGTGTAAAATTTGCATAAAGAATTAAATTAATTTTTAAATTAAAGTTGAGAAACGGGTGTCCCATTTTATAAGATTTAAGTTTATTCAAAATGAATTAAACATTATTATGTTTTAATCAACGTGAACTTAATATTTGAATTTAAGTCATAAATATTCATTAAACCTGTATAATGCAGTCAACATTGTTTTGTCGAATTTATTATAACCTACACAGATTGATATAAAAGTATAAGATGTCTTAAAGAATAAAGTTTTAAGCTAATTACAGTTTTTATATGCATTCAGAAAGCAGTCTAATGTTGTTGTGAAATAAGCTTTGTATTTCAACTGTCATTGGGTCCATTTATTTTGCATAATCTAATTTATGCAAATTTTTATAACCTCCAATTAATTGCACATACATTTTATTTCATATAAAATGCTTAATTTTGAAAGAAAACTGGTTCACAGCCAAACAGTTAAATAGTGTAAACTCTATATAGCGAACTTCTATTTAACGATTGTTACATTGTTACATAATATTGAAACACTCTAAGTATATATTATAGCGAACAACCACTCTCAATAGCGAAACAATTACACGACATTATTTAGACCTCAACAATGGGATTCTTAGGAATGTGTTCAGTTGTTTGTTGAAATTATTAGAAAAATTCTTTTTATTAAATGAAGAGGACTCCAATACCTATATTTCAAGGTATTAATTAAATACAACGAAATATACAATTAAAATACTGGCATAGTTAAAAATGACAAACAAAGCTAAAAGACTAATTTGGTTAAGTATCTACTAGCGTGACGTGTGCGAATTATTCGCACTAAATAAGTATAATAATTATCACTTTACAAAATTATTTTTTAAATATGATTGCAGGTATTCAATTCGTTTCTAATTCTGCACACTGCTTATAACGTTCTTCTTTTTGTTGTAAAAGAAATATTTTACTAAAATTGTCATAGGTATAGAGGCGCAAGTAGCAAAAGCGTTGTTCAGCGTTGCCCGTCAGATGGCAGTATGCAGTATTTAGAATATGATTGTCAGATGACAGATCAAAGTGTTAACGTTACGCCGTTAGATGGCAGACGTTGTTCAGAGTTTAATTAATTTACAAAAACAATAGCAATAATAAATTTTTTAGTTGTCGATGTCAGTAGAGCAAGCAATTATCTGTAAAATGATATATAATTTATGTGGAGAAATTGTGTGGTTTTTTCTAAAAAAGTTATGCGTGGTCATACATAAAAAAAAAAAAATATACGCGTCGACTTGAGAACCTCCTCCGTTTTTGTTTTTCGTCGGTTAAAAAGGGAGGCAAACATCTTAAACCTTAGCGTATTAATATATTATTTTTACTTAATTTAGTCAAAATTAAAACCACTTATTAGTAAAATTACATTGTTTTCTTATACTTCTCGTTTAACGAAAACTCTTTATAACGCAATAAAATACCCGGTTCCTTCAATTTTGCTATATATAGTTTACACTGTAATTATTTAAATTAATTAAAAATATTTACTAAAAAGAAAAAATAGTCAACGTTGAGAGTTTACAAAAGTGATCATACTTTTTTTTTTTTTTTTTTAAAAAAGGTATATCCAATTGTATATATCCACATATATAGAGCATATGCACATATACAAGAGAATATCACTTGGGGGGGGGGGGTGGCACTACCTCTTAGTATCTGGCCAGTATAATTAAATTTCAAAGCTGGGTCTAAACGACAAACACAAAATATCCATGAGCAGAGGTGGGATTCGAACCCACGACAGTGCGATCCAAAGGCCAGCACGCTGACCATTACACCACGCTGTCCTCTGATCATACTTTTAAAAACTAAAATTATGCAACGTATTTTCTGCTCAATCAAATTACTTTAATACAAAAATTACGAAATATCAAACACGCAGTTATATAGCTTGTGATGTAACAGTTTTAATCTTGTACGTAGTTCAATTTAGTTAAAAGTATAATCCCCCATATCTTCAATACAAAGTAGTTACCATGTTGTACCGGATGTTACAAAAATCGCTTATAAATCGATGCAGTTTCTAGAAATTTTACCAGTTTTAAATTTATAGTTGATGAGATTCTACGGATTCTGATTAAAGTATTTAGTTAAAATTTGATGTTCTACAAAAAATAAGTCACATTTTAACCCGACAGAGAAATTATTATTAAAACTCTAGAGTTTAAGACTTGATCGATTTTAACTTTGCAAGTTAATGAAGTTCTGAGAAATATAGTCCGATACCATCAATTTTCAAGAAATAATTTACTCACGTATTTTCAAGTTTTAGCTCCTACTTCTCACGCAAAGTGTCTCCTCCTACACTGCTCAGCCAATGGAAAAACAAGTTTGACAACGTTTAATCTCAAATTAACCAAGGTCTTTTTTGATTGGTCTGTGACTATCAAGAACTACGGATGAAGGAAAAGTTGAAAATACACGAGTCGATTAATCTCGACAGGTTGAAAATACATGAATTCTAATCTGGTTATAGCAATAACCTAGATTTTCTAGAAAATATATAAAGACTTCTTGATCTTAATTACCTACTGAGAGAATTAGTAGAAAACCTCGATGACAATTATCATACAAGAATTCTCAGAGAGAAATAAGAGACATTAGAATGAAATGTTATAAAACGTACCGTCTACTTACGAGATTAAATTCATTCCTATAAGTTTTCAAATCGATTTAGCTGTTCAAAATAGATTTATGTAACACAATATGAGAACACAAAAATAACAGCTATGCGAAGGTTGCGTATACTAAATTCTACCTTTCATTCCCTGCCTGGATTTACAAAATAATGCAAAAAGCGAAATATTCAACTGCTACAACTACGCACGGTCACGCCTAAAAAGTCTACTGCTTGTTCTTTCATGACGTTATTTAAATAAATACAAAATTATTATCTATTGTTACGCACGCATTAGTAGAAGCAGGTAGAAGTGTTTTTGTGGAAGCAGGTGAAGAAGGGTTTCGAACATTCGAGAAAAAGCTAGAATGGGTACCCCAGGCTCGCGACAGTGTACAGGTCAATCACAGTTGAGACGATATAGTGTTAACATACATTGTTCGGTCGCCAGACATAAATCATTGAGTTCGGATATAAATTTCTAGAGCGCTTAGATATATTTTTCTGTGTATCTAGTGACTTTGTATTATTTTTATTACATAGAAGTTGTCTTGTTTGTTACATTATTTCATTTATATTATATAAATAAAGTACTTTTAGTTTGTTTGTTTATTTGTTTTGCACCACAAAGAAAGATAGTTTTGTTACATTATTAATGAATTTGCGCCTATACATAGTACAATATGGGCGGATGCACTTATCGGCGACGTTTATTTTTTTAGCAGCAATCTGTAGAATTTATACGCACCTTTGAACGAATATCTAATACCCAACTCGTGCCACCAGAGTGACTACAGAGATTTATGAATAAGAATTAGGTGTAAATGACGATAAACTTGAGTTTAGACTCACACAAACATGCATATATGAACATACACACCCACACATATTAAACCAGATACTATAGTGCATGATTGTCTATAAATCTGTACCAAAAATCAAAACCGCTCATGTCACATTCTTAATACGCTTATATTACTACTAGCCGCTACCCGCGGCTACGCCCGCGATTGAGATGGAAATCGACTTTTGACATGCATATCAGGGGTTGAGGTATTGCACATATTTTGACAAACAATTTTCTTATTTTTCGTAAAAAATTTTTATTTTTTTTTAATAAAAAGTATCCTATGTTACTTCTAATACCTTCAAGAGTGTATGTGCAAAGTTTCATGATGATCGGTTAAGTAGTTTTTGCGTGAAAGCGTAACAAACAAACTTACATTCGCATTTATAATATTTCGTTTTCATAAAATTTGTAAGTCCGGTCCTGTCGGGCCGATTTTAATGAAATTTTAATAGCACATTTTAATCATTACTAAAGGGTTAAATTTCAATTTTGAAACGATTCGGAGAAATTTTTCGGTATTTTTGGGCCCAAAAAATGTTTTCAACCATTTCTTATTTTTCGTAAAATTTTTTTATTTTTTTTTTAATAAAAAGTATCCTATGTTACTTCTAATACCTTCAAGAGTGTATGTGCAAAGTTTCATGATGATCGGTTAAGTAGTTTTTGCGTGAAAGCGTAACAAACAAACTTACATTCGCATTTATAATATTATACCTTCAAGAGTGTATGTGCAAAGTTTCATGATGATCGGTTAAGTAGTTTTTGCGTGAAAGCGTAACAAACAAACTTACATTCGCATTTATAATATTTCGTTTTCATAAAATTTGTAAGTCCGGTCCTGTCGGGCCGATTTTAATGAAATTTTAATAGCACATTTTAATCATTACTAAAGGGTTAAATTTCAATTTTGAAACGATTCGGAGAAATTTTTCGGTATTTTTGGGCCCAAAAAATGTTTTCAACCATTTCTTATTTTTCGTAAAATTTTTTTATTTTTTTTTTAATAAAAAGTATCCTATGTTACTTCTAATACCTTCAAGAGTGTATGTGCAAAGTTTCATGATGATCGGTTAAGTAGTTTTTGCGTGAAAGCGTAACAAACAAACTTACATTCGCATTTATAATATTAATATGATCACTTGTGTGTAAAAAAATCTTGTAACTCGATTTTCCCCCTCTTCCAAATGTTCATTTGATTTCAAACTTTGCAGCCGTATGTACTTTTTATGACAACAGATTAATCTATAATTCATCGACCAACTCGTATTTCAAATCTAATTTAATTCATAAAAACAGTACGACACTCTCACCGTAACAAGTTTTTGTAGAATTAAAATGTTTACTGATGAATAAATTTCGATCGACTTGTCCTTCGCATTTCAGCAGAAGGAAGATGTCCAAGTGTGTAGGCTTTCACGGCCGGTGTTGATCCAAATCTTCTTGCTGGCCCAGAAACCAAGAAGAGAAGGAAGTTGTTTCGAGATATGTGTGCTTGCTTTATTTCACTCAAAATTTTAAATGAATTCCAAAAGGGCATAGGAAGTAAAATTTATTTTTTATTATTATCACAATAACAAAAGAAGTCAGTTTAAACGTTTATTGTGTCCATAGTCTACAAAACTTGCTTATTTCAACCAAAATTCTAAACGATGTAAAATACGAAAGTTATTGTTTGGGAATAAAAAGATACTGCTATTTTAATTGACAGGGTTCTAATTTTGAGTAATTACCTGCCATTCGAATCTTAGACCTCAATTTGATGAACCAAATATTTCTAATTTTAATTTAGAGGTGAAAATAGGATTAAAAATGTTATTTTCTATTTTTTATACAAGTTAGGAGACACGAAAATATTGAAAATTATATAAAAAATAGAAAAAAAAATTTACTCCTATTTTCCCCTCTAAATTCAAATTAGAAATATTGATGGTATAGTTTCGGAAGATGGGACTTTCTTGTTGGCCGGCTCTTTTAGAATCTTTTTTGTGATTTCAGATATCTACAATCGTTTTTGAGATGTTCGCAAAAAAATAAACCCCCCTTTTTTGTATTATTAAAATGTTTACAACTTTTGCAATTTTTTGACCTCCACTTCAATTTTTTCAAAAAGTTTCTAGATGTCATTCCGAATCGAATGACACAATGATCATATTTTTTGGTGAAGGACGACTAGAATTCATCAAAAAGGGACATGTAAACTAGACAATGTTTGTTATTAGAAGCTTTAATGGACACCCATGTAAGTATGAGATGTTTTTACAGAAACGTTATACACAAAATATACTTATAACAATCTATCGGAGAAAATATGACGAAAAATTCTACATAAGTGATTTTTGCTTTGCGTCATAGATATATGTATCTATGTATAAAAGCATAGAGATAGCCTGATTTAAGAGATACCACGTGTACGTGTGTTCGACGCATTTAATCTCAGTCTAAAGCCAAATTTTCATTCCACGTGTCGTGTAGGTATGAGAGATAGATATTACTTCCTCCCTAAGCCAATCATTCGTGGTAAAATTATATAAGTTGCAAAAGAGAACAACGCTTGTATAGTGCCAGAAAACACTAACAAGTTTCTATTCTTGTTAAATGTAATAATTTCGGTACCTTCCATAACAGATAAATTTTTAAAATTTCTGTGTATCTATTTCGATTTAATTTTACGTTCTTTTCTCTATCTATCGCTGTTTTTTTTGAATTTCACTAACACAAGTTTCAAAACATATTAAACTTTCTGAAAACTTTTTATTGAAACAGAATTTTAAGTCTGATGTAATCAAACAAATCTTTAAGTAAACAATTTGTGGTAACGTGTACGTTGAAAAACAAAAAAATTTTATAAAAGTTTTATTTGAATTGATAAGAACAGCGATTTAAAACAGTATACTTTGCAAGCTCATTTAAAAGTTATTTATATTATAAAATTATTTCACCAAATAAATGAAATAGTTATGCATAAGAAATAGAGATATCAAACTTTCGACAAACATGTTTTCTTTTTTTTTTGGTACAGTTTTGCCTTTCGATTCCTTTTGGAAATTGTTTAGCCTCGAAGCACAATATTTGATAAATACACAGTGAGTTTGATTTAATCGACATATTGACTTTATATGTTTAATTTTCTACATTTGAATAACATTGAATTCATGTTATATCAAATAGTAAGCTAACACATATTTCCGTTTTATTATAGACTGAAAATCTACTCATAACCATGACAACGGTTTAAAAGTTGTTATATTAAGAAAAAGTAACATTCCCCCGGTTTTTATGAGCTGAGCCTACGATTTGACATAACTTGCACTCAATGTAAATCATATGGAGAAATTTGACTGGTGTAAAACAAATGCCCTGCATTGTTTTCGCCATGTTATGTTAAATAGTTTCCAATGGTTTTTAGATAACCGACTCAAAAACTCTTGAGATATAATAGCTGCAAGTACGGTACCATACGCATAAAGGTTATACTTGACCGATTATTTTGTTTATATTTCCGGGAAAGGAATTACAGTTAGAACCGCCGACATACAATAAAAAGTTAATAATATTGTATTTAAGTGACATTTAATTGCAGACCAATGCGAATTAAATGCAATGAGTAAATGTTAGAGGAAGTGTAGTTGGTGACTTCTGGCATTAAAGTACCGAATTTGTTTCTGCACGAGAAGAGAACAAGATGGCAAGAATATGAAGCTCGTTTTGTATTTGTTCACGTACAGAAGATTTCGCAGATTGAGCCAAATAGAGCGGGGTTTATCTTACAGCTCAGATTAGCTCGGTAAACTTTGAAAGTTTAGTTAGGTAGACGCTGCACGTATCTCCATTATACAGAATGTCCATATCTGGATGTTATATAGCCCGCTCAATAAATATGAAATAGCGAAAAAATTCAAGTTGTCCACCAATAAAAATGTAGTATATATTGGATGTTCTTTATTACATGCACTTTTGTATCTTTAATAGCATTTTAATATGCAAAAAAACACTTTTTACTTTGTTCGTAACCAAATATCGCTCACTAATATGAAATTTATATATCGATTGTAACAAAGTAATATAGATACGCGAATCGACAGATGGTAAAGTCCAAACGTGGGTGTTTAAAAAAAAATTTGAGCCATCGTGGGACACCTGGCAAATAATTTATATATATATTTTTTTTATTTTGAAATGTTTTTATTTGAACGAAGTGAAAACAAAACAATTTATTTACCCACGCAAAACTACATAAACAAACACATGTCAAAGCCATATTTGAAGTGATCTTAGATGTCGTCTTTAACAAACGCCATATTCGCCGTATGCAAGTTACAAGCAGCGCCACTTAAATGATGTTTCAAGTAACTAATAAATGTTAGTTAGATATCGTCATTAACAAAAACCATGTTATAATTCAACACACACAGCAAGCGTTAAGCCACATTTTCGCTTTGTCATCTAACGAAATTCTAGTAACTTATTTAAACACGGTATCGCAGCGTCGAGCGTCACGGCATGAATATAGCGTCATGTTTCACGGCATTTGCACGTTTTTACTCCCATTCAAACGCGCTAGTAAATGTTTCAATAAATAACCAAAATATTGCTGAACTGGAATCGAAAAGAATTAGAAAATGTGTATAGTTTAATCAAGCAAAATATAAAATATTGTTGAAAATGTATGATCAGTAAAATGAATGTCAATAAAATTAGTTAATTAAGAACTATTTGCTCTCATACTTTGTGAAATAGTTTTGGTGTCACGACAAGTTATGCAACATTTCAGTATGGACACCCTTTCCGAACATTTTGTATGTGTGCTGCAAAAGACGAAAAGAAAGTTTTTCAAATATTGGCAAAGAAAATTGCATTTTCCTTTTAAAGATGATGATGAACCTACACTATATGCAGACGGTGAATATGCACCATAATAATTTTAATAAAATCGGTTAGAAAACTTACAATATGGAAATTTGCATAACTTATTACATCCTCGTGGTAAAAACAAATTCCGTTAAATTATTTCCAATATTTTTTTGTTTTCTTGCAAATATTGACGACTGAAAACGAATTTATTCAAGGCTTGTTTTTTGTTATAATACAATTTCCAATTTATTTAGATTTGAAGCAGAATAAATTGAAAATAGCGAATACAGGTGTCAGATATATATGTCGCCGGGATATTGTCAAATCCGTGATTTTGTAATTTCACTAGTGAAATTACAATATTCAAATCTTTGATTAACGTCTGATTAGAACTCTTCAATAAATAAAATTATCGACCAATTTTTCAGACAATCTTGTCTGAAAAATTGGTCGATAATTTTATTTATTGAAATTACAATATCACGATTGACAAAGATTCGTGATATTATAATTTCACTAAGTGAAATTATAATATCACGGGTTTGACAATATCCCGGCGACATATACATTATTTATTTTCGACTAATTTTCAGACAATTTTAGCCAAAAAATGTATTTATTGAATAAAATGTTTTCTACGTATCCAAACGAAAATAAAAAGTTTTCTATTTTACTTTTTGAAAATAAATAATGTATATAGGTATGTATATTGACGAATATAATCAGACGTTAATCAGAGATTTTAAAACATTTTATTATACAGTAGAACTACTGTAAGGCGAACTTCAAGGGAGACGCCAAAAAATTCGAGTTATAGGGTTTTTGACTTATAAAGGATTTTGACAAAATACCGGCCTTTCTTTCAATACTTTCAACATTTGCTCATTGTTTTAATTTTGACGATTATTTATTATTTCAAATAATAAAATTGTCGACCAATTTTTTTCAGACCATATAAAAATTGGTCAACAATTTTATTATTTGAAGAGTTCTATTCAGACGTTAATCAAAGATTCGAATTTATTATTTCAATTGTTTATCAAACCTAACTGCAATAATGAATTACCTACTAATAATAATAATAATAATAATAATAATAATAATAATAATAATAATACTTTATTCCCCCCCCCCCGGAACTGACGAGGCAGTATAGGTGAAGTCATTTTACATATTACAGCATCAATAACAATAACACAAATTTTAAAATTAATATTATAAATATACTATTCATAATGTTTACATTGAGGATGTTTACAATAGTATCTACTGTTATATTATTAACAGCACCTATATACTATTCGCAGGATCGTATCCCCAGGTAAAGTAATATGAAGTAAATATTAAAAGTATTTAATTTTAGTTTTTCGTTATAAGCGGACGCTAAAATTACTTTAGTGCCCGAATCATCACCGATAAATTGACGGCTGGTTTATATCTATGAAAAGCAGTTATTTTATAGAGGGTAAAACAAAAAAATATTCATTCAACATATCGTTATTTTTATCGATATATCGATAAAAACACCCATCCCTAATCGTGACTGCCAACTTATCAATCGCAAAAAAGACGTATGTCAACAAGATTTATTTCAACGCAGAAATAAGGAAATAACGAAAAATAAAATATTTCCTTTTACATAGCGAACATGCAAAAACGACAACATGTAAAATATTTTCCTTCTTCCTGGCTGGAATAAGTGTGATATTTCCCATACATAGATAACATGTATACTTGAACATATCTCAATATGATGTGAATATATGCGAAAACTTTGCAAATTGTGACTTTTCTGTGAAATATGGTAAAAGCTTTCCGCCATTTGACGTCACCGCCATGATGCATCCAACCGCATCGACTCTTCTTGTATGGGTATTATTTACGTAACTTTTGACTCCTATACACAATATGCAGCGTATTGTAAGGTGTACCCCTGGAAATGTTGGTTCTTAAAATTACTAGGTTCTCGTAAGCGCTGTCTCAGTTTCAGCATGTTATTCACCTTCTACCTACTTAAAATATTCTCCAATTAATAAAATTATCGACCATTTTTTCAGACAATATAAAAAAATAATAACAGAAAAAAAAATAAGTATATAAAAATATATATTTTTATACACTTAAATTTTTTTTTGTTATTATTTTTGCATTAATATTTCGAAACTTATTAAAAAAATCTCAAATTGAATTTGGTTAGAAACTAATTACTAATTAATTTTGAAGAAACCCCAAATCCGGACTGAAACGTCAATTAATTGAATTATAATATTACTAGCGGTCCCACCCGGTTTCACCCGGGTGTAAAAGAGCGAATGGGGAAGGGAGGAACATGAGTACACACATTCATCTTAGGTTACCGAGATGAATGTTGTGTCCAAATTTCATGATGATCGGAGTTATACCGTTCAAAAGTTTTTGTCGATAAAAAGCAGTATTTATACTTTTTTTAACTAATAATTTTTTTTTAATTAATCAAATAAAATTAAAATAAATTTAAATGTAAGCCTTAGAAGAAAGCAATATAGAAAATAAAAAAAAAATAAAAATATATTCACCCAACGTAGGGCTCGAACCCACGACCCTGATATTGGCAGTCGTGTTATCTACCGATTGAGCTAGACAGCGTTGTATTCTGACAACGCTAATATGAGTATATTTAGTTAGTGCATTTCACCTGAATAGAAGCTTATTTTTGAGATACATTTTGCAACATTTTTCATTAATGCTTCGCTCCTAATGGTCGCAGCCTGATTTTATATAGCCTATAGCCTTCCTCGATAAATGAGCTATCCAACAATTTTTTTTTTCAATTTTAACCAGTAGTTCCTGATATTAGCGCGCTCAAACAAACAAACAAACTCTTCTGTTTATATATTAGTATAGATATATAATTTTTGTTAATTTATAGTCTTAAAAATCGGTCGATAATTTTACTTATTGAAGAGTAATCAGACGTTTATCAAAGATTTAAAAATAAAATATTCTTATTTCAGGGCTCAATACTAACTGGACATTCTTATGTTGAAATTCTATTGTTTGTGCGTCCATTCGTTTGTATAGTCTATCGCAAGTTTGTAACTCTTAAACGCAACGTTCAATTTCCTACGATTAGAAACCTGTAACTTCTAAATAGTGAGTTGTAGGAAGTTCAATTTGACATGCCTATAAAAATATAATGTATTCTGCTGATATTTGTGTGACAAAAAATGCAGATCTCTGCGGCCTTTGAAGTGAAAATTAACAAATTTTTATATTACTAAATATTATTGTTTGTTCAAAACTTTGATTGACGTCTGTTTACTCCTCAATAAATAAAAATATCGACCAATTTTTCAGACAATATATTAACAAATCATTCAACCACAATTCAATTAACGTTTCGATTTGGAGATCTTCAGATTCTGAAAAGTTGGTGGATAATTTTATTTATTAATGTTTCTTTAAAAGTATTAGAATATTTTGTCTTAATGAATCTGAACTAGTTTATGAAAATCTAAGACATATAATATGTCCCCTCTTCATCTTAGAAAGTATTAGGTCTAAAATTTTTATATAGAGCAGTCGCACAAAGAGAATGATAAAGATTACTGGAAAGCTATCGCGAAGGCTATATTTTCATTAGTTTTAAAATTTAGTGTCAAATGATTATTTTACCATAGTCTACACGGGAAAATCAGGGGTGGAATTGCCGCGGAAAGCTAGTCTATTCATTAAGGTTTTTAGTTTTTTATATTTGTACTGCAAAAAATAATACAATGCTACACAAGTTACGATACTTTCACAGCAACATGCTGTATTTTAAAATCTCTTACGATTTTCGATTTGCGTTTTCCTAGTGGAAATAAGAAGGAAGGATACAAAATGTACAAAATATCTGTCAAGAAAATCGTAGCCACACGACCTGTTCCCATTTCCGTTTGCATAAATATCGTGTCGCACAGAAGTCATCATATGTTGCCTTCTATTTTTATGGATAAATGGAAAAATATTTTTTTGTAAAAACGAAAATGATAGAATTGGAAGATTTTTGAAACTGAATTCTTAATATATCTACACTGTTTTTGTATTAACTATTAGAAACATCCGTTTAGATTAATATCAAATTGAAATTCAATTTGCAAGGTTAGATCTCATTCTTGTTATTAGAAAAATGGACTCAAATTTTGGGTGCGCGTTATAGTCCGAAGGTAACATTATTTTTTTTTTAATAAATCGTCTCTTTATGTTAACAATAAATTAAAATTATGATCCCAAAAGTAACATTAAAATATATTTTTCTAAAAATCATCTTATTTTGAAGTGCGTCTTATGGTCCGAAAAATAAGGTAAACTATTTTTAACAAACATTTAAATATTTTTGTTGCAAACTGACTATCATTAAACAAGACTAAACCCACTATGACGAATTACAAAACAGTTAAAACATTAATTAATTACGTGTTCATTAAAGTCTATAGCCCACAAAAATTTCTCGTAGTTGATGATGTCCAAATTTTGTATTGTAAAGTGAGTCAGTAACAACGTTTTCGAAAAGATTTTTTTGAAGTCAAACTTCTTTGACCCGACTTAAGCTAGTAACTCAGATCTTTTTTCGGACGGAATTATTCAAACGGAAGTAACTTGTTAACGCAATTTCTGCTATTTAAAGGCATCGACTGACAGATGGCAATATCCAACACGCATGAAAGAAAGGTAAAACAGGTATGGACGCAAACCGATTTTGTGATCGGTTTTCGCTATTTAAAGACATCGACTGACAGATGGCGACATCAAAACGCATCTGCAGAAACCATCTTGAACGAAAGGTGAAACAAAGCTACGGACGCAAAAGAATAAGCACTGTCAACGGAATTTAATTTACGAGTGATTTAATTTGTGAATGAATATTTCCCAAAAAAGTGAGAGTGGTAAAAACAAATTAAAAGAAGTTTAACTTGAACCGCGCGTAAATGTTATACGCACTCGTCTTTTTTTTAAATTCTGACCGCCTTTGGTCAATAAATCTTTGGTAGTGTCATAAAACACATTCAATATATCATGTGATATATCTATATAATTTAAATTTCAGTCGTTTCCGTTTTCAATCATTTATGATATATGGCGGACATGGTTGTCATGAAACTATTATCTATTGCCCATTGTTCAATATTCACAATATTTATCAAATACTAAAATTATTATTCTAAGCACTAATATTAGAAAAGAATTTTGTAATACATGTAGAGAATTCGTTATTGATATATCGAAAAGTGTTTCTCAAAAATCTGTAAAAATTCTACGCAAAAATAATCTTATTTTAAACATCTATTTTATTGTAAAGTCATATGCTGAAGCAAAATAGTACTTTATGTATTAAAATACAATGCAATATTTTATGTGCGGGTTGTGACCGCACGTCAGGAAGTTTTAACAGTCAGAAGAGCCATAAAAACATTACATACTACATTTTTTGCACGTACCATATATAAAATAGCTGATTTTCACTTCATAATAAGATATATCTGACAGCTCTGTTCATATCACAAAACTAATTGGGAGCCCTGTTGAATTTGTAATTTCGCATTTTTTTTTGTGTTATATTATGCGCTAATGCGAAATGAGCCACTTAACTATAATGTGTCGTGCAAACAAGTACGTTATATCAGAGGAAATGTGAACATTTGTATTGTCATTTTTTTTCCATACTAATTATAATAGTTATTGGCGTAACTAGTAGTCTAAGTCATTCATCGCGCTGACAGGTCATGACTTAGCCTACAAGTTACGCCCATAATTTTATTCAACAATTGCGCGTTATTCATGTTTTATTTATTGTTATTAATGAGATGTTGTAAATATCTATTTATTTCTTTATAAAAAAAAACTGTCAATAAGTACTAACAGCACCAAACAGCACGATTCAATGTTTTGGTTTGAGGTTAGCCGGTTATGAATAAACTCCATATCGAAAACATTCGGCCTCTCAATTTTAGCCTCAATGGGTAACAACGGAGTTGTTGTTACCTACTATTTCGTTACGACTCAGAAAATAGTTACGTTTATTTTCATTACTCCACAATGGCCGAGCTAGTAGGAATCTTCATTGAGTTAATATGACAAGTAATTGTCACCAGTCGGTAAATGGCTATTTAGGGTTCGGTTTTTAGGCATGATAAAACATGAATAACGCGCATGAGTTGAATAAACATATTTTTATAATGCAATTTTTCATCTATCTATACATATAAATAAAATTAGTGTCTGTAATGGTCAAATAACAGTTTTTACTTTGAAATTTAAATGGGTACGTTGAAAAATAAGACACTGAAACATTTTTTCGAATTCTGAGTAGATGGCCGAAAGCCAAAAGCTCCACTACTTTTGTCGCTACCGTTTCATCACAATCGTGTCCGGAGCAGCTAGTTTTCTAATAAGTACAATGTACTAAGTATTTCTTTTCAAGAACGCTCAATATTTTTTCTTACTCTTTAAAAAATCCTGTTTTATTTGTTTGGAAATATGTACCTACTACTTGAAGATACGGATTATGCATCATTGCTATTTTTGTTAACAATTTTGAAGACAACGTCTATAGTGGCCAAAAAGTTCAGAAAAACGCAATTACAGATATTAAATTTGCATTTATTGACTGACGTTTTGAAGGATTTACCTTCATCCTCAGAGTCCAAATGGAGTCAAATATGTAATATTGTAAAAATAGTAAAAAACAAATATATGACAAATATTTGACGGCATTTGGACTCTGAGGATGAAGGTAAATCCTTCGGAACGTTAATTAATAAATGCAAATTTAATATCTGTAATTGCGTTTTTCTGGATCCTCTGGCCATTGTAGACGTTGTCTTCAAAATTGTTAACAACTAAGTTTTGGATCGCTTGTTCTTTACTTATTGCCATTTTTGTTCCAGTAATTTGAAAAGAATCTACTCTAATACACCTACATAATGTAGAGAACGGAGTAGTCATAAAACTGGGAGATAATGTTTTCTTATTGGACATTTGTGCAGCCCATTTCATGTAATATGCAAAATTACTTGCAACATGCAAAACAGAACGTCGTGATAAGCTACACGAAAACATAAAAGATTAGTACTTATATTGCTATATAAAGTGGTTATGGCATAAAGTAAAAGTATTCTGAGGTGGATTATAATGGCCAACGGGACATAAGTTTGTAATGTTTATTTCCACAACAAGATTGCATAAAGCTGCACGCAAACTGTACATTTCAATGTCAGAAATCAATTGAATTCGTCCGATTTACATGCAAATTGAACTGCATTAGTGTATGTTTACAAAAATGCTCTTTACAAAAGTCCTTGTAACTCCCATTTCACGAATTTCAGATTAAGAATTTATACTTTTTTCAGTTAGTTAATGGAACACTATCTAGCAAAGCAAATGTCTTTGACACTTGGAATGTATTTATTCTTTTTTTGATATATTGATAAATTCTAGTTTTTCAATATCACTTCATCATTTAGACACAACTGGCAAGACTCAGTGTTGCCAGAGTGGGGAGTAAAAAATAAGTACTTAGATGTAAGGTCTTAGACCTCTATTTCTAGATTTTTATTTACAAATATTCGGTGCAATTCTGATGTACGCATTGAAAAGTGATAAGATACTATTTCCTGATTAGTTCTTGCTCAAAACTATCACGAACAATAGCTCCGGCCCTAATTTTGAAATCAAACTTGTAAGCAAGTACTCGAGCTCACAGTGACGTCATTTCTATCCTTATAGCCAGCGCGGCAGCCAGTGAAAGGACCAGCAAAGATTCCAGCACAACAACCATCCTCGTGTGCAGCGGCCTTCAGATGAACGCCTGCGATTTTTAGCATTACTAGAAGTACACAAAAAATTCCAGTCAACAGGGCGACGGGACCATTCCAACACAAATATGTTGACATTTGATTATAATAAAGGAAATAAAATTTCTGATATCGCGTGAGGTGACGCGGGTAATGGCTAGTATTCAATATGATATTAATTAATCGTTGCCATGATTACCTAAATAATATGTTCCACGTCATGTAAAAATTAATCAAAGCATGCCTAACTAGTTTATTTCTGACAGATCCATAAAATAAAAGAGCCCCTGATTTTTTTTATTTTCAAAATATTTCCGAAACTATAAAGTTTAGAAATTTTTTTTTAACAAAACTGCCTTGAAAAAATAAATAGAATAATAAGCCGTTATGAAAAGTATACCATTATTATATAAAAAACACCGTTTTAGCAAATATCTCTTCTGCGCATGCGCCGATTTTCCGCAAAAACAATAGGGCTCTTCATATTTGCATCCTCCCAAAATTTGGTTTCAATCCGCTCATCCGTTTGACCTGTATCGTGTTCACAGACAAACAGCCTAACAGACGCACAGAGTTTTTCCAAAAATATGTTTTGGGATTCGGGGGACCTCAGAACGGAAAGATATTGTAAAATTTTTGAACAGTAATTTTTAACCTAAACTAGTACCATTCCCCACTTGTGGGTTAGAATGGTAAAAATATGAGTACATCCGAATTGAAATCCGGAAGCACAAGAACGTCTCCATAAATTTCTAAACTTCTTTCAATCTGTAACGTTCGTAACAACATCGCTGGCAAGTATTAAGAAACACAGACGAGTTAAGTTTGTTAATCGAGTTCGTTTTGGTATACAAAATGAACAAAATTACATGGCTATGAATCGGGCAACTCCACAATTGGTTAGTCTAGACACAACTTCATACGTACAGTTAAATACGAGTTATAAGCCTATATTATAATATTGTAAAACGGATAAAGACGAGTCAAATTACGGCACTGTCGGCGATGATAATCCAGTTTTGCTGTAACCGCGCAGAAATACTAATTGCCTGATTTTCTTCCCCTTGCCTGATCCTCTTTATATATACTGCAGTATCAACATCCTTCGT
The DNA here is from genome assembly GCA_963575645.1 of Xanthostigma xanthostigma. Classification (NCBI taxonomy): domain Eukaryota; kingdom Metazoa; phylum Arthropoda; class Insecta; order Raphidioptera; family Raphidiidae; genus Xanthostigma; species Xanthostigma xanthostigma. Next base: position 37,910,888 of record OY754470.1, read on the forward strand.
TGCACTCTTCTGAAGAAAGATACATTCAACTTCTATACTTAATTTATATAAAAGTATGTACCAAAACAAGAAGCTGGTGTATTAAGAAAATTAAAGAACATTTATTTCAAAACAGGCATTAAACCTTTTTGAAGTAAAACTTCTATGGCCACAGTAGGGTAAAATTGAGTCATGAACATATCGCAATACAAACTATACAGGTGACCTGTAATTGCTCGTATTCCTCTAAGGAGAATCACTAATTTGGAATAGGTTTACTGACTGTATACAGTGCGATTGACAAAAAATGACTTTTTTTAAAAATAATTGACAATTTTTGAGACAGCTCAACTTCAAAACAACAATCGAAAAACCTACAAAATCACACGATTTTATAGGCTGATGTATGAATTTCGGGTTTAAAAGAATGTTATGCTTTTTCAATAATAACTTTAGGAAATTTGCATACCGTATTTTTTTGGATCGTGTAATCTTTGTATTATAAACAAAATAAATAGCAGTGTCAAAAACATATAGCAGGCATTTTAAATTAAACCAGAATTTAAAAGTCTAACAGTTTTGTTGTTTTTAACAAAAATATTGTTCTTTAATCTAAATCGTTTAAAAAAAGTCAACACGCTAAAAATTAGAAAATACATTTTTTTTTATTCTATAACGTTTAGAATAGTGGGCACTCGTTGAATTAACTAAATTATAGGAAAAGTGAGTGTACCATGTTTCTAAACGTTATAGAAGATAATTATTCTATATTTTAGTGCGTTGATTCTAGATTTCTTTGGAATTATTCTTTCCAAATTTTTAATCAAAAGATATTATCTATTTCAAATTTAAAACAGCTGGAGTCTCGTTTTCACATCATCAGCACCGTCATTTCCACCACTTGATTTTTTTTTATTTTCTTTTATAACTGTTATATAAATAGCTATTAGCTAAAATATAAATGTTGAATTTACATCTAAATATATAAAAGGAAACCGTGACTGACTGATCAACGCACAGCTCAAAACACTAGACGGATTGGGCTGAAATTTGGCACACAGATAATTATTATGACGTAGGCATCCGTTAGAAAGAATTTTTGAAAATTCAACCCCTAAAAGGGTGTAACGAGGGTTTAAAATTTGCATGGAGAAATCATAGATGTATCAATTCGAAAATGCGCAGGATTACTCCTGTCAACAAATAAAAAAACACGTATTTCGTGCTTTTTCAAAAACAGCCCCTTCAGAGAGTGAAAAGAGGTAAATACCTAGTCTAAAAATGGGTATCACAAGGTTTGTCAGACGTTGATCACGTGAATGTCATCAATTTAGAAATTTATTAGGGGGGTCTACGTCGAGAAACTATGCCAAATAATGTGAATGCATCCGTGTTTCGTCTCAATCGCGTGCGAAGCCGCGGGTAACGGCTAGTAAATTTTTAAATATTAAATCGAAAAAGCCCAGTTGGAAAATGTACGCACATCTGCTTAACAGAACGCAATTTTTTGCAATTTTTTTTACAGGAACATGAAAGAAAATACTTATATTTTGATGGGTAAATGAAATGCATGAAGCGGCAGCTAGATAAAGTAAATTCGTGTCCAGTTTAATTTAAATTGCGCGAAACGAATTGCACATGCATATGTGAAGGCAAGTACGTCATGATAGTAAACTGGAGTGATGTCATGTTATGACACACTGACTTTTCGAGCCATGAAAAATATTTCTTTTTGTATGACATACTCAGACACTCCTTGAACCTTTCATCTATAATGTTTCCGCTCCATTTCTTCGAACTAAAATACCATCTTCAAAAGACGTAGCTTGATTTTGCAAGGGAGTAAGTTTTTAATCGTTTTTGAACAATTTAATAGTCGGCGTATGGAAATTTTTTGTCAAATTCGAAAATCCAGTACAATAAAGTTATAAAAGACACTGCACAAACCATATGGGATGTGGTTCTCGATTAAATTGATCGAAAATGGTTTTATTTTATAGTTTAAAGGTCACTAAGAAAAAGTGTGCATGGGCGCTTAGCCTAAAAACCAATAGAATTTTGGCTACAGACATGTTTGGCGAGATTTTAGATATACAGTATGTAAACACGTAAGGTGCACATAGGGAAATTAGCATTGGGAAAAAATACTTGGATCAGAGCTAGCCATGACTGCATTCATTGTTATTTCTATTGAATTATCGTGGTAATCTTGAGGATTTCTATTTTATTTTGATTTATTTTTATTTTACTTGGCTTTTTAAATAATAAAAAGCTCTTATAAATCATTATTTTAATTTTTTTGTACAAAAATAAAACAAAAAAACAAGTCCATCTGTTTGGAAACATTTCATTCAAAAACTGTCATTATGACGTTACGCGTTGGTAAATCAGTGACCCAATGTCTTTGGGTTCAACACGAATAGGCGGAGGTATTTGATCTCGCACCATATTTAAGTATTTTTGGGAATTTAATGTCCTATTAATAAAAAAAGTCCGATTATGTTGTTATCATTTGAATATTTTCTTCGGTAGTATACACATTAATTTTGCAAAAGAATATTATCTGTCAAATTGAAAAACAAGATTTCAAGGCTCACTCTGATCCAGTATTTTTTCCCAATGTTAATTACCCTATGTGCATCTTACGTGTTTACATACTGTATAGGTAAATCCATTGAATTCACAATCTTAAAAAATCCTAAGCTCTAGAAATATGTTTTGAGTCCGAATATGACATTATTATTTTATAAAGGGTGACACCTTCTAACATTACTTAGTTTTCGACTATATTTCTTTTTCCAAAAAAAAAAACACAAAAGCTGAATATGGAACATTTTTGTGTATTCAATGATATCCCTGTACCTATCTAAAATCTCGCTAAATATATCTGTAGCTAAAAATCTACTGGTTTTTAGGCTATGCGCCCATGGACACCTTTAAGCTATAAAATAAAACTATATTCGATCAATTTAACTGAGAACCAAAACCTATAGGGTTTGTACGATGTCCTTTCTGTAGTCAACATAACCCTTTCTCATTTTAAACTAGCCTCTTACCAAAATTCACTAAACGCGCCTAAAAAAACTTATACTTCAAAAATTACTGAGCACTAAATATTCCATGTTCAAGAGGGATATAAGTAATAAGATTACTTCCTGACTGCAATAATAAGAACATAAGAATAAAATATATAAAATTTTATTATTCTGATAGAATCTTGAAAAATACTAACTTAAAACTCATATTAAATTTAACTTTGAAATAAAACACTATCGCTTTTATACTAAACACATCTTCAAAAGTGCAGAGCAAGGTTTTATCACCAATAACCAATCAATAACTACAGTAACATGTTGCAGAAATAACGCTCTTTTGTTTCAGTTCACACAAAAACTTTACGGTATATTTGTTGTGCAACGGAAATGATTGTAAAAGTTGAAAGCATATAAGTCGATTTGGTTTGCAACAAGAAAGAAAACAACTATTGATCTAAGAAAATTTCTAAAACATAAAAACTCATCTATGCTGAGTAAATCAAGCTCCCCATTTATATAAAAAGTGGGTACGTGTCAAGGGCATTGATATGGGGGGTAAAGAGGGTAATTACCCCCAGGATCATAATATTAAAAAAAATAAAAATGAAAATAGTACGAATACCTGGCAAAAAATAAAATTTAGAAATACTTTTTGAGAAGGATTTTGTAAAATTAGTATGGGATTTATTAATTTGTTTGACACCTTCCTTCGATTATTCTTGTGTGATATTAATAATACTTAAAAAAATATTGATTTTTTTGTTTTACCCCCCTAGAAATAAATATCTACGCCCTTGGTATGTGTACTAAAGTAGCGTTAGAATTTATATAATTTCTTTGCCGTTATTAAAAACTAATTTTTAATTCGCAGGGAAATAATTTATTCAATTAAAATAACAAACAAACTTTAGTGAGAATTTTCACAACTAACAAAAATTTTCAATTATATTCACCAAAACTAACTATCAAATCGTAAATTATAGACGCTCAACATCTCAGGTCATCAGCGTAATACTCGCTATCAATCACTATTGCAGTATATTATAGTTTATAGCGGTCCTGCCCGGTTTCACCCTAGTGCAAAAGAACGAATGGGGAGGAGGCACATGAGTACCCACATTCATCTTAGTTTACCCAAATGAATGTTGTGTCCAAATTTCATGATGATCGGAGTTACCGTTCAAAAGTTTTTGTCAGACGGGCAAATTTTGAGTTACATTTTGCAACATTTTTCGTTAATGTTCCGCTCCTATTGGTCGTAGCGTGATATTATATAGCCTATAGCCTTCCTCGATAAATGGACTATCCAACAAATTTTTTTTTTCAATTCGAACCAGTAGTTCCTGAGATTAGCGCGTTCAACCAAACAAACAAACTCTTCAGCTTCATATATTAGTACAGATAAGCACATATATAATTTTTATTCGTATTTAAATCACCTGACATCTGTCATATTCACTATTTTACATTTTTGAATAAAATAAAAATATTCAACAAAATGTTCTAGGCGGATAATTTAGCGACCAGCTTCATCCTGTTAATTTTGATCTTACGTCGTATTTTTTTTGTTGCGTATCGCTCCGAAAGAAGTATAACTTCAAAAAGAAACATTAAAATAGATTCGAAACAGGCACAGAAATATACACATTTTCAAGCTAGGAATATTAAACATAAGTCTGCCAAAGTAATGAGTTCTATATATTATTTATCAAATAAAAATGTACGCATTTCACAATATTAAAACCGAAATTCGTTTGCTTCCAATTGCTACTTAGAAAACAAATCAAAGTACTTTTTACACAAAAAAAGTACCATACAACGTTCTTTAATACGTTTATTTGTATACAAATACAAAATGCAATTTTAGAATATGTTTGCTATAGAATGTTCGTAACATGTGTTTTCTATTTTCTGAACCAAGTATCTTATATTTAACAAATTCAATTTATTTAAACTGCTTTCAAACAATTTAGATGTAATATGAAAAAAAAATACAAAAGAGTTACGCAAATATTCCAGTAAAAAAGTATAATATTAGCCATATGTCGCACCGTACCTACGTAATTCGAAAACTTATTACCGTTTATCGGCTGCATATTATTTGTCTACGCATCAGCGTGTATATTTAATTTAGTCTCGATATTTATGGGATGAAAGATAACAGGCTGTATCTTGAAACCGAATTTATTAAAGTTGCTGTGTTTTTTAACTGGCCGTTATTTATTGAACAAAATCTTATTAGTTATTAACACAAAAATATAAGAAAGGATCGAGATGATTAAATCAAACAACCAGTCCATGGGTCTATGTGAGCTAGTACAAGGAACGCCGATACTGGATCAGATTAACACAACAAGTCCTCGAAACGACAAGACAGCTCCCGAAACAAAAAATATGAATTGTATTTTCTTATTGTCGCTGAAAACATTAATAATATTCCATTTATCGGGAAAAAGGAGAGTTCTTAATAAAACACTTGCATATTATTCTCGCAGTCAACAAATCTTCCATGAATAATATCATTTTAAAAATATATAATCGTTTGCCTCTAACTATTAAAATTTAAGCCTACCAAAATTCAATTTTTTTTCTGTATTCTAATATCTTTGTAATTGAAATGACTTTTTTCGCTCTGCATATAGTATCTTACGGAAATAAAGGAATTATTAGGTATTATTATTGAAGAATAATATTTTTCATTCGGACTTCATCAGGTTCTGAAAAAATATACTACAATACATAAAATAAAATAATATAATTTTACAGTTTACTGATCAAACATTTAAAAATAAACACGTTACACAAGTGTGTGTCCTTTTCCAAAGCCTGATGAAGTATAACTAAAGAACGAAAAGTTGCAATTTAATAGTCAAGTGTGCTTTAGCCCAATAAATGAAAAAAATAAGAATATTTAAATATGATTAATCGATTTCTGTATGCACTTAAGAATCTCGAATCCGGTGTGAAGCTCGGTATTACAGAAATGTAATCGGGGTCCTGAGATTTTGGGATCCCAATATTTTTGAATTAGAAAGTAAGTTTCTTTTTCAATTATGGTCACTAAGTTGCTGATCTGTTTGATATTTAATATTTTTTGTGCTGTTGAAATTGGAATACAAAATTAGAGAAAACTGTACCATTGAAATCAGTTGAATTTTATTTTATGGTCAAACGTATTTCAGTACAATTTGTAGCTTTGTATACCAATTTTATTTATTAATACACTAATTGAGCTGTAATAATTATAAAATTTAAACAAAAAGGGTTAAATCATCCTTATAATCACAAACTACAAATCCTGGCAAGGCATAATCTACAACAGTTTCTAACGTTTTTTAAATTCATTATTTCGATGTCTTAAAAATAATAACAATGATTTAATAATATTTTAGGCCATAATTTACGAACTTAGATTTCATAAAATTTTTTTTACAAGGCATTTTTATTTTTAAATTTCCAAATAGCTCATATATCAGTGGGCGCTCAGAAAAATCGTATTTTTGAGCTGTTGGAATTAAAAATCTTCCATGTTTGAGTAATAAACTGTCATATTGTATTTTATAAATAACTTTTTAATTGTAGTGCAAAACAAATTATCCTTTTAATATAGGCATAGATCTTAAGTTTTAAATGCTGGACATTTCATTTTGTATTTTTGCAAAAATATAAATTTACAGAAAATGGGATAACATACTGACAACACAACTTCTGTTGAAGTTTCCGTCGGAAAGTGCTATAACTATACAATAAACAGAAAAACTTCGTAGTTACTTATATCACAACATAAAAATAAATATCAATAAAACCTTAGTTAAATTGAAAAACATATTTTTTGTAGAAATTTATTTTTTAACACACGTGACGCTAATTTTCACATTTTCATCAAAAAAATTACCATCGGGCACTATCGACTTTTTAGTTTTTTTGTCAAACTGAATTTACTTTTAGTCGTTTACAAAATTAAATTTTTTTTTTCTTAAATAATGAAAAAACAAAGAATCGACCTGTATTTGTGCAGCGGGTGAAGAAGGGTACAGAGACAGATACTGCACACTGGCGACACCATCTTCGTGCAACTTGCATTCGGCGCATGCGCTATGCAACCAGAAATGCAGCTTTCAAGATATTGACGTAATGCGTGCGCCATGACCCCGCCCTGTTTGTCGGTTTCCATGAAACGCTGCTGCCAGTGGGGTGGCTATCGACTCGAGGCTCGGTAGATTTACAGAATTTACTTTATTTCAGCGTGGTGAAAATAGAGGGACGACTCTCCAGTCGGAGAAGCATCCAGTGGCGTCGCTTAACAAACTGAGTTGGGGGAAAAATGCACAATTTTATCTACAATCGCCACATTCATCTTGATGCGTTTTCAAGTGACCGTGGTTTTAATCAGTTTTAGGCGCAATTAGTGTTCGTTCAATTCAGTTAAAATTGGATTTACAGATTGAAGCGCTCGAAATTGACTGTGGCTTGTTAATATTTAATCTATTAAAAAAACTAGTCAACTTAGCTACAAACAAAAGATTAGCTAAAATCTTTCAAAGAATTCCGTTATCTTGTGAAGCAATAAAAAATATCTCACAGTATATATTTAGGAGAAATCCGTTATAATACATTAAAACTAATTATAATATAAAACTTAATCTACTCTACATAATATGCTGCTTTCAGTTCAATCGACATCAACTTGCATGTATCAATTGAATTATAAATTCAACTAATTTTTCTCGTGGTAAGACTCTACAGTTGATCATTCTAACACATGTCAAATAAATTTCAAAAATTCTTAATTGTCAAACTTCTATAATCTACCGTCTTTTAGTAGTTTAGTGCTTAATGAAACGGTTTTGAGTTATACGGCCCGGTACGGAATTTTTTTTAAGTGTAGAAAATCAATTAGTGAGGCATTACGCTCCACCGCTTCAAGTGTAGCGTTACGCTCGTCCGCTTCAAAAGAGACAACATATATATCTGTAGGATTTAACGTGCGAAAGAATGAGATGGAATATACATTACACTTGTGCGATGCTAGACTAATCTTGTATATATGTAAAGGCAAACATATTATATCTGTAGAGAATTTAACGTGCGAAAGAATGAGATGAAATACATTACACAGCGTATTTAAGAAGTAAACTCTAGTCGTGCGTCGGAGCTGACACACACACTTTTTTCTCTTAAACTCGTCTCTTTTTGTTTGCATACTCTCAATGACACGATATTCAATAATGAGTGCTTCTACGTACAAAAAAAAACTTTGCAGAACTGCTTCCCTTAACTATTAGAGGTACAGGTGAAAATTCAGTATAATTTTTATGTACTGTTAAGAAAAACATTCTGTTTAATTGATCCAAATAAAAAAATTATATCAACAAAATCAAACGTTCATAACTTACAATCGTTCACCCATTATCTTAGCAACATTTATCTTGATGTTATTTTTATAAAAACTGTCTGTATATTACTAGGGCCAGTTAATAGTATTCAAAAATAGAAACCTACTTAATGGTTCAGTTATATCAAGGATTAAAGACCCTATAAGAAATATATGCCACTGTGTTCCTACGTAATGTATGATACCTCTTGTATTCTACTGCATACGAAGTTATCCAAGCTGTATGTGTGTAAAGGGGGGGATGTTGTTGCTCCGATGTGGACCCCCGGGGGCCTCATTGAGTTTTCGTCTTCTCTTATTCTTGATCTGTATGCAGGTCTGGTTTAACGCAAGTCTCCAAGCGCTCTCTCTGGAAGTTTCGCATCAAACAACACACTGACAATGCGCCATTATTTCCCATGGTCAAATGCTATCTAATTCCAAAACTTCTACCAGTACCGCAATTTTTAATATAGCACAAGGCCTAAATTCTAACCTGAATACATCTTATAATGTAAGTTTCACGGAAATATGTTTTTGCGTGATGTCCGATCAAAACGATAGAAACAAATTGGTACGACTTAATAATTATTTGCACCAGAGTAAATTCCCAGTTTCAACTGAAATTTTAACAAGAATATTATTATTTGAAGTTAATCAGTCTCGCATGGCAACGCGACGCGACTCAACAAAATTACAAAGTCTATATATACTTTGTGAGTTGTTTTTTAAATGAATTATACAGAAGTTAGTTCAATTAATACAAATAAATAAAATCGTTATCGTATAGTTTATAAAGGTTCGTATATGTATTCAGAATTCAGAATTTTTTGCCCGTTTATTTATCTGCATCTGTACTTATAAAAAAAACTGTACACTTTGTGTGTTTGTATTTAATAATTATTTGGGTTATTGTTCTCATCCATGTTATTAAGTATTAATTATTGATTATCGGGTACTGCAGGCTAAAGAAATAAATATTAACATCAAATTAATGTAAGTAGTGACATGATAGCTATCTATTTGTTTTATAAATGTTATATTATTATATTATATATTGTAATTATTTTTTAGATTGCCTGAGCTAGTTGAAAACTATCAACGAAACGTTGCAGCTTTTGGAAAATTAATATATATTTATTTAACCCGTCCAAGTACCCGATAATTAATACGTTAGGGTTAAAGATGTTTGCCTGCCTTTTTAGAAAAAAACACACAATTTCTCAACATAAATTATATATCATTTTACAGATAATTGCGTGCTCTACTGACATCGACAACTAAAAAATTATTATTGCTTTTGTTTATGTAAATTAATTAGTTAACAGCAACGCTGAACAACGTCTGCCATCTGACGGCTATAATTTTGAAACAACGTAAACACTTCAATCTGTCATCTGACCTTCATATTGTAAATACTTCATACTGCCATCTGACGGGCAACGCTGAACAACGTCACAGCAATACTACTTGCGCCTCTATATGACAATTTTAGTAAAATATTTCTTCGATCTGTCATCTGAGCTTCATATTATAATACAACAAAAAGAAGAGCGTTATAAGCAGTTGTCAAAATTAGAAACGAATTTAATACCTGCAATCATATTGAAAAAATAATTTTGTAAAGTGATAATTATTATACTTATTTAGTGCGAATAATTCGCACAGGTCACGCTAGTTTAATAATTATTTTAATATATAAATAAAGCGAATAAGTGATAGAACGTACAATGTACATCTACATGAGCGAAATATACATCAGCCAGACAGAAATAATCGAAGTGAATCTTCTCGATATCTCGGGTATGGATACTCATTACCGCTAACAATATTTGTATTATTCATTATTAACGTCCAATATTATTCAATTATAAGATTTATTACGGGTATGTGGACAAATCTAACACGTTAAATGATTGTGAAATTTGCAACGTTTCGTATTTTTATTAATACATCTTCAGGCAACTGAAGATGTATTAATAAAAATACGAAACGTTGCAAATTTCACAATCATTTAACGTGTTAGATTTGTCCACATACCCGTAATAAATCTTATAATATTTGTATTGTTGACATGTTTTACTTCTACCACGCGTAAAGGTTTAACGCACACTTTTTTAAATGTTTTAATTCCAATGTATTTTTCAACGCAATAATGTAAAATGTATTTCTTGCTTAGAAATATATTGCTAAATACAAATAAATATTGATTTAAGCGATGTGCGGTCAGCCCTAGATACAGTAAATAACATGTCTCCTAGATTACTTGTTCGCCTTTCCCTTGTGCCACCTCTGCAGCGCACGGATGAAAATAAGTTTTGTATATTATTATGATTCCACTTTGATGTGTAATTCTGTATAACTTGGACACGTGCTTTCAGTGTAATACAGTTATAGAAATTGATGTTGGTGATGCAATACTTTAACAAGTTATAGATAACACATGTCACATCAATGATTCAAACCTTTTAAATATTAACTTATGCCTATAGCAAATCTATTACCGCCAACTTAAATATTCTAATGATCCAGTCATCAATGTTAATAAATAATCGTAACTGAATCTCCACAACTTTTTTCTTGTGGATTTGCGAACTTACACGGCTGGAACTTTTTTATTTGTCTGTGCATGCCAGTCCAGACAGATAAAAGGTTAATTTGAATCAAACTTGGTTATAAATTATTGATCTCGAAAGATAGTGGACACGATAAAACTTATTTGTAGAAAAAATTAAAAATTAAGAAAAACCCACGACGGATGTAAAGTTGTAATAGAAAAAGGATTAAATAAAGTTTTAAGATCCCCCGACTTAAAGGAGGTAAGTAATAAAAAAAATCCGTCAGGGTCTGCCATTCGCTGCCCTGAATTAAGAACAGGACAATATCAATTAAAGCCTATAATTATTTACGTACCAAACGTGATTTCAATCAGCCAAATACAAAATTTCAGGGCAGCGAATAGCATGCCCCGACGGATTTTCTTTGATTACTTACCTCCTTTAAATCGGGGGGATTTTAAAATTTTATTTAATTCTATTTCTATTACAACGTTTACATCCGTCGTAGGTTTTTCAAAATTTTTAATTTTGTTTTTTTTTTTTTTTTTTTATTTTTAGAGATTTCTTGCACTAAGAACCATCGCAGATGAAGTACAATTGTACAAATAATTTATAGAAAACTGTATCTGAATCGATTGAATCGTTTTCTAGACAATTGGAAACATTCGAATGCACACACAAACAAACAATCTCTCACCCTAAATAACTTCTGCGTTCCGTCGTGGGTATAAAAAAAATATGTCCACTCTACATTTACTAATACTAAATTTTGTATTAGCTAATTTATATTCCTAAACTTAAGCCATTTATAAAGCGCATATGTTCGATTTTTCCAAATAAATCAACATACATGCAGCAAAACTAGTATTTTACACTACACACTGCAGAAGTAAAACTGGCATAATTGTAAAAAATTTACAAAATAATAATGACACCAACCGCTACGATCGAACCCATGACCTTTATGTTACGAGACAGTCACTTTAGTCACATTAACTTAATGTTCTACAGCCGGTTCCTATAGGTAGTAATTTAGTACAGATAATGGAACGTTTCATTACATTTTCAATCTCATTAATCGTTTTTACCGTACCGTGCCAAAAGAAGTTTTACTTCAATAATTATAGTACTTGAGTATTTACAACAAAGAATGAACCGAGTTAAAATATTCTTTTGCACATACCGCTAAACTAGCGGTATGTGCTTTATTATCGCTTTGTGCGTCAGAGCTGACTTTCGTTCATATAAGAAGTTATATCTAAGTTAATTTCACACGAAATCCATTCAAATTGAAGCTTTTTGAAAAGAGGAGATTCTAATCTATAAAACAGAACCATTTTTAAATCAATTCGAGTTCATAAATACTATTAAAATTGTAATTGAAAATCACAAACAGCAGTTGTCGGTTGGTCTGTACGTATGTACGTACGTCACGACTCTACAGATCGCAATTTTGGTCGGATTGCCTTGGGTCATATTTTATTCACTTTGTTTACTATCAGACCAGAACCCTATTTAAATTCACTAAAATGTGTTCAGTAGTTTAATTTTTATAAACAGTTTTATTTTATTATTTTTGACAGCTAATAGTTTAAAAAAACAATATAATAATTGCTGTGTAAATATAGTGTAATCCATAAAACAAGTGCTACACTTCTATACCGTGATAACACCACTACACGTAGTAGGGCGCCGTGGCGCAATGGTTATGCCGTTGGATCCCCAAGGGCAAGGTCCTGGGTTCGATTCCTTACGAGATCATTGATATTTTTCGTTTTTTTTCTTTTTATTTTGTTTTATTTTATTCCACTTGATATTAAATATATATTATATTATGTATAGTTCTTAATTTTTTTTATTTTTGCAAACTTAAAAAAAATATTTTTTCAATTTTTAATTATTTATTTCTTTAAATTTTTAAATCTTTTTAAATTTATTAAAAATATTTTTTAATTGTTATTTTTTTATCATAAAGTGGAAAACTTGCGGGATGTGCACTTTTGGTTTTGCCAACTATACAGAATTTTTTTATTGCTTTCATATGTAAACGACAATTCTTCATATTTCCAGCATCTGAAGATGACCTGATCTAGGTCGAAACGATCGTTATAAATTAAATTAATAATTTTTTGGATTTGGTCTATTTTATTTTATCTTTTACAAAAATGTTTAATTCAAACTATGAACTCACAATTGAGAATTTTTTTGTGTTTATTAAATACAAAATAATAAAAGTTAAGTGAATTTAATAGGTTTTAGAGGCAATGAATAAAAACTCAGTCGTTTTGGCAACTACAAAATATCGTAGACCGAATACAGATAGTGATGGGAATATCTCGAAATAAAATACAGAATCATTCGATTATTAAAATATCTCGAGATATCTCGAGAGGTTATTAAAAATCACTCGAATGATTTTTAGTAAGTATATACTAAGCAGTAACATCTTTTATCTGCCTCTGTTCTATGAAGCACTGCATCCAGGCTACTCTATTGTATTAGCTATTAAAGTCTAAAGAATCGAAACCTCTAAGTCGAGATGAATGCAAACTTCATTCAGAATGTGTTTATACTGCGAATGAATTCAATCGAACCTCGATGCCTCGAACTAATATTTTAGGTCGAATGAAGTTTCATTTTGTATATTTTGTCTTCACTGCTCACGGCTAGCTTGCGGTAACCAGTAACATCGTTCGAGAACGTCCTAAACCACTCGAAATATACCTTTCGAGATATACAATGAGTGAATTCTGTCCGCGAGAGAATTTTGTCCAATCTCTCAATTGGTTTTATTGCAGTGTTTTGCGTAATGCGTTTACGACTACCAGAAATAGATGTACACACTACACAGTACCACACTACATTTTATAGTTTATACTTTTATAGTTTATTAATTATTTAGTAAAAATAAAAATATAGTACCTATAAATTGAAAGATTGCTATTGAAATGGAATAATTTGTTTTATATAATATATATTATTATGTATTTCTTCCAGTTAATTATTTTTGCTAATGAAATAAAAGTTTTGTGTTTTAATGTGTGCTGTAATATATTAGTATTAAGGTGGGTAAGTAGTAACTACCTATAGTAAACTAAATACTACGAGAATATTTGTTATACTCATTATAATGAAACATCTCGAAGGTAACATTTCGAATGAATCATTCGATTATCAAAATCATTCGAGTAGCAACCTTTCGATTATTAAAATCATTCGATTATTCCCATCATTTAATACAGATTCAAGGACAAAGTGCATAATATATAGGCGCTTCAACTATATGCTAAGATCGCGTCTATTAAACATTTAGGGGAGGTGAACGCTCTTTGCCCCTTCTTATATGACCCTGTCTCGTAATTTAGATATGAACTAAATTATTTTGTATAAATAATTAACACTGCTCCACTATTTTAATGAACTTTCTCACAATTTTTTATGCAACTATATGTATTAATGTATTCATATATTCATTCATTAAATATAAATAAACTATTAAAAGACTTAATTGAAAATTTATGTAGTAATTAAATATGTCAAAATTTGAAGAAAACAACTTTTTAATTAATCTAGTAGCTAAATGTAATAAACACGTTTCGTAAATACTTATAAAAAAGAATTTAAAAGACTAAAAGTTTAGAAATAAATTATTTTGTACTTAAATATCTATAGCTATCTATACATTCAAAATCAATTTAAATAAATTATAATAATTTAATCTTAAGACATGATAAGCGTTCTAATTTAGATTCAATTAAACTTTGAACGTAAGTTTTTTTATATGTTTTTTTAATTGTATCGGCTACAATTTTCACTATCAATCAGCCCTGATTATTTGGGCCTATAGAGTATCGATTGATGATTTTTAATAGTAAACTGAAAACTCAAATTAAACATCCATCAGTAGACGTTTCGACACAATTTTTTTCAATAAATTATAAATAATTATAAATTATAATATAATTATTAAAATTTATGCCACTAGATTCTAGAATAAAAAAGAAATGTAAGTTTTTGTTTCCTACCTAATCATTAATTAATTACTTAGCATGTTTCCTTCAAATTCCCAGTACAGATCCACTTTTTTAAAATAGTTTATTTTCAGAATTTTTGAGTTTCCTTAGCATTAAAAACATAATATCCGGTTTAACAATGCATTTTTAAAGCAAGGTTTTTTCAGAGACATGAAAATATTGTAGGTATTGACTCAAAATTGGAATACAAGATTTGATCCTTACTGACAATTGCACGATAATAAAAATCTTGCTATTTTCAAGTGATTTTACTCACGTACAGTGGATTTCGGTTATAGCGACTATGAAGGGATCACATAATTCCGTCGCTATAACCGAGGCCGTTACAAATGAAATCCACTGTATTTTCAAGTTTTTGGTCTTTAAATAAATAAAATTGTCGACCAATCTTTTCAGACTATAGGTATATTGACACAAAAAATAAAATTATAAATCAATATTACAAAAGATGACGTCATCTTTTGTAATATTGATTTATAATTTTATTTTTTGTGTCAATATACCTATAGTCTGAAAAAAATTGGTCGACAATTTTATTTATTTGAAGAGCTCTATTCAGACGTTAATCAAAAATTTGAATTTTTGGTCTTTACTTCTCACGAAATTGTTTCCTCGTCCGCTGCTCAGCCAATGGAAAAATACGCTTGGCAACCACAAATTAATAAAGGCTTTTTTCTGATTGATCTATGACTAAGTTAGAATGAAGGAGAAGTTAAAATAATGAGTCCCGACAGGTTGAAAACAGATGAATTCTACTTTATGGGTATTTTACACAAACCGCTGGGAAGTTCACTAGATCTAAGGTCCTGTACTTCCAGACAGTCGGAAAAAAAGTGGAGCAAACGAAGAAGAAATTTATGCATGCACATTGTGTACACATGATTACATACGATAGGTCAGTTAATATACTGAACATTATGGCTAGAATGTGTAGTATAGTAGTACATAATATATATATGTACGTGTCGTAAAACATAATTTTATTGCTGGCAATGACACTATAAACGTTGAGTTTTACAACCGTTTATCGCGCATCACCATCACTTGTTAGTAGACACGATCAGCTGACTGGCCAACTGACAGACTGACGAAATGACAGACTGCCGGCTCAACTATACATGCAACAATCCGTCGACATATCCACGGTCACAAACCAAACTGGCTTATGTTATTTTTGACCTATGTTTCTTATTTATTTATTTATTTATTCCTACAGGCTAAAAGCCCAATTACAGAGTAAGTAACATAACAATGCAAGTGTGCATACATACAGTATTATAAAAGAAAAATGATACATCACAACTAATACTAAAAAAGGAATATTTGGATATCTTTCCAAATGTCTGTTTAACATATTGCACATTTATGCTACAGGTGAGCTATCATGAGCAAAGGTTGATTATTTTATTTTTGTTGTTATCGCTGGCCTCGGGACTTAGTGTTCCAGGCGTCCGGCTTTAGGCGCACATGTTTGGCCTTTTTTTCTTACCAAAACTTAATTAAGATTCCTACATATGCTTATGCAGAATTTCTATTTTAATTGACTAATTTTTATTTTATTATTAGTTGACTAATAAAGTTACATTTCTCGCAGTACTTTTATTTTATTTTCTGAAAACTTATGTGTTCGCCACTAGAGGACTTCCCTCTAAGTATCTCTGACCTCTGTTCAATAAATTTTAATAGTTTAGATAAACAAAGGGCTATAGAAGCAAAGCGCACATATTTATATGACTCAATGAATTCAAGCTGGTCTATTTTACAGGTAAATTCAACAAATCATATCAAGGGCATATTCAAACAAAAAAAAAACAGAGGCAGAAGAAGAACATCGTGGCTAGACAACATTAAAAAATGGACTGGTTTCAATTTTATTAACCTCGTCCAGGATAGAGCTAAATGGAAGGAAGTGGTACCCAACGTCCTCTAGGGGATTTGGAACTAACTATCATCATTTTATGCCAGCACTTCACATAGCTATTTGTATTTGTGTATTTGGCATATTTAACAAACAATTACCAAGTGTGGAGAGTCTATTTGACAAAGTGTTGGCCTTATTTGCCTATTTGACAAATAAGGCCAATACCAAATACGCGTTACCGTGCGCTTGTCGGTTTTTCGAGGCACATCAAAGGAGTCAAATAGACAAATACGCAAATAAATCGTCCACACAATGGCCGTATTCAGAAGCGGACGCGCCGTGAACCTGTACGGAGGTGCAGTATGTTTGTGCCTGTGTCGTGAACGAGAACTGGAACAATTACTATTGAAAATGAATTGGGACAATGAAATATTGCTAAAATTCCTGGAATTTTGAACCTTGCTGCCAAATGTTTGTGTGTTTGTTATTTAACTACCACGTGTGGATGGTGGTATTTGCCTCTATTTGTATGTTTGTCTCGAACGTCATATATATTTTGCCAAATACAACAAACACCCAATAGCGAACATAAATAGTCATGTGAAGTGCCACCTTTACAGGTGAAAGGGTGCATATTGTATACGTGTTTTAAGGTCGCAAACCAAAGATAAACGCTAGCTGTTACGTAACGTCTGTTTACCAGCATTCCTCGATCGATTTAGGATTTTTAAAATGTAAGAAATTCTTAACGAGCCGGAACGTTTATTTTTAATAGTGATGCGTTGGTTCGTGTTACTTCAATTTTCAGATAAGCCGTTTTGTCGTGCGGACATACATAGTTATGACAGCCCCCGCTTCACCTTGCCGTATGTGTAACTCAGACAAAACGTTTAGCTATTTTTATGGCCCCACGCATCTTCAAAATAGTAATAAGCTTGGAGACATTCCCACTCTCAAAGAAGGAAAACAGGTTCACGCTGAGAATATGACGCAACCATACGAAATTAATTCAAATATTCATAAGTCATAACAATTATTGTTCTTGAAGTTCCTATCACATGTTAGTAAACACTGCGTTTCGCATTTATTATAGACGACTTCAGTTGTCGGGCGCAGGGCCCGATCCAGCTATTTCGCCGCTCCGGGCAAAATAATATTTGCCGCCTTTTATCCATGCGTTGTTCCGTAGATGGTGTAATTTTTTTTTGTTTAGCTATCTTTCAAATTTTTGCCGCCGACGTCGCATCGCCCTCAATTTTGCCGCCCCGGGCAATTGCCCGGTTTGCCCCCCCCCCCCTAGATCGGGACCTGGTCGGGCGTCCATAATCTATAATGTCGCTCTCTTTATTATTACCGAAAATAAATAATAAAGAAATCGAAGCACTAGGTTTTTGTGTCATGCAAGAACGAAACTATATTGTGCCATCGCTAGCGAGGGCAGAATTCTACGGGTGAGATCTGACATCTGGTAGCCAAACACTTGAACTAATGAAAGCTTGACGTTTCTTAAGTACGTTGTTGTTTACAATTGTCAATAAATTGCAATCATGGATTGTGGAAAAAAAATTATTTCGTAAGATAGCGGTACCGCACTATAGAGGTCGTAATATGACGGTGAATTACGTAGCAAAAAACGTTTTGTAGTATTTTTATTTCTTCTCTTTCTCTGTCATTAAATTTCACAGTTAAATTATACCAACAGTAGGTATATCCTATTGGAACTTGGTTACGTAATTACTAGATACTGGTTTCTCTAATTATCTACACTGTGAATAGCTGATCACAGCTGTACCAGTGATATTAAAAGTTAAAAAAAGAAGAAATGGATTAAATTAAAAAAGAGGCGCCCATTTATTTTTTTGCAAACGGTTTTAGTTATGTAATTCACCGTCATATTACGGCCGTTATACTACGGTACCCCAGGAAACCACAATAATTGCGGTGATAATAACTTAATAAACTGTGTAAGTTAATACATTAACACAGTAGTCAAAAAAATAATAATAATAAAATAAGCTAATATTATTAATGGCGCTATTCTGTATGGTAAATGTTAAAATTAAGACCGCGGTTAAATTTGTGTTTCACTTCAACTTATGTGATGTTAAATTTGGTAGAAAGTGTCAAAATATTGAAACCACTGTAAATTCTAACACTGAATAGTATCATAAATTATTTTCCTATCTATTTCATATATTTTCACTGGTTATAACAGAACTTTCCCAGCAGAAAAAGCTTATGCCATGTAAAAATGGAATAGGTATATATGTGTGGCAACTTTGTAAAGATATTAATGTTTAGTGTCAGCTATCACCGACAAAAGAACTTAGTCTTTATTTATATGACTTCCAACACTATTAAAACTAAAACAAATTAGCAAAATGTCACATGTTAATTAATATTTCCCGTCTTTGTTAATGCTACGCTTCTCACTTGCACACATTTTACTATAAGATGTAACAAAATACAGCAATGTATTTTGATGTGTTTGGTTAGGAGTAAAATCGTGCAATTGGCGCGATACCTATATGGGAGGACGTTTTATGGGAGGACGTTACGTTTATGTGCGTTTGATTAAACACGACTTTAATTGAAGGCGACATCTAAATAACAGGACGAAATTTAGTTAGCTGGCAGCGCGTGACGTTTGCTTTGCGTATGCGTTGGATTATAACTTGGCTTTTCTAAATGACAGGGCAAAATTTAATTACAGGGTGAAATTTAGTTACAGTGCAATATTTAGTTACTAGAATTTAGTTAGTTGACAGAGCAAAATTTAGTTGCAGGGCGATATTTAGTTAGTCGATAGGGCGAAATAAAGTTACTAGAATTTCGCTTAAATTTTTGTTTCACATCTGCCAAGCGTCTCACGATGTCTCGCATTATTTTTTAATTTGGCTGCAGTTTTTTTCTTTTTCATATCTTTATACATAAAATTCTCGGGTCACAAATTTTGTCCACACTAATCTCCGAAACCACTGAACTGATTTGAAATATTGTTCAACTTAGATTATAGGATACTTTTTATTAAATATTTTGTATAAAATTATGTTGTTTTCTCTGAAAAAAACCTGTTTTAGTAACATGCAGCGACTAAGAGAATTTGTTTAAACCTATTCAGAAGCAAATAAAAAAACTGTTTTAGTATCTACCGAGTAGCGACATCTCGCTCAAGCTATTAGTTCAGAAGCAAATCTGCAGATAGAAATTGGTCAAAGCTATTAGTTCAGACGCCGGGTCGTAAACGAAATACATTTTGCAGAATTATATCTATCGCACCCGGGTGAAACCGGGACGGACCACTGTAATATCGTCATAATAATAACACATTAATTATATGCATCAAAAGTTACACAATAGAAAACAACAATAATATATGATAAAAAATAAATAAACACTCACATTTTGTCGCCTGTCTCATAATGTTGACTAATTCAGTTAGTACTTCTCGAGCTGTAATAAAAAGAAAACAATTTGTAAAAATAGGTATATTAACAATTCAATAAATACGCGCTTTCAACTAGCGCGTCGAATAGAACAACAGTAAAAAATTCCCTCAATTGTTGTAGCAAATAAAATATGTACCTAATTGCAACAAAATTTGAGAGAAATATTTTAGCGAAATAAACAATCCGTCCAAAACCAGTACAAGAAAATAATAATATACCTGATTTGATATTGTAGTCATTTTTGAGGTATAGGTGTATTATCATGTATTTTAAGAACATCTTAAAAAAAACTCTTAACATAAATGAATTTAATTTATATTTTTTCCTAGAAACCGGTCCAAAAGTTATGATTATAGTTACACAAATGAGAACGCAAAACACACACCTTATATTTCAATTATAAGCTTAAATTTGATTTATTTATTTATCAAAATTTTAGCATGAAGCCGTGACTTTAGAATCACTAAACAAAACACTATTTCAACAACTTAATAATTAATTATAAAACAAATATCACTTTAATGTCACTATTATTTAATTTTTGAGTAATAATTTCAAAATATGTAAAATATATATTTTTTATATTATGTGTCTAAAAAGTGAAAGTGTGAATGTTTTTTATGTACTACATTGCGCCTTAAAAAGACCGCAGTTTTGTAAACTTGTGAAACTTAGAAATAAGCAACAACTAAACATAAAACTCTCACTTTTTGGTTTCATTCCACCACCCCCTTTAAACTTGCAGGTAATCCTTTATCTAGTTGCGTAACAACAAAATTCTCGTATACAGGGTGTGAAAGAAATTCTAACGACTAACATGCGAAAGCTAATACTATTTTTTGATTTCACGTTAAAAATAGCTACATCCATACTAATATTATAAATTCGAAAAAACTCGGACCGTCTGTATGTATGTATGTCTTTCTGTCTGCTACCCTTTCATGACCAAACCACTGGAGCGATTGTGATGAAATTTAATGCGGGGATAGTTTGAAGCCTCGAGAAGGACATAGGCAACTTTTTTTGATCCCATATGATGATGAAGTGGGGAGGTTGTAATATTGTACAAAGTTACGCTTTCACGGCTAGACCGCTGGTCCGATTGTGATGAAATTTAATATAAAGGTAGTTTAAAAGCCGGGGAAGGACATAAACTATTTTTTTTCTCAAAAATTAACCCATAAAGAGAAAAGGTTAAAAGAGGGTGTTCCGGTACTTTCAATTCGTAATCTTGATGCGCCCAAACTTTTAGTTTCTCATCTTGATCGAAATATTGTTAGAGCTATTATAATTAGTGAAAAATCTAAAGGAGACAGTGTTTTTCTACCACGAATACCAATTATACCAACGGATTTGTTTTCTCAATTTAAAAGATTACAATTTTCATTAAAAACTGCTTTCGAAATAACTATAAACAATGCCTAGGGGCAAAAACTTAGATAAGGTAACTGGCATTCATATCGAATCCACAAAATATTTATGTTTTTGAAAATTATAGTAAAACAAAAAATATTGTTTATAGAGTCTTAATTTAGAGTTTTGCTTGAATTTACGAATCTTTTAATCAATTAAATTAATTGTACACACTGATTACAAGCGAACCAAGTCGCGGGTAAAAGCTACTAATAAATAAATAACAATTGAGTAATTTTAATATTTCATGTTACTTCAGCTGCGATATTGTCAACAGTACACAATACAGTTAACACAGAGCTTAGAGAGTCTACCTAAGGTGTACAGTTTTATTATTGAAGTTAAGTTTGCTACACAAGTGAAACGTCATAAATATTAAAAATACTGGCAATATATATCGTATGGTCTGAGAAAAATTGGTCGACAATTTTATTTACTTGAACAAAAAATAAAGACTAAAGTCGCTATTTTATAGCTCGTAGAACAAAAAATACAACATGTATCTAGGACATAATGTTATTTTGACCCGTGTAACTTAAACCCGTTTAACATAATGTCACACCTTGTCGGAAATGTATGTCATTACGGCCTAGATACTTAATCCACTATTTTTTAACATTTTAAAAAAAGATTAATAAAAACCATACACACTATAGTGTGTACATCTGTCACACCCTTTATATGCAATCCACCTTTAAACACTGTATCTACTGAGCGCATTCTTCAAGTCATAAAAAATACATTTAACCCTTTCTTCAAAGATATATATTTCTACAAAGAAAACTTTTAAAGTAAAAAAAATATCTATGATACATTTATAAAAGGCAGGTAAAAGGGTTGTGTGTATAAAAAAAGGTAAAATTTCACGTAGGTGGGTTAATTATAGTTTAAAAAAAATCAAGCGAAAAACCGCGATTCAGGGCCATGCTTTTAGCAGTTAGTTTTTACTTTTAGTCTGAGACGTGAAGCCAAGGTTACTACTTATGTGAAAAATTAATGGTGTTTTGTGTCCTGCATTATTAAAATGTGGCGAAGGTTAATTATTAGTTTAACCTTGTTTCTAACTATTGTACATTTAAATATCTGGCATTTTTCTCTTTAAATGGTAAGTCTTTTAAATTATCACTTTAACATTTAAAAATCAAAGATTTATGTGTTTCAATATTTACAATTTGTTCTACTTTCATGAATAAAATGCACAAGGATATCTTGTTACAAAAAAATTTAAATGATGGACAAGATTTTGCATGGTCGGAGCAATAAATTTATTATAAATGTTTTACAAAATAATATTCTTTTAGAGGTATTTTTGCACGGTCATAATAATGTTGTACTTGACTGTACATACCAATAACATCAGATTTTAGAAGTCATATAAATTATGATTATGAAACGAAATTTTTGTACTGGATATTTTCCTTTAGGTAGTATTTAAACGAGTGACTGTAAATTACAATTTTGGGTGACAAAAATAATCAATTTGGGGTACTGTATTACTAAGGGAGCGACTGACTGCGCGTGACGAAAAATCAACAGAACAGCAACTTACGAACATCCATTTAAGTTACTTAAAATACAAAATGGGAAGCTTCATAATATTTGAGCGACCTAATATTTGTTTGAGTGTCAACGTTACGTCTTGTATTTTTTTCAAAATTTGGCAAATGATTTATTTTATTCTGAGCGGTATTTTGTTAATAGTTAATTGTTTGAATAGAACTGCGTTTTCTAAAAAATATATATTTAATTGACTGTCAATTAAATATACATTTTTTAGAAAACATAGTTCTATTCAAACAATTAACCATTTAATTCGCATACCCCGTTATCGTTCACCCCGGAATTGTATTTTTAAAAACTCCACATTTGCCCCTTCCCGTTTCACTGCGAGACAATTCGCATAACCCTTTATCGTTCTCCCCGGAATTACAATTCGCATACCCGTTTATCGTTCACCCCGGAATTATTTTTTTAAAAACTCCAGCTATGCCCCATCGCGTTTCAATGCGAGACAATTCGCTACCCCTTTATCAAAAAAAGCGATGGTTTTCAATCTTCATGAAAATGTGAGTTTTAAGTTGTAGTCTCAAAGTGAAAAAAAAATAAAAAGTAAAAACAAAAGGAGATATCTGCTTCAAAATTACCGAAGGCATTCTAGTCGCTCACTGAGTAATTTAGTCACCCAACTATTATTTTAATATCTCAAATGGATTATTCACAACCCAATGTTTGTATAAGCCCGTTCTGGATTTTATTATTAACCAATATTTGTCGCTAGTTTAGTTATTTTTTCGCTTACTCTATTTCATACCGCTCAAGTGATTAAAACAGTATCTCATCATCAGTCACCAAGTTTTTTTTTATTCGACCGTTTTATAATTCCCTTTTTTCTTTTAAGCAAAATATTCAATGAATCAATTACTTATCTATTTAAAATTTTATAATCATATCAAAACTATTTTAAAATTTTAATAACATCGATAACTTTTGAACTAAAATACAGCAATAAACTACAGCTAATTAACTTTTAAGCGCTTATTAATTAATATATATATATAATTTTTATTCAAAATGAAATTGTTTATGTTAAATGCAAAATAATCTGATTAAAATGCAATTAAAATAGTAATTTTTTTTTATATCCTCTAAAATATTGATACCTACTTTCTAGGCCAGATATTTTTAATGAATCCCTCTATAAGCTTGTATAGCGGTACTAAAATGATTCATGACGCACTAGTGCTTTGAAATAAAACAAATACATGCTATTCTTTACTAAACCAACAGTAATTTTCAAAAACGACCTGTCAGTTACCTTTTAATGCTATAAGATGAACATAGATAGCAAAGCAGCACAAAGCAAGCGTTCTTTTCGTAAACAACCCAAAAAAAATTGCAAAATTGTCGCGGACAGAGCTGTCTGAAATATTAAAAATATAAAACTTATGCGTGAAAACCAGCTATTTTATAGGAGGTACGTGCGATCTATATTAATATATAAAGCTGAAGAAATTGTTTGTTTGTTTGGTTGAACGCGCTAATCTCAGGAACTACTGGTTTGATTTGAAAAAAAAAAATTTTTTGTTGGATAGCCCATTTATCGAGGAAGGCTATAGGCTATATTATAATATCACGCTACGTCTAATAGGAGCGGAGCATCAATGAAAAATGTTGCAAAATTTGTCCGTCCGACAAAAACTTTTGAACGTTAACTCCGATCATCATGAAATTTGGACACAACACTCATCTTGGTAAACTAAGATGAATGTGCGTACTCATGTCCCTTCCCCCCATTCGTTCTTTTGCACCCGGGTGAAACCGGGCGGGACCACTAGTATACTATACATATATTATGAATTTAAATAAGATTTATTTTTTCAAAATAAATACATAACTTGATAATTGCATCGCAATATTCATATCTCGTGCGTAACTATATTGTATGACTTGTGTGAACAATATAATTATTTACGCACTAGATACATAACCTAACATTCTACACTACCGCCTGTGAAAGTGATTCAATAATATTGAGTGTCTAAAACTAAATTACTTTAGAAATCAAAAGTACTGTATAAATGGTAATAGCGGGAGCAGATTTTTGCATATTTTATACCTTAAAACGTGCATCATTTTACGACGGAATTACAGTTTTATTGTAGTACGTTTACACGCAAGATAAACTTTATTTTGGTTTAAATGGTGCACATAAATGCCATTTAAAAATCCATGTTCATATTTTCATTTTATCTCAACAAGATCTGGTGTATGCAAAACGGCCCAAGAAGGTGTCGTTCATCAGTTAGATAAACAAAACAGTCCCAGAGCTGACCGACAGATTTTCCTATATATCGAATACACAAGCAACGTATGTGTGAGTTAGCAAATTATTACCATTCCATTGCGATCGTTGTTAAATTTCAGTAAAGTATGAATTAGATTTTTTTGAGGTTATGACCAATCAATGTCAATTAATTAAAGACCTGAGGAAGACACCAAAACAGGTGTCGAAACGTAGTCTTCCTACAATAAACAAATTTGACTCATAAATCAACCGTTTCGTTTCTTTTCTATATTACCATTCCAACCCACAAGCGGGGATTGGTACTAGTTTAGGTCAAAAATCACTTTTAAAAAATTTTACAATATCTTTCCGTTTTAATGTCCCCCGAATCCAAAAAACATATTTTTGAAAAAACTCTGTGCGTCTGTTAGTCTGTTAGCCTATTTGTCTGTTTGTCTGTTTGTCTGTTAGTCTGTTTGTCTGTGAACATGATACAGATCAAACGGATGAGCGAATTGACACCAAATTTTGGGAGGATGTTTTGTATGCAAATATGAAGAGCCCTATTGTATTTAGGGAAAATCGGCGCATGCGCAGAAGAGATATATGCTAAAACGGCATTTTTATATAATAATAGTATACTTTTCATAACGGCTTATTATTCTATTTATTTTTTCAAGAAAGTTTTGTTAAATTTTTTTTTCTAAACTTTATAGTTTAGGAAATATTTTGAAAATACCCCCCCTTGCTACGCAAATGACAAACATTCATTTTTATATATTAGATATTATAATTATTACTTAATTTACGGAATCTCTTGGAAGTGTAAATTGATTAGTAGGTGACCCGCGGGTTATAGGTTGCCCACGTCTGTTCAAGTTTCAAGGTTACTTCCGCTGTTGAATCATTTCTCCTTAAACGTCACAGAAAATTTCAAACAAACGTCGTTAAAGAAGTGTGACTCCAATAACTGTGGCTCTCAATTTAACTGCTCCAAACCTATCTCACACAAAAAAATCGACTTAAATCTGACGGTGGGCTTCTAGTCTACGAAGCGGTTCCTGCAGAAGGATCAACCGTTTTTATTATTATATAACCAATTCACGTGTGTATGCCAGAAAGATAATACAGGTGCTTTCGACTGTGTCCAAAGACTTATACAGTGTGTCCTATATACGCGGTTGAAATGGCAGTTTAAATAAATGGGTGTCTCTAACGCGGTCTACGGTAGTTTATGGACACAATTCAGAAAGATAATAGCAGGTACTCTAAGTTTATGTGCTTACAATGCGTCCTTTTTAGGTAATACTAGCCATAGCCAGAAGTTATCAAAACATTTCACACAAACGCATGGTCACGTTTTGGTTGGTGAAGGAATGATTCCGTTCGATTAGTGGAAGGAAGAAGCCTGGCGCAAGTTGTGGAATTAGACTTGGGATTAATCGAAAAGTTTGCTATTCGAATGATATTGATAATCGAATGATTCATTCTAGATGATTTCTTCGCATGACTTATGATAATAATAGTAGGTGTGGATAAATTAATGTATCAACTCTTGAGCGAATTTGCTTACGATTATCAGTCTTGACAGCGTCACCTACATACAGTCTTTATAAACGCAGATAAAAGACTTTAGTAATCGTATTCAATACTGTGCAATATGCATTAATATCTCGAGTAGTCAGATGTTTAATTCAATCAACATTATTATTATAACGAATTTATTGGTCTCTGTTCCGATTATGAGACTTGAGAGAGTCACCTACATACAGTGCCTCATACTACTGTAAAATGCAGTATGCCAGCTGATGAGAATCTGAGAGAGACTCTTTCATGCAGTGTTTTAAAGGGTAAAAAAAGATTACAATATCATAATTTCTTACCGTTAGCTACACCATATAAAAATATTAATGTGATAGTTTTTTATTCAATGAATAAAAATATCAGGAGTACAGAAAATTGCATATCTACAATTTTACAACTGACTTTAGCCGGACATGTTTGGCTTTGCATGGTCGTGTCCGGCCAAATTTTTACAAATCCGGCTTTTGTTGAACTTTTTGTTAATAAAAATTTCAAGCAAAATGACGTTGTGATAAAGTAAATTCCCAATTATCATAGCTACTCATAGAATTTTGTTATATTTTTTTTAAATGTGTATAGATTTTTTAAATTCCCTAACTGAAATGCCAAAGTCAAATAGTAGCATGTAGTTATGATTTTAATTATTTAGTTTCAATGAAGATCTTTTTGTTTTTTCTACCAAAAGAATGAGAAGATGGCTATTTGTGTTTGTTGGCTTGTATTTATCTATTTAATAGATTTTCGATGTTATCTGGTTGTTTTTAGTTATAATGTCCGGCTATTTTGGTAATAAAAACTGTGATTGTATTAAACAATTAAAAATACCTAGTCAAGTTTTTTTTATTGAAAAAGGTAGCCCGGCTTTTAGGGTTATATATCCCGCTGAATATAATGAATATAATTTTGGGTCTGGCAACCCAACTCTGTAAGTATTTTGTGGCAGTATGTCTAGATGTGCTATACTCCTTAAACGGACATAGTAGGTTGCTCAAAAACGTCACATTTATTCGTAACGCCCATGCACCGTGTAGTCCCTTCGCAAAATTCTAAAAACCCGTCTAAAGATGTTTTACTGCAAAATAAATAAAATAAATTTGTGAACAAGTTAAGAACCTCTGGAGGTTGCTGATCAAAGTAAATGCGCCCTGACTCAGAGGAAACGTTCAGTATGTGACGGCCACACGTCGATGCCGAGGGCCGAGGAGAGGACTAACCGGTGTACGTCTTCTATTACACACGGAATGTCGTACATACAGACACACCGGACCATAACGTATACGTTGAATACACGCCATTTTCTCTAAGCAATGAACACTATCGTATTTAAAAAGATGGCCATACAACCGACCGAACTGTTTTGCGGAAAATTATCGCCACGGCTTAATCAAATAACAGCTGAATCAGTCGAAGCGTAAAACCCATATATCTGTTAATCTATACTAATATATAAAGCTAAAGAGTTTGTTTGTTTGTTTGTTTGAACGCGCTAATCTCAGGAACTACTGGTTCAAATTAAAAAAAAAAAATTTTTGTTGGATAGCCCATTTATCGAGGAAGGCTATAGGCTATATAAAATCAGGCTACGACCATTAGGAGCGGAGCAGTAATGAAAAATGTTCCAAATGTATCTAAAAAATAAGCTTCTATTCAGGTGAAATGCACTAAGTATACTCATATTAGCGGTGTAAGAATACAACGCCGGCTAGCGCAATCGGTAGAGCACAAGGCTGTCAATACCAGGGTCGTGGGTTCGAGCCCTACCTTAAGCGAATGCATTTTTATTTTTTTTTATTTTCTAAGGCTTACATTAAAATTTATTTTAATCTTATTTAATTAATTAAAAAAAATTATTAGTTAAAAAAAGTATAAATACTGCTTTTTATGGACAAAAAATTTTGAACGCTAACTCCGATCATCATGAAATTTGGACACAACATTCATCTCGGTAAACTAATATGAATGTGTGTACTCATGTTCCTCCCTTCCCCATTCGTTCTTTTACACCCGGGTGAAACCGGACGGGACCGCTATAGTTAACTATATGAATCATTGCCTATCTACTCAATGTGCGGTGAGTTAACGCAACAAAGCGTATCGAAAATATATCTGCGTCTCTTTCTTCGATGTAATTCCCTGATTTCTCCGATGATAGGATTGGTTGATGTACTTGCATTCAATCTGAATAAAGTATCTCTGTTACAAAAACGTTAACATGGGCTTTTGACCCAGGAGGAGGCAAATTAGAAATGTTTTAAGCCGGGTCCCCGTTTTACCCTCTTGGATACGCCAGTGCTTACGGCGTAAAAAAGACAGAAGTATATGTTTGCACCCTAATAGTTCAATTGCGATTTTATTCCCATGCTCAGTATAGAATAAAAGTATATGGTAAAACCGAATTCACACAAATGACCGCCATGTTCTTAGCAAGCACATCTGACTTTAACTGCCGTTTCAGCTTAACCACACCACACAAAGCTTAATAGAAGATTGTGTATCTAGTGTCGTGATAGTTAGGGAGCTGACGTGCATAGAAACCTTCTGCCGCTTGGTACATAAGTTATTTAAGTGATTTAGAGCATTTTTTCTTATATGATGTATAGGCGGAATCGGCACCAATTTTAAGATAGGGGGGATAAAAAATTTCAAAGGTGGTAAAATAAGAGTTAAAATTTAAAAAAAAATTCTGCCGCTTCGTTTTTAGGTTCTGTTAGAGCCAATTATGACCGGGAAATACCAGCCAGCGGCTTGGGGAGGGTGCAATTGGTCAAAACAAAAATTTCTGCCGCTGGTATTTCTCGGTCATTTGGCTCTAACAGAACCTAAAAACGAAGCAGCAGAACATTTTTTAAAATTGTAATTTTACCACCTTAGAAATTTTTTATCCCGTCTTTCTTAAAATGGATCCAGATTCCACCTATACATTATATAAGAAAAAATATATTCAATATTTAACCGGTATATATATTAATTTTGACCGAAAAAACTGAAGAGATAAATACAGAAAAATAAATTACACCCGACAATCGGTGTCCAGTAGTTAGCCAGTATTTAGATATCGTTTTATTTCGTCGAAATAAGATTGAAAAGGTATATCAGGTATCATCATTATTCTCGTCAAGACGAGATCGAGAAAGTTTCGGTTTCGTACAAAGTTCATATTCAGTCACACAAGTCTTTTAATATTATGTGGACAAATTCTTTACCCGCCCTCGCAATAACCTTTGGTGTGGATGCAGCCTTACAGTTCGCACGTATGAAAGTATTATATTATACTAGAGATATACGAGAGGAAACTGTAGATAAGCGGTCCCCATCGAGCAATGGCAGTCGTACGCGCCTGGTAATGATATAAGGTTATTGTAGATGACATTCACTGGACGACGACGACGACGATGACGAGACCGAGGACCGACGAGGTGGCGGGCGGCAAATGGTCAGCGTTCACAAGTCACGCCACAACCGAACAGCCACTTTATACTTACATACCGGAGCCATAGGGTCAGTTGCATGCTCGGCTACCGGCACGCTCTCTCTGATCTAAACGCTAACGGACTGACCAAACTATATTTTGCGTTGTAATAAAATACAAAGACAATTGGGCTTTTGAATGAAATTTTTTTTTGTCATAAATGGAAAGATCGTATATAAGTTTTATAACAAAACTATTTTTCTTTTTTTTATTTTCGTTATAATTCAAAAGTTATATCAAATTAAAAATAAATTTTTGTACCCAGTTCCGAGAACGCACCGACATTTCCCGAACATAATGTGACGTCATAATGTTAATTTCTATTATCTTCACATGCAATTGGCACACTGGTTTAACACTTTTAACCTCTCACTGATTGAATACAGTCAATATATTAAGAAATTTATCAAAAATGTCGAATCTTAAATGTTATCGTGCTTGTCAACAATATTTTTTTATACTAAATTTAGGATAGTTTTAGTCAATACACATGTAGAAGCCATTGATAGTATACTGCGTATATACATTTTAACAATATGACGTCACAATTGTCAAAAACAATTTTAGTGCGTTTGCAGTCACGTGATTTTTTTAAATATTTTATCAATGTTAAATTGCTTATAATTAATTTAAAAAAAGTTTTTTGAAAGTTTTTCGCATCGATTATCAATATTATTTATAATAAAGTTTTAAAATACAATAAAAAAATCGATAATTATTTTTTTTTCAAAAGCCTAATTGTGCTTCCGAAACAACGTTCAACTTTAAATTTAGATTTAAGAATAAGTATTGTTTGTTTTCACCCAAATGGAGATCTACATTTCTTATAAATTTTAATCTAGGTTTGAACGTGCACGTAAATCATATTAAAAACCCAGCACAGAAAGTGATTGAACAAAAATAAACTGACTTGAAAAAATATAAAATAATTCTTCTCTTCTTTTTACAATCACCTCCCTACCTATATCCAATTTCTATATTAGTCATAGAGGTTTACTAAATTAAACGTAGGTAGGAAAGGATATTTTAAAAGTGAGTCAGTTCAATTTTTCAAAATCATTTTTATTTCACATGCTATAAGCTCGATTATACAACCTCTGTTAGAACTATTAAAACTTTAAATTTTGTAATGTTAAAGTTAGAAAGTGATTTAAAAATTAACAACACTATGAATTAAAATCTTTGATTAACGTCTGAATAGAACTCTTCAAATAAATAAAATTGTCGACCAATTTTTCTCAGACCAACATATTGACAAAATAAAAAATAACAAATCAATACAACATAAGATGACGTTTCGATCCGGCTTTGGATCTTCTTCAGAAAAATCTAAAAATATAAAAATTAATTAGTATTAAATTATTAATTATTATCTAATTACAAGAATGATGATGTTTGAAAGAATCAAACAAAATAAATTAATTTTTTTTCTTCTTTATTTTGTTTGATTCTTTCAAACATCATCATTCGTGTAATTAGATAATAATTAATAATTTAATACTAATTAATTTTTATATTTTTAGATTTTTCTGAAGAAGGTCCAAAGCCGGATCGAAACGTCATCTTATGTTGTATTGATTTGTTATTTTTTATTTTGTCAATATATTGGTCTGAGAAAAATTGGTCGACAATTTTATTTATTTGAACACTATGAATTCTTATATTGACTGAACAGAATTAGCACCATACGATGAAAGTACGTTGCAGTAAAATTTTCATGCAAAACGGTTCAATAGTTCCTGAGTTACTCGCGGTTATACATACAAGCACATAATATAATATGTCCACCTTGCGCATTGGCGCCGGATACGTAGGAGCACCGAGATTCAGACAGCTACTGAAAAGTTTTCAAAGAAATAAATAGTCCTAAATATTTAAATCATTAAATTTTCTTCATACCTCGATCGAAAGTGCATACTTTCGGCATCAATTGCAAGGCAGAAAGTCTAAAATTTACGTATTGGTGGTATTACACGCACTGCGATGCGGAAAGTACGTACGTTCGGGCGGCAGTAAAGAAAAAATAGCCTATCAACTGTTGTTTAGATATCGTTTCCATAGCAACCCTATTACATTTTAGCTAATAGTCACGAACAGCCGTCATTCGTGTTTATATGTATATAACCTTAAAGCTGCTTGCTTGGAATTTATTTGTGTTTTTATGTAATTAATTAATTTAATTAATAAGCGTATACTTTCGACCGAGGTACGAAGAAAATAGTATACACCACACTGGCCGAAAGTTTGTTACCTTGCACTGCGCGCCATGATGCCCGGCGCGCAGTGCAACGTATCAAACTTTCGCCCCTTGTGGTGTAATATACTATTTTCAATCGTCCGATCGAGGTTGTGTTTTATTTTTCGAGCGGAGCTAAATTAAAATCATTATAACTTTTTATTTATCTAATGAATCGATTTGAATTTTTTTATAACTTCAAAATTTATCGATAAACTAGCGATCCCGTTCGGTTTCACCCGGGTGTAAAAGAACGAATGGGGAATGGAGGAACATGAGTACACACATTCAACTTAGTTTACCGGGATGAATGTTGTGTCCAAATTTCATAATGCAGAGTTATACCTACCGTTCAAAAGTTTTTGTCGATAAAAAGCAGTATTTATACTTTTTTAAACTAATACATTTTTTTTTAATTAATCAAATAAAATTAAAATAAATTTAAATGTAATCCTTAGAAGAAAGCAATGTAGAAAATAAAAAAAGTAAAAATATTTTCGCCCAACGTGGGGCTCGAACCCACGACCCTGATATTGACAGTCGCATGCTCTACCGATTGAGCCATACGACGTTGCGTACTCACAACGCTAATATGAGTATATTTAGTTAGTGCATATCAACAACTACTTACAAATAAAAAACTAATTAAAAAAACATGGACCAAATTGTGAATCTAAACCATTCTCGAATCCCCTTGAACACACACAAAAAAATTCATCAAAATCGATCCAGCCATTTTGAAATACTTCCAACCGTATAAAAGAATTTTGCAAATGCGAATTGATATCCTCATTTTTGACGTCGACGCATCGACAAAAAAATGCTGACCCGAGTTAAAATGAAGTTCTGCGACCCGTCACCGGTTTAATAACATGTATTTCCCGTTCCGTTTGTCCCCAGCACTTAAAGAGACAACATAATTGAATCTTTGGATATAGGACAACAAAGCTAGTGATACATTATATAGCAATCGTCGTGAAGTCTTCACAAATCAATCGAAAATATTTAATATTCATAAACTATATTTTTTATAGTTTTCAGTTTCTTTTGACAGAATAATCAATACGCGCACGCGATTTCTGTAACACGCACCCACCGTACCGTTAAAAAGTTCAACAAACGTGCTTTCTGTCAAAATAATACTAAAACAAATGGAAAATAATTAAAGCAAACTTTAAACATTCATTAATATTGAACATAAATTTTGACACAATGATTCTATAGAAAAAAATTTACAATTAATTCTTTTATTTCAGAGTGACCTTAAAAATGAGTGCTATATTTGAATGTAATGATGGGAATAATCGACATATTTCGATAATCGAGACATTAGTAATCGAATGATTGCCATAATCGAAACATTTTACTAATTTAGTAGTTTGCGCATTAGACGGCAACACCACAATTTGCTGTTTTATTTTATTTTATTTTTTTATTATGTTTAAGTATACCTATTATAATATATAAAATTTTGACTAATTTATCTGTATTTTTTAAAGCTTTGGTAGCTCAGTGGTAGCATGCTGGCATACCACGCGGTCGGCCCGTGTTCGATTACCGTCAGGTGCGCGCAACAATTTGTTGTTTTTATTTTTTTTTTTTTTTATTATGTTTAAGTACCTATACCTATTATATATAAAATTTTCGAGTAATTTATCAGTATAATACTTGAGCTAAAAAAAACACCGATTAGAAATAATTGAATTATATTGCTCTCTCTCTCCGCTACTGCAGGGAACCGAGCGAGATATAGATACTACTAAATTAGTATTTTTATCTATCTCACAAGTCACAACACACATTAGTAGTATCTATCTCGCTCGGTTCCCTGCAGCATAACTTGTGTCTAGAGTGTAGCTGCTAGCTGTTGATAGGCTACTCTGTTCTCTCTCGATTATTAGTAGTGTTCCGTTCCGATACATGCATTCATTCGATTAATTCATTCGATTTAATCATTCGATTCATTCATTCGATTAATTTTAGTAGTAATTCGATTCGGTAGTTAAGTTTTTAGTAAAATGATACATAATCAAATGAATTATTAATTGTATATTATAATCGAGATATCATGAGATATGTTAATAATCGAATGAATAGACTATCATATCTCGATTTATTATCAAAAAACTACCTACTTGAATGGTTATATAATAATTAATCGAACCAATAAAGTTGTGTAAAAAATAATTTCATTTTTAGCGAAGAATGAAAGAAACTATTGAGTAATTGCTGAAAAATAAATTCGCGTTGCTTTCTTTGATATTAAGCATACTTTAAAAAAATCACGCTGAATCGATTCTGCAGCTCTGTTCTCCTTTAAGTTTCGGAGATTTTTTTCTGAGTGGTTCTTGCTGAAAACCAGCAAAAAAGCACGAAAAATAGCTCCGCGGTTTTAATTTTGAAATCCATCTTGTGACCAAGCACGCGAGCCCGATTTGACGTCATTTCCATTGTCGCAGTCAGCGCGCCAGCCAGCACAAGTCTCAATAGTGGTTTCAGCGATAAAACCAGCCTCGTCTTTACGCTCTATTTCTTTCCTTTTTGATGGCTACTCTACACTTTTATGAGACCGACGAAGATATCCAATTCTCTATGGCTCTAACGCATTCTTCTAATAAATTCTGCACTGCGCATGTTTGTAATAATAATAATAATAATAATAATAATAATAATAATAATAATAATAATAATAATAATAATAATAATAATAATAATAATAATAATAATAATAATAATAATAATAATAATAATAATAATAAAAACTCGGGTCGCAGTGCAAAACCCTGCCGACAATATAGTGTATTTGCTATAAAAGGCAGTGTGGCTTTATTATGTGAATTTAATCCTTTTGTCTTTGGACAAAATACAAATTTTAACCCCTTAATACATCCCTTAAAAT
The DNA here is from genome assembly GCA_963575645.1 of Xanthostigma xanthostigma. NCBI lineage: Eukaryota > Metazoa > Arthropoda > Insecta > Raphidioptera > Raphidiidae > Xanthostigma > Xanthostigma xanthostigma. The sequence goes on from OY754470.1 coordinate 37,946,563, forward strand.
AATATTTTTTTCTTGATTTCGATATTACTATCAATTTAGCAAATTAAATTCACCCTTCACTAAGTAAATCCATATCTACAAACTAACGTTTTCATAAAATTTTTAAGTCCGGTCCTGCCGGGCCGATTTTAATAAAATTTTGGCAGCATATTTTTATCTTTACTAATGGGTTAAATTTCAATTTTGAAACGATTCGGAGAAATTTTTCGGTATTTTTGGGCCCAAAAATATTTTTCAACCCCTAAAACCCACCCTTAAAGTGGCCCGATTAGGCCCATTTTAAATAGGCTTCGTGCGGTGATGGATTTCAACATGTGGTCCAAATTTCGTTAAAATCAATTAACTCCTTCGAAAGTTATAGCCCGTACACATATATACGTATATATATATATATAAATATATATATATATATATATATATACATATATAAATAGACTTTTCCAAAAATGGTGCCAAACTTCTTAGAAGGCTATGAAACGTCGAGAAATTTTGGTCCGACCCCTAGGTCCCGCCATCCGACCGACGCCAATAGTGTAAGTGCCTTATGGCAAATACACTAATAATAATAATAATAATAATAATAATAATAATAATAATGCACGGATGCATTCTGTTTGGTGCGAGATGCATCCAGAACTTGCAAATTTCTCGGCCCAAAATCTTCGAGACCATGTCAACCATTTGCGAAGGACAGGATTTGACCCGGAACCGCCTAATCCAGTGGCAGCTACGCCGCCGAGTCCACAAGCGGCCAACAGTGTCGCACCATGGTCTCCAGCTGTCATTGTTGATAATGATTTTAAGACGCGGTTCCTAACCATTATGAAATAGAATTGTACTGGGTACTGCTATTGCGGTTTGTAACAGTTCAGACCCGCTTTTACAGCTCGTGCGTGATCACGAATATGCGGGTGTTGGGGCGTTTCTGTTTCAGGCAGCAAACAGAGCAGCAAATGAACTCAGCCTTGATTTTGACTTCAGTTCCGCTAGAAAACGTCAAGATGCATCGTTTGCATCTCTAACGCCAGATCAGGCAAGGCATACAATAAAGAAGGCAGAGCAAAAATTCCTGCTCAAACAACATACCGATAAACCGATGCATGGAATTTATTATAAGAACATCGATACATGTGGTTTATCAAAGGATCTGACGTTTGCCTTCTTGCGGTCAGCTGGGCTGAAGTCTGAAACTGAGGGATTTGTTTTGGCGTGTCAAGACGGCGTTATAAACACTCTTGTGTACCGCCGTTTAATTATGGATGCGGAAGTAATAGACACTTCTTGCAGAGCATGTCGATCGCATCCAGAGACGCTCATGCATCTCTTATCGGCATGCAGTTATTATGCAAGCTGTGCCTACATCCATCGCCACAATGCTGCTCTAAGAGTCTTATACTATCACCTAAGGCATCATTACGGTATTGATAAAACTCCCGTTCTGCCTTATGTTCCTGGAGATATTGAGTCCGTTGTAGAGAATGAATCATGTAAAATTTTCTGGAACTATTCATTCAGTACTACCAGGCAACTTTCAGCTACAAAGCCTGATATAGTTCTCCTTGATAAATCTGCGCGATCTATGTATGTCATCGAGTTCTCAGCTCCTGCTGAAACGAACATAGCCGCGAAGGAGACTGACAAACGGACAAAATATCAAGACCTACTTTTTGAGCTCAGGAAGCAGTACCCAGAGTATTCTGTCAAATTAATTGTCCTTATAATTGGTGTCCTTGGAGGAGCCAAACCGTCACTGTTGGCAAGTATGAAAGCTATTCCGGCATGTCAGCGCAATGCTGAATCACTAGTCTGCCGCATGCAGAAGGCTGTGCTTATTGGGTCGCTCCGTGTACTCCGTGCGCACGACCCAAACTCACTGTAATCGCCCATTTCATGGTTTGAGACGCGGTTATGGTTTCAACTTGCTCCGCAAGTATCCCTTGTGTGACGGTGACGAACCCGAAGTTTAGGGGGCTTGTGGATGCAAAATTCTTTAAGGAATTTATCCTTCACATAATAATAATAATAATAATAATAATAATAATAATAATAATAATAACAATAATAATAATAATAATAATAATAATAATACGTTTTATTTCATATATGACTACAGAGCCGTGAAATAAGTCAAAAATTGGTACAAATTTCTATATATATTTTTTCAGATCATAATTTGTCTGGGCTATTAATAGTTATTGGCGTAACAAGTAGTCTAAGTCATTCATGGCGGGTCAGCGCGTTGTTTTCAGCACTCGTCTCCGGTGCGCAGTATGCACTCGCTTCGCTCGTGCCTGCGCACCTACGACTCGTGCTGAAAACATCGCACTGACAGGTCATGACTTAGCCTACAAGTTGCGCCCATAATTTTATTCAACAATTGCGCGTTAATCATGTTTTAATTATAATGAGATGTTGTAAATATCTATTTATTTCTTTATTAAAAAAACTGTCAATACTAACAGCACCAAACAGCACGATTCAATGTTTTGGTTTGAGGTTAGCCGATTATGAATAAACTCCATGTCGAAAACATTCGGCCTCTCAATTTTAGCCTCAATGGGTAACAACGGAGTTGTTGTTACCTACTATTTCGTTACGACTCAGAAAACAGTTATGTTTATTTTCATTACTCCACAATGGCCGAGCTAGTAGGAATCTTCATTGAGTTATGACAAGTAATTGTCACCAGTCGGTAAATGGCTATTTAGGGTTCGGTTTTTAGATATGATAAAACATGAATAACGCGCATGAGTTGAATAAAAATGTTTTTAATTCTTTTTTAAGAGTTCCTGCATTCCGAATAGATTTTATATTTTGAGGGATAGTATTGTGTACCCGTATTATAGCGTTGCGTACACCCCTGTACGCTACAGCAAGAGTCGTGTTTTCAGTCTTGAAATCATTTCTGTGTCTTGTCTCATACTTGTGGTCAATTATATGATTCGCAGTTATTAGTGAAAAGTTAACGAACATGCCAAACGGTTTCAAATTAAGCAGTAGCAGAGACAGTTCGGAAACGTTTAACTCTTTGTTGTTTTCCTGCTTGAATGTGAAATTACACATTCCGCGCACGTCACTGTTCTTGGTTTCAAATCGTTGACGGCTGCTGCAGGAACAAACCTATTAGCGTGCAAATGTCACTGGATTTTACATACAGATGACGATTTTTCCAGTGGGCGATGTATGATCTAATAGTCTATTTTGCTCTTTAATAAACAAAGGCTGCGCTATTGCTACAAGGTTTTACCGATTGGAAAGGTCAAATTGAAAATATACGATAATGAAAGAATTATTGACACTTGTTTTCACTTTTTATTTCAACAAAAAATATACTATAGGGAACCCAAGTTCCACTAGTCGGCTTGAAACATAGTTAAAATTTGACTTAAAATTTGTAAAAACATAAAACTTTTTTAAGGTAGTTGGTCCGTGGATTGGGTTTTCAAGGGATTTTTACGAAACTTCTCTTGATTATCATTTAATTAAATATAATCATAATAGAATTATATTCCGATCAAAATTGACCATCTCAATTTTGAGAAACACGATATCAAAGTTTTGACATGGGCTCATTTTCAATCGTTTTTTTCGAACAAAATCAAAACATTACAAAGGATTTTGATAAAAATTTTATATGTTATAAACCCCTTATAAAAAAACGAAAAATATTGATCGTCTCGTTATTGAAAAATAATGGGAAAAATATCCGCGAGTACTGGTTGTGTTAATTCGTAAGTTTTATGTAGTAACCGATGTATTAGTAGAGGCACAGATACATTTTTCGCCCAAAGTATTTTATTGTTATTGTGTGACCATAAATATGGTTTACAAAAAGTCAATAATCGAATTAATAAAACACACAGACAGATTAAAATTGTACAATTCAGTCATTCAAGAAATCGTGATTGTTATAAATGTCTTCAGCATAAAGTAGTGTTGATCCAATAGAATGTTACGATGAAGGAAGGTTTTGGTTGAGGATCATAAATAAATAAGCTTTACCAATGTTTCGCTAGTGGATTTATATAGTAGCTCTAATGGAAAAACTTATTGTAACTGCTAGATATAATATTATGATCTAAATTATAAACATATATAGAGGTACATGTTCATAGGCCCTGAAGATGAAAATAATTTTTTCGAAACGTTGGCCACTGGCGAAACATTGGTAAAGCTTATTTATTTATGATCCTCAACCAAAACCTTCCTTCATTGTTATAAATGTTATAATAAATTGATTCGGACCAAACCAAATAGAACAAGAAAGTGAAAATAATCTGTATCTTTTTTGAACCCGGTTGAGAAAAGACTTAACTGTGTAAAAATGTATATTTTTGAAGTGAAAATAATTAATTTAAGAGTTCATGTATTAAAATTTTAAAGAAAATTAAACAATTAACAGAAATGGTTAAAGTTTCAAGTCCCGCGTGAGCTTAGGTGGGTGAGGCTACACTTTAAATTGTATCATTTTATTTATTTTTTATTTTGCAAACAGCGACTTCTGTTTACGAATCGTTTTATTTTCTATCTAAATTCAATTTTAAAATAGACAATTCGGTTTTCTCATTCATAAAATATTTGTATATTTCACTACTAGCTATTTTTTAAACGTACATATTTTCAAGGCACCCATCAAATTATGACGCACTAGAAATAAGTACAATATGACGAGAAAATTAAGAACTCAACATTTACAGCAGTTTTTTTTTTTCAGAGTACTAAATTAGGTACGTCCAAGATGCAAGCTGGCAGTCAGATTCAGATTTTCGGCGTCTGACTGTCTGACTCCGAGCGGCGTTGGGTGTGGCCAATATAAAAGCTGGTTATCGGCGAAAACAGAGCATTCATATTAAATAATTATTAATTATGGAGCGAACAGTACAGATTGCAGCTTTGTTGCTGCTTGGTGACAATGTTACATCTAAATTAAAACCTGTTAAAAGTGAAATACATCCAATTAATAAATTAAGGTCGATTTACGGGGAGTACAAACACCTTTTTCCGCAATTACTTGCCGACGAAAACCGATTTTTTTAATATTTCCGAATGAGTCCGGATACTTTTTACTTTATTTTGTCAAAAATTGAACACAGGCTTACAAAGAACTGGGCGTATTTCCACAAAACCCCCATTTTGCCGATATCCATATTTTATAGCACCTAAAAACAACACTCAGACGCAGGTTATCTGAAACCAGAATGTACAATTCATACTGGTAAATATCTGAGTCAGAGAGCTGGTGCGCCGTAAAACTGCGCGCTGGTGCATTATGGCCAGTCCGATTTAGCAACAAAGGATTTTATGCACGCCGACTGTCTGACTCAGAAAACCAGCGTCTGACTACCTGACTACCAGCTTGCATCTTGGACGTACCTGACAGGATTTTATTTGAGGTTTCGGCTGTGCAAAACCAAAACAATACCTAAAACTCATTTTAACTAACGATACATATAAAAAATATCGGGACTGCATTTTGGACCTTGGTCGACCCGAAAATTCTTACGAATTTTTGCAAAAATAAAAAAGAATAATCGAGTCATAAAATAAAATAAATGACTTTTTAATTATCCATTATTTTATCCGCATATCAGTTCATAAATAAATCGGAACAATACGATTTCCTATAACAACACTATACAGAATGAGTCAAACCACCCGTACCGGTCGTTTTTTTTTCAAAAACGATTAGTCGTACAGAGTTGTGTCAAAAATCTGTATTATAAAAGCCCTTATGAAGAATTGAATGGTGATATTTTTCCCCCCTGAAAGGTCGGCTAATTAAACAAGTTTTCAATAATTGCAATTGTTTTTTTTTTGTCGGAAAATACTTAGATGTACTCATAGCATATCTAGAAGACCTCAGCAGTGTTTAGAAGTAAATGGAAGAAAGTTTAAACATTTGTGACATTGTTTAATTAGGTAACTCTTTATTATGACATGTTAATTTAATAATTTCAGAGGAACATTACTTAACAGGGGTGGCAGTAACAAAAAAATTGTCCTACAAAACTTGCTTATTTTTTAAAGATCTTTTTAACAATACCACTTTCGACCTATCGTGCCATTTAAAATTCCGGAGTTCTGAACATTCGGGAGCAAACTAATAGGGAAGCCAACCTTTCCGGGGGAAAAAAATATCACCATTCGATTCTTCATTAAGGCTTTTATATTACAGATTTTTGGCACAACTCTCTACGACTAACCGTTTTTGAAAAAAAAAACAGTACGGGTGGTCTGACTCATCCTGTATAAAACTAGACGAGATATCTTGATTCCGGGCGATACGGTTCTGTCGTTTTTCTTTATTATCCAAACAAGACAGCGCAACTAGGGTCTGGCAACCGGAGCCCGAACTAGGAGCGCAAACCCGGCAGGATGCAATCAGCAACTCGATAAGGATTGTTTTATTTGAATATATCAATCAACAAATTTTTGAGAGCGCGAAATTTGAACCTTGTCGTGAGCATCAATTAATCTAGCTACGGTACTGCATTTAGAAAAAAAATCACCCTATCTGATTTCGTGCCAAACATCAGTAAACCAGTAAACAGAGATTATTTAGACGTAAAAAATAATATTCTTTAAATGATACGTGACGCAGTTATTTTTAACCAGACAGGAAATTTGGAATTATAAACTAAATTTTTACTGCACCAAATATCTATATAAATTTTTGACACTCTATATATGAAATTGTAAGGCCATCTTTTTTTTTTTTAAATTATGGCCTGTTTTCAAACTCTGCACGTTTCCATCGATGCTTAAGCTATAACTAAGTATTTAGCTATTCTTAGCAAAATGCACCTTAAGTGTAACCATCACAAAATTTGCGTTATTTAATATATATTTTTTATTACTCATGCAGGAAAAGTGGTATCTTTAGTCTTTACGCATGCTGTTACGGTTGAAAAGTAGCTATTTTCATTTGTGTGCGGATACTTTATTTGTCGCACTGAAATTATTGTTGCCGCACGCAAATTCAGAGAAAAAAACAAAATAATAACGGTGTTAATGTCAACGAAACAAACTGTCATTTGAAGCAGATTTGAGGTTAAAATTTTCGATTATGGACTTTTATTCTTGACAATTTTAACAATTTTAAGTGAATTTTCAACCTTTTAATGATTTAATTTTAATTTTTATTACTTCTAATTTCTTTTTTTAATTCGTAATAAAATTTATATTCGTAATAAAATAGTATGTGCAATCGTGCGGCATTGTCGCACTAGTTGCACAATATACTATTAAGGTTCTCATATTTGTGGACACCTTAAATTTTTAGTGGAACTATACGTTCGTCATTCACGTCTGCCAACTTTGAAGTAAGCAATTTCCTGAGTCTCTACCGGTAGACACCTAAATCATACAACACAATTGTATATACACCGCTTCAAAGTAACTGTCATTGTGCAATTGTTACGGAAGAAAATGAATTTTCCAGAAATGACATTTCGACAAGTTGAGGGCATCACGGAAACCAATTTCACACTTCTACTTATATAAGCAAGGAAACTTGCACAATGGCGCAATATATACAGAGTGTAACGAAAAAACGTTCTCATTTATCTACAAAATAACAAATAGTAGAATGTAATCACGGCGATGCAGTATTTCGTCTTGCGGTATATTTACATTTTTCTATTCGTCCGGGAAAATTAGACTCTGACTCCGAAAAAACTCCGATCAAGTTGGATTTTTATGAAGACCTTTATTTTGGTGAGGATGTGGGTGTTGAAGGATAGGCATATACCGAAAAGTACCTTCAATTTGAACCGTGAAAAAAAGACGGTAAATTCGAGTTTTTGGCAAATATATATCTCGAAGATTACTAACTTTTCGGGGAAAATGGTATTAAAAAATATATAATAGTTTATAAAATTCTACACAGAAAACGTTTGCAGACATTTTTCATAGAATCTACCGTTTTCGAATAAAATTTGTGTTTTTTTTTAAATACTTATTTTCCACATATTTGCATTTGTACAAATAAATATTCAATTAAATTTTGTATGTTTCATTAAGACGTACTGATGCAAAGATTTCAGCCCAGCTTCACCAGGGAACATTTTAGCTTGGTAGAAAAAATAACCGAGTGCAATAAAAATCTCTTATATGTTACTGTTTAGCGCGCACCAATTTAGCTCAGAGATCTTACTTGGTTTGTATTTTCACCAATCCTCTCTTGACATAAAAAAATAATGTCCCTCGGGAATAAAGCGTAATCTTTTAAACAGTAAAATAATATTTCAAATCGGTTGAGTCCTTCCTGGGATTAGCGAGGATAAACAAATAACGTTAATATAATAGAAAGGCTTTTTCACACCTACATTATAATTTTGTTTTTGAAAGCTATGTTGAAGCTTCTAATTAATTAATTTTTAAATCGGAACACGAAAAATTATGAAAATGAGTATTTAACAGGGGTCGGCAACCTGCGGCTCTTTTGATGTAAAGTTGCGGCTCTCGAGTTCCTTACGCAAAAAATAATTATTTTATTATATAAACCCTTAAGAATCGTCCAATCGATCCATGATTGAGCACCATGTCTATCTCTTAGCCATTTCCACTCGCGTCTCACCCGCATCGCCCTACAATACTAAAACGAAAATGTTTAGTGGCTCTTTAAAAACTGGGTAATTTTGTAAATTGTCACTTTTGGTTCTTCGTCTCAAAAGGTTGCCGACCCCTGGCCTATAAGCATCTTCTATATTGTAACGATTTACGAATTTATGAATTTGGCTTTACATTTTTGTTACACACTGTATAACATATTCTGCTACAATTTGTTAGATATACATACGTACCTAGGATATACATATTGCACAATGTAAATGTACATTTCCATGTTGAAATAAAACAGGAATTTTTCATATAACGTTTTGCATATGTACGTAACTGAAAATTTAATTTAATATACAAAAAAGAGACCGGGTTACGCTTTTCACTAACAAAAACAATGTTTTCGTTCAAAGACAAAACAAATCACAGCTTTCATTTTTATTTATCAACTACCATAGGTACTTATCTGAGCCTAGTACGTAGGAATTCATATTTTCAATTTCTCGGGAACAAGAACAAACATTTGTTTAGCTGTGTGGAAATATGGAATTTCCAAAAGCGTCTAGTCAGTTCTAAAAACAGTTATAAATCAAACGTTTACGCTTGCTGAACGGATAGACATCCCGCCTTGTACGCAAAAGGTCGCTAGTTCGATTTCGGTTTTTTACAACAATTCCATATTCCACTTGACATTTTTTTAAATATTGACTTTATTTTTCATTTATGTGATCAAAATAATTTATATAAACCAAGAGTTATTTGTTATGATTTGTGTAATTAATATTTGTCTTATAACCAGCGTTGCCAGACGTCCCGATTTTGGCGGGACGTCCCGATTTTTAAATCAAAATTAAATGTCCCGCGCGGAACAGGCGCAGTCCCGCTTTTCGGGGATAACTTTAAAAGAAGTTAAATCTTCACAGAAATATCATGAATAAGTAATACTTATAAATAATTATTTTCTTATTGTAAGTTGCAATTTGTAACACTCACTCGCCATATTTTTCTAATGAATAAAATTTTTTGATTTTGATTTCTGTGTTTTTTTTTATTATTGTGAAGACGAATAAGACTCAACTGTTTAACGATAGGGTAACTCTGATTTAAAATATTATATTTTTATTAAAATACATTTTCAATGGCTATTTTTGCTATCTATTGTCACGTAAACGTAATTTTAATTCAAATAAAAAGATAAATAGGTATTTGAAAACTTCTGATTATATACTTTTTTTTACTATGTCCCGCTTTCGACGAAAGAATCCCGCTGTTTTCACTCAAAGAGTTCCAAAATCCCGACTTGGCAAAAAAAAACTGGCAACGCTGCTTATAACCCTAGTTATTTAAAAAATTGTTGTTAAGATTTTAATATTTTTTAATTATATACATAATCAATTATCTGAACACGACTGTTTAAAGTCGAAAGCGCTTACATATAATAAAGAATTTAATAAATAATTTTGGAATAGTTTTTCTTTAAGAATTTCAAATTTACAATGGAGTACTAATACAAAACCGACAGGAAAGAGAAAGCGATAAACGCGGTACATGTATTTTTCTTTTTGGCCCGTGTTCCTGTATGTTGTTAAACAAAGGCAGAATGGCTACCGCAATTATCGGTATCTCTTTCTGTCATTTTGTTCGCGCAACCCAGACTGGCTCTATGGTTGATTCTCGGAGGAGAAAAACTTTTTCGCAGTGGAAGAATTTCTCGTGGTATGACGGCGTTTTTTGTTAAGTGAAAAAGAGAGGAGTGCAGGGGGAGCTTCTTAAAAAACGTATGCTGGGGCTAGACGTTCCAAACTTCGGGATTGATGCTCTTGGTACCTTCTAGACGTTTGTGGGATTGGGATTTCCCAATAGAATACAATGAGTGAAGGATTATTTTGTGGAATTTAATAGGGTTAAAATTAATAAGCACAAAGTTCAAACTGTTTATTTTTTACTTAAAAAAATATGAATAGGTGTGCTCAAGAAAAAGTCGTATTTTTGTAACTTCGTGAAAACATGAAAAATTTCCATGCAATTTTTTAAAGATTTCTTTATCAGATCGCGTACGGTTAAAATTATCACCAATGTGTCTAATGAACACAAGTACAAACTCTTTTTTTTTCTTAAAAAAATTGTGAATACATACTTTTCACAGAAAACGAGAGAAAATATTATTTTTTTAGCTTCATGAAAATATGAAAACTTTCCATACAATTTTTTAAAGATTTTTTTATCAGATCGCGTACGGTTAAAATTATCACCAATGTGTCTAATGAACACAAGTACAAACTCTTTTTTTTTTCTTAAAAAAATTGTAAATACATACTTTTCACGGAACACGAGAGAAAATATTATTTTTTGGCTTCATGAAAACATGAAAAATTTCCATACAATTTTTTAAAGATTTTTTTATCAGATCGCGCACGGTTAAAATTATCATTAATGTGTCTAATCAACAGAAGTACAAGAAACTGTTTGTTGTTTTTGTTTTTTGTGAAAAAATCTGTGAATATATTTTGTTGTAAAACGTAGAATATGCATGTTCACAGTTGGAGTGTAATTTTGCAATGTAGCTGTACGGGAATCACACATTATTCCCTTGTTGAAAATTCACAACTGTGAAAAGGCAACACGCAATAGCTAGCACACGATATAAAATTAAATTAAAGAACAATTCCTTCCGGCCGGTTTATCTGACAAAATATAGGTATCTCCTGCACCACTACATACCTAACAGATTTGCTTATGGAATCTCTATAGTTAGACAACGGCTTAGACCAGTGAATCCCAAAGTGGTATAGACGCTGATGACCTCAGTTGTTGAGCGTCTATAATTCACAATCTCTCTCTCCCCAAAATGGTCTGTATCGACCTCCAGGGGTCGACGACAACTCACATGTCCCTTTTTTCTGAATTCCAGTCCTCTTTCACCGAAAATTATGATCATGGTGTCATTCGATTCGGAATGACATCTAGAAACTTTTTGAAAAAATTAAGTGGGGGACGAAAAAATTGCAAAAGTAACAGACATTTTATTAAAAGAAAAAAAAATTCGTTGTCTGTAAAGTCGTTTTACGGACGATAGTTTTACGTGATAACGTATTCCGCTCGAATAATACATAACCTAAATTTTAGTAGCTGTCAAACTTGGGCCGATCGTGCGCGGAACGTGACACATTTCGGAACGTGACACTTTTTCGTGCATGCAGCCGGTGTTTCATCAATTTATTTCATCAATTTATAAGACGTTATCACGTCAAAAAAAGAGGTTTGGTTTTTAGCGAAAATCTCGTAATCTATTGCCGATATCTGAAATCACAAAAAATATTCTGAAACAGCAGGAAATTTCGTACAAAAAAGTCCATCTCCCGGAACTACACCATCAATCCAACAATATTTCTAATTTTATTTTAGAGGTGAAAATAGGGCTAAAAAAATTATTTTGCTATTTTTTATACGAGAATATTAAAAATTATATATAAAAAAAAATTTTTAGCGCTATTATCCCCTCTAAATTAAAATTAGAAATAATGGTGGTAGTTTCGGGACATTTCCTGATCTTTCAGAATATTTTTTTGTGATTTCAGATATCTGCAATAGTTTTTGAGATATTCGCCAAAAACAAAACCCCTTTTACTAAAATGTTTATAACTTTAGCAAACACTAAACTTTAGTGTTCGTTAAAGATGAAAGCATAGCTCCCGAAATGTACATCCACTAATAAAACTGTTGTGGTAAGAAGTAACTAATCTTTATTTTTTATTTTTGTTTCAACCACAGTGCTCTTAAAATTTGTATAAGGTTATTCAACTATAATATTCTATAAGCAAAGTTACCATCTACTTCAACACTCTAATACCAGTCTGCAGTCAAAACAAAGTTGGCAATTTTATTGTGCCGATTCACAAAAGCTAACAATTTACCTCCCGCATCAAAATTGTTTTGTTTACGCATAATTTAGTTTAAGAGGCGGCTATTCGCGATGAGAAAAGAAGAAATTGGTGCAAATGAAGAAGCAACTGGATTTTTTCTTAAGACCAGAAAACTTTTAAACTTTTAAAATTGTCTAAAAGCAATCAGTAAAGTTTATACAATGGCCGAAATTAATTAAAATAAGTTAATTATTTGTTTGAAATTTCTCAAATTAACTTTTTCGACTAATCTTATACAATGTGAAAAAAAAAATTATTATAGGAGATGTATTAATATAGATACAAAAATATTTTCTATATTGGCCAATTAATATGTTATTTGTTTATTAGTCAGATTCATCTCAATAAATATTTGTATGGTTAATATAAAGTTCACATCGTTAACAATTTTTTTTATCAAAAATCGATATTTTACTGCTAGCAAGTTGACAACTTTATATCTTGTTCTATTTTATGTGACAGACAAGTAGCCAATTCGTTGGTGAAAACTGCCCCCCCCCCCCAATCACTGTATCTGCACAGCGAACATCGCGCCATAGTAATTTATATTGAAATTAGTTCTGCAAACAATATCCAGCTTACAAACAGGTAAAATGTCACGTGGCTTGTATATAAAGTGTCATTTATCATTATTACATAATAATGTAACATGGAAGAGGAAGGTTGGCTATACAAAGTAGTAACACACTTAGGGTCAAGTTAAATATATGAGCTCATTTTGGACACATTTTTAACCAAATATTTGTGTAATGTTTAATGGATTTGTCTCATATGATCTTAGTTGTCGCCCGTCTATATTTGTCGCTATCGCCTTGTCTCGTTAACATATCGTTGACTGTTCAGTTAGCTAATAAAATAAAATCCGAGAGTTCTTAAACAAAAAAATAAATAAAATATTTAGCACACCGTTGCTTACAAAAAACATATTTTAGTAAAATCGAATCAGTGGTTCTGGAGTTACAAGCGTACTAACGGATAGACGGACATGCAAAGAGATGTAGTTTTTTGAGATATTTATGGATTTTTATTTATTATTGTTTTGTTTATACTTCTCCTCAAGAGGCTGTGAAAAATTCCCCGTAACAACTAATGATGTGGAGAGGAAAATTTTCCATTATGTTTTTCCAGAAAATTTTCAATGTTACAAAGGCAATTTTTTAGTGAATTTTTTATAGAACACAATTAAACTTTCCATACTTTGTTTTATTAGTCAATTTCTGTACCATTTACAGGTTATAGTTCTAACTTTGTAATCACATGAATAAAATTAAGTTTGATTTTGTTTTACTTAAGATTTATCCTATTCCATAATAAAAGAGCACACAGAAAATGAATTACCCCTTTCTGTTGTTATTTGATAGTAATGGGGTAGTGACAGAGGCCAGAAGATGACACCACTGTACTGACTGCTGCAGTTATAATAGGAGTTCCCCTCATGTAAACAGCACTAGATTATTGTTTTTTGTTGGAAGGGAAAAACTCAAAAGAGCATCACATCCAGAGCTGATGAAAACACTCGTTTTGTTTACTTGCATAGCCTCTAGTGATCAACACCTTATTAATTTAGTTGGTTAGAAAATTCTCAGTTTCAAAATTTTACAGAAAAACCACAACTCTAGAAACAACAAAGGGAAGTCTCAATGATGTCTCGTTCGTATCGATATTTTTGGGTAGATATAATTTTTAGTCGTCTTAACTCTGTTTCTATGGCCTATGTGCAAGGAGGAAGAGTTACAAATGCGAGCGTTTGTTGTGAGCACTAGGGGAAACTTCAAACTCAAATTTTTCGTATGTCAGTGAGCCATGTTTAATAAAAGTGTAAATAATTACAATTTTATGAAGTTTTTTAATTACAAAGGAAACATGGGCAAAATTAAGCGATTCGGAAATGCTTGTTAAGTTCCAGGCTGTTGCGCTGATGGCGAAATAAATGAAGGCCATAATTTGATGTTCTGCTGTCAGTGTAAACAAATTAATTATTTATATATTGTACTTCATAATTGATAAATAATTCTCACGTATCTTTTATGTTATGCTATTTATATAATAGTTTACTATTTGAATTTTATGGTATATAAAATTAACATCAATTTTATCTATTACATTTTTTTTTGACACATCATGGCCAACTAAAATTTTTGACTTATAACCTGTCCATAAAAAATTAGTTCAATAAATTCTCTATTACCCACTAGCGGCGCTAGTAGGCTTGTGCACACAGCCTACACTCGTTACGTCGCGGTCTCAATTCGTCACTCCTAATGTCGGTGACGTCTCGGATATCGTCGAGACTAAAAACCGACAAAGTTTCGGCTTAAACAAAATATTTATTTTATTTATAGTACAGACCTGCATTATGAAAATTAAAAAGCACGTTGCACCAGTTTGAACGCTGTGCACTTGATAAAACGTAACTGCAGCTAATTTAGCAAAATTTACAATTCCCATGCAACAGAGACCCAACTTGCAGAGGGCGTACTGACGACAGAACCGTGTTGATTGCTAACTACCGCATATCGAGTGCGGTGACGAAACAAAATATTAGAGTAGGTACTAACTGCCAAACTGGCTTCGCTCGGGTCAAGTTCTGCGCGAATACCATCTTAAAATTGCAGCTAGAGTGTGATATTTAGAATGAACCTTCAAGATGAACATAGGCTATGGGCTATGTGCAGGGAGGCGGAGTTACAAATTTTTCGATGCTAGTGGTGAGCACTACGGGAAACTTCAAACTCAAATTTTCTGTATGTCAGCGAGCAATGTTTATTAAAAGTGAAAGTAGTTATAATTTTATATAACGTTTTTTAATTACAAAGAAAACATACGAAAACTAAGCTATCTGGAAATGCTTGTTGTGTTCCGGGCTGTTGCGCTGATGGCGATTTAAGTAAAATAAAGACAATTGACGCCCTAATTGACGTTCCGCTGTCAGTGTAAACAAATTAACATCAGTTTTCTTTATTACATTTTTTTTTTTTTGGCACATCATGGTCAACTAAAGTTTTTGACTTATCACCTTAGAAACATGTCGCGATTTCCATAAACAGTGAGTTCAATATTTCTCTATTACTCACTAGCGGCGCTAATAGGCTTCATGCACACAGCCTATTATTATATTACCGCGTTACAATAAAAGCGCTGTTCGTGCAGGAGATCAATTTTGTAAGTCGACGAATAAGCGGTAGCAATCTACAAATTCGGGCGAGGCCAGACCGGACCACTCGTAAAATATAAAGAAAGAAGACGCTTAATAATGTACAAACCACGTATTGCAATACCACTAAAAAGTAAAAAATAAAAAAAATGAAATTAAGAGATCCAAAACGCTGACTTTCATTAAAGCTTGAATTAATTCTTTCTTGGCCCTCGTTAACTTTAACTGTTTTATCTTTCACAGTTCATAAACCGTGATATCGCGACCTCAGTCAACAGACTATAGAACTAAATGCACACGTATCTTAGATGCTATAATGTGGGCTCGTGATATACGAGCCGTATATTTAGCCTGCCTTTTGCTCGGGATGCAACTGCATCGTGCAGATATGCACACTGCACACTGAGCTATGCTCTCTGCACCTTTGCATCAGCTATCTACAAATGAACCAAAACTTGTAGGCTATGCTGTCGCCAAGTACATAGACTTAAGGCCGCTGCACACGAGGCTAGAAAAGATGCTAGATTTGCCTACTAGTTTTCTAGCGCTGGTTTTCTTGATTGCTGTTAGGTGCGCGCTTCACACGAGACTATTTTTCAAGCTTGATTTGTGGATAGATCGCGCAGTGACAGTTCGAATATAAATACAGAGCAAAACGTGTCTGTTGTGTGACTCTGAACAGAATGCGACACCATGTTGGTTTGTGGGTGTTTGTTCAAGTACCCTCGTGACAAGATATTGCTTCCTGCTTGGTTCTTGCTCATACCTAACAGCAAATCTCTTTGTATTAAGCTTAGCAGAACTCCTAGCAGCGTGTCTAGCAACATTTCTAGCTTTGTGTGCAGCGGCCTTTAGGAATAAACGAATGATTTTATTAATTGAACGGTTGCTATTCGAACGGTTTTAATAATCGAATAATTCGTTTGAAATGATTCATTCGCATGATAAATCATAATAATTATAGGAGGTGTGTTGGCACTGTGCGTGAATAAGATAAAAGATGTAAGTAATCGTATTGAATACTGTGCAACGCATTAGTATGTTCAGTAGTTAGGTACTATGCGGTGAAAACACAATTTATTCGATCTGTCTATGCATTCATGCATGCAATCGTGCATTAACATAATTTCGTTTTCGACAGTGAAACTTGAGAGAGTCACCTGCATTATAGAACAGAGAAGGACCAAATACATAAATAATCATATTCAATACTTTGAAATGCAGTGAGTATGCCAGCTGATCAAAACCTGAGAGTACATGGAGCTTGTATTGAAAGTCGTAATTCGTAGGTATTAAAATCATTCGAATGATTTTGAATAACCTTTTTTCACTCAAAATATCTCGTTTCCACTCATAATAAACTTTTTTTTTCCCTCTGTTTAGATAGATAGATATAAAAAGATTGTACATTATAGACGCTCAACAATTGAGTTTATAATTTCACTTTTTAAAAGCCTACATCTTGGTGAGTCATATTTTGTTAGGCATCTAATTTTTAACCAGATTTAAAAAAGAGGTTAATCATAATATGACATCTTTATTTATATTTTTTCAAGTTTGTTCAGCTTTACCTTCTCGAATGGTTAACCGATTTGAATGACTTTGTAATCAGAAAGATGCCGCAACGATTCCATAAAAAATTTACTTAGACCGACCTAAACTTTTAAGATACCTGGTTTAACAAAACAGTAAACTGCAGAGTTTCGTGTTTTATTAAACCATATTTTAAAAGTTTCTTGGTGGTGAAACCAGACAAACATTCTGAACATTCTGACAGATAATACAAAGAGACTGCAATCTAGTTTTAAAAAAGTGGCACCCAGTGTGGTCACCAGATTGTACCCTATATTTTTTTTCAAAAAATTCACAATAAGCAATTTTGCCTTTTGGTCTCCGATGCATTTTACTGTAATACAGTCGCTTTAATGAAATTTACTAAACCATAAAATCTCATATTTTCATACAAGGTCATTCTCTAGGTCGCACGTTCTTTGCTTGTAAATTCATTCAGTTTTATAATATGTACCAATATAAAATCTCTATGGAGAAAAATAAATAGAAAAAAATCTCGTCTTCTGAATGGAGAGATATTATGTAATTCCGCAAGGCTACTAGTGTCGAAAACCTTTTTTTTAATCGGTTAAAAACGACTGAACCGATTTTTATAAAAATTATATCAATACCTACTCTTTCATACCATGTTTGAAAATTATTCTATCAACTATTCGGTTAGTATAGTGATCTAAAGGTCCCTGCACAAGAGGCTGGAAACACTGCTAGGATTTCTGCTGGCTACAAGACTTGAAATGACGTCACTGCTAGCTTAGAAGATGAATTTTAAAATGAGAACAGGGGCTATTTTTCTTGCTAGGTCATCTGCTTGCACTGAGCAAGAACCAATCAGGAAGCAGTATCTTGTCACGCGGGCGATATGAACAAACGCCCACAAACCAACATGGCGTCATTCTACTCAAACATCAGACACGTTCTGCTTTACGTTTATTTGAACTATCACTGCGCGTGCACCACAAAACAAGCTTGAAAAGACGTCTCGTGTGAAGCGATCAAAAAAGCCAGCACTAGAAAACTATAGTAGTCAAATCTGACAAGGAATCTAGCGGCAAATCCAGCCTCGTGTGCAGCGACCTTAAGTCTACAATCTAATTGAAATCCTTATTGACGCAAGCGCTGTAATTTTAAAAAGAGACAGCAGTAGTATGATCTGTCTCTATTCTACGGGAGACCTGACGTATCTAGTGAAGGCAAAGTGTTCTCCGAACGATTTCTTGAAAACTGAGGATACCCCCGCCATCGAAGTTTACCGACCTGTATACACGAGCGTGTAGAGAATGCATTTGTCTGCATTCAAGGATAATTCATATTTCATTTCTGTTCGGCAATAATATAAAACGTTTTTATTTAAATAATACCCGCAGCGAAATATACAAAAATAAACAACGTTCATATGACAATTTATTGCATTTTCTTATTACCAAATTTGTTTTCTTCATTTAATAAGATGTTGGTGTACAGATAGTTCCTTTTTCTTAGTGTAGTTTAATTTAATATTTGAATTACTTTTATAATTTGCAATTTTTTTTTAAATAGAATCTAAACAGATTCAGCTCTTTATTTGAGAAATACCTAATTAATAAATGTTTAACATTTTGTGATTTCAAAAATCACAGTATGTGCATTCGTCGAGCGTCTATAATCTATAATCTCTCTATCTCTCGCTAATAATCATGCGACTCCGATTTTTTTTAATCTACATAAAAAAAGATGATATTAGACATAGGTATATTTTTTTTTCTCAAGGGGTTAACCGATTTGAAAATTTTCGACGGAATGGTCACACACAAGTTTTATTAAAATCGGTCTAGACCAGGGGTCGGCAACCTGTGGCTCGCGAGCCGCATGCGGCTCTTTTGATGTAAAGTTGCGGCTCTCTAGTTTCATACGCAAAAAATAATTATTTTATTATATAAACCCTTAAAAAATCGTCCAATCGATCCATGATTGAGCACCATGTCTATCTCTCAGCCATTTCCACTCGCGTCTCAACCGCACCACTCTCGTCGCGACGTGTCGTCCTCGGATATATATATTATTCCTATATAAGCAAATACTATAATACTGAAACGAAAATGTTTAGTGGCTCTTTAAAAACTGGGAAATTTCGTAAATTGTAACTTTTGGCTCTTCCGTCTCAAAAGGTTGCCGACCCCTGGTCTAGACACTTTTAACTGACTTCAAAAAAGTAGGTAATTTTTATCAAATCTCCAACGTTTGTGAATCGATTGTGATGGGCCCTTAAAGTGTTAATTTAAGTAAAAAATTTGTGCTCTGCTAGCAAGCTCTTTTCAACCATATACCCCATAAGCATAATTAGAATTAAAAGCGTTTTTCTTCCAGTTTACTTAAAAAATTGTATAGCTTTAATACGATTTTCGTCTTTTGTGTTTCGTTGGACCCTACGATACGATACCTTAAAAACGATTTAAGACACCCAAAACAAGAAAAGAACAACAAAGGGAAATACTAAAATTAAGAATAGTGCAATGTATATCTTGAAACTGGGTGTTCTTCTTAGAGGTTTATTGCAGTGTTAACTAAGACCATACTTAACTAATGCCGAAAACCGTAACAGTCCACCAGCAGCAAACAATGACTGACTAACACGCTAGCTGTACACGAATATGCATTAAAATTGTCTATACGAAGAATTGTGATGACTGTCCAACGTACAACCGATTTATAACTGTACTAGCCGTTACCCGCGATTTCCACGCGAGTGAGATGAAAACACTAGTGGAGGCATCGACTCCACCGTATTGGCGGAAACAGTAGTCAGTTTTGAACAAAGATTTTTTTCATGTACCCGTACTTCCACCATGAAATTACTGTACTTCCACCATAAAATTACTGTACTTCTACCATGTACTCAAATTCGGGGTTTTTATTTTTTATGATAATAAAATATAGGCTATAATGCTCAGGGATAGTGTAGCGTTATATTAGTGAAAGAATTTTCAGAATCAAACAAACATACATACAAATTTTGTCTCTATATAATAATAGTACAGATAAACTTAATAGAAATGAAACTTCTGTACTGAGAGTAAGTTCGTAAGTCGATGAGACGATAAAAGCAACACGACAGAGTTAGATTGACAAAGAAAGACATAGAGCACAAACAATAAACGTCCGTTCGTCCGTCTGTCTGTCTGTCAGCGGGCTGTATCTCATGAGCCGTAATAGATAGAGAGTTGAAATTTTCACAGAGTTTGTATTTCCATTGTCGCTATAACAACAAATAATGAAAACACAAGATGGCGAATTTCAAAATGGCTGCCATGCAAATTAGAAAAAATCTTCGATTAAGCTGATATTAAGCAGGCGTGTTACGTCTTATTTAAAATATACGAAAATGAAAGAAAAAAAGATGGTGAATAACAAAATGGCCGCCTTACAAATTTTTAAAAAATCTTCGATTAAGCTGATATCGGACATGCGTGTTTAGTCCTATTAAAATTACACGAGAATAAAAAATAAAATCAAGACGACAAATTTCAAAATGGCCGCCATGTAAATTAAAAAAAAATCTCCGATTAAGCGGGTATTGATCATGCGTGTATTAAGTACATAGTGTTATAATATCTTGTACGATGCAAGGTACGGAACCCTTCGTGTGCGAGTCCAGCTCGCACTTGACCGTTTTTTTACTTAGCTGCGGCGCAGCAAAAAGAGGGTTATGTGGTTCGAATTCTATGTATTTATATCTTTGTTCCCTGATATATTTTCACGAACTTGTAAGCAATACCAATTATTTTGATTTAACCGTATATATCGTACCTACATAATTTATACATATGTATTTAGTGCATACAATTTCCGTATCTACAGAATATCAATCTTAATACAGTATCTACTACAATAGTACATACAAGAGTAGTGATTAGCGAAACAGTATTTTTCTAGTAACAAATTTTCCTGTTTATTAAAAAGAACCTGTTGGAAATAACTCTCAGAAAGTTTGATTCCTTTGTTGTAATTTTGAAAAGAAACAAAAAAATATATATATTTCCATTTATTGCATTGCCCTTCCTTCAATCCATTGAAATAATGGAAGGAAAACCGATCACTTTAATCAACTGTTCATTTTGTAAGAACAAGTTCGTTAATAAATTGTTCTGTAACAACCTGCTTTCCTTCAAAAACCGGTTCCTTAAGAGCTTTCTAGAACCAGTTTCTTAAGATCTTTTCTGTTCAAATATTGTTCCTTTAAGAACTGTGTTGAAGAGTTGGATCTTTAAAATCCGATCCTTTAAGTTTAAACCCAAGTCTTGGAGATCCGGTTTAGCAACATAAATTTGAAAACTGTTATTCAAGAACCGGTTCTTTTCCTGCTACTGTTATTTCGTTCCATCACTAAATAATACATAGGTATCTGATTCGGTGCAGCTGTGGTAATTTGGTTGGATGGCTGGTTTTTGAGCATCAACTTTATTCCGCGGACTGTGAAGAACAAAATCAACAACCGTGTAGGTGAATGCATATATAAAACACGAATATGTTTGTGTGTGTTTGTGCGCTAAGTGAAAGGCATCCGGGATACTCAACGTAAGCTGTTAACTAACAAAATACATTACATTGATGTATACTGGGTGTTAACTGTTGATTTGCTTCATCTACATCTTTCTGCAGATGTACAGTGGATTACCTTTAAACGCGTTCAACCCTATTTACTCGAAATTACGTCATGCGCAGTCCCAAAACTTGGTTTCAATCCACTCATCCGTATCTGATTCAGAGACGAACAGAGTTTTTGAAGTAAAAATTCTTTACACACGCTTGACTTGGGGAGTAAGCTGGTAAATGCGTGACGAGAGATTTACGGAAACTGTGGCAGGAAGAAGTTTTACTTCAGTCGTGTGGTCTATAGCACACTCTCTTTTTTCAAGAAATATGTTTTTTACACCGCAAAAAGTGGATTTTTGTATTTTGATCTACATAAATTAGTATGATTCCCACTAGTGAAATGGTAAAATACATAATTTATTGTTTATTGTATTTAACTTAGATACACAAAGGTAATTTAGGATCGAAATAGGTTACTCTCTAAGCCTGAATTAGTGAAATTATCACTAATTGTGTAAGTGTAGCTGTATTCACTTGATAATCAGTGATTTTCACAACAAATAAATGAATTTTCACTAATAAATTGACTCTCTAAAACTGAAATAGTGAAAATGTCACTATTTGAAATAGTGACTTCTGATTCACTTACGGAATAGTGAATTCAAGTAAAATTCACTGTCAGAATAATGAACTACTAGTTAAAGTAACGAATCATGAATGAAGATTTAAAAAAATCTGTAATCAAAAAATTGTTGATGTCAGATGACATTTAATGATCACTTATAATAATTAGTGAATTTTTATATTCACTAATTCATATAGTGAGTATTCACTAATTCTACGTGGTACGATTCTTGCATTGAATATGCACTTGTAATTAGTGAAAAATCACTGATTCATATTTAGAGACTGTCTATACCAGCGCTGAGCAATCTCGGCCCTTTAAGCTCTTAGGAGCTCTCCAGGTAGCTCCCATAAGCGAGTTAAAGTGAGTGAGAGAGGCACATAACTTTTCGTAAATTTACCTGTGCGTAACGAACAATAGAAAAACCCTTGGTACAATAGAGATTAGTGCTGGTCGCTCTTCAGAAGTCATATAGGTTGCCCAACGATGCTCTATACCAGGGGCGGGCAAATCTTTTGATCGCCGGGCCACATAGCTGATGAAAATTTGACCGCGGGCCAATAATTTGCAGAGCAAAAAAAAAGTCCTCACATTCTATTTCCGCATTTCGAGAGCAAAAGAAAAGGTCCTCACATTCTATTTTTTCGTCTGTTCTGGCCCTTGCTTTTTCTTTACTATTTTTCTAAAATTTATAAAATGCTTCGCGGGCCGGACAAAATTGTGCTGCGGGCCGGATTCGGCCCGCAGGCAGCCATTTGCCCAGGCCTGCTCTATACTAATATTATAAAGAGGTAAAGTTTGTAAATCTTGATTTAAAACCTAATCTCCGAAACTACTCATCCGATTTTGAAATTTTTTGCCCCAATATTTAGAATCGAGGATTGAAATAGGCTATATAATATTATCGGGTTAAAATAAAACCGCTTTTCGTGGAGACCGATAACGTGAATCGATGAAAGAACGGTGGAATCTAAAAAATTCGGAAGAAGCCGGACCGGGCAGCTAGTTTTAGAATAGAATATGAAATGGAACACATGTATGTATAAAGAATATGGTTCGGGAATTCTATGCGGTAGACTAAAGTGACTAGACAATGTATACGGACAGTGTACAAACATGTATTACATCTAACCTACCTATCATAGAAAAGACAAAATATAATATCAAGGAGACCGTTAATACCAATCTCTCCAAGTCTATATTTTTGCTCAGTACTCAGTCAGCCGTAAAGATGTGTATAGGCTTATAAATAAGTGAAAGAAGGTTTTAATACTTATATGTTTTCTTTATACTTCGATCGAAGGTACGTAGGTACTTCCGGCATCAACTTTAAGGCAGAAAGTCTAACATTTATGCATTGGTGGGATTACACGCACTGATGCCGGAAGTACGAACTTTCGACCGAGGTATGAACAAAATTAGTTATCATGTACACGGCTCCACGAGACTGCCGCTACTACCTCCAGTCAATAGTCGCGAAGAACTGTCATTCGTTTTTTACGTATAATCTCAAAGCTGCTTACTTGGAATTTATCTAATAAGCGTACTTTAGACAAAGGTATGAAGCAAAATAGTATACGCCACACGGGCAGAAGGTTTGGAGCCTTGAACTGCGCGTCATGATGCCCGAGGCGAGCCGAGTTACCAGTTCTCCAGTCTAGATAACACCGCCGGTATTGAATTTACATCTTTTTCAAAACTAACTTTAGTTTGTCGTGTCCAATGTCCATGATTACTTAGATTAGATTAGATTTATATGAGGTGATAAGACACTTGATATCTCACAAACACTGCGACCTAAAAGATCTATTGTGCATCCTCTAATAGTATTATTCCCAGTCTGGTAGAATGATTTTTACGAACCTTATTACCTTACTGGGGGCTGCTCTCCATAATATGTCCTCAGGCTTTGGAAAAGGCCTTTTGGAGAGCACTGCTTCACATTCACATAGGATGTGTTCAGCAGTTTCTTTTGCTTCTTTACAGAAGCGACAGTTATCATTTTGGGCTTTACCCATTTTTGAGAGATGGTATCTCAGAGGGCAGTGGCCTGTAAGGAGTCCTGTCAGTATTCTCAGTTTTACTTTGCTGAGCATAAGGAGTTCTTTAGTCGTTTTGGTATTGTGCGAAAAAAATCTCTTTGATTGTCTCAGTCCTAAGACAGACTTTCAACGAGAGGCCTTCTTCTCGTCCTCCCATTTGCAAACTCTTTTCGTCCTCCCATTTGCGAACCTCTAAGTTGACATGGCTCGAAATAAAAACGTACCAATTTAGAACTGACCCAAAATTTTTCAAAGTCTTCTTTTCCTGCATCGCGCGACTTGAAGAAACATTTTTGTACTTAATAATTATTCTTGCAGATCGAACAATCAACAATAACGCTGTTTCCACTAAGCTTGAAATGCTTCGAGTATATCTTCTACTTGAATCAAGAACTTTTGCTACCAGAACCGTATTCAATTTACATTTTTTAATTTTCTAGAGCCTTATTCGACTCAATTACAGTCGAGTTGCTCTGCCGACATTGTGTTCTGTTGTGTACTTGTCTATGATGATGGTACACATGTCGTTGTTATGCATGAATGTTCCATGTTCAAGCTACATGACGCTACGCGATGTGCTTGCGAATACTATCTCTATTCATTGAGACGTTGTTCCACAAAGTGTACCACCATCACTTCCATCCACGTGTTATGTTTTACGAAAAATAGCAACACAATTCCGAATATCAGATGAGCTCTAACACGGATTATAATGAAGCTCTCCGTTACTACCTCGCTTAGATGCATTTCAAAATCAGTATAAACTTTGGCATTCACGTTAGTTTATATAGAAGTGCAATCCGCATAAATACGTCAAATTTCAACTCTTCAGTGCATTTGGTGGATTTTTAACTCTGTGATTCACTTGCGAATCATTTTGTGAATGCACAAATTTCGGTAACAAAGGAATCGCTTGCGTCTACATAGTAAGATACAACTTTAAATACACAAATAATGTACGTACATTTCCCTTAGATGAATGCCAATTCCAAATATGTGTATAAAATGCTTGACATAGTATGCTAACATACGTTGAATGGGCACACAAGTGCGATAAACGTCACACATCGACAACGTTGGCTTAGACGCCACATAACGTGGAGCCACACACATGGTCCGCCTGGCCAAATACGTTGCAAGGTCGACCAATGACGGATTTGTGTGGCCGCTTCACTAGTGGCAATGATCGTCAAATGTTGGAAGGTATTGGAAGACTGGTCGAAGAGAACGACCGGCATTCACCAGGTTCCAACCCGAATCAAAAGGAGACGACATCTTTGACAATCATCCAATGAGTCTTGACTCACATTGGTCGAAGGTATTAGATATTAGTGAAATACTAACACAAAAAGTGTTTTATTTTAATAAAAATGTTTTAAAAGCTGTGTTACCTATTACTTATACACATCTGTGTGTACATAGTTTTGACATTGTTTCGTCGAGTATTACAAAAACAATATATCAAGAATCAAAATCTTCATAATTGAGGGTTGATGAAATGATTATTGAGAGGTATTAATAATTATTGTATAGTGTTAATAGGGGTCATTCAAGTATTACGTAAGTACCAAAGTAGGGGAGGGGGTCTTTTTTGCTTAGCTTATTTTTGATGACATGGGGGAGGGAGGGTCTAGATGGTGATTACGTCAGCAATATTTATTTATTTACTTTTTCTGATTTTTCTGCAAAATTTAATGAATTATAATATATGGCAACCCTACTTGTCTATGCTCGAAAGCGAAAAACATGTTCAATAGAGCTGTAAAAGTAACGAGAAATTGTGTACCCGTATGTATTCGTTACTTAAAGAATCGTTACGTTACTCGTTACTTTTCATACGGCATACAATCGTGTACTAACAGCATCAAGCAAGTATTATCGCATCGAGGGGCGTCGTATACGTGATACGGTATGACTTCGTTCGAATAACGTATAGCCGCATCAAACGAGTCGAACTGACATGGATACGACAAATGCGAGTAATGAAATGAATTTGTAAGTAACGATTTGATACTTCGAGTCAGACTATGTACCCGTTACTCAGTAACGAATACATACGGTTTGTTACAACTCTAATGTTCAAGGATTCCCAAAAAAAAAATCTTTTTAAAATTTAATTATATCAAATTGGTGCTGACCTCGAAACTTTGTTATTTTACCCTATTTAATGACCCTTTTTTGAAGGAGGTTACATTTAAACAAAAAAAATGTTTTTGAGTTTTTAGTGTCTAATGAAACCGAAGGGCAACGTTCAAGCCGACAATAATTACTTGAAAACTTGAACAGCTTTAAAAAAATATATACCAGTGTTTATGTAAACATAGGAGAGGGGTAAGAGCTTACTTTTGCTGACATGGAGGATGAGGGGAGTCAAAAATAACTAAAAATCTGCTTACATAATACTTAAATGGCCCCATATATATTACCAACTGTAAAATAATTGAGCGAGTGGATAACCTTGAAGAATTTTCTGGAAGCAAATATTCGCCAAGGAATATTGGCCGCGGGTGCTTCATTGAAGTAAGGGGAAACAAACATTAGAATTGGACCACGCATAACATGCGTGTGGCTCAGGCTTAGCCGCTTAAAGCCAGGAACGTTGTCCACACCTATATACGAGTAGTAATAATGGACAATTCATTAACGGAGAAACAGACCATACAAATAATCTAAACAGCAGTCGATTATATTTGTCCTAGCATATACTGCTCGCTGTTACATTTATCGCGTTCGTTCTATGGCCCGGTTGCACTCACATCTGAAGTCTGAACAGATTGAACAAATCACAGTTTATGCCATGAACTAAATATATAATATGCGTCTATATAACGTATATAATATTATGGAACACAGCAGCAGTCACGAGTAAAACTTTTTGAAATCTCATTTCATCAAAGTAGCGAACTTGGAGTCTCTTCCAGATTACATATAGTCCACATGGTGGCATCATATAGCATGACGACGAAAACTCGTCTTTGCAGTTTGCCTGCTTTTGTTTTAAAAGAATGTTCCTTTAGTTAGAATTTCCAGCTGGTGTACACCTCATACCTCCGAACATATTAGAATGTGATCTGACAGTTTAGATGATCATGTTAAACGAGTACATTCTAACTTATGAGATTTAGTTTCATTTTGTTTTCGAGAAACGTAGGAAAAATATTACGTGGAGGAGTATATTCTTTCTTGAGAAGGAGGATGTATACAGATGATTTCAAAGTTTTCACGAATAATAACTATTAATACGTTCCAATTTATAATTTTAGTGTTTGCATATTTGATGTCATTCATTTGTTTTTTATAAACATAACAGTTATTTGTTTTTAAATATTTATTTATGTTTCCCCAGGGTGTTTTCTAAGCATAAACATTAAACATACACAACAGTAACGGGACTTCTGGTTGTGGATTCATTTTTTGCGTATTTTATATTACCATTCTAAAACTGTAGCCAGAGTGCCCGTCGGCAAAAATTTTATTGATACATACTCTCCCCAAACTTTGTATATGGCTTCATTAGGCCTAGTCTGACACCTATTTCCTCTATGACTTTTCTTGATTTTGGGGCGTTTTCCCTCTAAACTTTCCGAAAGATGTCGTTTTGACGACATGTAAAAATTTATAGATACTGTTTATTTTTTTAATTGGATAGCTTAAAAACTTCAACCAAAACGCTAAAATAATGTTCTCTGACAAATAACATGAACCATTTAAAATGTCTGACACCTC
This sequence comes from Xanthostigma xanthostigma, assembly GCA_963575645.1. Taxonomy (NCBI): domain Eukaryota; kingdom Metazoa; phylum Arthropoda; class Insecta; order Raphidioptera; family Raphidiidae; genus Xanthostigma; species Xanthostigma xanthostigma. The sequence continues at coordinate 37,974,733 of OY754470.1, forward strand.
GAATATTCGAGTTGTCAGACGTTTTAAATGGTTCATGTTATTTGTCAGAGAACATTATTTTAGCGTTTTGGTTGAAGTTTTTAATTGTTAAAAAACTGTTGTACTAATCTAGTAAATTAAATAAGTCCCACAATCCCGTGATCCCTGAAAACAGAACAGGCTGTTCAAAATATCGGTTTTTCTCAGAAATTCTATAACTTATAACAAACATTTTGGTTGTGTTCTTCAAATTATAATTTGTAAAAATAAATGTATCAGCTAAAACTTTGACATAAAAAATCTAGAAACAATGATCGGTTTAAAAAGTTATACTTTTAAAAAATAATCCAATGAGTTCTTAAGCGTAGCGACACAAATAGACTACGAGATTAAATAAGCCCACTTGAAACTTGATAGTATTATAAGTTTGAACATTATAGAACGTTTGGCTTGGGGATGAGCCGCTGAGCCGGAATTCGTCGGACGGCTGTAGTCACTGAACATTAGCGCCAGCAGTCGGAAAACCCGAGAACTGTTACCGTAAACAAGCTTGTGGTACACGGTACAATATACAAAGAGCGCTGACAATCGAAAGAGAAACCACGTATTGATTAAACATACTTTAAAGCAACCTCACACGGAGCAACTTAAAAGAAATTCAACAGTGATACGATATTTCTTCGTTATTACTTCCTAGTTAAAGCAGTGGTGACCCACCAATGGGGAAATATGAAAACAATCTCTCAGCGATCCACCTATAGTCATATTCATCGAACACTATTAAAGATAGAAATTACTAATCTTGGAACTTTATTCGTAACAATAAAATTTACTTTCAATTCAGCAACCAAATTGTCAGGTAAAATTGTTAGCTGAAGAATAAATTCACACTGCATTATACTCCTTGGTATTTTCGTTGAATATTGTGACGTTCACCCAAAAATCCGACCGATGGCGTTAGTGTAAACGTCAAAGAAAAAGTTTCATTAAAATAATAATGTTTTATCCTAACCCAATTGCACACAAAACTTTCACTAACTTTAATGTTTTACAACTATACACTTCACAAAAGGTTAATAAACACATAAATAAATTCACAAGAGCACACTGTAGATATAATACTCCACGTTGATAGGTTAGGTATTATGATCTACATGGCGGCCAAGGCCATTATTATTTTCTCAGACGAATAAATATTTATGCCCGAGAATTTGAACAGAATAGATTAATACCTGCAGTAAACATAATTATGCTTGGTGAATTGAATTGTTACTATTTATTCGGAAGAATGAAACAAATGAACCGAATAAATAACTACTTACATTCGGTGACTTTAATAATTGATTTTGCTTTAATAATTGCTTTTGTGTCGACTCGTAATGAAATTAAGTGGATTCCTAACAAATAAGACGGTTCGTCTTATTTGTTAAGTATCCACTTAATTTCATTGCTTTTTGGATTGTTGAGAAACTTGTTTAGCGACGTATCCGTTTGAAATTTTTTGTTTTTTGTGTTTTTGGTATTACTTTTTTATAAATCGTAAAAATGCATAGCCTATGTCCATCTATAATACTCTGAGTTTCAAATAGCAAAAGAATTTTCGAAATCGGTCCAGTAGTTTTAGAGTTTACTTCTTACATTCAAACAAATTTTCTCTATTTATTACATTAGTATAAAGTGTACAGACGAAAGTTTGTTGTGCCGTGTATTACACGCTTTAGCCAAACAATAAATCTTGCACGAGACCGGTCTACGGTGACTACTTGCCGGAGTTTGTATTAGGGGAGAGCAGGGTAAAGAATCGACGTTAGTAGCTCGAGTTCAAGTAAAGCAACTTTGAATATATCACCAATGCTAGCGGGTGGGGAAGTCTAGAAGAGTCAGGTGCACCACACACACACACACACACACACACACAACTATGCATTCCAATTGTGCCAACGAGAGCAAAGCACTTGACTTTCAGAATTTTTTGTCTGGCATCGTTGGATACTTCAATTTAATCAATACTGGTTATTTTCAAACACCAATTATACGTTTTGGTAATTAAACAGTACAGACTGATTATGCAATCCAATAATAACATATTATTGTAGACGCTCGATATCACACGTCGTAATCGTAATCAACATACTAACTTTACATGTAAAGTGTCTCCATTTGGTTTGGAATCGATTTACAGTTATATCAAAAACATATATTTGATATCGTGTCCATCGAGATAATAATTAATAAGAAAAATCGCAGGATTGTGGAGAAAAAGTTAGATTTATTAATGTACAACGTTTAGTCTATAGATTTAGACTTTTTCAAGTACAATATGAAAATTCAAAACAATAATTATGAAAATAAACATTAATTAAGTACTAAACATAGCAATTAACATAACTTATGTTATGAAAGTTCGTACCTTAAGGGGGTTAAATATTTAATCTATAAATTAAAAAATGTTCTAATGTCGGCTAACTTTAGATGATACTAAAAATTACAGACATCCGATAAATAGTCAACAATTAGTAATAATGTAATACAGTGGAGTCGAAGCTTCATTACTTTTTATATAAAATACTGTTTCATCTCAATCGCGTGCGGAGCCTCGGGTAGCGGCTAGTAGAAGTAATAATTCCAATTCAAAAACAAAATATAAAGGGTTTAAATTCTTGTAAAAAATTGCACAATTCGTCTTAACATAGCGTGTCTTATGGAAAATCAATTTAAATTACTAGCTTAGCACGTGATCATTCGGGAATCGTAGTAAAGCGTTTGTTCTAAAAAAATCAATTCTTACATTACATTACCTTAATATTTTTTTGTTAAAAAGTTGCTCTTTTGATTTCTTTGAATTTCAGAAGGCAAACGTGCTATTTTAGAAAGTTGTTCAAAATTAATTACGTAGTGTAATATTTTGATTCTAAGTGCTTATGGGTAGCAGTGTTAAATTGAAAGAAGCGCGATAAAATTGATTTAATTATCGAATTATCGATGCAATATTGATTTACAATTCATTTACCAACAAATCTTTATTGCAGATTCCGAGGTTTTTAAATAGAAGTGTAACTGGCCACTGGATAATGTCATTAATTTATATTTTTAGCCCGACATCGCCCGAAACCCCCGTGACATGCTGGGTTGCAGAAAGCGTTGTCAAAAAAATTTATTTGACAATGACCTTATTAGACGAGTATATTACAGTTTTTATATAGGCAAGAGCAATCTAATTTCTTTGTGAAACTCTCTGTCATGAAGATTGTAGAACATTAGAGGGTACTCACACAAGAACAAATAACTGATCTATATATAGAAAAAAATCGCTTCGAGCAAAATTTTAATCAATATGCGTATAAAAGAGTCGTTGCGAAGTGGAAATGGCGCAAAAAATATTTCAGAAAAATATCAGTCAATCAATCATTTTTCGAGCAGAATATAGGTACTGCATATACAGGCATACAGCCTAATGCACTCCCAGTATAATAAACGCATGAAAACTAAATCAAATCGGTTCAGACGTTTTCAAGTTTCGACATACAAACAAACGCAACTTTATCCAACAGACAGATAAATTAATATTATCATTTATACATTTGAATGAAAGTTTGTGCCCCCTGTCCCATACGAATAATTATTCATCCGGCTATAATAATAGCTATTTAAATGATTACATTACAGTAGAGCCTCGATAAGTTGAAAACCTTCAAAATTCGAAAAAATGATTTGTTCCCTTCCCTTCAAGCCCCAAAACCTCCATTACTCAAAATCTGAACTTTCTATAGGTCGAAATAATCAGTGAGTCCCTACAAGCCATTTTGGTATTTTCTCTCCATAACTCGAAAAAATAAATTAGACCTCTGTATCTCGAACATATGTTTTATTTTACAAGTTAGAATCCTAACCTCTAATACTTAAGTCGAATATTTCCTTACAAAATCTGCCTAAGTCAAAATCCTTCATAAGTCAAAAACCCTATAACTCCAATTTTTTTGTGTCTCCTTCGAAGTTCGACTTACAGAGGTTCTACTGTAATAAATATCTGTTTTTTTATAAACTTCATTTACATAATCATATTATACAGTCTATTATTAAAATTAATTAATTTATAAAACTATTTTGCAGGTTGCAATAAAATTTTTGTAAAAAATAAATTCAGATGGATTTCGCTGCCTGAATATTAATTAAGAGTAAAACTGACTGCCACATTAAAGTGTAAAAATTTTAGTGACGCATAAACAGTAAAAACATTTCATGAAAAATATTATATTATGCTGGATATAAACAAAAATGGGGTACGAGTAAAATGTAAAAAAAGAAATAATTGCCTTTAGTTAAAAGCTTAGAAGGTGGATACTTTTAATTTCCGGGACTAAAATATGTTGTCAGAATACAAATCTTGGTGTTGTCTAAAAAAAATTCAATATCCGTTCTCGGAAGGTTTGTAAAAGCTGTGTCGAGTTTAATACAAAGACACGTGTACAGATGGCAGCACTTGTTTTGCACTTTACCAGAGTTTCGATCAATATAGAGAAGAATGAGTGTGAAGCAAAAAACCGCTATTTCTGGCGAATAGACAGACAAAAAGAAAGAAAAAACAATAACCGGTCATTGACTGCAAAATACATTCATTTTTTTCCCTTTAAATAAGTTGTGACCAGCCGACAATTTTCGATGGTATGTCATTAATGACGGTCTTACTAAAATTAACTCTATCTGGAAAAACCGGTTTTGGTTTACATGGCTAATCAAAAAAAATGTTTTGGGTTGATGATGATATACCAATTAAGCAAGTCGAGCCGCCGAATTACAAAACCAATTATTACACTTGCTGGCAGCGATTCTGCACGCAACATCGCACTGTTGCCGAAATGCCAATGCATATTTGCAAAATTACATAATTTGACTGTGGTTTTTCGATTTTTACGATGCCCTTGTAATAGCTCGTGTACTTCGACATAAATACCAATCCACAAACAAAAAACAAATAAATAAAAGCAAGCACGCAACTTAAAAATGTACAGTAGAGAACCAAGGTTTTTTTCTGGGGGGAGGGAACAAAAAAATCAAATTTTTTTGTTTTATTAATATCACATAAGAATACTCATAAAGGAAGATGTCAACCAAAATATTAATTCCCAAACCAATTTTACAATTTTTTTTTCAAGAAGTATTTTTAGCCAGGTATTCGTATTATTTTGTTTTATTTTTTTATTATTATGATCCTGAAGTAGGGGGATTTACCCCCCCCATCTACGCCCTTGAGTAGAACTCACTTATTTTCAACTTGTCAGTACTAATCGACTCATGTACTTTCAAATTCTCTTTTATCATCATTTTGTGGTAGTTACAGATCAATCCGAAAACCTTAAACCGATAAAACGTATTTTTCTATTGGCTGAGTAGCGTAGGAGGAGACACATTGCGTGGGAAATTGAGGCTGAAATCTTTAAAATACATAAGTAAAAGCCGCTGAAAATACATGGTGTTGAATATACATGAGTACGGCTCTAAATGACACTAGAACTGGCTCAGCTACTTTTGACACGAGAAGTTTGTTTTGTTATTGTGACAGGCGTGATCGGATTTTTTTATGTGTAGGTACACATCCTACCTCTGGTCTCAAAGTACAGGCTAAATGGAAATTCGATCGTCAGATTCATCAGACCCGTCAGACGAAGTAGACCCTTAACTTGTTATCTTAAAATGTTTGACTCTTGCATTTTGTTAGCTGTTACTAATCTATTTAATATTCATAACTAATGGAGTGCACTTTTCATTATATTCAAATATATTTTGAGAGCTTAAAGTGTATAGATGCTCGACAACTGAGGACATTAGCGTCTATGAAATATTTTTAAATTATATTGAATTGTGTAGTTCTTCTATAATGTTATATTGTGTGCTGGGGCGCAGAAAAGATTGTCAAAAAATTTTATTTGACGATGACTTTAAATTTTGAACATATTTTATTTATATTTCTCCATATATTGTAGAATTTTAAATCGATCCTGCTCAAAAAATAATTGACCGATTGAAACGATATTTTTCTTAAACTGTGTATAGGTATGTCTCCGGGATATTGTCAAACCCGTGATATTATAATTTCACTTAGTGAAATTACAATATCACGACTCTTTGTCAATCGTGATATTTTAATTTCACTAGTGAAATTACAATATCACGGATTTGACAATATCCCGGTGACATATACATGTATTCAACATCGTTTTTTGTTGAGTTTTCACTTCAAAACAACGTGTTTCTACGCATTTTTAATCAAAATTTAACTTGAAAAGCGGTCTTGTCTATGCACAAGAAGCATTTGTTTTTGTATGAGTAACAATCTAATATTCTACATGTCAGAGAGTTTGAATACGACATTAAACTGCTCCCGAAGGAAACTGTAATTATATAATCACACTCTAAGGTCATTGTCAAATCTATTATTTTGACAATCCTTTCTGCAACCCTGCATGGGAGGAAGTCTTCTGCCCTTCAGAACACATTTTTTTTATATATTTAAAATAGTAGTGATACATTTATTTTATAAATTTTGAAGTTGGAATAATCCTGCCCAACTTGACTGAAGCCAGTGCTAGGGCAGGGGTATGGGTTTAGGACGTGTGTAAAAAAAATTATTAACCTAATATTTCACATAAAAATTAAAGGTTTTCTTTAAACATTTCATGCAAAATAATTAGTAAACATTGTTTATTTTCAACCCGACTCATCCAAAGATACTTACGAAAAATAAAAAAAAAATATTTTTCAGTTTCTTTACTTAGTAACTGTATCTATAGTTTGCTTCTCATAAGACTAGCATTTTTTCAATTTTTGATTTAGAATTTGTTATAACATAGAAAAAGGGTAGATATCTATCAATAAATTGGTATTGAATTTCTGACTAACAAATCTATTTTTTTAATTCATAAATCTATATTTCAAAACGTACTTTGTTTCTTTACCAAATTCTAAAATATATTCTTACTGACAACAAACGCAGAATGATAAAATAAATTCATAAGCAATTATTGTATAAATTACTTTAATTAGCATATAAATTAAAATTAATTCAAGTCCTATAAAAATCGTCGGGGTAAATCAACCTAAATTATTAAAATTTCTTAAAATTCAACTATTTTTGGCACGTTCACAAAAAACAGAGAACTGTTATTTGGCAAGAATTGAAACAAGCTTTGAAATGTGACAAGGATAATGAAATAAGGGGGGCAGGCGGGTACGGGAGACAACAGTCAGCATTGTCATTCAAAACTGATTGTAAACATTTAAAGTTCGATGCCAATAATATAAACACTGTTGCAAGACGTAATCAATCAATCTTTAATTTCATAGAATTGCAAACTGTTATTTCGCGTGAAAAATAGTGCTTTTATTGCCTCAGTGTATATTAAACGCTTGGTTTTCAATTCAGCCACAGAAAGCTGCGTCACGATTTTTTGAGTAAAAGATTTAAAAAACACATTTTAAGCTTTGAATCATACCGCGAGCTTTGTTTACTTTTTCTCGTTTTGCTTTTGTTTCTTTTCGAAAGTTCAGAAAAGTTTCTGAATCGCAAGCATTTCGAATTGTTATACTTTTCTCTAGTGTCAACGATATTTCGAATGAGTGTTGCTCAGTTTGACTTTGTAATGAGTCGCGAATGTGTTTTTTTTAAATCGTCGTATCTTCTAGTTTAAAAAATCGTAAGTCGACTTTCGGTTGCTGCACTGAAACCTGAATGAAGTGTGTTTTCATTTGCATAGTGCTTAACCGCTCGAAGATATTAATGCAGTGCACAGTTTTGAATTCGATTACTTATAGTATTAATAGACGATCGAACATGGTACGGGACAGCGAATATGGTCCGCTCCGTACCAAATCTGCTCGTCTAGACAGTAGTCTGCGTGTCCGCGCGGTTCAATGGGATGCACATCGTACTTGGTCCGGTTCGTACTTATATCCGTGCGTGTGTATACAAGTACGATTGAACTTGATACATATAACCGTATAACGACGTCATTGTAATTCAAAACGTTGTGCAACATGACAGAAATTTTGACAGATAAGTTATATTGTAACAGAGAAGCGCGAACAACGCTCTAGAAATTCTTCGGGAGTGTTATTCAAAATATGATCTTCACTATCAAGCGATTTTATTAACTTCATATGACTAAATTCATCGCGATCTTTCAAATAGAATTTTGCCCACTCCTTTCTTTTCTTCCTTGTTGTTTGTGGCGGCATTAACGTTGCCGCTAGAACAAACGCAATTTTCGCGCGCTTAATCGGAGGCATGATGTTTACGTACCTGTGTACACAAGGAGACTGACAGATTCGGTCGTCTGTTGCAACCAGCGAACTTGATCCGCCGTACCATGTCCGTTGTCGGCCCGTACCAAGTTCGAATGTCTATTAATACTATTACGTCTGTTCTACAAAGCACTGTACACAGGAGATTCTCTCCAGACTGACAATCGAAACCGAGAACAAAATTCATTCGAGAGCTGAACCATTCATTCATTATAATACATCATGCAAAGGAAACATTCGATTAGCTTAATCCTTCGATTATTTCCAAGTTTACATAAAAAAGTCGAGCATTAGAAAGCATAACAGAAGTTTAACTGTAGGCCTTTAAATGCTAATAGTATTTCCTGAATTGTACAGAGCTGCCCAGGGGATACTGTCCAGCGTACAGCCGTACACCCACGGCAGGTATAAAGCACAATGTATAGAAGAAAGACTTTTGACACGGCTCATTGCATTAACCAATCAGGGGTTAGAACGGCCGCATGGCCTACTAGATACACAAGAGAAAAGGTTTTATTTTGTATTACAGGGGTATTATTCTACCATCGACTTTCTAAAATACCTGCCTTTTTTTATACACATTATGTACTCACTAAACAACCATAGTAATAAACAGGACATGGGATTTCTTTTAATGGCACTTTTTGTGTAGTTTTTTGTCGCCTTTTTTCAAAATGGTATCCAAAAATTTAGAAAGTTATTACGTATGAACTGCATGAAGTTCAAATCTGAACAAGAATTTAACTTATTGAATCTAAAATACATTATATAAAAAAATTGCAAGCTAGTTAGGTAATTTTTAACACTACAAAATATGCTTAAAAAAAACTGAATTTCAAAAAAAAATCATTTTTTGTATCAAAAAAACTTTTGAAAAAATTGAGCATCTTTAAAAAAACACTAAAAAACGTAAAATAATAGTTTTGAGACAGGTGCCAACTTAATTACTATAGCTTTTTATGTAGCTACCTATGTACTTTTAATAAATTGGCGCCGAGCAGGCCGATTTAAGGTAGTTTGGGAGTCGCAATATCAAGTAAAATAAATGACTTTTTTTTCCTCAATATTTACTATCGATGCTACAATAATTAATAGAAATTCACATAAAAATTTATTTGATTTAATTTAATGCAAATTATAATTAAATAATTATATAGTACCTAATTGTAATTATTAAAATATTAATTGATTAGTACTCAGCTGTCACTAGTCACTGTCCCTACAACAACAGAGATAAACAACAGAGATAGAGGCCACATGTCAGTATTAAAAAATTAATAAAATCAAAAGTACGTGGTAAATTATTCTAAAATTTTTGCAGTGTATTCTTTTTTGTAGGTGTCTTTAATTATAATCTTTTGAATAAATATAAAAAATGTAGGGTCAAGTTTAAGTCATTTGGCTACCAAACTACCTTAAATTAAAATATGTGGTAAACGGCCCCCTATAGGTCCTATATTATTATGTATATGGAAAAAATGCAATAAATTATTAATTATTATTATTATTATTTTGAATAAAATGATGTCAGTTTTTTTTTTTTTAATCGGTTAACCCATCGAAAAGTTATGGCTGAACAAAAAATATTTCATAATTTCTTTTTTAAAGCGAGTTAAAAAATCGAAATTAAAAATAAGTAACGTCATTAACTTATTAGTTCAAATTTCAGAGCACTATCTAATTTTAGTATTAAAAATAAAATGTACGTTGGTAAATTTATTTCGTCTGACTCGTCTGCCACTTTCGTATAGTAGGAAGATAACCTCGAAGAAGAAGGGTATAAATGTGATCGACAAATTTCTCTCTTTTTTGTAATTATTATTTCAAAAATACTGTACAATATTTTCTTAGCGCAATAAATTACAATAAATGTTGACGGATTACAGATAAACAATAAATGGATCAATTTCTATTTTTCGTTTTGATTCGATCTGCTAATAATTAGATATCATCACTTGTCAACTTTTGATTCGGTCTGCTAATCCAAAACTTGTAAATAACTAGATTTTAATTGGGTCGATTTTGACAAAATTTTTATCTTAATCAGATCGTAACAGGACAAAACGTACTTTAAGTATGGGTATCAGGAGATTCAAGTTTTGTTAACATCGATCCAGCCATTCTCACATTCTAGAAACATAGTTGTATAAATAGTAAAACAATACAGAAAAACAGCAAGATAACCAAAATATAGATATTTCGTACTAGTTTTTATAAGGATATTGATGATTAGGTTGGTATTAAAAAAACTGGAATTGATAACATTACTCGAATGTTAAATGTTTCCAACAAAGTAGCACACAAAACAAACACGTATCAAAACCAAGTTTATGTGAAAAATGAATAAAAAACACACAAAAATAAAAAGCTCCTTATGACGAACGAATAAAATAACAATTCAGCTTTAGGTCAATAAAACTCCATTACACTAATCCAAAGGAAAATAGCTTAACCCATTCGATATTGTGTATAGCTTGTGCTGAAACCACGAATGTCTGGGAATATATGACGTTAATACATTCGTCAAACAAAATAATACCAACCACATTTTCAATAAATTGTTCCCGATATTGCAAAGGTTTATACTATTTACTAAACTTATTTAAATTTAATCTAGTTTTTTTCAAAGGAATAAATCAGCTATCTAACTTTTTTGAATTTTTCGAAAACTAATTATTACCATTACTGTAGAGTTTCTTATATTTATATATTATTCGTTGGAACGAATTTTGGGGAAATTTCAATTTTCTGTTTTCATTCATCAGTAAACTAATATCATTTGAAAGAGAGAGGGAAATAAAAAAAAAACAGAATTCCCAGAAAACCGCAAGCTGGACAAGGTGCAGCGAAACGTAGAAATTATTTTGTTAGAGCTTCTAATTTTAATGAATTTGCTGGTCAGTAAGAGCTTTTTAAGAATATGTATGGTTACCTTCTAAAATAATGATCAAACCTAATGACAAAAAAAAATTTTTTTTCAAACAAAATTAAAAAATGAGTTGCCATTACGTTTGATCATTGCGGAAATACTGGAAGACTGCACGTTTCTGTGAAACTTAATTGATTTTACTCTAGCATAGGGTTGCCATCCGTCCGGATTTGTCCTCTTTTTAAGGGCGTCCGGAGAGCGTCAGGGCGGGGTTTACAGTCCGGATTTTAATTTGACTAGAAAATTTTTTTTTCAAGAATTTTGATTGTTTACTTCGAAAAGATTTATTTTTGATTATTGGAACAAAGAAAGTAGTTATTGTTTGGTTTATCTAATTTTTATACGGCTCTTTAATTTAATTACCAAAGGGAATAGAAACAAAATTAAATGAAAGCTTGTAAAATTCCATTATTACTTTAGTTTTGTACCAAAGATCGTAAAAAAATTACCATTTCTGTATTATTAGTGTTTTTATTTAATTTCATCAGTAAAATAAGAATTTTTCTTGGCAATTATGTCCGGGTTTTGAGCTCAAAAATTCGGTTTTTTTTGAGCTTCTTGTTATAGTTTATTGACTTTACAGATGGCAACCCTTGAGTTTAGCGGAAGTTTTGGATAAAGGAACATTAAAGATTCCATAAACTTTTTTGGGCAATGTGTATTATGAAATGTAGATATGTATGCAACGAGGCAACCGCAGCCAGAAAACCCTAGTTGTAAGCAACGCTAACCGTTGCGCAAAAGGAGGATAGTACATAGTATGTATGATACACATAAGTATGGGATAGGATAGGATAAGATAGAAGTTTCAACGGTGGATATATGAAAACATTGCAAGCACGTCCCATATAAATAGTAACACAGAAACATTGAGCCACAGCTCCCTCTACACACAGACACAAATATACCAAAACAAATGACACCCAAACCACCCATCTTGTCTGTTTATTGACCCGGCAATAGAGGTGAGTCAATGAAGACACTAAATAATTGCAGTTATTAAAAAAATAAATATAATGAAAAGAACTGACACAAAAAATAATTTAATTAATTCTCGGAGCATGTGAAACACAGTTGCAAATATGCTTTACTATATGAGAAAGGTTGATTGTTTATAGAACTGTAGAGTAATTGATAACCAATAATCCGCCGCGATAGCAATTTGAGTCCCGACAGTGACACTGTTTGAATAATGTTTTTCTAATATTACCATTATGGTACTAGTTTAGGTCAATAATCACTTTTTAAAAATTTTACAATTTCTTTCCGTTTTGAGGTTCCCCGAATCCAAAATACATATTTTTGAAAAAACTCTGTGCGTCTGTTAGTCGGTTTGTCTGTTAGTCGGTTTGTCTGTTAGTCTGTTTGTCTGTTAGTCTGTTTGTCTGTTAGTCTGTTTGTCTGTTAGTCTGTTTGTCTGTTTGTCTGTGAAGACGATACAGGTCAAACGGATGAGCGGATTGAAACAAAATTTTGGGAGGATGGTTGGTATGCAAATATGAAGAGCCCTATTGTTTTTAGGGAAAATCGGCGCATGCGCAGAAGAGATACATACAATAACGGTGTTTTTATATAATAATAGTATACTTTTCATAACGGCTTATTATTCTATTTATTTTTTCAAGAAAGTTTCGGTAACAATTTTTTTTCTAATCTTTATAGTTTCGGAAATATTTTGAAAATAAAAAAAAATCATCCGCTCCTTTGTTTTATAGATCTGTCAGAAATAAACTAGTTCGGCATGCTTTGATTAATTTTTACATAACGTGGAACATATTATGTAGGTAATCATGGCAACGAATAGCAAATATCATATTGAATACTAGCCATTACCCGCGTCACCTCACACGATATCAGAAATTTTATTTTCATTATTATAATCAAAAGCCAACATTTTTGAAGTTGGAATGGTCCCGTCACCCAATTGGCTGGAAGTCTTTTTAATATAATAGTACCTAAACTATAGCTATGTATTTGTAAAAAAATTCGTAAGGAATTAATTAAGCCATTTAATTATGAAATATCGGTTACAAGTAAACACACATCATGTCAATTGTAAAAATTTGTTATAAATTGTTGAAATATAATATCATTCGTTACTCAGCCTTTTGGCACATCATTGCCTATTTTTGTAACTATGTTTTGAAAACGTAAACACGTTGAAATCTTAATTACTAAAATTAAAATACAAGTTCTAATAAATGTCGATTTATAAGAATAATTAATTATGTTAAATAAGATGCCTTAAATAAGCAGATTTTTATCTTGTGGCTACATTGCTTCAATAATATATCGAGTAGATTGGCATAAGAACCCTGGCAACTTCTAGACAAATAATATTTGTTATTTACATAAGTAGCGTCCAGCCATTTAAATTTGCATGGAAATTAGTAGCTAATACGTTAAATCCCCAATGTGCAGTATTATTATATTTTCATAATTTACGTAAGTCAATTTTAACAATGAACAAACTAATCTCCAACTGTACATTTTCAAAATTAATTAAGTACAGAAAATATTCATCTTAGAAGGTATGAAGTTATAAAATAATAAATTTTTTTCAGTTCTAAGACGTACTTGTGTTTCATTCTTATAGTCACAGCTTTCCCACATTCCTCTAAATTAGGTCTAATGCTTTATTTCATTATAAACTATTTTTAAACCATAGTAAATATATGTTGTTAATTTTTGCCATAACTTAATAATACGATAATATTCCTATTGCTCAAATTTCTGCTTTATATCCTAAAATTAACGTTTTAGTTTTTGTCGTTTTAAAACATTAAAAAATAAATTGTGTATTATATTGTATACGCGATCACGATAATTAACACAAAAATAGTGTTAAATTTTACAGTAACGCTTTCCGGTATCTAACTGACTTCAACGATCAATAAGTATCAATTATCGAGATAAATTGGTGCAAAAGTATATATCTGTTTCAAATGTAACTAATTAAAGTAATAAATAACTTCATTTTTTTCTCCAAGTTTTTGTTTTGAAACTGTTTTTTTAGCCATAATTATTACTTTTGTCCCCTCTAGCGGTATCAATGAACATAGGGCTAAAAACATCGTTTTTTTGCGATATCATCCTATTACTAATTATATTAATTTATTAATAATAATATTATTAATAGAAAATGTATTATGGATGAATTTAAACGACAATAATAATATATTTTAAATTAATAATAAGTGTGTACAGTGTAAGTAATAAATAGCAAACATTTTGGAGTCAATATTACATATAAAAATAAGAGATGATTTTTGCCCTATGTTTTTATTCCGTATTTGAATAATAAACAAAAATGCAGTCAAGTTTAAATATGGAAATAGAAATGCTATAAGAAACACTATAATTTTCTAAAGTGCAATTGCGCTCAGGTAATTTAGGTATGCAAGAACTTCTGAAAAATTTCGAATCATTTTATATTCAAATCAATATACAGTTTCGTATAAAAATCCAAAGAAAATTGGAAAGATTTTGTTCGATATATCACGTACAAAACAAATACACATACCTATAACAAAACAATATCAAATATGTATCTAAACAAAAAAAAACCGGAAAATATATTTTCATTTTCCTATATGGTGGCACGTCCAATACTGAGGTTATAGGTATATACCTTTATATCTATAGAAACGGAATTCCCTAAAAGCCGAAAAGCAAATAGAAAAATAAAAACATCGTTGTACGGGAAAGGCACCGACGGCTGATGGGTCTCGTCGGAATATCTGACTGCTCTGGCTAAAATAACATTCCGGGGTGGTTCCGGATTCCGGGAGAGATATGTAGGTGGTAAATGTATAGGTGCAGTACCAATATGTACGTTTGTGTATGTATTGCAAGTGCTTGCATATATACAAACACCGGTGATTGTGGGCACGCATATAGCAAACTAAATCATTTCTGAGCATTGTGGCATAACAACGTCTTCTGTTATGTACTATTACAGTAAAAAATAGCTATGTTAATAGCTCTTTAAGTTAGTACGAGCACCAAGGCAACTTTAAATAAAAGGCTTGATTTTTTTTATATTTCGGTAGATGGATGACGTTTTCATTGATTTCTCCAAAACTAGTCGGTGGAAATTAAAAAAAAACTATTTAAATTAAAGTTAAAACCTTAATAAAATATTGAAAACAAAAATCTACCGTTTTATCATAAAGCCATTGTTAAATATACCTACTTTTGAAGTCATTTATTTATTTAAATAATCGGGCAACCCCCCCTAAAATTTTCAGAATTGGTTTAGACTTAGTCGAACTTCATATAAAAAAAATCAAGCCTTTTATTTAAAATTGCCTTGGTGCTCGTACTACCTTAACCAAATTCAAAGGGCTTTTAAAATAATGTAAATTTTGTTTGCTGAATTTAACTGATGATTTTTAAATGTATTTTTAGAAGTTGCATATTTTATGTATTATTTACTATTATAGAGCAATGTGATAAAATCAGCAGCGGAGAGTGCAATCATCATAGTACTGGGTAAGGAATTGTGTTAATAAATCATTTTAAAAAAATTGAGGGCGTCAAATCATGAATCTTGTCCTGGGCGTCAATTATTCTAGCTACGACACTGAATAAAATTCTCATGACTGTTTATATTTCGTTCTTTTGTTTGTTGTATAAGTAACCAAACATAGAACACATGGTGGTCACACAATCATTAATATAAATCAACTAGATATTAAATACCATTTTAAAAAATGCGTGTAGGTACTAAGAAAATGATTCGTCATTTTAAGAAAGAAGATGCACCCCCTGTGACGTTGTATAATTTTCAAAATGATTATGCGATTGATAAGTCATTATTTTAAATCTATATGATACACTGATTTTGTTTATTTCAATCAATGAAGTAAAATACGTGGTGTCTCTAAATTAAAAGAAATGTATTTATAAATGGAATTCAATAAATGTTCAAGTACAAAATCCCGCACGACTTTTTTGGATAAATTTAACAGAAATACCCATATATTTTTTTATATAAAAAAGATACTAATTTTCTTTCTTTCCTATATACAATTAGAAATTATTTCTCTAATACAGTCATAAGTGCTTTAGCTACGCGACCTTCTAAAGAAAATGATTGTAAAGAGATGAAAAAATTATGTTATATTTCCTTGAAGTTCTTTTAAGATTATTTTTATATCACAATATTATGTTTGTGCCAGTGTAAAATTTTTTTGCAAATAGGTACAGTAGGTCGTGAAATAATATCGATCATACATAACTTTAAACTCTAACTTCAAATAAGAGTTGGTTAAAAAATACGAACTCTCAATTATGCACAAAAGATTCTAATCACGCAACTCAATCACCCGTTGTTAGTTATAATGCAATTTCAATATAGATGGACATAGATCAGTGCGGCAGTGAGTCGGGACAGATTTAGTAAAAGCAGGAAAAACAGTGTGGCCATCCCACAGGAATCACATTTCCCTCCATATGTGTATTACTGTAATAATAAGTGGTCATGTTTACACGGGAACCCGTTGGCTATACAACAATATGATTTTATTTAATTAAACTTGTTTAATCAGCACGTGTTTTAATCGCAATGTAAACGTCGTAAACTGACTTCATTTAATTATATTCACCCAAAAATATCAACAAGATAAATGTTTTTATTCATTTGCATTTTTGCCCCAAAAATATCTACTGTCCTGCAGCAAATAATGTGAGGTTGTTAAAAATTAAAAGTGTGAAAATTATCAGCTGTTTCGTAAAATACAAAATTGATTAATTATTAGATTAGTAAAAATTAATTTTGTTGATAAATGATAAATCTAAAGTCCATGTTTTCAATCATGTACAATTCCATCACTGTTTTAACTTAGGATTAGTGAAATAAATTCTAAGTGTTTCTAACGCATAATTTTTGTTATATTAAACATACAAAATACTTTGTTTTCATAAGAAAACAAGATTACAGCGTTTTATTGACAATAAAAATTTGCTTGGATCGAGAATTCTACAAAGTAAATTATTTTAATAAAGGATTTTTCAAGACAGTATAACTAGTCACACAGTCAGTATTTTTTATTAGACTTATTTTTTAAATACTATATATCCTGTAAGGGGCCATTCAAGTATTACGTAGGTACCAAAGGGGGGATGTGGTCTTTGCTTACATTATTTTTGATGACATGGGGGTTGGGGGGTCTATCTGGTGATTACGTCAGCAATATTTATTTATTTACTTTTTCTGCAAAATATAATGGATTATGATATGGCAACCCTACTTGTCTTTGCTCGAAAGCGTAAAACATGTTCAGGTGCCAACCTCAAAACTTTGTTATTTTATCCTATTTAGTGACCTCTTTTTGAAGGAGGTTACATTTTTTTGAAAAAAGATTTTTATTTTTAAGTTTTTAGTTTCTAATTAAATCGAAGAGCAACGTTCACGCCGACAACAATTACTTGAAAACTTGAACAGATTTAAAAAAAATATAAGCATAGGAGGGGGGTAAGAGCTTTACTTACTTTTGCTGACGGGGTAAAAAATTACTAAAATTCTGCTTACGTAATACTTGAATGGCCCCTAATGATACGTTGAATAAAAATACAAAAAAATGTATAAGGGTGTTAATTTTTCTCCAATAACAATAAACAAATTTGTTTCTCTGTAAAATAAAGTTCAGTTTATTACTAAATTATTACAAGGGCTATTTACAATAATTACAAAGCTACCTGTAAAATAAAGAAACGACAATTAAGTTTATTATTATCACTTCTTTAATTCACTCAACGAAATCTATCTTTTAATTACTTTTATATAGCTCTAAAATTATTTCTCTGTATCTCCAATTGTTTTTCTAATCTGTCAATTAATTCCATTTAGTGAGCGGTAATTGAAGTAGGCATATTATGTAGTGTGTAAAGCGCGGCAGATTGAAATTAAGAAAGCCTACTTTCTTTACATATGTAATATTATAAAAGTATTGATAACAAATTTGTTTATTTGTTTTATATTTAAATTAGGTCAGAAACAAGCAAACAGGTTTTTTGAGAAAATACCGTAATTTTGTACAAAAAATTTAATAAAAACTATCCTATAGCCTAAGTTGCACCAAGCAAGACACATTTACAAAATTTCATTAATATCTGTTCAGTGGTTTCGGAGATTAGCGCGGCCAAAATTGCGACATGGGAATTTTATATAGGTATATAGATTAGCAATGGAAAGTTTTATGCTCTTATCAATTTTTTGCGTAAGAAAATACTAAAAAAAAAACGTTGAGTCTGTATTTTTAAAATACTGTAGATAATTTCACAGAAGTTGTGAAAAACACGTTCCAACGTTCCTGCCTTGAGTAAAGTGTTATCGAACTCGATACAGAAATGTCAACAATATAGCCGATTGATTATGTATTGATGTAAACACGCCAATGGCTTGTATACATATGTATAGTTTGTACAGTATAAAATTCTTATAGAAATGGAAGGTATTAGGTAGGTAGTCCATGTGAGTTGGCCATAAGAACGACCGGACCAATATACTAGGTGAGTTAGGTACTGATAGGCCCGTACCTGGCATGCAGAGATACCGCGACTTTCCTTCTTCTCACAGCCACCATACAAACCCACTGGAATGCCATACTACTTTATACTTACACATTTGTGTACTGAAGGTTCACATAGAAAACATTTTCATAAAAATTATAGTTTAAAACAACTAAAAAAAACACGCTTTAATAGCAAACCGAACTAAAAATTAGTAAATAATTATTAACAAAATAATAAAATTATAGTAAAAAAGCGTGGGGTGCTTGATATTAAATGTTACAATTATTTCATTAGTAGAGCTGGTTATAAAATTAGACTTATAATGAAAAAATAGTAATAAACACGCTTTTTTACTATAATTTAATTACTTTGTTAATAATTATTTTCTAATTTTTAGTTCGGTTTGCTATTAAAGCGTGTTTTTTTTAGTTTTTTTAAACAACAATTTATTTTCTCAATTTTTAGTCTCAAAACGACATCAGAAGTAATTTTTTTCACAATTTTTAAATTCAGTGAGATAATTGTATTGTCATCGGCCCTTGACACGTATGCAAATTCTCAAGTTAATCAGATTTCTTGAAATTTAAGAAAATTACGCTGAAAAATTCCTTATATATCCATAGATACATACATACATACAGGTCAAGTTAATAAAAACGTGTTAAGAAAACTGTTGCCCTACCCTCTATAAAATAATTGTTTTTTACGCATTACCTAAAAACACATCGAACATGTATTAAAAAAGTTCACTGAAAAAATTTGCTTGATGTAAATTAACAGAAGAGCGAGTATATTGTTATTACTCGAGACCCGTTTTCCCACCATAAACACCGTCGCTTCCACCACATCATTTTAATTTTCATTTTTACTTGATATAATAAATACCAGTCAAAATATCAGAATATGTTTTTTGTCGTCAAAACTACGTACGACTGCAACGGAGCACGTCAATCGTACATTTGGAAGAAGATGGCAATCAACTTGCAAGATTTTTTTACATACCTACAGCAGACAAGCGAAGTTAATGTGTCAAAAACATTATTTTTATAACAATTATTTCTCGTGATTTTTAAAAATACAGTGTAACCTCTTTATAACGTCGTTCGTTATAACGAAAAACTCCATATAACGTAAGAATTTTTACAATTTGATTGGTTTACCTTAAAACCCATACATTAATACCCTCTTTATAGCGCAACAGCCATTCTCTATTACGAAGAAATATGTTCATATTTAGGCGTCAGCAAGTATTTGCAGACGTAAAGAGGACGATTCTGAACCATCACCAACTATTCAACAAGCACTTGATGCCTCCAAACTTATTGAAAAATTCCCATGATTCCACCACATCCCTAGACATACGTAAGATACTTAATAAAATACAAAACAAATATTGGCATAGCAAAAAACGTCAGGCAAAGTTAACAGACTATATGTGTTTGGAATAAATTAATTAGGTGAAATTTGGTTATTTTTCTTTCTTCCCCCCATATAACGAAAACTCTTTATAACGAAAAAAAATGCCCGGTCCCTTGAGATTCGTGTATTTCGTGTATTTCTGATATTGAAAAAAGTCAGATATAGTAAATTCTATTAAAATTTGTAGTTACTCAAGAAGGACTGATTTTTTTGAGCTGTCAATTATTGACACCTACTCAAACTAAGGACACGGTGCTCAAGTTAAATGTAAACAGAATAGACGGTCACGCAAGCACAGCCACTGGCAAATGCTAAAAGCTTTCCAATTGTTAATTCGCTTTAAAAATAATTTCGAATATAAACTCTTTATAACTTTTTATAGGTATACAAACTGCATCAGGTTTTCTATACATAAGATGCAAGATAGGTAAGTACATTACAGAATATACAGTAAGTGTGGAACCTATACATACACTATATACGTATGTATTTTCTTTTACCATTAGGTCGTTATCATAGAGTAGCTGATTTTCTAGTAGACAGCTTTTAAACTAACGCTGTATCCGATAAAAAAAACACTGACAATAAGTATTCTTAGATCGAAAATTCGTAGAAGACACTTTATACTACAATCAAGAGACAAAACTCAAAGCCCTACTAAAATATTCAATGAAATTTTTTTCGAGCCGTCTAAAAATGTAAAGCTGTCTTAATAAAACGTAGGTTTCAATTGTTACACCGGATTTTATAACTGGCAAATATCGTGGATAATCTCAAATTTAAGATTCGTAAACAATTCTTCTTTTGTACAGTGAAATTTATGATAAAATGTACGTAACTAAATTTTTGTCAAGTTCATTCATTTAGTAAAATAGAATTCAATAAAAATACTGACATAAAGAACTTATTTTATACAAGGATGTTGACAGATCTTTTACGTGTTTTCTTAGTTGTATATTTATGTAGTTGTTCCAAGTTTCTAACATAAGGATAATGAAGAAAGTATTTTTGAAACTTTAATAAAATTTCTATTGCTAATAAAATGAATGTAGGTATTTTATATTGTAATACATTTTTGTAGTCATCAGACATTTTACTAGTATGTAACGTATCATTAGAAACATTATAGATCATAAGCATGATGGTACGTGACGCGCCGAGAGTTCCCTACATTATTCTATTTAAAACGAAAATCTGTCCTTTGCTGTAATCATTACCAGCCTCTTTATGAGCCTGATTTTTAAGAAATTTTAGACGAATTACTTTCAGGGATACCATTTTTACCCGACTACAGCGAAGCCAAAAGAAAGGGTTATGAGTTTAGCAGTCTATGTATGTTTGTTTGTATTTACGGATGTTCCACAATAGCGCCTAAACTATTCATCCAATTTTGATAAGTAAGGTGTCAATCGTATCGTTATTATGGCCCGGGTAACAAAGATCACATTTATTTTTGAATTTTGGTCCCAGAGGGGAGCAAATTAAAACAAATAAAAAATATGTTCAAAAAAAAAAAATAAAAAATAAGTTTTAAAACTATTGAAAAGTAAGAAACAAGAAAATATTCTTATCTGAGGATAGCCATGGTCGTATGCCATTTCATATATATGAGGCCCCTCGATGTATAGCGTGATGCACTTTGCCCTAGAGCTTATGATCGCTTACTACTGTAAAAATGTAATTATTTGTTAGTTTAGGTGGCTATCCTCAGATGAGAATATTTTCTTGTTTCATACTTTTCAGTAGTCGGAATTTAGATTTTAAACTTATTTTTAGAAACGTTTTTATAAAATTATCGGTAAAAATTCAAAAAAAAATTTTAGTTATTATTATCAGAGTGAGTATTTTTCAGCGATACGTCAAATACTAAATAAAAAAATATATATTAGATAGAGCATATTTTTGTGTTAAACATATTCTTGATATATCTTTGAAACAACACTCTTATCAACGTGCTAAAATTCAGTTGCCTATTAGTAACCGTTTAAAAGTTAAAACGCTTGTGGCAACCTTTTGAGACGGAATTGAGCCTAAAGTTAACAATTTACAAAATTCACCAGTTTTTAAAGAGACACTAAACATTTTCGTTTCAGTAGTATAGTATTTGCTTATATAGGTATAATATATATATCCAAAAACGACACGTCGCGACGGAGGCGGTGCGGGTGAGACGCAAGTGGAAATGGCTGAGAGATAGACATGGCACTCAATCATGGATCGATTAGACGATTTTTAAGGGTTTATATAATAAAATAATTATTTTTTGCGTATGGAACTGGAGAGCCGTAACTTTACATCAAAAGAGCCGCAGGTTGCCGACCCCTGGACTAGACAAACGGACAAATGAATCCTACCATAAGGGTTCCATTTTTAACCATTGCAGTACCGAACCCTTAAAATAATAATAGAATTTCTAAAGTATGATTTTCTTACAATGATGAATCATTAAAAAATATTATAGATTTGTTATATTTAACGATTTCACTGAGCCTGTAACAGCTGAATGACATCTTAACAACTTCGCCTATTCCCAAACCCGTTTACAACTTCTAAAGATATTAAGTTAAAGACAACAAAAAAAAGAAAAATATGTCTTCTGATATTTGCTAACTTTGTCTAGTATTACATTTATTCTTTCAGCATAGTGCAGGGAGCAACGTGGTACTCCATAAGTAAGTAATGCAGTAAGTCCCAGGATATTGGACCAGCTGCCACATATTCCACGTAAATATCCAAAAGTCTTTTATCTGACGCTGAGGACGTGCGGGGCCGTTGGGGCGGAACACCATATTGACCTCACTATTGCTTATACTTCATACTGTATGTATGTGTGTGTGGATGGATGCGTACATACAACCAACATACTTACATAAAAATACCTAAGGAATATTCTAGGTGAAAGTCAAAACAGAAATTCTAAAACATTTCCTATTAAAACCAAAACGTTTTAATATTACTGCATAAATAAAACTAAGGCGCTTTAATCATGGTCGATAAGCTGTCAATTCGAATTGTTCAAAATACCAATTGAATTTTTAATTTATTACTCAAAAAAATATACTACCGCTTATAGTGCCAAACCCTTTCGAGACAAAATAATAAACAGTAGAACTCATTAATTTTCAACTTCTCCTTGATTCTCGTTTCGCGACAATTATAAAAAACCTGTATTAAATTGAGATTATGTGCTATTATAGCATATTTAAGTACCATATCAATGAATATCTTTAAAATGAATGGAACCTAAAACCCCTGAATACTAAAAAAGTTTCTACGAAACACCAAACCACGAATCTTTTTTGTCGACTCAGGTTTTGCAAACCATGTTAGCGTCATCAAGAAATGATTTCCCAAAAATTTGTAATAAGCCGCAATCATTTCAATAGGTAACACATGTCAAAAAATATTTTTAAGTATATATTAGTTTTAGTTTTTATAATATTTGTAAGTCTAGTCCTGGGCAATTGACTAGGTTTAAATTTTAGGGACATATTTAGATCAGTACTAAAAGCTTAAATTTCTAATTTAGGCTTTAACAAAACCTCGTGGGAATTATGTCAAGTCAGATTTCTTAAAATTTCTTGTATTATCTAAGTTTATCTATTAGGTTTATTCAATAAATAGAATTATCAACCAATTTTTTCAGACTGTTGATAATTTTATTTATTTGAAGATTTCTATTCAGACGTTAATCTAAGATTTGTATAAATATTATTGATGAAGATTTTGAGTGTTTTTTAATTTTGTAATATAACTGCGTTACAAAATTCAGCCTGTTTATTCCTAAAATAAAAATAGTAACTGAAGTTATGTATTGCTAGTAATTTCGTATTTACGCGCCACTATGTACTACACTTCTGCACCTAGTGCATTATTTAGAACTATCTTCACATAGCTGTCACGTATAAAACTAAATATTTCATATATAAATTTATTTCCATATATTATGTGAATTTCTACCCTACGAGATATTTTTATAGATTATATGGTCAAGTAGTCAACAACCAGAAAATTTATTAGCTTTGAGTTTTAGTAAAATAATTATAAAAATGTTTTTTTTATAATTTGCTGAAATATATTTTTAAATATTTTACCTTTATTGACAAAAATCAATATCTCTGTAAATATTATTTCAGAAAATACATGCGACAAACAGTTAGGTGACTAAAAAAAAACAAACATATTTTATACAAAAACATAAGAAATAAATTAAATTTTTACATATGTGTGCAGAATGACAGAAAATCAATGACCAAACACTTCTATGAGTTGGTCTCGAGTGGGAAGAAGAATAAATGCAAAAGAGAGCCAGGAAATGAGAAAAATAATGAAAGAAAAAAACCTCAATTCCTTCGATGCAGAAAACAAGGCGAACCGAGTAAAAGCATCCGACGATAAACTAGAAAGCTTATATAAATAAAAGACATCTGAATTTCGATTAAGTTTTTTTTTCTTCAATATTTACGAAATCGATAATATATTTACTGAACCGGTTTTATCTTTCAAAAAACGATAAATCTTTGCTTTTTTATATTTTTAAGATCACCAAAGAATTTTGAGGCCTAGAAGCACTTTATATTTTCAAATATTTGTTGTTATTTTAAATAACAACTATTAAAAACTCATTAAATACATTTACCAATTCTTGGATTAGAACATGAGAACTGAAGATTTGTAATATAGAAACAATGCTACAGACGCGGCTATTCTCTATCCAACAAAAAATTGTGAAACACTTTTTTCGCTTACAATGAATATCCAAACATTTTAATTATAATATAAACGAATCCAAGAGTTTAATAGAGTAAAAAAAACTTATTTGAAATTCTAGATATCTGAACTTAAACAATATTTGAAATGAACAGTTTTTACTTTAAAGTTGGATCAATTGTTTAACACGTTGACTGCCAACTACGAGATAACTCGTAGATTGCGTTCTTTTCTAGGACGCCGACTACGAGTTATCTCGTAGTTGACTGCCAACTACGAGATAACTCGTAGATTGCGTTCTTTTCTAGGACGCCGACTATGAGTTATCTCGTACTGTGTTTACTTGCCATATTTGTGCAGCTACGATTTAACTCGTAATATATCAGTGCTAATATGGATAGATGGCTTCTGGGAAGAGAACAAAAAATCAACGCTGGCTTAAATGAACAGAAAATTTATTAATAAATGAACAGAAAATATAATTATAAAAACAACACACTCAACAAAGACGTAAATGTGATGCACTCGACAATATCTCAGATACTACAGACGAATATGTACGCATATCTCTGATTCAGCTTTAGCGAAGCGACAGGTCTAAGCGTGTCTGTGTACAAATTAACTCGTAGTTGGCTTAAAGAAAATACATTTTTTTTTTGCTTTTTGATGATAACTATGTACCTACTATAATTAGAGTCTTTAATAATATAATATGATTAAATGAAATTGGCTTTTTAGACCGGAATTCTGAAAATTGCCGTGGCAGTCAACGTGTTAATAAATTAAAAACTTTAAAAATACTCGACATCGAAAACTAAAATGACTAGCTGTGAAAAGAGAAACTGCCAGGCTGGTAAAGGTGAATTTTTCATATAACATTACCCCTGCACTATATCGACTTAAAAATGACGCTGAGAGAATCCTTTTAAAGTGAGATGGGAGAGAGTCGCGCTTAAAACTTGAAACCACAGTCGATAAATTTCAGGACATATCAGTAAAGTGGCGAAATATTCATGAATCATATAATAATCACACAATTCTCGGTCAATTAACATTAATACGCAAGTAAAAACAAAAGCACTTTAGAAGCAATTAACACCGGATATCAGACCAGTCAGCTACTACACCACCAAAATTATACAAATATAAAGAAAACATTAAGTGGATATATGTTACGGTCAATACCCGAATTCGGTCAATGGCCGAAATAAATGCGCAAAACTTGTTTCGACCAACGAATATTGCCCAAACCTGAAATCTTACATTTAAACGGGTATTGAGTCACTCAATATCCGCAAAACTAATATTGCTCATTTTATAACACTCAATTTGATTGTTATAAAATGAGCAATACTAGTTTTGCGGATATTGAGTGACTCAATAGTATTGCTCATTTTATAACACTCAATTTGAGTGTTATAAAATGCAACACTAGTTTTGCGTATTTTCAGTTGGACAAAACTAGTTCTGTCCATTTTTGAACGGACAATACTAGTTTTGCTTGTTTCATTCAATCAACGTCCGAATCCGAATAAAAGTAGGGTTATGTTCTTGTTTACCTATTGAATTGTTCTCCTGAATGTTATAATTAATATAATCGTGGGATATTTAGTGTAATAATTAAGTAAAAATGCAATGTGAATTCGAGTCTCAACTAATTCGGCTATTGGAGTCTTCTGAAACATAATTTTATGACGAAACATAATTACCTTATTACACTAAGTGAGGTTAAGAAATCAAATTTGTTGAAAGCTGAATTAAAACCTCTATCTGCTAAACAATACAGAAGAATAAATCACTTTGATATAATCAGTATCGTTGATGTGGAAAAGCTAATTAAAAAACGCAAAGAAGGTTCCGATGCCATACTATAGTATTGTCCGTTCAGATATGGACAAAACTAGTTTTGTCCAACTGAAAATGCGCAAAACTAGTATTGCTCATTTTATAACACTCAATACCCGTTTGAATGTAAGATTTCGGGTTTGGGCAATATTGGTCAAAACTAGGCATTTATTTCGGTCATTGACTGAATTCGAGTATAGACCGTAACAGATATATTTAAATTGTTGAAGTATTCATCTACACTGCGCTTGATTTCAACCAACATACTAAAGTTACATGTTAAATTTCTCCATTTAATTTACATTTAATTCAAGTTACATCAAATACCTAGTAGACTAATAGTCCAAGAGCTATCAAACATTTTTGGGTTGGTATTTGAGGCATCGAGAAAATTTCTGTTACACTTCTTTTGTAATTTTTTTTCTTTTGAAATTTTAATACCTTCGAATTTAGTATTTAATAAAATAAAAAAAATAATAAGTCACTAAATTCAGTCGGTTCTAAATGTTTGCTAAGCGGTTTCAAAACTGTAGTCGAAGTGTCTATTATACGTAAGTGCGGGTAAGACGCTACGAGTAGGATAAAGTGTGTGAGAGAGAACGTATTTTGGCGGACGTCTGAGTCTTGCGAGAGTCAATCGCACCGTAGCACGCTTCAACTCATCCACCTGGCAAACATTCAGACCCGACTAAATTTTCTGGTTTATTTACTTTTTATTTTATTAATACTAAATTTCAAGGTATTTCAAAATACCCGAAGATTTTTTTACAAATAAAATTTCGCAAAGTTAAAAATTCAAGGCTTGGCTAGGCCCCGCTACACTTCAGCCAGGGTAACGATTTTGTGTTTTGACTGCTCTTCTACTAGTTATAACTTCTCCCATTTGTCTCTAATCAAAGAAAAACTACCCAAAAGAACCGTTTTAAAATTGTTAGATTGAAAAAAATAATTGTTTCTGTAAGATTATTTAATGACAAAAATAACATTGCTACGGTTTTTACGGATCGAACCTACTATTTTCTTTATCTTGAAAGCAATGTGAATCAATTGGAGTTTAACATATTAAGTCAAATGCACTGTATAATCAATAAAAGAACAAATTATTTAGCATACGTAAGAAAAGTTGGTTTTCCTAAATTTATGTAAAATGAAAAATACGCTATAGCGTTCTTTGATAGAATGAAAATATGTTACAAGTCATGCATACATAATTTCTTATTAAAAAATTTAATATAAAGTTCTGAGTGTAACACATCTGTGGACAATGTGAAAATTTTCAGTGTGCGTAAAAAATTCTCTAGAATTTATTCACGTTTCCTTATTTTTTATAACTAAATCTATTCGACTATCTCATCAATATATTCTAAAAAATAAATTTAAAAAACTCACCATTTTTTATGAAACTGCTTTTTCTCGAAAAATATGTTTCATGGGGGATCGTAGATGAACGATTGAGTATATTTCAGATCAACAGCTATCATCTGAAAAAAAAGGAAATCAAATTTAATATTTTCTTAATTTTTAACCGACTTAAAAAAGACATTATCAATTCGACATGTACAGATATAGTACATATATTTTTAATAAGTGTTTCAAAGTACCAAAATAAATAATCAAAAAGTAAAACAGTATATAAGAAAGTTGAGAATTTCACAACCTCCTATAAAATATATATGTTTTTCCATGCACCTATAGCGAAAGTAAAATCAGTCATTTCTCCCTAGTGCCTAAAGTAAAACAAAAATGTTATTAATCAATTCAATAATATGTTTTCTGTTAGGTGTTTTTTGAGCTATATGAGCAACAGAGAGAGTAAAGTAGGCCTAATGTTCAATCCAAATAGATTCCAATGTGGCCGCGCACTAAACTGTCAGATATATACTTACTACTATAAATATATTTATTATGAAGTGAAAATCAGCTATTTTATAGGAGATACGTGCAAAAAATGTAGTCTATATCTCGAAAGCAATGCTTTTATGGCTTATGTAATTTTAAAAAATCCCTGCTCTCTTTTTTTAGCGTATATAGAATCTGCATTTACGTTCTAGATACATAAACCAATATTTTTAGTGCTTGGTGTATCGACACATAATTAAAACCCATTAGTAAGTACTAAGTAGTATGTATATTACTTAGTAATGGTAATTAATATGTAGTTAAATACTTAAATATTAATTATAGAAATGATTTATATTCGACTTTATTAGAAATCACATAATATCACATTTTATGTACTTTATTTCTTCTTATATTTACGTAGAATTAAAAAAAAGTATATAAATTATATCCTCAAAAACAAAGCAAGAACTTATATATATTTTTTTTAATAATTGAAACTGTCATTTGTAAAAAATGATAATTAAAATAGATTAATAAATTAAAAAATCACTTTCAAACTACTAAGTTAACAGTGTTTTAAATGAAAAGAAAAAGTAATCTAAAAAATCTAAGCCACAAATTTTTAAATCATTGATATTACAGTGAAATCTTAAAATATCTATCATTATTATCTGCTCACCAAAAATGTGGAATAATGAAAAAATGAAACTTGCTTTTCGTGTTTCAGAGCATTTATATAAAAATAGCTCGCCACTCAAAGCACTTTATATAAGTATAAATGCTCTTGGTAGGCATATTCGTGATGGAATAAAATTCCCTAAATGAGGTTGCTTAGATCTTTCGGTTAAGTTTAATGAAATGTCGAAAAAGAAAAAAAACTAAACACATTACGTAAATAAATTAAATAGGTTAGTTGGTGAAATCAGCGTCATTGTGCAGTAAAGTAACTCAATTAGAACTGATTAGTCTTTGGGGCACGTGAACTTCTTAAAAGGAAAATATACATGGTGATCTGTAAATAAGGTTCATGCCACAAATAATTAACTATTCCAATATAAGTGAGAATTTATATTTGACTCAATTTCTATATATATAAAATTCGCGTGTCACAATTTTGGTCGCGCTAATCCCCGAAACCAACAAACCAAATTTTAATGAAAATTTGTAAATGTGTCTTTCCTGATGCAATTTACGCTATACGATAGTTTTTATTAAATATTTTGTACAAAATTACGCCATTTCTCAAAAAAAAGCTGTTTCACCAAGTAGCGACATTTGTTAGAATTCGCTCAAAGCTGTTAGTTCAGAAGCAAATCTGGTAGAATTTGCTCAAAGCTATTAGTTCAGACTCCAGGGCCACAAACGAAATGCATATTGCGGAATTATATCTATCGCACCCGGGTGAAACTGGGAAGGACTGCTAATTTATCTATAAAACTAACATATCGGTTCGGTTTCGCCCGGGATGATTTTAATTTGACAATGAAAAAATCAAGAGCAAAAAATTTCTCAAATCACGGCGATTGGTAGACCGCCGAGTTCGTGACACAGATGATTTACTAAAAAGCCTTCTTTATAGGAATACAAATACATTTTGGTTTTTCATTTTTACACCGACAGATGGCGTTACTGTGCTCATTTTTACATATCATCGTAATACAAAACCGCATCATGATCCTAAACTTATTTAAACACAAATGGAAAGTTTTGACTCCAATCCTTTTATTAATTTACCACCGGTCTCGCCCAGTTTCACCCGGGTGTAAAAGAACGAATGGGGGAGGCTTATTGGTACGCACGTTCATCTTAGTTTACCGAGATGAATGTTGTGTCCAAATTTCAAGATGATTGGAGTTTTTGTCGGGCGGACTTTTGAGTTATATTTTACAACATTTTTCATTGATGCTCCGCTGTTATTGGTCGTAGCGTGATATTATATAGCCTATAGTCTTCCTCGATAAACAAAAAAAAATGTTTTCAATTTGAACCAGTTAGCGCGTTCAACCAAACAAACAAACAAACAAACTCTTCAACTTCATATATATTAGTACAGATTTCAATAAATTGTTTGCATGCAAATTAACAATTAATTATTTTTTAGCACGGCAAAAAAGTATAACTTCTAATGTACACGCAAAAATATTTTCTGCATCATTGTTTCCAATATAATTGTGTTATTTGGTGAAGTTAATCATAAGTTTTCATTTAAAATCAAGGAAGTATTTATATAAAATTCCAAGCAGTTGAATTAACTCTATTGGTGTTTAATTTTCCAGGCACATCCTGCATCTGGAGGCGAAACAATGCGGCAATCTCTGAAAGCACGGAGCACAGAGCATGTTCCCGCGATCCGGATATGAATGACGTACCCTGGGTGAAATGAAACTTCCCCTGTCGTGCGCATGCGTGAAAACATCGACATTGTAATCAAAATAGACCTGCGCCAATGCGCGATCACCCTACAATGTTGGCAAAAACTTTGTAAACTTCGTAGCTGTTATAATAAATAAAGACGGCACGATATAATCAACTGTTTGCGAAACAGAGACAGACGACACATCAAACTGAAGTTGGTGTGAAACGGTCCATAAACTGGGTTTTATCATCGTAATATGAAATGCAATTCATACAGAGTGACGTCCGCACACATCGATATCACGGCCGCCATCTTTATTACATATTATTTTCATAATTGGCCGCTATCAACAATACTCAATACTGTCTTCTTATTGTCAAGGTAATACTAATCATGATTTTAACTTACGTTTTGATATTTAGTTTGCACACAAACACGTCTCCATGTTTACATAATGCCACAACACACTTCTCCGCCATTCACACACATACATTCAGCATGCACAAATATATAGTAATAATATATGCACAGTTCATATGTGTGCGAATCTCATTAAAATGATGTAGTTTGACTAGTTGCGAATATATTAATTTTATTTTCTAAGCATTTGGTTCTTTTAATTAGTTTACTGGTTGGACAAGTTCTAGATATTACACACATGTACGGTTCGAAAATGTTTCATACACCTATACTTACAACGTAATATAAGCGGTACAGTTTTTATGCATGGGACGGGTATGCTTTGCTTGTTAGTATGTATGTACGAATCACCAACAATTATTTTGTTATTTTTAGTTACAGAATTTGTAGGAATTTCGAGAATTTTTTCTGAAGTGAAATTTCCTTAGCGACGTATCTGTTTGATTTTTTTGTGACGGTAAAGGGGAAATTATTCAACGGAGAGAAACCTCGGTAGCGCAAAATGAATGAGTTCATAATAAATTAAAGATTTTATGTAGGCAATAATAAAAAAAAAAAACTGAACGATTATAACACAAACGACTAAAGAAGTTTCACTTCTCCCGTGAGCTTATTTGGGTGAGGCTCACACGTTTTTTTTTTTTTTTTGAGAACGTATGTTTCAAAAGAAAATCAGTTTTTTAATAATGTTTTATAGCATATATATGTTATGGACTATGTGATTAATAAGGCCATTATGTATAGGTAGGTATATAATGCCCGGGCAATTGAATAATGACAAATCGGGCCATGTAATAAATAATTAATCATTAAAACTTCATTTTTTATCACAGTGCCCGGTCATTATGAATATTGCTATGTGATTGTTGGGCAACTTGATAATTTTAGTACATTTGGGAAGACGAGGGGAGCAGGGACAAATATGTGATACGCACTAGTCAATTAGAGCACGAAACCCATCCCCTGCTCACACCAGAGCGTATTTTACAATATTTTTTCGTTTGAGGTCCCCCGAACCCAAAAAACATATTTTTAATTTAAGACTGATTATCTTAAAAAAAAACCTAATATTCGTTTTATATTTTGAATTTATTTCTAAGTACTATTCGTACTACCATAATTATTTTTTAATAATAATGTATGTCGACATTAAAATAATTTAATAAAAATATCTTTTTATTATTCTGCCCAACAGGTGAAGGGCATTTTTCATAATGCCCGGTCAATTTAATTATTTGAATAGTTTTTATCACCTCACTTCATACTCATATTGGGCATTTTTCAAACTACCCGGGCCCTATTTATCACTTGGTCCACAACATATACACTATACGGTTCGTTCGGTTAAAAATTGGCAAAAAGCCCTATGTACCTGCTGGTTCATAATTTTAGGCACATATTATGTATAGTATAAGAGCCAGTGATCGGCTACCAGTATGTATTTGACCAGACCTGAATTTTTACACAGTGAGTCTCCTATACCTACCATACATGGATTGGGGACTCACTAAGCCCGGAGTGGCCGCCGCGGCCCGTACTCAGGTGCGACAGGTACAAAATTTGACTATTTTTCAAAGTATTTGACCACGTCTGCCATTTGAAAATTTAATAATATATTATTATTGCTATTGAAAAATAACAATGGCAGACCATTATCGCGCGACAATCATCGTGGCAGGCAATTTTTTAAGTACTAAAAAATATGAAATTTTGAAAGGTATATTTTTCATCACGGATTATTCTTCTATTTATTATTTCAAGCAAGTTTCGTAAATAAATTTTTTTTCTAAACTTTATAGTTCCGGAAATATTTAGAAAATTAAAAATAAAATCAGCTGCTCTTTTGTCTTGTAGATCTGTCAGAAATAAACTAAGTTAAGCATGCTTTGATTAATTTTTACATGACGTGCAACATATTATGTAGGTGACCAAGACGACGAATAGCAAATATCATATTGAATACTAGCCATTACCCGCGTCACCTCACGCGATATCAAAAATGTTATTTTCTTTATTTTACTATATCAAATGTCAATATTTTTGAAGTTGGAATGGTCCCGTCGCCCAATTGGTTGGAATTTTTTATTTGTTCCAAAACAAAATTAAAAAGTGTCAAGTGAGAATAAAAATATTGTTAATAGGTATAGGCATAAATAATTTTTTATATTCTCTTGACATTTTTTATTTTTGTTTTGGAACAAAAAAAAAATTCCAACCAATTGGGCGACGGGACCATTCCGACTTCAAAAATATTGACATTTGATATAGTAAAATAAAGAAAATAACATTTTTGATATCGCGTGAGGTGACGCGGGTAATGGCTAGTATTCAATATGATATTTGTTATTCGTTGCCATGCTTACCTACATAATATGTTCCACGTCATATAAAAATTAATCAAAGCATGCTCAACTAGTTTATTTTTGACAGATCTACAAGACAAAAGAGCAGCTGATTTTTTTTTAATTTTCTAAATATTTCCGGAACTATAAAGTTTAGAAAAAAAATTTATTTACGAAACTTGCTTGAAATAATAAATAGAATAATAATCCGTGATGAAAAATATACCTTTCAAAATTTCATATTTTTTAGTGCTTAAAAAATTGCCTGCCACGATGATTGTCGCGCGATAATGGTCTGCCATTGTTATTTTTCAATAGCAATAATAATATATTATTAAATTTCCAAATGGCAGACGTGGTCAAATACTTTGAAAATTAGTCAAATTTTGTACCTGTCGCACCTGAGTACGGGCCGCGGCGGCCACTCCGGGCTTAGTGAGTCCCCAATCCATGTATGGTAGGTATAGGAGACTCACTGTGTAAAAATTCAGGTCTGGTCAAATACATACTGGTAGCCGATCACTGGCTCTTATACTAGTACTTATATCTACTTTTGGCTACTGAAAATATTAACCACTCCAAATTTTACAAGTAATAACAAAGCTAGTGCAATTAGTTGTAAATAAATTAGTTACTTTTCTGAAAATATAAACTTTTTTTAAATAAATTAGTACTGCATTTTCAGAAAGTTTGATATGAAAATACCTTAGATTTTTTATACATGCAGGAAAATGTCGTTGCTCAAACTTTTTATGACGTAAAACATTAGACTGTATTTGCACATATACAGAAAACAAAATAGTGATTTCCTACAGACATAGAAAGAGATCGTTTTCAAGCTTTTGGATCAAAATGCATAGAAACATGTTTTTATAGCAAAATTGTACATCTACATTGTTTAGATACATAGAATATCGTTTATATCAACCAAAAGTTGTCTTAAGTTTTTTTTATGCCCGTTGATTTTTATACTGTTACTAGCCGCTACCCGCGGCTACGGCCGCGATTGAGATGGAAATCGACTTTTGACATGCATATCAGGGGTTGTTTTGACAAACAATTTTCTTATTTTTCGTAAAAAATTTTTATTTTTTTTCAATAAAAAGTATCCTATGTTACTTCTAATACCTTCAAGAGTGTATGTGCAAAGTTTCATGATGATCGGTTAAGTAGTTTTTGCGTGAAAGCGTAACAAACAAACTTACATTCGCATTTATAATATTTCGTTTTCATAAAATTTGTAAGTCCGGTCCTGTCGGGCCGATTTTAATGAAATTTTAATAGCACATTTTAATCATTACTAAAGGGTTAAATTTCAATTTTGAAACGATTCGGAGAAATTTTTCGGTATTTTTGGGCCCAAAAAATGTTTTCAACCCTTTCTTATTTTTCGTAAAAAATTTTTATTTTTTTTTAATAAAAAGTATCCTATGTTACTTCTAATACCTTCAAGAGTGTATGTGCAAAGTTTCATGATGATCGGTTAAGTAGTTTTTGCGTGAAAGCGTAACAAACAAACTTACATTCGCATTTATAATATTATAATAAAATAATAATAATAATAATAATAATATTCACGATTGGAATTTTTATAAAAAGCGCAAGTTTACTGAGTATATAAATATTATAGACAACTTTAAACAGCTGTTAATTTCAATTTCATTATAACCTAAAACAACAAAAAAATTGACAATAGTTTCTGATAGTAAAGCGAAACTAAAAACATTATTGCAAAAACTAAACGCTGCGAATTTACATATAAATCGACGCAATCAAGTGTTTTGTGAATTCAAAATGAATAAATGAACGTCAGAAGGAATTTGCATTTGTAATTGTTTCATTCAAAGGAATGCTTTTTAAGTTTTCAAGTTTGCTATACATTTTTATTTCGAGTGCCTGATTAAAGTTCTAGACGGTTTTAAGCACAGTACGAGAGGAGCACAAAGTGAAATGGTATAAAGTCGTATCATAAAGAACAAACAGCTACGAAATTAGAAACAAAAGTACAAATTAACAAACGTAAGACAACAGAGGATCACCGAGCACTTTGCTTACATCTATATAGGTTACAATTTGTATATAGAATACTATTCATATATGTGTAAATCTGACTCACTCTATCACTATCCTTTTTTAAAGAAAATATCCTAAAACCGTCAGCTAAACACATTCTAA
Source organism: Xanthostigma xanthostigma (assembly GCA_963575645.1). Lineage (NCBI taxonomy): Eukaryota > Metazoa > Arthropoda > Insecta > Raphidioptera > Raphidiidae > Xanthostigma > Xanthostigma xanthostigma. The sequence continues at coordinate 38,010,566 of OY754470.1, forward strand.
ATTATTAAAGTGATTTTTAAAACAAAAAACTTGTCATTTTTAAGTAGGCATAATAAAACAAAGCTTCTTGTCTTACGCAACGTTGAAGTCTCCAATCTATAATTATTCATTATTGCTTATGAGGTATTTAATGTTCATTCTGAAATTGTGTAGAGTTTAATTATGTTAGTTTAAAGTTTTTTAATAAATTCCATTTGTATCATAGAGTAGGTATCTTGTTTTTTCACAAGCTTTCATTTAACTTGACATGTTTGTCAATGAGTCAGTGTGTCAATCTGGGTCAAAACGCAATCAAAATACTAGATTTAATTTAGAGCTTTGAAATTTTGTACACGTGATAATGTCCAGTGATAATGCATGAATCTACTATGGTTGGACGCCCCAAGATGGCGGATTACCTTTTTCATTACAACAATCTTGATATGGGCATCAAATGAAAGAGTTTGACGAGTGTAATACGATAAGCTTTGTGACGTCATTGTAAACCCAATATGGCGGACGCTGCAAATCCAATCGATTTGAAAATTTGTACATACATGTATTTCCTATAACAATGCACGATTTAATGGTTTTTGGAATTAAATAATCCACTAATTTTTATAAACTAATGTATTAATAGAAAAAATTTTGAAAGACTAAAAATGTCAAAATCAAATGTTAGTAAAAAAACTTTATAAAGAATTATCGAAATATACGCAAAGGAAACAAATAATTTTTAATAATTTAAGTTCATCAACATAAAAGAGTGGATAGTAAACTCTGTAATAGTTAGTTAGTCACAACTCATGCATTATGGTTATGAACCAAAATAATAAAAAAAATATTTATTCCTTTTTAGCATATCTCAATAAATGTTTGTTTTTAAAAAAGATTTGTTTATTAACTGATATTTGAGCATCATGAATTTATAACAATATATTTTAAATATATAATCAAAACAGTCTTAAAGTTTATTGGTATTCAAGAGTATCAATCTGATAAAAAAATAATAAATTATAAAACATGTATTAGTGATAAGCGTTTGGAAGTTAATCTTACGAATTAAACATATTGTGGAGCGTTACAATTTTACTTGAAAATTGCAAGCATAAAGAGATACTCTTTGAAATTCAGTAAATGAATCTCTTTACTTAAAACAATGTTGAGGTCTGCAGATAAATTAGTTTCGAACAACTCATTAAAACAAAACGCACAAGCTAATTTTTCTTCTCTTCTTCTCTTTTTCTTATTTGCGTCATATTTTCATGAAGACACTTTCTTTGTTCTGCAACAATGTCTGCTAATTCAATTTAGTAAATTGAGTCTAATTTACACATATATAGATATTATAACGGAAATAAAACAAAAATATTATATGTATAAATTTCGGTAAGAAAATTCGGAGAAATATTATGTTTTGTTTCCAACAAACACGTCTAGAGCAAAATAAAATATTAAAATAAAAAATAATTTTAACTTCATTAATTATAATGTACCGAACTGGTGGATCAGTGATATAACGCAACATGCATCCTGGGTTCGAATCCTAACTAGTACTGGCCGGTTTGATTCTTAGTTTTCTCCAAAAACTCCAGAGAAATCTCGAGGTAGTTTCTTATTAAAAATTATGACATAAAAGCAAGTCTCGTGCTAATAAAAATACCTGTTTTCTCTTATGACTATGCAGCTCTCAAAATACTAATTGACTCACATACAATATTGACATCCTGTGTTATATTGATTTGTATTTTTATTATTTTTTGTCAATATATATGGTCTGAGAAAAATTGGTCGACAATTTTATTCATTTGAAAAAATATTGACATCTGTTCTGTCAAACACGTTAAATTAAGACACGCGAACTTATTTCATTTGGCGACAGTAGATTGTATACCGAGTGTCGAAATGGATTATATTATTACGATGGGACGTGATACCATATTTTCAACGAGGGCCAGCGAGTTTTAACAGTCACACGAACCGTAATACCACTACGCACAAGGTATGAGTCACTTTAAATATCTGTATACATATATTAATGATTGAGTACACATAATGTACCTACATACGTATCCATGTAAAAGATGTCCCTAATGTAATTTTCGAGTAACATAGAAAGAAACAAACTGACAAAGGGACAGAGAGACAAAAATTATGAAAATTTCTGATTCTATATTTTTTGTAAATCTATGTCGAAATCTCGTTAAAAACTAACAGTTACAAACAAATTAACGATTTCCTTTAATTGACACGATTAATTATTATAGAGAATAATTATTATCAATCACATATTTCTAGAAGATTGATTTAAATATATTCGCCAACGTAACTTTTAGAAAAATGTGCTTCAATCTTTTATTTAGTTTGATTACTAACAGGCCGAAATAAAAAACATCTAAATAAGCTTATGATTAAATTGTAAATGGTGCACTAGTTTTGTTTCATGTTATCATTTGTACGGCATTACAATGTATGCACACAATTTCTCTAAAGTTTTCAAGAAAATAGTGCTGACAATTTGGTATACAAACTTCACAAAATATGATTGCTCATAATAATTTATATCGTAAAAAGGACTGTTTTCTTATGTGACACAATTATTGATTAATTTTTATCGAAAACAGATTTTAAAAATTTAAGTGCAGAACTTTCAAACTTTTGTGAACTACCGGACGCTCTAAGCCGGTCAAGGAAAGTAAAGCTATATTGAAATCCTAAAAAATTATAGCAGGAAATATAATTCAAATATAAATACAGTTTAAACTCTATATAGCGACACTCAAGGGACTGTGCACTTCGTGGCGTTATTGAGAGTTAAGAAATAATCTATTAATATTTTTCGTCAATACCTACACAAAGAATTTCTTTTACTTATCATGTTCACAGTTTGTAATTTTGTGGACAACTAAGAATACTTATGATAACTTATCGGTAAGCAGCTGAGCTAAACATATGAAAGATAATAATCCCAACAAACAAAAAAGCGAATTTCTTAGAATCTTCGGTACGCATGATGCCGACAACAAAGCAACAAAATAACAAACAAGTACTGTTTATTGCTTAATGATGACGTATTGTTGCCGTTATTTAGAGTGGGTGTGTCGTAGCTTAGAATGTATGATTGTATGAGCAACAAGGTAAGCTAATTATAGAGTTAAGTAATTTCGACGTTTTAAGGAGTTTGTCGTTATATACCGATTTATCTAAATTTATCCATTTTTTGCCTTATTTCATTGTTAGTTATGATCGTATGTCATTGACTATAATTTAAAATCGGTAAAAAACAATAGTATACACGCAATGGTTTACTAAAAATATAATTAAAATAGTCTAATTACCTTATACCTGATAAATTATATTATTTGTTTGTTTATTGGTTTACAAGGAACTTGCTATAGAGAACGATCTACATTCTACATGAATAATAATAAGTATTTATAGTAACGGTATGGAGGCGCCACAAGCGACAAGTATAAAATCAGGGGTTTCACTATTCTGACAGTGAATTTTACTTGAATTCACTATTCCGGAAGTGAATCAGAAATCATTATTTCAAATAGTGACATTTTCACTATTTCAGATTTAGACAGTTTTATTAGTGAAAATTCACTAATTTGTTGTGAAAATCACTGATTTACGCAATTAGTGAAAATTTCAATAATTCATGTTTAGAGAGTATAGAAACCTGCAAAACGTTGTTGTTCTGAATTATTTTTGTTTTTATATATTTTTATTATATAAACGCTGATAAGCTTAGATGTTGGGCGTCTATAATCTACAATCTAATTTAATCAAATATATTCGACGGGATCTAGATTTTTGATCAACCCTTGTATATCATTGTTTCATATTATATAATTTAAAATTTGATAATTACTGCTGCAGGTGTGTTCTTAAAGTGTTTCCGTAATTGAGCAAAAAAATAATTTGACATATAACAGCAAGAGTTAGAAATAATAAAAGTAAAAAATTAAACAAACGCAAACAAAAATAAAATTTGCAAGAAAATTGGCAGTAATTTTTGATAAAGGTAGATCCTTTAAATCTACTTTATCTTGTTTCTTGGTAAAGTTAACCTTGTCAAACAAAATGAGTTTCATCAAAACACAAAAGTCGCACGTCGAACCCCTTCCCTTTTAACCCAGGTCCACGTTATATCAGACATTGTGTACCGAATTTCTCATTGCACCTCCGGGACATTCTAACTAGAATCTAGACTGTGATTTTTATCTACGAAACAACATAAACCTGTTCTATGGTGATACACCGTCTAACCTATCCAACGATATGACTTCACCTTTATATATATACACCGTAGACGTAAAGTGGATATCTTGTACAGATCATAGCGCTCAGAATGTTATTTACTTATATAAACCAACGTATACTCTTTATGTTGCTTTATATTTAAAAAAAGTATCATTCTAAGACACACAGAGTTAAAAAGCTTCTATCTAGTTTAAACTTAAAACACTGTGAAGAACTTATTTTCTTAGATATTTTAACTTTTTTTTTAATAATTTTTTTACAGTGTAACTCATTTGACTACAAATATTTTTATTAATAGTTCAGCTATAGATTATTACTGACTAATTTCTTTAAAAAACAAAAATAAGTTATAGGATTTTATGACATAAAATATCTTGACAAATATATTATTACATTCTATGGTACATAACAATAGATAATTTTTCAGGTATTTTTTACGTGTTATTTACTTTTTTGTAGTTATTCTCTTCACATTTTAGCATATTCATCATCACGGCATGAAACAATGTTCAAATAAACTTTAAAATATTGCTATGCGATGTCAAAAATACTCACGCTTTCGCATTTCTAATGAATATAGGAAAATGTTTTGAATGTAAACAACTCGTAATAATGTGGTACAAAGATTAAAATAATGTTTTTATTTATAAATTAAGGTTGAAGTTTTATTGTGTAGCAAATCAAAATATTCAGCTGCGTCTATTAAAAACAAAAAAAAATTATAAATTATTTATTAATAAGTATTTTAAAATAATTATTGCACATAACCACGGGTTCGAAGTTTAGTGCTTTGTTCGACGAAGCCAATTATATAAGGTTCATAATTAGGGTTCCCACTTCTCCTGGAATTGAGCCCTGAAAAATAATATCTCCCGGCTCCCGGAAGGAATTTAAAATAAACAAAATTCTCCCGGAATTTCTAGTTGCTTGAAAAAAATGATTCAGAAATCAGAGTACACCCATCCCCCGATTTACACGGTACTTGTTTTACACGTTTTCGCTTTTACACGGTTTTCCAAATAAGTTTTTTATTGTTTTTATCGCACTCTACTAAATGCTACTGTGATTGAACACGTGCGCTGTATACACATCTCACGGGGAATCCCGAGCTTATGTGCTGACTTGCTGCACACGCACACTATGTCTGTATTTTTTCACATAAAATTAAAGTTTTATCTACGGAAAATTGTATTTGAGTGAAAGTTTCACAGCTTCAGAACCTGTCAATGCATTTTATTTTTATTTCTGTGTACACCTAAAAATATTGAAAAAAATCACAACTGTTAAATAGCAAAATTATGCATTTTCTGCAAGCTTTTCGATTTACACGGTTTTGACTTGAAAATTTTTAATTTTCGATTTACACGTTTTTCTCAGGAACGTATCTACCGTGTAAATCGGGGGATAGGTGTACAGTAAAATGAGCATATAATCGATAACACGGGATGATTTAAAGCTCACCTTTGACGAAAATACAACATTAGGAAGATTTTTGCATTTTGAGGGAGGTTCAAGACAACATTGTTAAGCCAAATGAAAGAGTTGATTTTAGTTGGGCAACATTATTTCTTAACAGTCGAAAATGAAGTTTGAAACGTTTTATATTTTCAAGTTAATTTATATGAACTGTGCGTAAAAGCAGTACTACAATGTAGAAGCGTTCGTCATTTGGACCTTTTTGAACTTTTTAAAAATTGATATAAGAAAAGTTTCTGAAAAGTAGCATTTGCGTATTGAATAAACAAAAATGTACAAGATAGAAGATTTAGATGAAACTCATACATGAAAGTTTTGTAGGTATATGTAAACATGGTGTAGGTATAGTGTTCAACACGGTTAGGTATTTACAGTTAACACCACCGAAAATTGCGCTTTACAAAATAATAAATAGTTTGAAATAAAGATTTAAATAAAACTTTAGCATTGATTATAACGTTGTTAATTACGAGAGGAAAACTGACAAAAAAAATCCGGACAATTGGGCGACGAGACCATTCGAACTTGAAAAATACCAACATTTGACATGATATTATAAAAAAGAGAAAAAAAAATCTGTTGACGCGTGCGGTGAGACGGGTAACGGCTAGTATAAATAATACGATATACATATGTTATCACGCCAGGTAAAAATTAACCGAACCATACTCGTCAGCTACCTAACTAATTTCTTTTTGACAGATCTACAGAACAGAAGAACAGATGATTTTTTTTATTTTCAAAATATTTACGAAACTATCATTTGGAAAAAAAAAATTTTAGAAAATTTTCTTGTAAAAATAAATTAATAAACCGTTGTGAAAATTGCACCATTATTATATCAAAAACAACGTTATAGCATATATCTCTTCTGCACGCATGCACCGATTTTCCCCTAAAACAGTAGGGCTTTTTATATCTGCACATCGAACGTCCTCCCAACATTTGATTTCAATCCGCTCATCTGTTTGACCTGTATCGTTTTCACAGACTTTTACCAAAATTATGTTTTTTGAATTCAGAAGACAATACGAAAAAATATCGTAAAATATTGAAAAGTGAATTTTGACCTAAATAAGTACAATTCCCCACTTGTGTTGGAACAGACGAACAATTTGACAAACAAAGACACATACCACAGAATACCAAATACCTACCTATCAAGGCGTGTGGACTTACGGACAAGAATTTTTTTAAAAAATTTTATTGATTTTGGTGCCATTTGTTTGATTTACACAATTTCCTGTATATTTCTGTCAAATTTCACTGAATTGTTTTTCAAAAATTATTGTGAATCAAACAAACCATTTATATGGCTTGTTATCCATACCGAATATTTTAACTGTTTTGTCATGAAACTGCTTTTGGTAAGAAATTTTCAAAAAAGTTCAGATGTAAGAGACGCGTTACTTTGTGACGACTACTACAGTACACGTGTTTCCCCTTTCCCCTTAACATGTATACAGAAGCTACACAAACACGTATTGAAAATACGGTATACACTAGGGCAAGGGCGGTAGCAGAAAGGGAGGAGGGATGATGGATTCGGTTTGGTATATTGGTCCATTTCGACCGGCCGATTGCCCGCTACGGAATTGGGTTTGTCCCATATATGTACATATACTATGCCAGTACACCGTAAGTACTAGTTTTTTAACACTGTGAAACATCGAAAATGCAATACTTTTGTCATTCACATTTAGTGTTTTTAAGGCCTGTTTTATGTTTTTAGTTAGTTATTTTATAAAATAACTTCCTGAAAGATACAGATAAAGCTTTAAACTTTAAAGAAAGAAATTTGAAATAAATATATTTACGTGTAAAATAAATTTAAGGTAGAAACTAAATTTTCAAAAAAATTGTGTTCGTTAAAAATATCATTTTTAAAATAGTGTAAAGTAAAAATTTCAGCTAAAAAAACTGGGGTATTCATGAAATTTAAAATTTTGTAGTTTCATTTCCAGAATTGTTTATTTTAGGGAAATCAAAATATTGTGTTTCTTCGAAATATTTACGTAAAATCAAAAATACTTTTTTTACCCTTTCGAAAACTCACTCCGGTAATATACAATACATATAGCTATCTTTGGTATATCAGTGTAGTAAATTTATACTGAAAAGTGTAAGTTTGGTTCATATAATCCATGATTTCAGTTTTATACGACAAACGCACTAGTATCAAAAGTGTCAACTCTTTTAACACTGGAACACGACACCAAATACACCTTTTATAGCCTAAAGTACTTCCAAGATAATGGTTTCTCTATACAAATGTAAAAATAGAACTGTAATCGGTTCAGCAAACATACAGATAGAAGTACAAATACGAAAAGGGGCCGGTCCGGCTTCGCCCAAATGTGTGTAGATCATGGCCCCCACAATGGTGGGGCTGGTGCAACTCTGGTAACAGGGCCCGTGCTCAGAGGGGGCCCTGGTTTTTTTATTCAAGAAGTATTTGCAGTGGATCATAGCTTTATTATCAAAATAAATGAAAATATTTAAATATAAAAACAGTTTAGAGTAAAATAGATATTACTTTGTATACAACAGCACGCACGGGCCCCACCTACTCCCTCTACTCTCCCCCACTCTAACTCTGCGAAGATTCTTGTCCGAAGACAAAGAAAAATAGGCATATGTTGGGGGGGGGGCCCGACCCAGATCCTGGTTACAGGGCCCACAATCGAATGTGGGGGCCATGGTGTAGATTGCCGACGTTTGTTTCGTCAACGTTGCAAATCTGGTTTCCACGTAAAGCGCTTTTATTTTAACGCCATAACATAATATATCCTATATATGTTTATCCTGAGGGTTCATTCTAAATAGTGGTAAAAGAATTTTTCAAATAGGTGCAGTGGTTCCCGAGATTACTTTACACATACACACAAACTCACAAAATTCGCACTCCTCTTTATCAATATTAGTTTAGACAAGCAACTAGTTGAATACATTTTTTCATGTAAACGAAAAAAAGACGCTGAATCTCAACAGATCACAGTAGATCATAGAAACCTTTTGAATGTTATATAAACTTATAAAAGTCTGAAGATACAGCGGGCCGTTTCATATTTTTTGTAGCAACTATATGTTGGCATAGACGTGTAGGTACATATACATGCATACATGATATGTACATCAATATATCTACGGTCACAAACCAAACAGGCTTATACCGAACTTTTATATCTTCAGGATCATGTTTTACATCGATGTTGCATGTTACGTTAAAGATTTTACACACCGAAACATTTTAAATGTGAAAGCCGCGTTTGACTGGGAGTAAAACCATGCAATTGGGCCGACACTTTTAGGGGCCGACGTTTTATGAAAAGATGTTACGTTTGTGGGCGTTTGATTAAACATGGCTTTAGTTGAAGGCGACATCTAGATAACGGGGCGCAATTTAGTTACTTGTATGCCAATAGATGACGCTCGTTTTGTGTATGCATTGGATTTTAACTTGGTTTTTGTTAAAGGCGCCAAAAAATGGCTGGATACAGGATCTAGATCCGACATCCACACTAATCAATGATGAAGTTAGTTAACAAATTAGAGATAAACTAGTTTTTTTGAAGTGAAAACTTCTTTAGCGGCGTTGTACACTTTAGACCTGATCAAAAATGCGTAAGACCTGATCGAAAATTCGTAAGACGAAAACTTTTGTACACTTTTTTTTGTAATGGGTAAGAAATGTTAAACTCGCGTCAGTACACGTGACCTGATCGAAAATTCGTAAGACGTTAATATTCAAGTTTTCACTTCTGCCGGCACTCCCGGAGTGCAACCCGTCTTTTTTTCTTCCAAGAAGCCTAACATGATCACATTTGACAAGTCGGTTATCTTACAATCCACATTTTTCCGCGGACAAACAAAATAAATCATTGAAAATTAGTGCAAAAAGTGGCCAGAAGAGACCTGTGTAACGCCATAAAGAAAATGTTTCCACTGAAATAACGCTTTATACCAAAATATGTCGCTTGCCACCTTTTCCTGGCGAGGTATTCAATTACAGACAGAGAAGTTCTTCTTTTTTCAAAAAAAGAAATAGGTTTGGCCTTTGTACTTCAAAATTGAAATACGAACTTCCTTCCTAATTTACATACAATTTAACAGGAGCCATTTTGTCCTGTGTCCGAAGATGTATGTATGCATGTAGGATGCACACTACAGCCTACATAAAAAACATGTAGATAGCTCTATATTTTATGTATAATATATAGGACATAATATTACAGTATCTGTAGAGCAATACACAAAACTGTTTTGTAAAACACATAAATATGTCAAACAAATCAAATTTATTGAAATCGAATAGCCGCACATGAATAACTAATTCCAGATATTCAAAATATGTTAATACTAATAACTATTTAATTAAAAAATTATATTGTCACAATCTTTACGGAAGTATCAATTATAATCATATCGTACAGCATTCTTAAGGAAACGATACGGAGTTCAGTTACGAGAACAAGCACTTACTTCAGTTCTAGTCATTGACGTAGCAACGGGGGGGGGGGGCGTATTTAGATTATATTGATTTATTCCAAGAGAAAAAGTGCATCTCAATTTTCCTTTTATTAAACGATCGGAAAAAATAGCGACAAAATAGTTGTACTAATTACAATAATGAAAATACACAAACAGGCTATTTCGAAACAGCTGATACATTGAAATACGCTTACACAGTAGTACCAACTGTATAATCATGACATTTCAAGCCGAGACGTTGCCACTCGCCCTTCTCTAAAAACGACTGCATCATACAATTCTGTTTCACAGCTCAAATTTTTGTTCTCAACATTGGCAATGACATGTTAGTCCTATGCTTTACTATGGGAGTTTCTCCTTGCCTTACTTCCTCCCGCTCCACCAATACTTAGCTTACTCCTTTAAGCTGCGTGGCAGTGTAGTTTATTTGAACTCATATCGTAATTAATCGCGCTATTTTTTATGATCAATGGTTAAAATTAGCAACAGTTTCTGTCTCACGTAAATTTATGTGATGTTAAATTTGTTAGAAAGTGACAAAAAATTAACAGCACTGTAAATTCTTACATTGACCATAAACATAGTAAATACATAATTTTTTTTTAATTCGCCGTTATAGGGTAAAAAAGTTGACAAAGAATATAGCTTACTTAGTCAATTACATATGTTAATAAAATATGGAAATTATATAATTAGTAATTACATTTAATATTATAATAAATGAATATGAATGAGTTCAAAAAGATATAATACATACTATATTATACACTGCGTATATAATGTATATAATTAAAAATAATACATGATAAATATATTCACATAATGTTAATTGGAATATTCTTTTAAATATACAGGATACTACACTTGATTTACACCCATAGGTATCTAAACCTACACAATTATTACATAATAAGTTTGTTCCAAGCAGCCAGCAAACGGTATCGAAACCGCCACCCGCATACGCAGTAGCTGACACGAAACTGTTTCTGGCGATTTTAGAACACGTTTAAGCTACTGCGCATGCGGGTGACGGTTTCGTTACCGTTTTCTAGCTGCTTGGAACATCCCTTATATTACTGAAGGTTCAAATCTTTGATTAACGTCTGATTAGAACTCTTTAATAAACAAAATATTATCGACCAATTTTTCAGACAAATATATTAACAAAAATTTTTGTTAATATATTTGTCTGAAAAATTTGACGATATTTTATTTATTGAAGATTACTAAAGGTCGCTAACACGAGGCTAGTTTTGCCGCTGAATCGCTGCTGGAATTTGTGTTGTCTGCCGTGTTCATGGCTACGAGGATGAAAATAACGTCACTGAGAGCTCCTTTGCAAGGTTACAAGCTGGATTTAAAAATTAGAACCGGGACTAATTTTCGTGCTTATTCTCTAGTGGCTTTGAACAAGAACCAATCGGATACACTATTTTGTCATAAATAAGCATGGCGTCATAGATCTCCAAAACTGTATGCCCGATTGACATGAAATTTGGTATAGTTACTCCTTTCAGGACGTAAACACCCACTAAGAACGGATTTTATGCTAATCCTATCCAAAACGGAGTAACTATACCAAATAATACGGAACGCATTCGTATTTCGTTCTAATCGCGCGCGAAGCCGCGGGTAACGGCTAGTTTTCTATACGCTGGTATATTGTAATTAAATTGAAAAATAAAAATATAAATAATAAAAAGTAACGAGAACGTAGCAAATTTAAGATAACAGTACGAATGGCGTCTGTTATATGACACAAGTCAAGATTATTTATTATTGTGACCATAGACCTTGTATTAAATATCTCTGATTGTGACATAAAATAAGTAAATATATTTCCTAGTATTATATTTTCACCTTAAGTTTGACCTAATTTATTCAAACAATCAAGCCTACATAATATTGTTATCGTAAAGCGTTTAGAATAATCAATGCAATCATATTTTATACTTCCTCTATTGACATAAAATTAGCGCTGGTTCTTTTACAATGGGATAATCAAACCTTATCTACAGTACAATGAGCATATTATTTACTGATACAGCAAGGTAACAATAATCTTAAGTGCATTATACAGGTGCCTGGTATCAAATGGTACTACATTGCACAATGGTTAACTTTTTTTTGCAATTTTACAGTCGTTTTATCAGCAACGAATGACGAAATGCATTTAAACTGAACAAAAGTCTAATTAAAAGCGTGTAAAGTCAGTTGCACACTAGAGCAGTCGTATCCATCTTGTTATTTTAATGTTTGCGCTCCTTCGGAAACTCGTATTTTAACATGCTTTATATTAGCTTAACTTATATGTTGCATATGAAAAATCAAATAAATTAAAAAAACAAACTTTTAAAAAACTATATTGTCTTGTTTCACATTAAAAAGTATCAAATATTTTTTTCCGCAGTGATTATAACTTGCTCAGAATAATTTTCAACATTTTTAAAAAAGAAACATTGTGCGTTCATAAAAACAACAACAATAATATTTTATAAGCGTCCAATGGTTTTCTTTTTACAAATATTAAAAATTCTGAACGACTTATAATCACTGAAAAAAGATTAAGTCGTACATTTTAGTGCAAAAAAAGCATTGTGAGTAAAAAAATTTTTTTTAATTTATTTTGTTGTTTTACTTTCCAATCTTAAAACATTTTTTTGTTTGCTTTAGAACTAATAGCTTGGAGTAAATTCTATCAGATGTCGTTACAAGCTGCTAAAACAGTTTTTTTGAAAAAACACCGTAACTTTGTACAAAATATTTAATAAAAACTATCCTATAGCGTAAATTGCACCAAGAAAGACACATTTACAAAATTTCATTTAAATCGGTTCAGTGGTTTCAGAGATTAGCGACACGACATTTTTATATATACGTGTAGATTCACGTTCCCCTGGGATTTGGAATAATGGAAAAAAAATGTAACAATCCATGAAGTTTACGTTATATTTATTCTTTTAATTTCTCGTCGCCCGAAATTTTTCCGACTTTTGCTTAGAACAATCCTTTATCACCTAATAACAGTATGATAACCCATCTTGCTCCCCGAATAAAATTTTGCGTACGCCTTTCGTACTGTATAACTAAAAAAAAACTGACATCCTCTATGTCGACTGTCAAGGCAAGGATAAGAGCCATTTTAACAATGAGTTTTTTTTGTCTACTTTAGTAATACACAATAATGGCACCAGTAAGCAAAAAAAACAACAAATTATTTTAAATGAAAAAAGAATAACTCCTACACAGTTGTCCATAAATGTTTCATTTCCTATAATTCATGCATGGAAGGTTGCACGTTCACACGTATGCAACTTATGTAAAAATAGTGACAAAAAAAAGGGTACTGCATAAGTTACCGTTAACCGAATATAAAAAATTGCTGTTCTTAGAAGAAATGCATTAAGCGTTACAGTTATTTTAACACGGTTTTTTTATGTACCCAAGTATCTCAGTCATTTTTTATTTATCTATACCAATACAGTGTCCATTCGTATTTTAAGTTTATTATTATTATTTTCAATATAGTTCTAGGGTTAGAGCAGTGATTCCCAAAGTGGTCTATATCAACCCCCAGAGGTCGACGACAACTTGCAAGGGGTCCATGTCAGCGGGAAAAAAAATTGGGGGTCCATGAAATGAAAATGGGGGCCAACGATAGTGAATCTCCTACCAAAAAAGAAACAAACTGGACATCGTTAACCGAAGAGATTTAAGATTAAATCTAACTAAATTGATGCCAAATGTTGAAAATTTATTATTAAAGCATCAGGTTCATCCCTCACACTAAAATCATTTATTTTTTGCTTAGTTACTTGTAACACAAAGTAAATTTTAATTTGATTCGTTTAATTTGAATCTAATTAATAAATGTATAAAACTAAACATTTCACACTACATTTCACTACCGTTATAAAAAGTCGTTCAAAGTGAGTAGCACTAATACCGGTTGCCAAAAATACATTTGAAATTAATGAATTTGCAAAAAATCAATATCAGGTAAGCAGGGGGTCTACCCAAAACCATAAAACATGGCAAGTGGTCTACGAGACAAAAAAGTTTTGGAGCCTCTGGGTTAGAGTCTAGGAACTGGACAGCACTTCCCTAATTAAAAATTCTGTTTTTTAATGTTTCAAAATATATTAATTAGTAATTCAAAGCGTATTTGAAGAAGTCTTATTAGTGGTACATAATGTAACTGTACATTTTTGATGCTTAAAAAACTAAACGACACGATAAATCTTTTCTAAAAGTTAAAAAAATAAAGTAATGTTATTTGTATTGAAAGGTTATTCTACATGTTTTTTTAGTAGGTACCTATCCATGTTAGCTTAAAGTTAATCGTGGTGAATATTTAGCTCTGAAATCGACTTTGAAATCCCTAACTATCTTTGCATTTCGTTCTTTGCTCATCCCCCTTTTGTTTAGTATATTGTCTAAAACACTCGGAAAGAAGTAGAATTCCAAAAGTCTTCGAATCGATTCAGTAGTTCCTAAGATTAGCCTTTTTTAAATAATTGCAAATTTTGGGCTTGCACACATAAGTGTCCAAAACAAAATAAAATATTGTTTTTAAAACGTCTAAAACCAAAATTTAAAAAAAAATACATAAATGAACTGATTTGAACTAGTTTCTATAAGTTCATAACGAAATGTATCAGAATCAGTAGGTAAATATTTATTTATGGTTATTTTGAAGATTCTATGTAACATTTTTAATAAAAAAAAGAATAAAAATTAATATTGCTGACAAATACTTAAGTAATAAATATATATTAGGTATAATATATTTAAATTATTTCTTTAACAATTTGTGGCTCTCATTATATACCTAACTGTTTCCTGCGAACTAACGAAATACATAATACAGAGTGTCTTCCAAAAAATAACTTCAGACTTAAAAAATCTTTTTTATTTTTGGGAGAATATTTTAACTCCATTAAAATGCATTTTTACCAACATAATTATTATTACCTTATATAAAAATTTGTAAAATACGTAGGTACATATATGATTTTATTTTTGATCTGTTGAATTAATTGTATTGCTATATATATTGCCATATTCTGTACTACAGTATTTTCTATGGACTTATATTTTACTAGTCATTACGTAATCCTTTATTTAAATCTTTTTGAATATTTTTTTGAATAATCCTTTATTTCTTATCAAAAGCCTAAATATTAATTTTCCTATCCCTAACTTGAGAAATGATGGATTCCACATATAAACATTAATCCCCTATTTCACTTCCTTCAGGTTTTTTTTGAGACAAAAAGTACCCTATATCCTTCCTCGGGATGCAATTTATCTCCTTGCCAAATTTTATCGAAATCTGTTCAGCGGTTTACGCGTGAAAGCGTAACAAACAAACAAACTAACATTCGCATTTATAATATTAGTTAAGATTAAAAAAACTCACCGTATTATTACGCAGTCACAATTAATACAAAATAACACAAACATACGTTGGCTTTATTGGCGAGCTACACTAGCAAACTGTGCAAAATTAAATATGCATTTCGATTTTATATACCTTCGGTACGCTTCGATATCTTCTAATATTTTATTGTAGTTTTATCGCTGATAACGATAAAAAATAAAGTCGAGTCAGTGTGTATATGAAACAAGGCGTATAAATTGGCTATTGTGTGATTTTATGTACTTCTTTAGGTGAACAGTACTAAACCTAGTGCAACAAAATCGAATAATTAAAACAATTTCGCGTTATCAAAAGATATTTTACGATCAACGTAAGGGCATATCGAATATTATTAGCAAACTACATTTATCAAAAACTAGAGTGGTTCAATTCAGTTTTAATTGTATACAAATCGCTATTTTCGCTCATTGCTCATCTCCCTTTTTGTCGTAGCGTAATAATACATTGTCTACGTTAATCGCCACAAAATCGGCTTTTAAACAATGAAAGAATGTTTAAAATCGGTTCAGTGTTTCTCGAGTAACAAAGAAACATAGATACAAACTTCTTCGTTTAAATATTAGACTAAATGTAAATATTCATGTTAAAAAATCAGGTCACTTGGGCGATAAAATGAGTGCAGTTGCATAGGAACAAACGTATTATTGTTAGTGGGGTAAAATTAGATTTTCACTTTGGAAAAAATCTCTCCTAAATGATTCCTTGTGAAACGTATTTGGGAAGGTGTGTAGAACAAAATATCAAAATGCCACCGCGAGATTTTTCCTGAAATTTTTTTTATTAAACAAGCTAGGCGCAAACACGTCGTGGTTTTGAATTAAGAACTTTTGAAATACATTTTTTAGAAAAGTATCAATAGTGCCATTGGAAAGAATGGAAAATTTCACGAAGGAAACAAGTGTAATATTTTTTTTTACATGATGAAATGTATGAAAGTGGCTGTAACTTTTGACTGGGACAAGCAAATGATATAAAACTAATTGCAGATGAAAAAGTGCAATTTTCTTGAAGTATTACGTGTATTCCAAAAAATGTTTAAGTACTTTAACAATTATATATGTAAGTCTACATTGGAGCACTGAGTAGATTTTCAATTATTTGACAAAATTCGATGAGACATAAACAATTTTTTGAAACCTAAAATACTTCTTCGGCCAAAAAAATTTGAAAAATTTATTTTGGAAATCCAGGCCTTTGAAGTTTGACCAATTTCTTGGAACATATACCTATATTATATACCTACTTCTCATCGACTGACTCATCACGAGATCTCCAAAACTACATTCCCGATTGACTTGAAATTTGGCACAGTTACTCCTTTCTCGACGTAAACACCCACTAAGAACGGATTTTATGCAAATCCTATCCCAAACAAATTTTTCACCTACCATCACATATAGTACTATGGGTGCCAGTTCATATTTACGGTTTGTTAATATTTTATTAAAAATGCAATTAAAATATTATATTTCGATTTATTCTAATATAAGTATTCTATTTTTAGATATTCGTTTAATAAATTTCAAGTTGATGGAAGCAAAGGAGCACACGCCGATATATTATTTTTTTGGTTGAATTTCGACAATTTTCAAAAACAATGTCAATAATCAATATTAAACAATAATTTGTTTTTCTTTGTAAGTATAAATCTTGATTTATTCTGTATTACTAAAATAGCTGTGATAATATTATGTACGAGTATACGTTTGTTCCCAAATGAGAGTGGCAGAGCTCGAAATTTTAAGCCAAACTTAAATTTTACACCTGTGGATTGAAATCGGTCCGAAATCCGGGGACACCAATAATATAATTTCTTTCCTTCAAGTGAACAGTCGAACGAGATCGTTCCTCGGACATGTCAAATTCAAAGTATTTTTGAACGCACTGTACTTCTGTTCATCTGAAGAGGCGGTGGCTCGATATAATTTTACAAATTGTAGGGAAATATAAGTACTTGAAACTCAACAGCATTATTTCTCTTAAATTTATAAACGGCTCTCAGACGAGTAACAATAATTTAGTTACTTGGTTGCGCCAAACGACCCGGGTATATATCAACATAAACACATGCATTCTCTCACATAACAGCATGAACACATTTACGTACAGCTATACTCACGTAACTGTGCATTTCAAATGCCTACTATAAAAGTTGAGCTTATAAACTAGCGTTTACCCATTGTTACGCTCTCGTTAATGATATTATAATACCAAAGGTTACCATTTTAGTTGTACTAAACTTAATTTTTTCTCACCTTCGGCGAAACGTATAGGCACTGTATAATGCTAAAAAAGCGAGGGAAATTATTATTTTTCAAAGTTGGATGCAATTGAGTACTGTCCCATCTTTTACTGATTTATTAAAATAGATAAATAAAGAAAAAATAATTTCTCTGTCTTTTTTCGATCTTAAAAATATCAATAATAATAATAATGCGTTTAACGTCCGTTTCTTGACTTTACGTCATAACAAACGTCATTCGCACCATTAATATTTTCCATCTATCACACTCCCCGTTATTTTCTACATTTTTAAACTTACACTTAATTAATGAAGAAAAAAATATCAATTAATAACTAAGTTAATTAAAAACCTATTTAACAAGGCGTGACGTCATTTTTCTGCGTTGGATTTTTTTTTTGTTAGTCACAGACACTATGCAATAACGATTTCTAAATTATAAATCATTTACTCATGTGTGTAGTTATGTAATGGTAGGTTAAGTTGTAAAACAGCTTCTATAGCTGAACTTATGCCTTTTGGTCTTTTAACCAATAAATATTATTATTATTATTATTATTATTATTTGGTTGAGGAACAATTGAAAAATAAGCTTTATCGAAGTATCGATTGTGGCCAACGTTTCGAAAATTATTTTTTAATCCTCAGGGCCTCAATGCAAGTTGAGATGGTAATTTGTGCATAGTACACATACACTACAATATTTATGTTTACATTGGACAGAACAATTTTAACTAAAAAACTGTTTTACGATATTTTTAAATTAAAAAAATTTTGTTAAAATTCATAATTTTAAATGATCATGTATGCTACAATAATCTGCACAATTTACCATCTCAACTTGCATTCAGGCCCTGAGGATGAAATATAAGCGATACTTTGGTAAAGCTTATTTTTCAAATGTTCCTCAACCAAATACATCTCCTTCAATACATATTTGGAACAAAACTTCTACTAATATTAAAACAAATGTTCTTATTGTTGTGTTTTATTCTGACGTAGACCTTAATGATCTCAGAAATCTACAATCTATTCTATCAATAATAAAAGTGGTGGGTGGTCACTGGCCGAGAATTGGTGCCTTCACCTTACAAGTGTACAAGTATGTGTGTAATATATAATATGTGAAGTTACCAGAGATGGGAGCGTATGTTGGACGCTTATGAAATACTTATAGGACCTTGCGGAGATCTCTCTTTTGACTGTAAATAATATTGTATAATTAATGAATATGTTGTTTTATCTTAAACTGTATAAAATTAAAATAAAACGTTTAATTATGTTCGTTGTATGTACAGTGAACTACCTACATATTATTATAATTATTGTGAAGATCTTTTGCAGGTAATTTCTTCAATGATGAACAATTAACACGTTATGCGTGTCTAATTAACAAAATTTAAATTATTCGTAATCTGCATTTTTTAAACAAAACCGGCCCAATAACCGTATTAAACTTTTCATCTAACAATAGTAACATCATATTGCAGTCAGGTCTTTATAATTAAACCATTTTATATCTGTAATTATTCTAATGAAAAGAGATAATTTCTGAGTTTTTTAAATATAGTAGCTTCTCGAAAAGTCTTTGCTCGTTAAACTTTCCTCTTCTGCGTCTTACTGGCTTTAACCGTTACTATAGGTTTCCTCTTCTGCACTTCTATGAGACTGCGATAAGTTAAGACCGCTGCGCACGAGACTGATTTAGCCGTTAGATTTGGCTGCTAGGTTTCAAGCGTGCTGTGGCGCTGGGTTTCATGATGGCTTTTATAATATTTTCATCACACGATGCGTATATATTGAAGTTGGTTTTGTAGATGGGTTTGGTGCGCGCGTAGTGCGACAGTTCGAATGTTCATAAAAGTAAACGTTTATTGTCTCTGAACAAAACACACACTATATGACGCCATGTTTGTTTGTGGGCGTTTGCCCACGTGACAAGATACTTTTTCTGCTTGGTTCTTGTTCAAAACTAGCAGACAAACAAGCACGAAAAATATATCTGGTTCTAGTATTGAAATCCATTTTGTGACCAAGCACGCGAGCCCACAGTGACGTCATTTCCATCTTCACAGCTAGCCAGCACAAGTTCCGGCAGTGATTCCAGCGGCAAAACCAGCCTCGTGTGCAGCGGATCTTAGATCTTATAGAATAATTGATTTAAACTAAGAAAAAATAAAGCAAAGGATTGTTATATGTTTTTGTTTTCTTCCTCAACAACTGTATAGCTTGATGGAAGGTCTCAACATTAATAAAAAAAATTTAAGACTGATTATAAGGAAATGCTCAACATTCATAATTATTACAGCAATAAAAATCACGCTAGGCAATGCTGGTGTATAAAGTCAACATGAATAACTGTTTTTGTTATCATTTTAGAAGTTATTAACCGACGAAAAACAAAAACGGAGGAGGTTCTCAAGTCGACACGTATATTTTTTTTTTTTTTTTTATTTTTTTTTTTTTATGTATGACCACGCATAACTTTTTACAGAGTAGTCCGGTTTTGATAAATATTTTTTTGTTTGAAAGGGCATACCCCGAAGTTGGTCCCATATAAATTTGGTAAAAAAATTCCAACCCTAAGGGTAGGAAAACAGGGGATGATTGATTGTTCACTCACTGATTGTAATGTATGACCACACATAACTTTTTACAGAGTAGTCCGATTTTGATAATTATTTTTCTGTTTGAAAGGGTATACCCCGAAGTTGGTCCCATATAAATTTGGTAAAAAAATTCCAACCCTAAGGGTAGGAAAACAGGGGATGATTGATTGTTTACTCACTGATTGTAATGTATGACCACACATAACTTTTTACAGAGTAGTCCGATTTTGATAATTATTTTTTTATTGGATAGGGTATACCTCGAGGTTGGTCTCATATAAATTTGGAAAAAAAAATCCTACCCTAAGGGTGGGAAAATAGGGGTGATTTATTGTTCACTCACAGATTTTCATGCTGAGTTGTGTATTACAATTATAAATTATATAGCCACAAAAAATTATAAAATAAAAACTTTTTAACAAAAAAATTAAACCGCCGAAAAACTGAAAAGCAAAAAATAATAAATCTTTTTATTTAACTAAGTAGTTGAACGTACGTGACAGTCTAGTGTATCTAAGTAATTTTGAGTCGGCGTCAACAATCCTTCGCCGGAAATCTCTGAGAGTTCACGAGAGTTCTCTAATTTGATTTGGTTATTTCTTTTAGTGATCTTTGTTCATTGATTGTTTGACGCCGACTCAAAGAGTCAAAATTACTTAGATATACTAGACTGTCACGTACGTTCAACTACTTAGTTAAATAAAAAGATTTATTATTTTTTGCTTTTCAGTTTTTCGGCGGTTTAATTTTTTTGTTAAAAAGTTTTTATGTTTGCATTTCTTGGGATAGATAAATAATTGTTTAAGCATAAACAATTGTTTATATTGGCTTTTAAACTAATTTTTAGAGAACGTAACAACCGTTTTTAACAACCCTGGATCTAGAGGGGGGCAAACCGGGGCACCCACCACGGGTGGCAGTTTCATGGGCGCCAAAATCATAATGTAATATGGTTGAAAACCACACCCAATCTGTTTTTTTTCCGATTTACTCAATCTGTTTGTTTTCTGACGGTTTTACGTCCCATGTGGGGGCACCCGTTTACGAAAAATGCCAACCATTATATATTTGTAAGAGAGAGGGCGTTATTATCAAGTTTCTGCCCCGGTTTAAAAAAAATATAAACCCGGGGCTGGTTTTTAAAAAGAAAATAAATGCCCACGTTTTCATTTTACGATCGCGAATTAAGGTTGACGAATTCGTAAAATAAAATATCTGTATTTTCATCTTGTACATTGAGTGCAAACCTGTTCCTGCAATTCAACGGGTTTCAAAAACAGTATTTCTTGCCAAGGTAAGTACGTATAAGTAGACTTTTGGTATTGTTTTCCTTTTTTAGTAGCTTTTTTAAAGGAAGATTAATTTTTTAAAAGTTTTTTTGACAAAGTGAACAGAGGAAGTGGTTCGTAGATAGGACAGTCTGTATAGTTACCTACATACTTGTATCGATTTTTGTGACGGTATACAAATCTATAATTAGAAAATAATTGATTTCTAAAGCTTCAAGTTCACATTATAGTAATTTTTGTTGGATTCCTAGAATCTTGAAATTGTTAAAACTTAATAAATATAGTTATTTGTAAATGCATATATGGAATTTAAAAAACGTTCAAGGAATTACTTAACGTTTCGAAATATATAAATATTTAATTTTTGAAATTTTATTTTATATGTCGTGTAATAATTTAAGAATATTTATCTAATAAAATAAAACACCTTGTTATTAATGATATGACGAAATGTACGCGGATACCAGGCTAAAAATTTTAAAACAATTTTTTATTCACTAGAACATTATTTAATGGCCAACGTTTCGGCAATATTTTTTTTTACTTTTTTCAGGACCTATAACAAATAAATAATATTTTATAATAATTAAGACGTATTAGTTATTATTTATTTGTTATAATTCCTGAAGAGTATCGCCGAAACGTTAACCATTAAATAATGTTCTAGTGAATAAAAATTGTTTTAAAATGTTTAGCCTTATACCCCGTACATTCCGTCATAATATTTATCTAGTTATTTTAGATCCATTACAACCGTATAGTACCTGTATTTAATATGATTAGTATTAGAATATGGTATAGTAATTCAGTAAGTAATCGAAAATACTCAAAAATTTAAAATTGGGGTTTGTATCATAAAAAAATTAGTTAATCTACTAATTTATATTGCATTAAAAAAATCAACTTCATATTTTGGAACTATTGTGAAAACATTTATAGCTGTTAAAATGTGGAAATTCAAATGGATATTTAAAGATAAAAAAATAAATAAATAGGTATAAATTATTATAGATGAACCAAAGAAATATAATTTAAAAAAATAACTTAGGTACCTACCGAAGAATGCATTTTTATGATTTTTTAACTCATTTCGTAACCTAACAAGGTGTAACTAATTAACTACGAAATAAATTATTAAATTCAGAATTTTTAGGCCTATTTTACATAATTGCATAACACTGTCGCTAATTAATAAGAAAACTAAAATTAAACCAAAGAAGTAAGAAACTCGTCGTTTTAAAACAAAATCTTGTATTTGACAGGTAAGTATTGATTTTTTTATTATAATATAATTTCAAAAATACACTGCTATATAAATTTTATCAATTTAAAAAAAAACTACAAAAAAAATATCTCTGCAATTCTAGTATAATTTTTTTAAAAATAAATTTCACAGTGCCATTCACAAAAAAAAATGTCTCGAAAATAGTGGTAAAAATGTTGCCAACATCAAACAAAAAATTAACAGATACTGTTAGAATTTTCAAGTTGGCACAAATGTCCCAATTCATGATGGCTGCCTAATAACTTGTCAATACAAAAGATTGATGGACCTGTCCCGTGCAGCCATGAGCTTTGCAGGACCAATAGACACCTCAGCATTGCCGATGATACCTGCCCACCAGGTAGGCCGTGATGACAAATAAATATTTATTCTGCAGAAATCTGTGCGATGGCCACAACGCGAGGTGTTAAGTTAAATGAATCAGTTATCTGTTTGTAATTGCAATAGAAAGAGACAGCACTGACAGTCACATGAAACAGATTTTTGTTCGTAATGCAATTTTGTCACCAGGGTGCATTTATATATTTAAATATTCCAATTACAATGAAGTCCCGTCTAATTCAAAAATATTTTCTATTTAAATGTACTTGACATGGTGAGAAGTTATTTAGAGTAAAATATTTGTTTATGATTTAATTACGTCCGATTTGATCGTGAAAATTTCAGGACATAAAAAACGTCAAGTATCTAACCTCCTAAACTCTTGTCGGTCATAGATCAACATCCAAACGGTTAATACAGTATATTTACATTGAAGGGAAATGATATGTATTTCATACTAAGCGGATGTCGTACAAAATAGATAGGTAGTGTTGAGCTTCAAAATAAAATCAACTATGTATAGTATGCGTCACGAATCTAAAAGGTTCGGAAGTTAGATGCGAATGCAGGCTTGCGCTTGTACAGTCTGTTGAAAAACTACAAACTCGCAACTCAACAAAACTAACATAGTAATAACTACTTGACAATAGCGTACTCGACTGTACTTCAAAGCAGGAAAGTAACAAAGGCAACGAGCGATCACGGCCAATCACCGACGAGCGCACGTTCCGTGCAGGTAGCTGAAGGGAGGTGGTGGGAGTATCAACGGCTCTAAAACGTGTCTTTTCGACGCTGTTTGTCACTAACTTCCGACCCTTGTAGATCCGTGGCGTTTATTAGAAATGAAAAATACTAGATACAGTGTAAACCGAGTAAGTGCTTAACCAATTAGGTAGAATTCATAAAATAATATAGTAAGTATGTACCTACGTAACTTAGGTATATAGAACATAAATTATAAATTAAGAACGTAATAAAAAATTAGTAACTTTTGCCTGCTTCTGATTTTTACTTAAATTGTAATAACAGTCTTTGACACTGTTGCCGTTAAGTATACCTAAAGGTGGCACTTCACATGGCTATTTGTGTTCGCTATTGGGTGTTTGTTGTATTTGGCAAAATATATGACGTTCAAGACAAACATGCAAATAGAGGCAAATACGACCATCCACACATAGCAGTCAAATAGCAAACACACAAACATTTGGCAGCAGAACGCAAGGTTTAAAATTCCAGGAATTTTAGCACTGTTTCATTATCCCAATTCTTTTTCAATAGTAACTGCTCCAGTTCTCGTTCACAGCACAGATACAAAAATACTGCACGTCCGTACAGGTTTACGGCGCGTGCGTTTCTTAATATAGCCATTGTGTGGACGGTTTATTTGCGTATTTGCCTATTTGACTCCTTTGATGTGCCTCGAAAACCGACAAGCGCACGGTAACGCGTATTTATTTATTTGTCAAATAGGCAAATAAGGCCAACATTTTATCAAATAGACTGTCCACACTTGGTAATTGTTTGCCAAATATGCCAAATACGCAAATACAAATAGCCATGTGAAGTGCCGGCATAAGATCAAACATGCTATAGTAAAGCGCAAAATCAACAGCTGTAAACTTCGTCACTATAACTCGATCGAATTTGCAAAAAATACGTCACTATAAGCGGTGGGTCAATATAAGCGAAGTCATTGTAACCGAACTAACTCTCTTAGAAGTTTGTATGAAAACCAATCGTCTACTACAATTACTTCATTATAAACGGTTGGTAATTGTAGCCGGAGTCATATTAAACGAATTATACTGCAGTTGGCAGTTGAAATTTGGCATGCAGGTAATGTGATTTGTTCCAGCGATATTCCAGAAATTACACAAGAAAAACAGTCCTCCGCGGCCATTAAAGTTTTAAAAAAATAGCATTACAAGGAAATCAATTTACATATTATTTAAAAAGAAACAGTTATGCAACATACAATTATTATCAACTCATAAACAACGATGTTAAATATATTATTAAGTGTTTAAAAATAGAAATTTGAGAAAAATTTCAAGTTTACGGTTTAAGCGAGTCTTGTTTATTTTATACGTCTTTATGACCTTTATCAACAGGTAAGTCATCTTATTGTTTAAATTTTTACACATTTTAAACCGTCATAACTTCTAAACGAAAAGAGATACGAACTGACGCATTAGCCCAATCGAGTCAGCGTACTTTTATCTATAAAACACGTTAATAACAATATTACGAAATTTTTAATAAATTAATTCACTCCGTTCTGTTTGTTATTATTGATAGAAAATAGCAGACTGAATCGATTACGCCCATCCGCAGCATATAGGCGTTTTTAAAGTCCATACTATTGCAGGTCATCAACTTATATGAGTCTATTATTATTTTCAACTAGCTGCCCGGTCCGGCTTCGCTTTAATTTGTAAATTACCATCGTTTTATCGTCGACTTACGCTGCAAAATTGATCTCCAGACTGTAAAAAAGCGCTTTTATTTTAACGCGATAATAATATTATGGTCTATGTCCATCCTGAAGGTCCATTCTAAATATTGGTGAAAACATTATTGAAATCGAAATTTGTTTGTTATTAATTTTTCATTATTTTTGAATCTTTCAAACTTTCAATCTTGCGTACAATCGATTAGTTAATAAATAACTTAATACTAATTAATTTTTATATTTTTTAGATATTTCTGAAGAAGATCCAAATCCGGATCAAAAAGTTATCCTGTGTTATATTGATTTGTATTTTTATTATTTTTTGTCAATATATATGGTCTGAGAAAAATTGGTCGACAATTTTATTCATTTGAATTATTGAAATCGGATGAGTAGTTTCGGAGATTACCTCCTACATTTAAACTTAGAAACTTTATCTCTTTTTAATATTACCTATAGTATAGCTGATATCTTATTACCAGTAATGAAATAAAAATCCAAATTATTCTTTCATCAGTATCTCAGATTAGAACCCAGAAGCTGGGTGTTATAAAAGACGAACTATATGGAAACGCCGTATAAACAAAACGGTATCCCTTCGTTCCTGGCTATTTTCACACAATTCGCTACAATGACAATACGTAGAAGAGTTGACTGGAGCTTGAAAAACAATTTTGAACAGACCATGAATATTTTGCAAGTAATACAACGTGCAGAGCAATCAGTTAAACGAAGGCTATATAGTGACACTCCCTGCCGACTAGAGTAAGGACACATATTATGTAGGTATATAAATAACCCTTTCTCATAAAATAAACCCGGAACCGTTATGCCAACACATAGGAACTGGCTGGTCAAACATTCATATGCGGACGAACTGCAAACTGAACACGTATACAGGCTGTAACACAACTGACTCACAAAAGATATATTAAGCTCTGTTCCAACCTCTCTGCGAACGGTAGCTGAACCGTCACAGTCATGCGCAGTAGCTAAAACAAAACTGTATCGATTTTGGAACACATATTAGCTACTGCGCATGACTGTGATGGTTTTGTTAATGTACGCAAAGAGCTTGGACAGAACTAATGAGATGTACTTTTGACGTGATAACGTCTTATAAATTGATGAAACACCGGCTGCACGCACGAAAATGTCACGTTCCGCCTGAGCCTGAGCGTGCATGCGAGAGCGCGGTATAAGCGATAGAGAGGCACGATCGGCCCAAGTTTCGGCTTGTACGCATTTCTCTCTCTTCTCGCGTGACGTCAGAGAGTTCATCAATGTTTCTTTATGACGTTATCACGTAAAACTATCGTCCGTAAACCGACTTTACAGACAACCAATTTTTTTGCTGTGAAACATCTGATGGCGCGTTTGGTTGGGAATAAAACCGTGCAATTTGCGCGACACTCTTATGGGACGACGTTTTTTTTCTTTTTCACTTCTTGCATGCATGTACACTGTAATTAGGATCCTAAGGTCATTGTCAAATAAAATTTTTTGACAATACATATACCGAATTTTTTGAATATGCAATTGTTTATAAAGGGTAACCAAAAATTATTTAATTAATTTAAGTAATTTTCGGTTACCTTTATAAACAATTGTATATGCAAAAAACTCAGTATATGTCTGTATTACTGAAGATTGTCAGATTGTCCGAAACGATCGTCGAGAGAGAAAATAGTTTGTAGAATTTTCAAGTGCTTTTATTATTTGTTATTAAACATGTTTTATCAAGTGCCGGGTGAAAAATCAGTGCAAATTATAAAAATACAAAATATTTTCTACTTTTCAATAGCATTGTAATATTGTAATATCTACATATTTTTAATTCTAAGACACTCCATTCTTAATGAATATTTAAAAATAATTCAATATTTACGTAAGCACGATTGCGCCATTATGAGATTATTTATTTCAGTATGATTCCAAGAATGAAAATATATTTTTGTTGCAATCTGTATATACAAATTTATCCATTGCAAGTACAGCAATTAACGTATATGGACAATGGTAACCCCATGTATACCGACCACCAAAAAAAATCAACAATGTCAAATTATACCGGATGTCGTTTCTGTCTATTGATAGTTGAGCCACAATTTACAAACAGTGCGTGATTTTGAGCGGGACTGTAAAAGTCTAAACAAAAATGGGTGCACTTCAGAAATTGCACTTCTTCAGCGTAATTAAAAAATATTTTTCTTTTAATTTACATGCAAATAATTTGTTGTAATAAAATAATAAAATGACAAGGGTAGATTAGCATAAATACAGCTTTTCAATCTACTATTAGTAGAAGTTGCGATACGTTGTATTGAAATTTGTAGCTTATTTGCCTGAGTCAATGACTCAGGCAAATTGCAATGAAACGCAGATTAGCGACAAATCAAGACACATTAACAAAATGTCACTAAAATCGGTTCAGTGGTTTCTGAGATTAGCGCGGACGAACATCGTGACACGAGATTACTCCTTTCTTAACGTAGACCCCCCTAATAAATTTCAAAATTGATGACATTCACGTGATCAACGTCCTGATAAACCTTGAAAATGACACCCATGTTGTTTTTTAGACTATTTACCTCTTTTCACCCTCTGAAGGAGTTGTTTTTGAAAAATCACGAAACACGTGTTTATTTATTTGTTGACAGAAGTAATCCTGCGCATTTTCGAATAAATTGATAAATCTATCTTATTGATATATTTACCGATGCAAATTTTGAACCCCTATTATACCCTTTTAAGAGTTAAAGTTCAAAAATCTATTGTTATCGAATGCCTATGTCATAATAACTATCTGTGTGCCAAATTTCAGCTAATCCGTCCAGTGGTTGGAGCTGTGTGTTGATAGATCAGTCAGTCAGTCAATCAGTCACGGTTTCCTTTTTATATATTTAGATAAAGATATATCAAGTGTATATAATTTATACAAAAGTTATCTGATGTTTTGATATTTTAAAATACCTAACTACGAAGGCACTTCCTATGAGTTACGTCATGAATATTTTTTTCTAGACACCCAATATAAACATATGTTTACAACTGTTTCCCGAATTGTAATGAAATTTAAAACGGTACTAAATAAGTACTTTAAAACGCGTGCATGTATGTGTATTGTGTATTATTATGTAATGTCCTGCAACACGGTTATTGTATTTTCAATAGCGGATCCCGTTATTTCTACACTGGACCAAAAATAATCCCACATGTAGGTGTTTACCCAAACCAATACAAATTATAAACAGTTTAGTTTTACGTTTCAAACTATACAGGTCAATGTTTATCGCAATAAGAGTTAACTCAGATAGTCCAGTGTTGTTGAGCGTCTATAATTTCATCATGTCTGCGGTACGGGAAGTTGATATAAGCGCAAGTGACAAATGAAAAATATATCTGCATAGAACTAATATTGTTATGGAGTATGCCGCTGTTGCAGAACAAATCAAGTAAGTCAATCAAATCAATTTTAATCTATAGGTAAGTAGTAAAGCTAGTTTAATCATTTTATATTGATTAAACTATGATAATATGCTGTTATTAATGATTACTTTGTGCTTGTATTGCGAAGCTGTTTTGAAAAGCAATTTTCAATGTTATTTTTAAAGTAATTTTTGCACTATAAAAATTTTAATTAAATCCATTACACAATCAGGAAGTTTAATTAATAATGTCATGTTAGGTTTTTAACCGATGTGCATATTATGTTTGTATGATTGTGGTTAGTACCACGTAGTATGTACCTATGCATGTGTGCGTGATTATATTGGAATTATTTTATTAGACTGAATTCGATGATTAAAAGAAAATAATTATCTGATCTAAAAATTAAAATGCTAAAAAATCCGGTGATTTTCGTGTCAAAGTTTGGTTTTCCAGATCTCCGAAACAAATTAGCGCACAGTGAGTTGTTTTTTTTTTGTAATTTAAAGGAGAACAAAAAAAAACTTCCTATCCTTATATTGGATATCTCGGTAGGGTTGGACATTATTCTTTGAGACTTTCCTAATGCCTTCAATTTCAATAAAAAATGTACCAAATTATCCAATAATTATCGTGACAAAACCTAAGGTATTTTTGAAACGATTAAATGTATCTGATGGATTGCCTTATGACATCAAATCTTAATTTTTTAAGGGGCCACATCTACCTGAGTGCATATAAAATAAACGTTTTATAGGAATTTTTTAGGGTGTACAAAGATGTTATAAAATAGAAATTCCACGTATTTATGTTTGAAAATCTATCATTTTTTTATGTATAAAAAGTATACATCTTTAGAAGGCCCTGCTGTAAAAATGGCGCCTCGGTGTCAGTATGATAACTGCTCAAAATATGGATATATATATAAAAAACAAAAAGATAACTAAAGTAGGGTTATTTTTATCGTGTAGGGGAGCCATATTTCTAAATTGTGTTTCAAACATAATTTAAAAAACAATTAAACACCAAAATTATGCAAGAAAAAAGTGGATTAATTTCAAATTATTATAAAATAAAAAAAAATGGCTCAGCATAGGATACAGATAGCTTTACTTTACCATAAACTTTTGACATTTTAAGATTCGTCAATATTTCGAACAATTATCAGGTCACTCATGATACGCCATTTTTCAACCAATACCTTCCAATCTAAAATCTAATTTTTATTCATTTTTTTATATAAAATTGTTTTTTATTGTGTTACATAAGTGATCAACACAAATAAAATTGCATTGTGGTTATCTTTAATTGTTAACTTTGTACATCCTAAAAATTCCTAAAAAACGTTCATTTTGAATGAGTACAGATAGAAGTGACTTCTTAAAAAAAAAAAGATTTTTTTTTGCAAAATAAAAAAGTCAAATCAAGCGTTCATAAATCGTGAATGGGTATATTTTTCAAGTAGTCCCTTAAAGTTTCAACTAGTAGCTTTTTATCAGTGCAGATTTTGCATAATATTACGTAAAGAGTACATAAATAAGCAAGTGCATCACTTTGAGATGCCTTGACTATATAAAAAAACAAGACATTAAGAAAAATAATATTACAAAGACGAGAGCATAGCGTTTTTTCAGTTGTAATCTAGTGCTTAGAATGTATCATCATTCAGCCCACTTAATTCTGTTATTGCAACGCTGCCAGAAGTACCCCGGTACAAAAAACATTATGCAAAACAACATTCATAATACGTTCACAGGTCCGGATTCAGGTTTAATTTTAGAACGTATTATATTCTATTTATAGTAATTTGCGATGAAAAGAAAAATAAACATAGTATACCGATAAGAAAAAGCACAATCGACAACTGACGCACTATTGATGAACTACATAACGCGTTTGGTTGGTATAGGTACTGCTCTCAGCTATTGTTGGGAAGGCAGATTTGTCGAAAAATGTCACAACTACTTACTTTTTTAAAGCCACCAACAATTAGAGTCATTTAGGCCTGATAGCAATTCATATTTTCAATTTATTATTTTTTTTAATGACAAATGAAACATCCAGTTTATACTTTTATTAGAGCTGTAACAAACCGTATGCATTCGTTACTGAGTAACGAGTACATCGTTTGACGACGAATCGTTACTTAAAAATTCATTTTGTTACTCGCATCTGTCATATCCATGTCAGTTCGACTCGTTTGATACGGTTATACGTTATACGAACGAAGTCATACCGTATCACGTACATGCTTGATGCTGTTAGTACACGATTGTATGTCGTATGAAAAGTAACGAGTAACGTAACGATACGAAAGTAACGGGTACTGGTTCTTTAAGTAACGAATACATACGGGTACACAATTTCTCGTTACTTTTACAGCTCTAGCTTTTATTAGTTCTAGGATAATAGCGTGGGAAGTAGGGGTTCGGGTTTGTAATAAAGGAACCACAGAAACGCCACATACAGTGGTGAAGACACTCACATTTTCGCTATTTGAAGAAATACAGATTTCAATTTTTGCACAGTCATATAGGTTGATGGGTCACATTTTTTTAAGATATTCAACTGAAAACTAAACTTTTAAGCTCAGTCTACTATGAATTCGCAAACAGGGTCAATTATTTGATATTTTGCTTCGCGCTAGAGACATCGAAAAAAATATTAGATAAAGTTGTTCGCAATATTATTCCAACCCCATATACTAAATTTCATGATACAAAATTAATATTTTTTTGCTTATTTTGTTGCTTATTACGTTTATACAAGAAATTATTACAAGTTTATTTTTTAATTTGATAATTATAGTGTACCATGGAAAGTAAAAAGTTGTAATAATTTTGTGTAGGTATAGACCAAATTTTGTCATTAATCTCGGTATATGGAGTTAGAATAATATTCTGGAAAACTATTTCTAACAATTTTTTTTCGAAGTAAAATATCTAAAATTGACCCCGTTTGTGAATTCGTAGTAGATTTCAGTTAAGCATTTTAATTTAGTGTCTAATACGCCAAAATTTACTTTATATCAAAAAAGCCCTATGTACTGCTGTAGTAAAATATTCAACACCATTCCAGATGATATTAAAAACGCACCTAACGTTCATCACTTTAAAAAGAGACTTGAGCTTTTTTGAGTAATAGCTGCTTTTATTCTTTAAATGAGTTCTTAGTATGTACATTTTATATTATTTAAATGTTTTTTGTAACCGATTTGACTTCTCCTATACATTGTAGTATGTTCTTGGAGTAATAAAATTATTATTATGGTTAAAAAGTGTGACCCACCAACCAGTATGAATGTGCAAAAATTCAAATATGTATTCTTTCAAATAGCAAAAATGTGGGGGTATCTTCATCTGAAATAAGACACACTGTACCTATATGAACAACGGCATCGTTACAGGCTCGGCTATTCACAAGTTCATATTTGATGTAGTTTACTTCCTCGATATCGAAAAAGACGTATTACGAGTATATTGGAATGTTAATAATAAGACTATCCAATAGCGAAAATTAAAGAGACTAAAAAGACGTATTATATTAAAATGTTAATAATAACAGTGTCGATATTCCGTTCCATTCTGAACAAAATCGAGCCAAATAAGTGCGCGTCCTGCTTAAAACGGTCGTACAATTCCAAGCTAAGCCGGGTTCATACCAATTCGCATTATACTTCTCTGTAAAATTTCTAGCACGATACTTTTTTAAACAAACATTGAAATATTTGATTTTTATGTAAAAATATTACATTTAGACGAGGAGGCGGCATTAAAATGCATGGAGCCAAACAAAACTAATTAAACAGTGTATTTATATACTTATTCTCTATAATCTATACGCAGTGCTTATACATATACCATTCAACCAAATGTATTTACATTATTATATACAATGTATATATATCCCGCCTAATTCAAATCTTTGATTAACGTCTGATTAGAACTCTTCAATAAATTATTATAATTAAATAAAGTCTACCATAATTCATACAACATGATTTCAAACACTAGCTGCTGATGTCATAGATATTTAAAAGTGTGCGTAACACATATACAGAATGTAACCAAAAAGTCGGGAAAATAACCGGAAAATGTCGAGTATCATGATAAATTACTGGGAATATAGATGGATTTTATTTTCAAAAAAATAAACTCTACCACATTTTGAACCGACTGCAATGAAGTCTCAAAGAATTGTTAATATTTTAGCAGTCTATCTTGGTTTTCGTGACAGCTGCAAAAATTATTTCAAGACATATCTGATACTAACTGTTCCATTATCTATCACTTGCTTTACACAAAGAATATAATAAACGCGTAGCATCCCAAACCTAACCTAAGTCTTTTGCTTTAAAATACTGGAACTGTCTTCCTACTGACACGAAGACATTACCATTTCCCAAATTTGAAAGAGAGCTTAAATCACTGATAATTAGAGCTTTTTTATATTCCGCTAATGAATTTACCTGATGCATTTTCTAACTGTAATTAATTGACGTATCCAGTGCACAGCTATTTCGGTTAATAGATCTATTATATTCTATATGTATAAGACTAAATAGTGAGCCGATTTTGATAAAATAGATGTCGCTGAATTTATCTCAATGTCAAGAGTGTCAGGTTTAAAAATATATAATGACGCCCAATTACTTTACTGACACATCTTCTAAATCACAGCAAATAAGATACTGGTTCATCAAACATTTGTTTCTCGTACGATCAATTGCTTCCATAGGTTTTGGTTTGCTGTATTGTTGACGCCATTATAAAGACTTGTCTGTCTCAGGCTCACATTCACCGAACACTATTAAATATAGAAGTTACTAATCTTGGAACAAATTTATTGGTTAGAATAAATTTACTTTCAATTCACCAAGCAAATTATATAGGTACTGCACTATACTCCTTGGTCTTTTTGTTGAATATTTTGACGTTCACCCAAAAATTTGACCGATGGCGTTAGTGTAACCGTCAAAAAAGTTTCACAAAATAATAATGTTTTATCCTAACCCAATTGCACACATAACTTCCACTATAACTTTAATGTTTTACAACTATACATTTCGCAAAAGGTTAATAAATAAATTAATAAATTCACAAGATCAAACTGTAGATACAATACTCCACGTTTATAGGTTATGTATTATGATCTATGTGGCGGTCAGTATTATTTTATCAGGTGAATAAATATTTGTACCTTCGAAGCCATAATAGATTTATACCTGCAGTAATCATAATTATGTTTGGTGAATTGAACTATCGCTATTTATTCGGAGGAATAACCAACTTAAGACCAAATGAACCGAATAAATAACAACTTACGTTCGGTGAATATGGCCATCAATAAAACTTTCTATCTATTTATAGAACATGTACTAATAAATTATATAAATGAAAAATAGAACCAAAATAGTGTAAAAACACCTATTATCTAAATATACGTTCTCGAAAATGTACTTTACAGAAAATAATCAAAAATCTTATAACACCCGCAACAACAATATCACTATAAAACACAATACGACTTTTTTTGAAAAAAGTCCGTTATATATAGGTTACAAAATTTTCTATAAATTGCCTGATTCAATAAAAAATATAAAAAAATTAGAACATTTTAAATATAAATTAAAACAATATTTTTGCAACACTGTGCCTTATGATTTGAAGGATCTTTTTTAATATTTGATGTATTTTTTTGACGTTTGTATCCACATCAGTGGCATCTCAATAAAAATGATTATTATTATTATTATTATTATTATTATTATAAATAGATGAAATTTATGGTGTAGAATAACAATTTATCATCCGGGTTTGAATTCTAATTTTTCGTTTAAGCAATTTGTCATTTAGCCGTGAATTTTCTAGCGTTGACTTTATAACTTTCGGGACATCCTGACTTCCGGAAAGAAATCAAAATACGCATAATATTCTTATACTAAATGCTGTAAAGTACGGGTTACAAGAACGGGTGTTTTTTAGTTGATTTGAAAGTTGGGAACTTTTTATTGTTTATCTCCCTAGGGAAATTTTGTATTAGCACTTTTGATGTACGTACTTCTGACGGTACCTGTATGCAAAAACTAATTGTAAACGTCGGCCATTTCTCAACACTCCTAACATAATTACTTTATTATTTGTGCAACAATTAGCTCTGACATTATGTAAATAAAGGCGTAACGCATGCCCTAAGTCTCTTTAATACAAAACGGTCGTAAATTTAACGCCGTTTTTTTCAACAGTCAGATGTCTCCTTTTTATTTTCCAACATTACATTGTGTAAATAAAAATTATTATACTTCTGTGTAAATTAGTCATTGTTTTTTTTTTTATTATTATTAAGTAGCTGTGTAGGTTTCGTTTAAAGGAAATGCAACTGCGTTCGAAAAAATAACTTATATTAAAACAAACTGAAGTAGACGAGAAGAATCAGTAGAATCGATCAGGTCCGGACTAGCATATTTCGTAAATACAAGCCGCCTTTACCTATAAAAAAATAACTTATATAAATAGGCATAATTTCTTTGTTCCATTTATCTATTTTGGTAAATTTATGAAAATGGAAATGTAGCGTAATAAGGCAAATTATTTTATATCTTCTACCATATTATATGATTATTACATATATGAAGCATTGTTTGCGGTGAGTGAAGGCAACAAAGCGTATATCTAAAATACTTCTGCGTCTCTTTTTCGAAGTAATTTCCTGCTTATTCCGACAATATATATGAAGTATGTTCCAAGCAGCCAGGAAATGGACACGAAACCGTTATGCGCAGGTAGCTAAAACGTGTTCCAAAACCGGTACAGTTTCGTTTTAGCTACTGCGCATGCAGGTGATGCTTTCGTGGCCGTTTGCTGGCTGCTTGGAACATACCTATTATGTATATTAGCATGGATTATATCTCTCTTTATCAAAAGTTTTATGTCTTTATCTATGGCGGTAGCCAATCAAAACTAACGAGATCTTACCACTTTAAAAAGACAGAAGTATATCTTTGCACCATAATGGTTCAATTGCAATTTTATTCCTATATGCTCGGTTGGTATATATTTATAAGTAGGTATAGTATGTCTTCTACGTTTTATGGTGTAGTCACCCAAATCTACCGCCTCCTAAAGTTTACCGTCCTAGGCCATGACCTATTGACAAATTCGCCACTGAGGTCGTTTGAAATTCGAAAGAAGTCATCAAGCATGTCGCAATTTTAGTCACAAAAATAATAAAAATAAGCTTAATTTTGTTGAAGTCATATAAGATATGGAACAATAAATTAATCCGAGAAACAAATACTATACTTGACATTAGTGCTCAAAACTGAGTAATCGGAGTAACAAATACTTTTCTCCTCAAGTAATATTGTAATAATTACCGGGTAACAGATATTTTATAATATTAAAATTTATTCATTCTTATTTACACTGCTTTATCGATTTTGACTTCACACTGTGTATTGGAAGTCAAGGGTTAATATTTATTTGAACTTCACATAATCAAGAGGTTTAACGCAAAACAATAAATACAAAACAATGTGTAAACGGCAAATAAAATCCCACTAAAAACATAAATGTGAAAAAAGGGCCAAGTTTGACACAAAGAACAAGGAGCTTTGCTGGGAAAAAGAAGAGAGATCTAAGTTAAAATATATGAGTCATTTGTAAAAAATTGATTAGATGCCTGTGAAGTAGGTTATTTTGGCTACCTGCAACTTCAAGCATTCAAGCCTAAAACTCCCCATTTTTACCCCGTCACTGACCTTGCCAGCAAACGACCGCGAGTCGCCTAGCCCCCCAGTTCTCAAATCTTAGTTCCAACCATTAACCTTCAACCGTAGCTCCAACCCCGACTTCAACTCCCAGATTTCAATCCCAGCTCCAACCCCTATCCTTCAACCACAAGATTTCAGACTGGAAAATTTTTCTTGAGATGGAGGTTCAGAACCGATCAAATCAAGCTACTTTTTGATAACATATTATGTCAGTCAGTCAAGTAATTTCCTAAAATCGCGACTTTTGGATACTCGTATCTTGGAAACGATTCCGTTTAGATGTATGAAATTTGGAATACAGCTTCTTTATGGTATCCTTAACTCACTTTGTAAGGTAACTACTAGCCTCGTAGTAGGAGGTGTGTCGAAAAGGGCTCGAAAATGGTTTGCGTAAATATAACACCGTATTTTGCGTGAACTTGGCAGGCGCATTCCGTGCGCTATGTTTTTAAATATTCGTGTAGTTTGCACATACATAGTTTAAAGACGGAATCGATTACATAGTATAGAAAACATATGAATAAATAACTCAGTAGCTAATACATATTATACGCCTAGATACGGGTATCGTAATATAAACAGCAATCAATTTAATTCAATCGGAGAAGCAAAAACTATTCACAGACCAGTCGTCATGGGAGACTGAAAACTAAAAAAAGAAACAAAACAGCCGACTTACATGCAGAAATTCCATTTCCTAGAAACAAAGGGGGAGAAATAAAATGATTTGCAAATAACACGTGGTTGTAATCAGAATGGAGGCCAAAGAAAAAGAAGAAAAGATTGCCTCATACATTGTCCATGTGATTGTGCTCATATATGCTTAAATAATCTTCATGCTATATTAACAAATGGTCTATTTTCGGATACAGTTTTACGGTGTACTGTACAAGTTTGATACAAAAAACGACCTAAGTTTATTGAACGGACTGTACATATAAAGCTGAATTTAGCTTGAAAATAAAACATGTAGGATATAATATGTGGGCAAAGATCGTAGGTATCGACCGTAGCCATTGCGCGCGCATCGCCCTCTATACATGACGTAATGACGGTCACAACATTCGTTTTGTTTTGCATCGTATCGGGTGAATTCGCTTACGACGCGCTCGACGCTGGCTCCATTGCATGCATCTCAAACTCGTTCACTTTATATTGACTCGGCGCTTGCTACGAGGTTTGCATACCATAGTTCTCCGAATTGGTGATTACCTAAAATCACTTTGGCAGATGCTTCTTTGCTCATTGCAGATATATTGAATTCCGCTTCTTATTGAGTGACATTGCTCGCATTTTATATCAGTCTTGTCTTATATAAAACTAGAGAAATATTATTTTAATTAAATTCTTTCCAATACGGCTATAAAATTCAACTATGTAATTGGGCGAGGGGCAAGTGTAAATAATTGTAGTTCCTATAGGCTATGTGCTGTGCACGAAGCCTACTATCCCCGCTAGTGGGTAATAGAGAATTATTGAAATCTTTGATTAACGTCTGATTAGAATTCTTCAATAAATAAAATTATCGACCAATTTTTCAGATAAATAATATATTGACAAAAAGTAATAATTAATACATTGACGTCTCGGTCCGGATTTGGATCTTCTTCAGAACTGATCTAAAAAATATAAAACGTCAATGTATTAATTATTATTTTTTGTTAATATATTTGAAAAATTGGTCAGTAATTTTATTTATTAGAGAATTCTTGAACTCACTTTTTATGGAAATCGCGACATATTTCTATGGTGATAATCCAAAAACTCTATAGTTGATGTGTCAAAAAAAGTAATAGGTACGGAAAACTAGATACCATAAAATTCAGATTGTAAACCATTATATAAATAGCATAACAAGAAAGGTATGTGAGAGTTATTTATTTATCAATTATGACGTACAATATATAAATAATTTATTTATTTACACTGACAGCGGAACTTCAAATGATGACGCCAATTGTCTTTATTTTACTTAATTCGCCAGCAGATCAAGCATTTCAAGATCGCTTAGTTTTGCCCATGTTTCTTTTGTAATTAAAAAACTTCATAAAATTATAACTATTTTCACTTTTAATAAACATTGCTCACTGACATACGGAGATTGAAGTTTCCCCTAGTGCTCATACCACAAACGCTCGCATCGAAAAATTTTTAACTCTGCCTCCTTGCACATAGCCCGTAGGTCTTGTAATTGGTTGTACCTAAAATTTTGGTGCTGACAATTATTATACAATTCCTATATTTTTGAAGTTATTTTTCTCTTGACGCGTTATGTAAAAATGATGAGAGTGATTTTTTTACGATGAAAGATCAAAATTAACAAGATGACTGTAGCATTAAAGTTAACAGGATGAAGTTACTCGCAAAAAAGGCTACCAACAGAATTGAGGTAGTGACTTACACAAGTGACATGCCTTCGCCATATAATGTTTATAGACGTTGTAGTTTTTGGTTCACTGAGTAAGAAGGACAGAGTATGGTAGAGACCATGTACTTATACTATTCTCGCAAAAGTCCTTTAATTAACTCATTTCAATAATTTATTAACATGTATTTTCAACTTCCTGGCAGTCATAGACCAATTTAATATAGTGGAATAATATGTGAGTAAAATCAATTGAAAATACCTACATGAGTTCGATTTCAAAAGAGTCGATTTTAGAATGATTCCAAAATGTATGTATAAGTATAATATCTATTAACATTCTCATTATAAATTGCCACTAGGCAAGGGCGTAGATAGGGGAGGTAAAGGGAGTAATTACCCCCTCCAGGATCATAATAATACAAAAATAAAACTGAAAATAATACGAATACTTGGCTAAAAAATAAAGTTTAGAAATACTTTTTGAAAAAAAATTTCTAAAATTAGTTTAGGAATTAATATTTTGCTTGACACCTTCCTTCGTGAGTATTCTTGTGTGATATTAATACAACTTAAAAAAAATATTGAATTTTGTTTTGATTTACCCCCCCCCCCCCAGGAAAAAAATATCTACGCCCTTGGCATTAGGTACCTAATACTAATTTAATTCTCCTTCTTTCTTAAAACTATGATTATTGCAAGAATTTTGTTAATGCGATAAAAAATTATGAAAGCAATAATTTATGCAGGTGTAATATTACTAAAAAGTGTATGTTATAATTTCAGTAATTCTTAAATCTAAATAACCAGAAATAACTCAAGAAATGTTATTGTTTTAATTTAGAAAATATCATTACAATATTTCGTTATCATCATAAACATAAAAAATATAACAGTTTATCTAAAAAATGTATTTACACTATTTACCTTGTGAAATCTATACAGCGCTGTTACCTTGAAGTTAAAGCTCGCATTTCATGTAATAAAACCGGTCAAGTGCGAGTCGGACTCGCACACGAAGGGTTCCGTACACTATGTACTTTTTAAATACTTTTGTAAAAGAAACAAGAGAGGCGCTATAACAATATGTAACCAGTGGGAGTATGCAAGTAGTTCAAGAATTTCAAGGCGTGAAATTTTACATAATTCACCCCGGCGTTTTTATATTATAAACACTTTTTTTACAAAAATTTCTTGTAGAATAAAATAATATAAGGTTTTGATAAATATACCATTATATCAAATAACAACGTTATGGCAAATATCTCTGTTGCGCATGCGCCGATTTCCCAAAAAAAAAAAAAATACAAAACTTTAGAATATTAAACCATTATGAAACGTATACCATTATTATATAAAAACAATGTTATAGCACATATCTCTTCTGCGCATGCGCCGCCTTTCCCCCTAAAACTTTTTACAAAACTTTCTTTTAAAATAGAATAATAAACCATTATGAAATATATACTATTATTATATAAAACAACGTTATTGCATATATTTCTTTTGCGCATGCGCCAATTTTTCCCAAAAAAATTACAAAACTTTTGTAAACATAGATAGAATAATAAACCGTAATGAAAAGTATACCGTTATTATATAAAAAAACAGCCTTATAGTATATATTTCTTCTACGCATGCGCCGATTTTTTTCAAAAATTTATTTTACAAAACTCCTGTAAAACAAAATAATACGCCTTTATGAAAAGTATACTATTATCTTATAAAAAAACATTATAATATATATTTCTTTTGCGCTTGCGCCGACGTCTCTGAAAAACAATAGGCCTCTTCATATTTGCATATCAAACATCCTCCCAAAATTTGGTTTCATTCCGCTCATCCATGGTGTTGGAATGGTAAAAAATGTAAAAAATGACGTTTGCATCTGTCAAAGCAATATGTTCTAATAATTAAAATTAGTTATTCAAATTGTTAACTCAGAAGGCGTTGCAAAAAAATACTAATGTCAAAAGACTGACTAATATTTGAAATGACATTCGTTTTTGAACAAATGCAATCTTTTTTTTTAAGACAAAACATACGCAATATTTAAATTCCCATAGTACACTATGCAACAAACGAAGACAGACGATCTCCGTGTATGCTATGGATTAGACAAAATTGAATTTATACATTATATTTCTATATAAAGCTGTACAAAAAAAGTGTTTCGACGAATTCTGTTATACAAAATCTATGTAAAATTTTCTCCTCTTTCGTTTAAGACAGGTCTCGAAACGATCTGATTTAAATTGAGCGAATTATAAGCAAAAAACTTAGTTTGCTCCTCTTTTGGGAGTTTTGGGGGGTTTTTAATTATTTGTTGTTCTAGCGGCAATAGAAATACACACTCTGTGAAAATTTCAACTCTCTACCAATTACGGTTCTTGAGATACAGCCCGCTGACAGACAGACAGACAGACGGACAGACAGACGGACAGACAGACAGACGGACAGCGGAGGCTTAGTAATAGGGTCCCGTTTGAGCACCCTTCGGGTACGGAACCCTAAAAATCAAGCATTAATTGGAACAAAATTCTTTATCGCAAAATGTAGGTAAAAGCAAATAAAACTGTTTTATTAAATGTTTGAATCTGTTAAATCTCTGTTACAATATTGTAGGCACACAATCTTGTTCTACGCCTTCGTCTAATAAAAGCGAAATTCAAGAAACAACGATACAAATAATACTCGGCTCAACAGAAGAGTAAAGAGTTGGATAGATTTTTTAAATAAGACTTTATTTAGGGGTGATCAGGCGCCCCTCTTTTTCATTGTGTACTCTGGGCACATGCCCAGGGCTCTTCGATTGATAGGAGCACACGATAACCGATATTTATTACCGAAAAACATATTTTTTCGAAAAGATCAAACGATAATGACTGACTACAAATTACAATACCTACTTGCTTATTAATTTTTGGATGCGCGAAGCTACTCTACTCTCGCCCTAAAATCAGGCTTTCCGATTTCAGCTTGTTTAGGTAAATTTAAATATATGAATATAGGTACTATTATTTAAGTACAAACCAGTTTGTCGCTGATATCCATAAAATGTGATATGATCAAAAACATAGATTTTGAAGAAGTGATTAACGATTTTGCTCATCTCAAATCTTGAAGGTACCTCTAAAATCATCATAGATTTTTAAGCGTTAACCTGTGAATACTAAAAGAGTTACTTTTGTGGAATATATTATATTATCTATTCATTTAATGCGACTGTAAAGGAATAAAAATAAATCTAGAATCTTGCTTATCTACTTTTTTTGTCAATTCTAACAAAATAGCGCTCTGTCAAGGTCCTAGCGGCCCCATTATCCTAATGTGTCCAGGGTCTTCAATAGGTTAAAGACAACCCCGGGGGTGATTTCGATCGAATATGGAAAAAGCGTGACGGAAGTAGAGGCAAAGGTACAGAGAATGAAATACAACCGCGGTACTGGCAAACAAGAATTAGTTATTTCGCTAACAGATGGCAGTAAAAAGTAAATGTAAATTGTTTTAATAAATGATCCTATAGATAACGGTTACTTAAAAGTTTTTAGAGGGACGAAGCAATATAATTGTATGAGAAAGAGAGAGAGAGCTTCTATTCTATATACTACTAACTTTCTTCTTTTTCAAAAACTACTCGTACACCGTGTGAATTTATTCTATTTGATAAAAATTGTCATCAAAATTTAAAATAAAATATTTTGTATTGTAAAGCTTGCTTCTGCAGAACTAATCTCACCGTCTTGTGACTGTAATTTCCAACGAGAAAAATAATAAAACACGTTGAATTGGAATAGTTTGCAAAATCGTTATTTAAAAAAAAAATTGTACCAGTTCTGTGTTTTGTCTTAAACATAAATTTTCACTTGTTTGTATAGACGCGATGCAAATAACATTTTGTCTTCCTGTACTTCGTATAGAAACACATAAATAAAACCTGAGCTGCTGTAATATAATAAAACAAAAATATAAACAAAATAAAAAAGTTATATCATCCGAATTAAAGCCAAACTTGAACAAATTAATTTTTCGTATTTGAACACTCGTATTTGAATACATACCTATACAGTAAAACACCGCGCAAACTTACCAAGCATAATAGCCCAAGAGCCCGCGGCAGCCAGACCTTCGTCTTTTTATAAAAGCTGAAAGTTTTTCTATGGATGTCTCCAATACAGGTAAGAATGATCCCCACCCATGAAACCTGAGTAGTGGTGGCCACCACTACTCAGGTTTCATGGGTGGGGATCATTCTTACCTGTATTGGAGACATCCATAGAAAAACTTTCAGCTTTTATAAAAAGACGAAGGTCTGGCTGCCGCCGGCTCTTGTTCTATAAACCTGCAACCTTCACAGACACTAAACTAAGCCTGCACAAACCAGGAACTTCTAGTGCAGGTATTCGTTATATGCCGTAGACATTTTGCAGTTTTCAAGTAATTTTATCAATGCAAATTTATTATTGAAAACGACAAATCACTAGAACACTAGATCGATCCAGCACCACGGCTAGACAGAAATACCAGGCAATCGACTGACGATCCATTGCTGGTTGCAGGGGCCGGTCTAATGTGCGCTACTTCGTTAAATAAATGGATACCTTTACGAACAGGTTTTCTTGCACTGTGCCGTGCTGGTTGTGCAGGTTTATGCTTGACAAGTGTGCGCGGTTTTATAAACATACCTTCAGTCTTTTTCGAACAGGCGAATTATGAAATAGTATCATAATATGTACTCGTATATCAGAATTTTTATTCCCAGTTCTTCATTTATGTTTTTTTTTTTTATTTATTTACATATGTAGGTTATTATAATATATAAAATTATTGAGTAATTTATTGAAGAGTTCGAATCAGACGTTAATCAAAGATTTGAATATTAGGTTACCTATTATGATATTAAATATTGCTACAAATATTGTTACCATAGTTCTTACCTTTCGAAAATGACTCAGAACCATAAAGTGTTTTATATTTTGAAATAAAAGATATACTAGTAGTCTCCAAGTGGTCGAAATTC
Organism: Xanthostigma xanthostigma; assembly: GCA_963575645.1. Taxonomy (NCBI): domain Eukaryota; kingdom Metazoa; phylum Arthropoda; class Insecta; order Raphidioptera; family Raphidiidae; genus Xanthostigma; species Xanthostigma xanthostigma. The sequence continues at coordinate 38,055,007 of OY754470.1, forward strand.
TACCGTAATTTATTAAATTTTTAACTTTGAAGGTTATTAAGGTTCTTTTGTCATTGTTTCAAGTATATGAATTTCTCCTGAATCGATTTTACCTCGGTTAATTCGAACACATAAACATATATTGTGCACTTCCCCTCATTAAAACGAAAAGAACTATGTACCTATGTTTCATCACAATGTGTGTGATCTAACTGAGGTAAAATCGGTACCACAACTTTTTTCTTCCCGTATTTATATCTATATGATCAAAAAATATGTAAGTTTTAATTTCGAAGACGATAACAGAAATATAAGCACATTGTATCTTATGTTATGGTTTACACGAGCATTTTATAATTTATTTATGAATTATACAGATTTTTTTTTATAATAAATTGTTAATACCTATTCAAATCAATTAAAAAAATATATATTACTCGTTAACAAAATGTTACATACTTGACATCAGTTTTGTATTTCTTCGAGTCAACCCTGGATTTTCATAAAAGCGTTTTCGATTTAAACATCGCAGAATATAATTATTAATTTATCATAAAATTTATAAATTTAAAATTTTATAAAGTCCTTGAAGAGAAATAAAGCAAACACGATAAAAATGGCGACATTTTCCTGAAAGTTCAATCTTTATAAAAGAACTTCAACGTTGAACGACGTTATTATGATAAAAATGAATCGTTTCATAATCTGATAGCCGGATAGCGTCAAATCTTCACTGACTGTTATAAAGAGAACGGTTAATTTATAAAAAAAGAAACGTGTATCATCATCACGACGAAAAGTTAAATGACTTTCATAAAAAAACTGTCAGATAAAAGACTGATTGAACAAACTTTTTAAAACCTTATACTTTAGCGGATAAGAAGAGCGTGCGTGCAAAATTGAGATGTTAGAGAATCATCGGCGTGTGTTTGAGCAAAGAGGTAACATCCTATATATCTATCTACGTGGAGTAGGTTACTGTGTCTATATGTAGTATCTAGACGTAGCCATCTCTATTGATCAGGGAAGCATTACAAGAAAATACGGTTGCATTCATTAGGTTTGTAACAGAAATTCGCGAAGACTTCATCAGGAGTTCAGACATAAATATGCAGCCAAAAACTATTGATCAGGGAAGCATCACGGGAAAATTCGGTGGCATTCAACTAGGTTTGTAATAGACTTCATCAGGAGGTTATAGACATTTTTGACATAAATATGCGACTAAAAACTATTGATGAGTGAAGCATAATCGGAAAATACAGTGGAATTCACTAGCTCTGTCATTGACAGTCGTGAAGACTTCATCAAGAGCATCTTTGAAATAAATATGCGACCAAAAGCTATTGATCAGGGAAGCATAATCTGAAAATACGGTGGCATTCACTAGGTCTGCCAAGGACAGTCGCGAAGACTGCATCCGGAGCTCAGACATTTTTGAAATAAATATGCGACCAAATGCTATTGATCAGGGAAGCATGGAAAAGTCGGTTGCATTCACTAGGTCTGTAAGACCGTAATATAGACAGTCACGCAGACTTCATCGGGGGTTCAGATATCTCTGACATAAATATGCGACCAAAAGATGCTCTGATATCGAGTGTCTCGAGCGTTTTTGTTCAATGTTGATACCGAAAATTGTAAAATATCGTCCCGGGGATTTCAAGAGTGCACGTTCACGTTGCAATCATTTTAATTTTCTATTGATAGTAGAATATTTTCATTACATTACTCTTATGGCACGTTACTCTGTAATTTAGGTCAAAAAATCGTTTTGATAATTTTTAGTATCTTCCCGAACTCTCCATTACTAAGAAAAACTAAATTTACTTTACGTGATTTTTGAAATACTATTTTTTCATCAAACTTTCAGAATAGATCTTTGATTGTGACAAGCTTTTTATTAACTGCACTTTTTAGTTAGTCATCTTTGGATCTTATTTGTGCTGATTAAGCTTCCCATTAAAATGTTATTTCTTTGTTTAATTAGCTTTTTGAATTAATTTATTAGTTTTTGGGGTCAAAACTTATTATCAAATTTTTACGCACATCCACGAGCCTATCCAATCAATTCAAAACTATACTATACTATGTACTTTTGTGAAATAAATTTACCTTATTTTATTCATATGTGGTTCAAATGCAATTTTTTTATGTCTCCAACCAGATGATGGCGTCAAAAGAGCGGGTACCGATCGAAACCTCTCGATGGTTGACCACTAGGTAAATTTTTTCCATAAAAAAAACTGTAACCTACTAAACAAGCCTCTTAAATAAGCAATAAATACCGTACGTGGGTGTGCCCAAGGTCGACCAGTTATACCAACGATTGATGGAAACCGACACCGTTACACAAGGCGGTGTTTTGTTTCTTTAAACCGGTCGGAATAAATCAATTAAAAAAGATTTATTACTTAAGTTTCATTCAAAATGTCGCTCTACAAAATACAGAAAACTAGTTTTTTTTTCATATTTAACGTACTTAATAGATACAAGATACACGGGAAAAGCATAGTAGTTATATAGCTAATGTAATATAAAGTCAAAAAACAATTTTTGTACGACACCCTTTAAATTAGTTACTTTTTAATCCTGTATAGTGTTAGTAAAATGACTCAATTCGCACTGTCAGTTGCAATTTAAAAGCATATGAGTAACAAAGACAACCGAGTAGGAATAGTCATCGTAAACAATCCAAATAGATTGCAATATGGTCGAACACTTAATTAACTGGCTGCATATATATAAATATGTATTTATTATGAAGTGAAACGTTATAGCTAGTTTATAGGAAGTACGTGCAAAAAATGTGGTATGTATCTCAAACTGGCTCGTGTGACTGTTAGCACTTGCTAATCGCTCGTTTTACATAATGTCACATATTCAATGTTTAATTATTTTGTAATTTTAAATTTGATGCCAATTTTCACTTAAATTCCGCCGACTATTTTTATTGTCTCACCCGAATCAACGCTCTACATTTACGCTACATTAAATTATAACTTGATCCAAAGCTAATTCATGACTATCACGCGCGTGCGCCTATACTTGTGCCATGACGTCACAGGCAAAACGAATCCTGCGAGACGCACTCGTAAAGACATGCTCTACCCGTTGTGAGCTCAAACGCTGTTAACGCATTATTAGTCCCGTATAGTTATCTGCATTTGAAATCTAAGGGTATTTTGCAACACCAAAAAGTTCAATCGGCTATCACTTAAGGAGTTGAAAGACGTTTTCACATCAAAATAATAATTTTAAGTACAACCCTGCCCGGCATGAAAGAAACGTGGTTTTGGTAAACACTGCAGGCGCCAGCGCGTGCGATGAAACACATAAAAATTTCCGTTAAATAAGAATGAAAGTATAAGTTTACTCATGAATACGAATTTCACGTGCGAAAATTTGAATAAAAATTGAGAAAATATAAGATCGCTAACATGCGCATTTTAGATCTCAAATGAAATTCTATATTATTATACGTTTTTTTCTTGAATTAGATTAAAGAAAACTTTTTTGTAATAATGCAGATTACAGAATACGTATTTATCTATTCAAAACATAATAGAATTCGAAAGTTATTTATAGGTAGGTAGTTGTTTTCTCTATGCGTTTATTTTTATAAAATTTTAGTAATTACTGTTTTTAACACACGAAGTAAAAAGATAATTCACCTAAGTATACTAAAATTATAAAGAGGTAAAGTTTGTACGTTTGGATATAGGAGGTAGTCTCTGAAACTGCTCATTCGATTTCCAAAATTTTTTCATCAAGATTTAGAATGAACCCTTAGGATGGACATAGGCTATATATTATCGCGTGAAAATAAAAGCGCTTTTCGTGGAGACCAATTTTGCAACGTAAGTCGACGAAAAAACGGTGGCTATCTACAAATTCGGACGATGCCGGACCGGACCGCTAGTCTGTTGTCAGTTACAAATTCTAGCGAGTCTAGATTAAAAAAGGGAAAAAAATGCCTTTACAAAGAATAGAATATTATTTTTCTCTTCCTTATAAAATTAAAAGTATCATTGAAACATTATAACATATGAAACTTGACATATTTCAAACTTTTCTGCATTTTTAATTTCAATTTTTATTGTAAACTAAAAATGTATTTTAAAAATTTATTTTAAATATATTTTCAGTTATTTAATGTTGTGCATTTTCATCAAGTTCTTTATCTAGATATATAAAATTCCCGTGTCACAATTTTTGACGCGATAAATGTGTTATGCTTGGGGCAACTTACGCTATAGGATAGTTTTCAATAAATATTTTGTACAAAATTACGGTGTTTTCTCAAAAAAACTGTTTTAGCAACTCAAAGCTAATTAGTTCAAACGCCGCGCAGAATTATATCTATCGCATCGGGTGAAGCCGAGACGAACCGCTAGTCATTTATAAATTACGCTATTTTATAAATAATAATTATTGTTTTAATAAAAAAATATATAATCATAAAAAAGACATTTTCATTTATTACAAATAAAAAGACACGGAAATGAACATATTCTTGGAAAAGTTAATTTTATACGTGACAGTGTCTCCAATTCATACAGTCCTCTGTATATAATATTTTCTGAAATATATCCACATATAGTAAAAACGTATAATATATTTTTCCTACAACATATTTTCAAATATATATAAAAACAAAACTAAATCCTTCTGTACGATATCTTATTTTTTATCTGAGTTGTTACCAAGAAGGTACATGAAACTTTAACCCTCAAAAAATGTGATGATAGCAAAAGCAGGAGTATAGTTGGTATACCGGAGTATAGCAAGTAGGATAGGTGTACTACATACATATGTAGGTACGTACGTACGTACGTACTATGGATAAGTATGGCAGATAGTGCGGTATGTGGAGACTTTTTAACTAAGTAAAGGTTGCAGAAGGTGAAATGAAATAGGGCTGATCAAAGCCGTTACAAAATTTATTTTTGAAGATACGCTTCTTTACGGAGAAAAACGATCGAACGTCACGAAACAAATGAGCGTAGACGTATTTATCTTCAGATTATAGCTTAGACAAGGAAATGGCCCTAAAAACAAAGCGCCGTTAATATTATTTACTCATTCAGACTGGTACATTCTGTATACCTGTTTTAAGACCGTCTCCAAAAACAATCGGTGGCTTTGGTCGTTGCGTTACGTCTGTTTACAAATTATAATTATTATTATTTTTTATTTTTTTTACTAATAATAATTTTATTTATATTTCTTTAAAGGGTTACGCCACCTTGAGATTTTAAAAAAATCGAAATTTTTTAGGGTGTAGATGAATTGTTTATACCTTTGAAAATATTTTAAGCGTTTAACTATTTAAAAATTCAAACTATTACAGAAGTTACAGCAATAACGAGTTCATATTGGTCATATAGAGCATTCAATCAGTTAGTTTTGTCTGTTACGTTTTTCTTGAAACTATACATTTTTCAAAACGGTGTACACGATATCTCAAGATCTACTCAACCGATTTGGGTATTTACAACACATATTTTTTTATAATATTATCTGCAATATGACGTAGGATTTCTTTGATTGGGTACTATGTTCAAACAAATTTTGAATATTTTTATCCTACGTCACAATGTAGTTATTTTCCTTTTAAATAAGGATTTTTTATGTTTCTGACAATACCTAACAGAGAAATCGTGTACACCATCAGCAAGGATTTTCAAATTTATCGGCTGATATCTCTGGCATTTTTAAAATTTTTTTTAATCGTCAATATTGCAAATTGTTCATAAAACTACTATATATTATATCAATACTAATAAAATGTTCTTTAAGTTTCAAATTCTTCAATGGTTCTCAGAGCTTTAGGTCTGCGGGTATTTTTATTAAATTTAGCGTGCCGTTTTCTACAATCTCGAAATCGAAATGTAAAGGATCCGAAAGATATTTCAGATTAAAAAAAAAAAACAGTTAAAAGAAGTATAGAAAAGCAAGTAGGCTTTTTGAATTCAGATTTTGCAGATTTGTTTCAAAATACTTAACGTATTTTTTAGATGGTATTCAGAAAATCCCTCGCATCCTTTTTAAATTCCCGCAAGTTCGTTCATTTCAACATTTTTTGACCTGCAAAAACATCGATTTTTGTCAAATGATAAATAGTAGATTCTGAGTTAACTCGGAACCAACAGAGAGAAAGGCAAACATTGTGAGAATGGTTAGTTAATAATGTATATTCCACAAATTTCCATATCTAAATCGAAATTTCGTTAAAAACTTCCCACGACTACCTTACCTTACGATTTAATTCATTTTCATTAATAATTGTCAACCCTGATAAAAAAGTGGAAAGGTATATATGCCATCAAAAGTATAAAATAAGTCTGAGGGCATTGCAGTACTGCAGATACGTGTTATCACTGTAGATAGGTCATCAAAAGTCACTCAAAGTCCGGGCTTTGCTCCTACACGGCCTTCCTTCTCCGCTGTTCTTCCTAGTTTAACTCGGTTGGGTAGCGAACGGGTGGAAACGGTACATAATTCAAGGATGGATTATCTTATTGTCATTAAATATTGTCGACTTTCTATAAAAATTCAGCTGTGGATACGCAGGGTATCCATTAAATGAGATTGTAATGAATAAAAAAAATATAAATTATGTTTTCAATAAATAAAATTATCGACCGATTTTTCAGACAAATATATTAACAAAACATATAAAAACTAATACATTAACGTTTCGGTCCGGATTTCGGAACTGATCCAAAAAATATCAAAATCAATTAATAATTAGTTTCTAGTTGGTTTTTGAAAAAAAAATCGCTTTAAGTTTTTAATTATCAACGTTAGTGTATTCATTTTTATATTTTTTGTTAATATATTTGAGTGAAAAATTGGTCGATAATTTTATTTATTGAAGAGTTTTAATCAGACTTTAATCAAATATTTGAATAAATTATCTTTCTTATTAGCAATCATTGCCCACAAGTACCATGACGTTTATTTTATACTAGCGACCCGGTCCGACTTCACCTGAATTTGTAGATAGCCACCGTTTTTTCGTCGAGTTACGTTGCAAAATTGGTATCCACGAAACGCGCTTTTCACGCGACAATAGCCTTTTTCCATCCAGAAGGTTCATTCTACATATTAGTGAAACCATTTTTGAAATCGGATGTGTATAATTTCGTAGATTACCTCCGACATCCAAACTTACAAACTTTACGTCTTTACAATATCAGTATAAAAATGAAGTATTTACGGAGACCAGGATATTATTGAAGTAAAAGCTCAGTACATTGAATAAAAAAATGGTTTTACACTCGTATAAGCATTTTATATCAACAGTTTTCTAACAAATAAAAATTAGAAACATGTGTTTAATACAAGTAGCTTTATAAAAAAAAACTTTATCAATCTTTTATATTTCTGTTAATATTGACCAACTATTTATTTATTTATAACAAACAGTGGGTGCGATAGATATAATTCTGCAAAATGTATTTCGGCGCGCGTCTGAACTAATAGCTTTGAGCAAATTCTACCAAATTTACTTCTGAACTAATAGCTTTGAGCGAATTCTATCAAGTGCCTCTACTTGGTACTAAAACAGTTTTTTATGCTTGCTTCTGAAATAATAACTGAGTGAATTCTATGATATGTCGCTACATGTTATTAAAACAGTTTATTTTCACAAAACACCGTAATTTTGTAAAAAATATTTAATAAAATCTATTCTATAGCGTAAGTTGGACCATGCAAGACACAGTTACAAAATTTCATTAAAATCGGTTCAGCGGTTTTGGAAATTAGCGCGGACGAACATCGTGACAAGAGATGTTTATATACCTATACTTATGTATTATGCAAACCGTCTCCTTCTATGCTGCTCGCAGCCAATGGAAAAGGTTATTGATAACATTTAACCCTTAATCAATAAAGGTTTATTTCTGATTAGTTCATGATTGCTACAAAGTGAGAAAGAAGGAGAAATTAAAAATCTATTAGTCCCAACAGGTTGAAAATAATAATAATAATACGTTTAACGTCCGTTAACAGATGCCATTCGCATCATTACTATTTTTCTTCCCGCTATTTTCTACATTTTTCAACTTCAACAAATTAATAGCAATGGGCGAAGGAAGGAATTTTAATACATTAGGATAAGATAGGCAAATTTTGAGCATAGGAGTTTGACAGGTAATTGGCCATGGCCTTGAATAAAGAGACCATCTCGATATTTATCTGGAATTATTGAGGGAACCCATGGAAAACCTCAACAAGATGGCCGGTACAGGAATTACCGTTTCTCGGCCAGATGCAGCAGAAAAATGTCCCAGCCACACCTGCCCTCGTCAGCATTCGAACCCGGTACCTCCCGAATGCAAGTCTACTGCTCTCACCACTACGCTACACCTACATCAATTCTACTAAATATATATCTAATATTTTTCCGAATGAAAGAGTTGATAACTTCATGTTAAACGCTCTTGCAGTATTCAATAGCATTAACAATGGCAGCTTTAGAGTTATGACACTTTTTCACATCCCCTTCTAGCGAGTGCAGAAGTAATCCGGCAGCAGCGAAGTCGTGAGTTGGGCGGCACAGAGAGTATACTCTGAACTTCGAGGCACCGGCAATGGTATGGCATGGCATCTCATGGTATGGTGGATGGGTGCCTTACATACAGAGAGAGAGAAAGAGAGACCAGTGTTTTTATAGTCTTACATCAGCGGATTGCGTAAGACGTTACGCGTTCAAACAGTGACGGGGCCCGCACACTATCAAAAAAAACGTTTATCCATAATACCCGTATTTGCTCTTCTATTTAACGCTGCTATCTAATTATCACCACTGATGATCTCTCTTGTGAATTGACTTTGCTGCATTATGTTCCGAAATTTAAATACTTTTATTATTTTTTTTTTTTTGACTGTTCACGTGAGATCTAGTTATTTCTTATTTTATTGTATTTTCTTATAAAAAACATGCATCATTGAAAATTAATCTCTAACTATTTTTGTTGTAGCTTGCCTGAAAAAGTAGATAAACAGTAGGTATACGAAACGTTGCAAATTTGTAAAATTTAACATTTGGTTTTTTTTGTCTAAGTTTCCCCTTATTTATTTTCATGGACGATATCAATATTAATTTAAATACAGTAGAACTTAATCCGAAAGTCCAACTACAAGGAAGACGCCAAAAAATTCGAGTTATAGAGTTTTCGACTTATCAGGGATTTTGAGTTAGGCAGATTTTGTGAGGAGAAATATTCGACTAGTAGAAGTTAAAACTCATTCTAACTAATTTTAATAATCGAGTTGTAAAGGTTGTAAAATCAAACATTGCTATGTTCGAGATACAGAGGTCCAATTTATTTTTGCGAGTTATGTAGGGAAAACATGTACCGAAATGGCTGATTATTTCGATCTATAGGGTGTTGAGATTTCGAGTAATGACAGTTTTGGGGCTTGAAGGGAATGGGACAAAACATTTTTTCGAGTTTTGGAGGTTTTTGACTTATCGAGGTTCTAATCTTTGATTAACGTCTGAATAGAACTCTTCAAATAAATAAAATTGTCGACCAATTTTTTCAGACTATACAGGGTGAGTCAGACCACCCGTATCAGTCGTTTTTTTCGAAAACGGTTAGTCGTAGAGAGTTGTGTCAAAAATCTGTATTATAAAAGCCCTAATGAAGAATCGAATGGTGATATTTTTTCCTCCCGGAAAGGTCGGCTTCCCTGTTAGTTTGCTCCGAAATGTTCAGAACTCCGGAATGTTAAATGGCACGATAGGTCGAAAGTGGAATTGTTGAAAAGATCTTTAAAAAATAAGCAAGTTTTGTAGGACATTTTTTTTTGTGAAAAAAAAACTAATAATTTATAGAGATGATGATCCTGTATCAAATGTTAGAAGATTAAGAAGGACGAATCCTGGTGGCATAGGATCGATGAATAAAGCAAATACTGAAGGTTTTTATTGCATTTTTATTATCTCTTTTTTTTTTTTTTTTTTTGACGTTTCGGCACACTTTATGCCATCTTCGGAGAATCTAAAAGATTTAATATATAAAAGTTTCAAGTTATTGTTGTTACATTTGTTATTGTTAATGTTATTGATCTTAAAGTTGTTATTATTAAATTATTGTTGTTAAAAATTAAAGTTAAAATTTGGAAGTAAAATAAATAAACTTACCAATGCTGTCAATTTTTTCAGTATTATTGTTATGTATAAAGTAAATTAAAATAAAAAATGTCATCAAAAAAATGCAATAAAAACCTTCAGTATTTGCTTTATTCATCGATCCTATGCCACCAGGATTCGTCCTTCTTAATCTTCTAACATTTTTTTTTGTTACTGCCACCCCTGTTAAGTAATATTCGTTTGAAATTATTAAATTAACATGTAAGAATAACAAACTTAATTTTAAAAGTTGGCATTTAAAATCTAGTTGCCTAATTAAACAATGTCACAAATGTTCAAACTGTCTTCAATTTACTTCTAAACACTGCAGAGCTCTTGTAGATATGTTATGAGTACCTGGAAGTATTTTCCTACAAAAAAAAAAAACAATTGCAATTATTGAAAACTTATTGTGACATTGTTTAATTAGGTAACTAGATTTTAAATGCCGACTTTTTTGTTATTCTGACATGTTAATTTAATAATTTCAAACGAATATTACTTAACAGGGGTGGCAGTAACAAAAAAAAATGTCCTACAAAACTTGCTTATTTTTTAAAGATCTTTTCAACAATACCACTTTCGACCTATCGTGACATTTAACATTCCGGAGTTCTGAACATTCCGGAGCAAACTAACAGGGAAGCCGACCTTTCCGGGGGGAAAAAATATCACCATTCGATTCTTCATTAGGGCTTTTATAATACAGATTTTTGACACAACTCTCTACGACTAACCGTTTTCGAAAAAAACGACTGATACGGGTGGTCTGACTCACCCTGTATATTGACTACTTGTTAAAAAATTGATTGTTTTTAATTTTTCATATTTTTTCGATAATTAACTTCTGCGTTCTATTATAAAATAAGTAGTTTGGTCGACAATTTTATTTATTTGAAGAGTTCTATTCAGACGTTGATCAAAGATTTGTATAAAATTATAGTAGATTTTACTAATTTTACTAATTTTTTTATAGGTTTAGATATTTCTGAAGAAGATCTAAGCCCAGATCGAAACGCAAATTTTGATAATATTGATTTATTGTTTTATTTGTGTCAATATACAGTCTGAAAAAAATTGGTTGTCAATTTTATGTATTTAAAAAGGTTCTACTGTATTATTATTAAAAAAATTAAAAACGTTTGAAGCTAACTATTAACATTTTGTGATACAAATTATATATTTAATGAAATTTATATTCCTCACTGATCCCAATTTTCAACAAATGAACGCCGTCACTGAATCTAAAAACCGCAAAACGTCTGCCATCAAGCCAAACGCCCATTTAGTTCGCATGAGTTGAAATGGCAAAGCTCTGGTTTTAAATTTAAATATGTATATGCGGTATCTTTATGTATATAGAAGGGCCAAATTGTACCTATTTATGTAAAATATTTGTGTTTAATGTTGCAAACAAAATATGTTCATTGTTCGCTTTTGTTGCAAACAGTTGACGCTTATAATTTTGTCGTTTTCAATTCAGAACTGAGATATTGTAATTGAGTTTAAACAAATTTGTTACAAAATACCATTCGTTCAGGGCTGAGGTAACATCAAATAAATAAACAATCTATTCTAAACCAATGTATTAAAGACGACATAATCACAATTCAAAAAACAATTGCTAGAAAATAACGTGTTTGATCTAAACCGGAATTTATATTTTCAAGTAGTTTATTAAAAACAGAAACACCTACATAGGCTGGAAATTTTTTGCTTAAATTTAAACAACTATACAAGGCACAATTAAAGACGCGTATACTGCCGTAAAAAGGTAAAAGGCAGTAAGTGACCAACTTATGAATTTGAGTAAATCAAGATCTACTAAAAATGTCTTGACCGTCCAGAATTTTAGATTATGGAAACCAAAACATGGGGAAACATCTTTTAAAAAAATAAAATTATTTTTTCGTTTGTTTTAGTATTTTTTTATTATTAATAACAAAAAAAATCACATACTGCTTTCTGCCATAAAATTATTTATGTAAACTCACAATTATTAACAATTGTAAGTGAAACTAGAATGATGTGCTCTAGATTCAACATCAGCTAAATTATTATATAATTAGGAAACAAGAGATTATTACTTAATATTATAGATTGTTATAACTAACTACTACTACTTCGCACATACTGCCCTTTGCCTTAGATCTAAAATGTGCATTATGTTTAATAATATATAAGGTAAAGAGCAGTAATAGATATTTTGCACAAATACTGCCATCTGCCTAAACACAGTATAATTAAAAATCAGATACTGCTGTTTTGCCTCATGAATCTACCTAAGCAGGAAGTGTGCAATTCATCTGGAGCCTGGAGGTCAGTTTAAAAGCTGCAGCACTAACTGCTGTCGTTGTCTTCAGTATGAACTCTTTTTGTCAACAAATGTCACTTACTGCCTTTTGCCTTTTTAGGGCAGTATATTTATATCGTGGCAGTGGCGGATCCAGGATTACGGCAAGGGGGGGGGTCTTGAAAAATTTTTACTCCTTTTGCGGAGAATTCATGAAAAACATGAAAAGCTTTTTTTTAACGCGCAGTAAGATTTTAATTTGGGATTTTTGATTCTCTGGAAAGGGGGGTTTGGACCCGAACCCCCCCCCCCCCCCGTGGATCCGCCACTGTATCGTGGAAACCAAAATCACAATTATATTTGTGTTTTTATTATATACACAGTTTAAAAAAATTATCCTCTATATTTTTCGTCTTGATAAACTTGTTTCGATTTAATGTCAAAGGTAAAGGACATCGATTGCCAACCAGCTAATCTGACATAAGTACTAGAATACTGCCGTCTGCCACCCTTAGCAGTATCTACAAAGTGTTAGTTTCGAGAAAACGCGGTTCTAAAAGTTATTCATCCACTACAGCAGTGATGGCGAACCTATGACCCGCGGGTCAGACAATTGACCCACGCCGATTTTTTAAACGACCCACGTGTTGATATTTATAAACGATAAAGGAAGGTTTTGGTTGAGGATCATAAATAAATAAGCTTTACCAATGTTACGCTAGTGGCCAACGTTTCGAAAAATTTATTTTCATCTTCAGAGCCTCAAGCTGGTCAAAAGGTGGTAAATTGTTAAAACAATATACATGATCATATATATAAAGCTTATTTATTTATGATCCTCAACCAAAACCTTCCTTCATCGTAACATATTGGATCAACACTACTTTATGCTGAAGATATTTATAAACTTATTTTTTATATTATAAAAGAGGGATCAGACAATCAAAAATAAAGTAGGTAAATATATCTAATGACGAATTTATAAAAAAATATTTCCCACTGGACATTAGCTAGCTGATTTTCTATCGTATCACCTGTGTATGACGTACATGGTCATTAAACGTAGTGCGTCAAAAAAAAAAACGGTGGAATCAAAAAAGTGGTTTTTAACCCCCCTCCTCTTCCCCTTTCCAAGTGACGCCGCTGACTTAGTGACCCACGTGCTAGTGCTTAAAAAAATAATGAACAAAATTTGACCCACTTATCAAAAAGGTTCGCCATTACTGTACTAAGTATTAGCAGTAAGTGCGTCCTTATTTTGTTCTAATAAAAAAAAATGTTTAAATGGTTGCGCTATACTAATTCCGTTGTAAAGAAACCTTTGTCTAGCTGTTGTTTTTTTTTTATAACCTATTATTAGAAGTGGCGTTTGCTCAAAACTGTCAAAAATTTTGAAAATGAAGTGAAAACCAGCCATTTAATGAAAGGTATGTGCAAAAATTCGCACATATACCTCGTGAATAATGGAATTACGACACTAGGTATTCTGTCATCTATAAAATATATAAAAGTGATTGACCTTAAACGGGTGGTCGGGAACCGTTTCGTTTACTTTATGTCATCTAAAGTTATCTATTATTTTTTTTCACGTTACGTTTCTTTAAACAAATATTTAATAAACAAACTGAACATAGCTGTAACAGAAGTAGCAAAGAAAATTCTGAAACCAAATACAAAAAATAATTTTAAATTCATCTAGGTAAGGTATACATTGCAACATAACTCATAAGTCATAACATAAATATGCTCATTTAAAATGCTGAAGACGAACAGATAATAAGTAAATAAAAAAACGGAAAAACGGGGACCACCTCAGTTATTTGACAATATTTCATTTTATATCGGCATTGTCATTTCGTTGTTTCAACACACGTTGTAAGTAGGGATTAAGCGAGACCTCAGTGTCAGACAGGAAGGTGTTAAATTGAACACTTCGTATGATATACAGGCGATTTTTGACAACGTTTCATCTATACTATTACTATGGAGGGTAAGAAGAACCATCTTATATGGGAGTAAAACTGAAAAAGTGTCCGTCTAAAAGCGTCAAATAACAGTTCAAAAAATGACCAGAAAAAATGTTTAATGTAAACTTAGCAGTTGTATAGACGAAGTGAAGTGTGCTGAAAGAAATATTTAATATTTTTGGCGACTAGAGTAGTTAATATAATGGGCCACAAGTGATGTAGATGGAACTATTTCACCACGGAAATTAATTTTGGAGTTAATAAATTAATTACATTTATATGAACTTGAACCGTCATTCAGATCCATTGCCTCACCATATTCGATCAGGCGCAGTGGGACCAGTTATAGGTCGGAGAGGTTATGCAAATATAAGTGGGATAAGCAGAGATATTACGCGGGCATACACGCGAGAACAGGCATCCTATGCGGACATTTACTATAAATATGATTTTTTCTTCATATCTCGATCGAAAGTGTATACTTTCGACATCATTTGTAAGGCAGAAAGTCTAACATTTACTCCTTGGTGGGATTAAACGCACCAATTCGGGAAGTTCGGGCGTTAGTAAAGCAAAAACAACCAATCAACTGTTGTTTAGGTGTCGTTTCTATAGCAACTCTATTACATTTTAGCTAATAGTCGCGTACAGCTGTCATTCGTGTTTTTACGTATAAATTCAAAGCTGCTTGCTTGGAATTCATCTGTGTTTT
The DNA here is from genome assembly GCA_963575645.1 of Xanthostigma xanthostigma. Lineage (NCBI taxonomy): Eukaryota > Metazoa > Arthropoda > Insecta > Raphidioptera > Raphidiidae > Xanthostigma > Xanthostigma xanthostigma. Next base: position 38,070,108 of record OY754470.1, read on the forward strand.
TATGTAATTAATAAGTAATTAATTAATGCATTTAATAAGCGTGCTTACGACCGAGGTATGAAGAAAAATAGTATACACCACACTAGCCGAAAGTGATATTCTTGCCCTGCGCGCAGGAAGATATCACTCTTACGGCCCTATTTTTCTATTTACTATTTGTCTTTAGGACAATTTACAATGTAATTAAATTTTGATTTTTGTTATTTTATTTAATAATAAATAACTTAATTAAAAAAGTAAAATTAAATAAAAACAACGCCGGGCAAATACAACCACTGTTCTATAAGAAAGACTAGTGATGGAGATGAAACGGATGAAAAATAAGAGGAACACAGGAGTCAAAAGAGTTTCAATTCTACCGTGTGATAAGTACACTCAGTCTTTCTATAACCATGTACCTATTTGGCAATACGGATAATACGTACACTAAATCTGGGAGGCTAGTGCCAAATTTCATCAATTCCAGAGAATTTTTATTCGAGCATCTGGCATGGAACAATGTTTGTACTTGCCAAGTACACGTTTCTTTTACACACATATAACTCTTTTGGTAAGCATTTGGCAATACGGTTAATACACAAACTAAATCTGGGAGTCCTAGTGCCAAATTTCATCAGTACTAGACAGAATTTTTATTCGAACATAATATGGCATCTAGCAATGTTGGTACGTGCCAAGTACATGTCTCTTTTACACAAACGTAGCCCCGTTGGTAAAGACGTGTTAAGAATATTCCGCAGACACCGGAATTAAAAGGGCGTGTCTCTATAACGTAGTTGCATTATCCATGCATGCATATTGCATATAGAGTCGCTGTGCCAAGTAATCGTTTAAATTGGCTTTAAACACTTGATGAGTCTAGACTCTACGACTTAGTATAGCTTACTCATCACGTACCATCCCCGGATTACATATACCAATATGTAAAATCTATAACAGGGTTGCCAGATGTACGATAATTATTCAAATCTTTAATTAACGTCTAATTAGAACTCTTCAATAATAGTATATTGTGCGACTAGTGTGAAAAGGAGAAGATTTTATGAGTGTGAAATTTGCCGCGCGAGCGTAGCGAGTGCAGTAACATGTGAGTGGAATATTCTCCTTCGATCAATAGTCGCACATAATACTTTATTCAACTAGCACGAGTATAATATGTAATCGGGGCCCTAATAAAAGAGGGAGAAATAATAAATCACTTCATTGATTGACGTACCCACCGCCCTCGATGCACACAAGATGGCCCTGACTTTCGCTGAATTGCGATGCTGTTTTTATATATGCAAATCGCTGCCGCGTTCCTATTGGTCCAGAAACTGTGCAGTAATATATTATTACCGTACAGTTTCGGCTCGCTATTCGCATTCTACGCGTCAACATGAAGTAATTTATTATTTCTCCCGAAATTAGTAGGGCCCCGAAATTATATATTGCCTACTAACGCGTGTTGAATAAATAATATTATTGACCAACTTTTCAGACTATTATAATTATATAGGTACCAATTTTTGTTAATATAAATTTTCTGAAAAATTGGTCGATAATTTTATTTACGATAATTATTGTTGACGTAAAACTTCTTTAGACGCGTTTTGTGAATTTCGCGAAGAAGTTGGCGTTACGAATAAATACATACTATTAAAAAAAATTCTTTATATAAGTATAGCAAAAAATTATCAAGTTCACATACTGCGAGAATAGTTATTTTAATGAATTATACTGAATATACGAATACAACTAAACAAAATCTGAACTAAGTATGCAATTGTGCAGTTTTAAAAATTCCCAGAGCGAATCTGCTTACTCTGAGCAAGAAACAATCAGGAAACAGTATCTGGTCACGTGAGCGACATGAACAAACGCCCACAAACCAACATGGCGCCATTCTGCACAGAGTCAGACAACAAACACGTTTTGCTCTGTGTTTATATTTGAACTGTCACTGTTCACGCACCAGATTTATCTACAAAACAAGCTTGAAAAGACGTCTCGTGTGAAGCGAGCACATAAAAGCAATTAAGAAAACCAGCGCTAGAAAATTAGTAGTCAAATCTAGCAAGGAATCCAGCCTTGTGTGCAGGTCAATATCGAGTCACGTGTTCTGACAAGGCTTTTTGCAAATAAGCATTAGTTTTTTTTAAATTTAATAGTTTTGTAATTATTATTTAGAAACAGTGCCGTGTGTAAAAAAGGCAAACATTTTTGCACGACTATTTTCAGTGTATCACTACAAATATCAGGCAGTTGCAAGTTTGGAAAGCTGGCAACCCTGATTGTTTCTACCACCGGATTTCATTTCATAAATACAGAAACAATGGAAAATACTATTAAAAATATATCCTATTCAAAACGTTAATGTTGCGATAACAAAAGAGTATCAATGTCGAAAAATTAAATCACGACATTAATTCTCTTTTTTATGTCAAAAAAAAAAACGGAAATGAGAAATTTCTAAATCAATTTCCAAAACCTATTCAAATAGGGTGGAAGTTAAAGAATTTTTTATTGTTAACAAATTTTAAATGTCTTTATTGTTCTAGATATTTTATTAGAATTCATAAAAATCATGTTTTAATGCTTTTGACAAACAGTGGAAATGCACTGTCAATAGTAAAACAGACAGAAGGATTTGGCAGATTATGTAAGCTGAAACCGTTTATATTTCATCCTAGTTTTACAAGTTGAGAAAATTCAAATAAAATATTGCTACTGAAAATTTTGAACATAAATATTTATACAAGCAGTAAAGTAACCTTGACCAATAAAATAGGTACATCCAATTTATAGTAAATAAACAAGTATTTACTTTTTCATTCATATAATTAGTTTTATAGCCGTTTCATTAAAAAAACTAGTTGACATTTCAGTGTTAGATACGTTTAAAATAAACGCCTGATATACTTAAAAAAAATCATGCCTGAATGCGACATTTCTTATACTTTAGTTTTCATTTACACTGATCGAATTTTTCAAACTACGGAGAGGGCAAACATTTTTGAATCTTGGATGCATTATAATGTTTATGAGATACGTAAAAATTTCAAATAAGATCTTTCAGTATAGGTGATTAATTAATTATTATTCAATTATTTTTTTTAAATACACTTTATTAATGATCAAATTTCTGAATAACACCGACTCAATAATAATTCTTTATTCTTAAATTAACTAAATACAACAATAGTTATTTATAACTTTCAATTATTTACAAATTGATCTTCTCAAAAATTATTACTTAATTAAAAAGTACTTTTTTACGATAAAATCGTTTAATATAATTATGCTTTCACTAATTCAGTGAAAAAAAATATGCTGTAGTTGGAAATTTAAAAATTAATCATTGTACTTTTTTTAAGTAAAACTTTTTAGGTACGCTTATAGGAAGGAAAATAAAAAGTGAAACGCTTCCTCTTCTCCGACTTCAACCGACAGTTGAGAGGAAAAGGTGGGAGAATCGTTTCTACTCTCTCTCTCTCTCATTCAACACGCCTCCGCAGTACGTGCTCTGTGTACTTGGGTGTTTTTTTTTATTTATTTTTTTGGCTAATGTTTTAGCATTGTACCTAAAAAAAAATCTCCCAAAATTTCAACTTCCTAGAACAAACGGGTATACGACGCAAACCAAGTTTGTTTCTTACTTAATTAACATGGGAAAAACGATGTTTTTTTCTCAAATATGGATAGCTGATAGATTTTTTTTTAATTTTTGCTAGCAGCTTTTGTAAAGAATTAAATTTCCCACAAAAGAGGTCCTTAGTTCTAAATCCGTGAATTAATTATTTTCAAAGATATGTTCGTTTAAACATTAATTAATTAAATGAAATCTTATTTTTATGTGAATGTTTAAACGAACATATCTCTGAAAATATTAAATTCACGGATGTAATACTAAAGGCCTTTTTTATGGGCAATTTAATTCTCTATAAATTGCTGCTATCAAAAATTTAAAAAATCTACCAGCTAACCATGTTTGAGAAAAAAAATCGTTTTTCCCATGTTAATAAAATGGGAAACATACTCATTTTGCGTCGTACACAGGTTTGATCTAGGAAGCTGAAATTTTGGGATAATTTTTTTTAGGTCCAATGCTAACACATTAGCCAATGGGGCCGAAAAAAAATTTAAAAAAAACATCCTGGTGTGTACACGTAGCATTTTCTCAAACAACGTTAACAAATTCCACATAACCGTTTCCTATATAATTCTGAAATAATACTACAATCATCAACAAATGCTAGAATCTAAGAAGTTTCACTTCTAAGGTACGAGAGTTTCACGCATATTTATTTTACAGTGATAGTCAATCATCTAATATTGAAGTAGTAAAAATATTTTTCTTTTACTTCGTGGAATAGTTATAAATTACAGCAGTATTTGATATAAATTAATGATTTTGTTTGACTACAGTACGCTATTCAATTTCCCAATGGGAGTTCGGTTTGACTCCTCCAAGTACCAAGTTTATTTTGAATATTGCTCATCCCTAGCTGAGAGACTATGGCATGTATATAATGCACTTTGAAAATATATAAGCCCCCGGTATTAAAATATTCATGTACTTTAAAAACCTGTGTACAATTTATATAATGCACCTGTAAATATAGTTACAAAGTAGATAAATATCCATTAAGTATTCAAATTATGACTATATATTATTTTAATTACATTAAATATTATAAATAATATTCTAAATGTAGACTCAAGATTATATAAATTAATAAAAATCTATATACAGAATGTTTGTAAATTAGACCAATAAACTCCATTTTTTTAGTTAATAATAAGAAAAATTGCATATAGAGGCAACTCTTATAACACAAAATGTAAAATTCTACCTAACCTTAGTCTTACATCCGCTGCCTTTATCGAAGTTTAAACCACGATAACAACATACATGTTCTAGAGATTAAAGTCGCTTTTGCCAAAATTTAAAACAAAGAACGGTTTCCCCCTATCAACAGAAACTGTTAATATAGGCTGACTACATTTTCCCATTCTAACCCACAAGAAGTGGGGAATGGTACTAGTTTAGGTCAAAAATAACTTTTCAAAATTTTACATTACCTTTTCTTTTTGAGTTCCTCCGAGTCCAAAAAACATAGTTTTGGAAAAACTCTGTGCGTCTGTTTGTTAGTTCCTTTGTCTATGAACACGATATAGGTCAAACGGTTAAACGGATTGAAATCAAATTTTGGGAGGAAGTTTGGTATGCAAATATGAAAAGCCCTATCGTTTTTGAGGAAAATTGGCGCATGCGCAGAAGAGATATATGCTATAACGGTGTTTTTATATAAAAATTGTATACTTTCCATAACGGCTTATTATTCTTTTTATTTTTTCAAAAAAGTTTTGTAAAAAAAATTATTTTCTATACTTTATAGTTTCGAAAATATTTTGAAAATAAAAAAAAAATCAGCTGTTCTTTTGTTTTATAGATCTGTCAGAAATAAGCTAGTTAAGCATGCTTTGATTAATTTTTACATGACGTAGAACATATTATGTAGGTAACCGTGGCAACGAATAGCAAATATAATGAATACTAGCCATTACCCGCGTAAATCAGAAGTTTTATTTTCTTTATAACTTTCTTTATTTTACTACTTATGTATATATATTTTTTTTTTGAGTTTCTTAGGCTTTCGCCTGTAAACTCATTAATACCTACTTATTTTTTTTTTGAATAAATCATTTATTATACTATATCAAATGTCAAAATTTTGAAATTGGAATAGTCCCGTCGCCCAATTGGCTAGAATTTTTTTAAATCTATTTCGAAGCATTTGATTAAAAAAACGGAGAGTTTTTTGAACATTTTGTAGAAAAGAAATATATTGAACTTATATAATTAATATGACACTGATTTTAAATTATTATTAATATTATGTTTAACATTGTTGGGAGTACAACTTTTTCTCGAAACTACTTTAACAAAATATCGAGTAAATCCTTTACTTAATGTAGATTGGAGACGTATATTAAAGATTTAAATAAATTCTGTGCTTTAAATATTCTTAGAAGCAGCCAAATTAATAAATACGATAGGCATTATTATAATAATACCATGTGGGCATAGCACTACGAAATACGAATTTACTTGCATAATTATACGACACTTATATTCTACATAAATTATTTTTTCTTTTTGAATTTTATGTCTGAAGTAATTTTAAGAATTCATGATAACACTGAAAAAACCGAACGTGAAAGAAACCCTACATTTAGGATAACATAAATAACTAAAGTGTATCGATCTCTTTTTTTCTTTAAAAATAAATAACCTTTCGAAAGTTATTGAAGTTGAACAGGAGTCTCTAAAGTGCGTGAATAAAATATTAGAAGACGAAAAAAAGGCAGCGACAACAAACTTGCTTACAGAGCACAGTCTTGTCAAAAAGTTAAGTTTTTTTGCGTTGCGCTATTAAGAATATATTATTATAATTAGGCAGGCCCGTATTTTTAATTTTTACCAATATTTTTATTCGTTGTTTCACACAGTTTAATTAGAAAAAAGTCTGATTAGTTTTTTACTATCTAAATAAAAATGCAAATATTCGTTTGTTTAAAATCTTAAATCTCCAAAAGTTCTTCACCGATTGCTTTGAAATTTAGACACAACGTTGCGGGTTTTTATATACCTATTATATAGATATATACCTTAATAATATTAGAATTTATAATAAATCAAGAAAATTAATCTATTCTACGTGAGAAATGACACCCGTAGTTCCTAAAAATCACTGTAGGAATTATAATCGAATGCTTTTGTTAAGTGAAAGGCTGCTACTCGAATCATTTTACAATTGAATGATTGATTCGAAAATCGAAATTATTCCCTCGTATGATAATAGGTGTGTTTGTAGGTATGAGAATGAATCAATGTTTCAACTCTCGATTGAATTTTGTTCTCTGTTTCTATTGTTAGTTGAGAGAGTCGCCTGCCTGCAGTATTTCATAGAACAGACGTAGATAAAAGACGTAAGTAATCGTATTCAATACTGTGCAGTGCATTAGCATCTCAAATGGTATACTATGCGTGTGAAGACAATTCATTCGATATCTTTATGCATTCGAAATAACATTATTAACGAATGGAATGAGCTCTCATTTTCAAGAGTGGAACTTGAGAGAGTCACCTGCATGTACTACTTAATAGAACAGAGACAGAAAAAAACGTAAGTTATCATATTCAATACTGTGAATTGCAGTGAGTACGCCAACTGATGAGAATGTGAGAGACACACTTGTATGCAGTGTTTCAAAGAGCCAAAAAAAGAGCTAAGTGTAATAGTTTATCACTGATGGACACTGTATTATAAGGCGTAACCCATAGATAAAAAGATCATTTCAAAGATTTTAATTTTTGAATATTTTCACTCGAAATATCCCATCTCTACTTGTAATGTTTATAAGTTAATAATCAACTTTCGATCGGCAGTCATTTTTTGGGCTAACGCAGAGATTGAGTGAAAAAACACACTCGCCGATTTTTAGCTCCACCACGTGTGATGTAATGTAAGTCAACTACACACAAACATACTCTCTGTTTGTTTATTCAACGTGAACTAACAACACCGGCTCTTTATACGAACGGCGATGCTTCAATTTAAAAAAACGTAATCATTACCGATTAACTTTTTTACCAAAAAACTATTTTATGAAAAAAACAATTTCTAATCACGGAAGAATTGAGGATTGAGTCCTTCTTGATGTAAAACTAAGGTAGGTGTACCAAAAATGAGTTGATCGGTCTCTTACAGAGTGTTTTATAAGCAACGTTGTAAAAATGACCAAGAAAAGAGTAGTATCTCTATTTTTCAAAAATATGAAAAAAAATATTTAGAAAAGGCGTTTTAAATGTATTTTTATAAGTCCTTACCAAATTTCGTAAAATATAAAAAAAAAACTATAAATCTATATTAACATCATAAAGAGAGAGTGCCAATTTTTTGAGTTTGTGTATATGCGGAGGATAATCTCCGAAACTTCTCATCCGATTTTAAAATTTTTTTCACCAACATTAAGAATAGACCTTCAGGATGATCATAGTCGAGTAGACCAATTTTGGAATGTAAGTCGACGAAAAAACAGTGGCAATCTACACTAGTTTCATAATAAAGGTGATCACAGACATTTGACTATTTTCTTTAAACACTTGTTCTTGATTTCTGTTACTACATTCAGCTTTAAATCTGAATTTAAAAATTGTAATTTGTTTTGAGCTAAATATGGACATGTCCATTTAAATGAAACCGAATCAATTCTTAAGTCTAGATTTAAAATTAAAGTCGTACCAAAAACACAGTATAAATGTTTCATAAGAATTGTTAGTCATATTTGATGTCACGCGGATTCGAAACGCTTAAAAACAATAAAGCGCTATATTGTTTTTAACCGTCCAATAATTATAAAGATTTTGTGTATTCAATTCACGTGAGCAAGCCACCATACAGCTGGCCGTGCGAAAAACATGGTTTTTCTAAATGAATGCCAGCTACCATGACCCTGAACTTTGTTTATATAGTTATTCCGAAAGCAGTTTTCAATTGAAATTGTAATCTTTTACATCGAAGAAGAAAATCCGTTGGTATAATTGTTATTGTTTACCATTACACAATTTGTGCGTATCAATATTTCGCCTTAAAAGTACCAGAACGCCCATTTTTATTCTTAATTTATGAGAAGGCATTTAACCCCCTTAGGGGCTAATTTTAGAAAAAAAGTAGTTTATGTCCTTCTCCAGAGCTTAAACTATCTCCATATTAAATTTCATCACAATCGACCCAGCGGTATGACCGTGAAATCGTAAGAGACAGTTACTTTTGCATTTATAATATTAGTATATGGATTTATTTAGACTGACATGCATGAATTATCCATGGACAAGTGATACAAAACAGCCTGTATTCAAAGTGGTGCGTATGTGTGTGTATGTTTACATACGTATAAAATAATGTATGTGATGTATTTGGTCCACATTGCGAGCAGTACGGTGTAATATCATGGAGCTTACGAAATGTGTTTCTTGACGTAACTGTAAGGTAAAGAAACACCATCGCAGACCTAAAGTCGTACTTTACTGACGACGTTATCCCCCAATTGTGCAATTGCGCCCTACGAACGTGATGTGCATTCATTTATATTATATATTATGTAGACTTACACGATTTTATTTTTTTTTTGTACACATCTTTATAACCATTTTGTATATAAAGCACATCTGCAATTAACAGTATACCAACACAGCGCCCACTCGAATATTTTATCTTTCCAACTCCGTAAGTGAAAAATAATATTAATTTAGGTCAAAATCCAATTTTCAAAATTTTACAAAAAAAAAATGTTTTTGACGTCCCTTAAATTCAAAAGTAATATTTTTGGAAAAAGTTTGTACTTTAGGTTGCTAGTGAGCACAATACAGGTCAAACGACTGAGCGGATTGAAACCAAATTTTGGTAAGACGTTCGACATGTAAATATGAACGGCCCTGTTGTTTTTGGGGCAAGTAGACGCGCATGCGCAGAATGACATTCGCTATTTATTTTTTTAAGAGTGTTTTATAAAACATTTTTTTCTGAACTTAGTTTCGGAAATATTTTACATTGGAATATATAATATATTCTGAATAACAACAGTAAGATGTGAATAGACAATGTTTTGCGGCACACACGACAGAAGGGAAACTTCTTATGTATGTATAATATAATTCATACCTACATAAGAAGTTTTATTTTAGGGTCGTTGCCTAGTCTAGTCCAAAGTGCTATTACGAAAAAGGTTCACCCAACTTAAAACGAGCCGGAGTGCTGTAAAAAAAAATTTGAAATGGCATCCGTTTTTGATCAAAAGCAGTCTTTTTATTTTAAGACAGAACATACGCAATCTTTAAATGTCCATAATTCATTGTGTAACAGAAAGGATAACCGAGGTAAATTTTAAGCTGAAATAAGTTTGTTAAAAAGACTTATTTTTGTGATTGTTCATGATTCTTTCCCATGTTAAAAACAGCTTTTAAGTCACAATGAGAATTTTTTTGTCTTAAAAGAAAAATGGTGAAATAGAAATTTAAAATGTCACAGAATCCCAAACAATCCCTCTGAAAAACACAGTGGATTAATTGTGAAACGAACGATAATGATTCTAATGAATCTATGGTAAAAATAAAATTTCATTTACGATAAAAAATACAAGAAGCCTACGACTACAATTTCATGATTATAAATATATTTTACCAGTTCAGATCTGGTCCAAAACTTTTTCGCTGATGGAATATTATGATTTTAGCGTAAAGCATCAACATGGCAATCTGCCATAACACTTCCATACATTGTGTATCCATATTCAACAATCTGGAATAGCATAACATTGATATAAATTGTCTGTCTTTATATTTCATGTATATCAGCAAAAAAATATTGAAATGTATAGAGGTTGGTTTATATATCAACTTACAAAGAAACTTTACAGCTAAATTTTTAGATTGAAGGAGATTTATTTGGTTGAGGAACAATTGAAAAATAAGCTTTACCAGAGTATCGCTTGTGTCCAACGTTTCGATAAATGTATTTTCATCAATTTTCGAAACGTTGGCCACAAGCGATACTCTAGTAAAGCTTCAAACAAATCGACCAATTTTTTCAGACTATATTGACAAAATACCAATTAGTTTTTATATTTTTTAGATTATTTCTGAAGAAGATCCAAATCGGGACTTAAACGTCATCTAATGAATTATTGAATTATAATTTTATAATTTTTTGTCAATATACAGTCTGAAAAAATTGGTCGATTATTTTATTTATTTGAAAAGTTCTATTCAGACGTTAATCTAAGATTTAAATACAACCCTGTAGGCATAAACAACAAAAATTGCCACCTCCGTCTTTATTATAATTAAATTACATTCAGAGATCATCTCTACCAAAGTTTGGTAAATTGAAAATTTTGATTAGGCTATAATATCTGTTCGTGTTAACTTTATGTGTCTCACTTTGAACAGATTGCGCCCCAATCTTTGCGTGACACACTTGATCTAATAGATGCGACAGTAAAATGGAGGAAATGAGAAATGCCATATTATATCGACCTGAAACTTAGATTTAATCGAATATATTATTCACTTACTGCCTGAATTAATTATATATATTTATTAAATTATTATAGACGCTAAACACCGTTTATATAATAAAACTATATTACAACAAAATATGTGCATAAAGTAATTTCACTAATCTTTATAAATAACCCTTCAATGAACGAGTGGATCACTGCATAGTCTACTTTTTTTACCTGACTACAAAAATAGAAGGGTAATGTTTTTAGCAGGATCAAACTGGGACGATTTGCATAATCGAGTTGTCATTCGAAAGGGAAAAAGATATATTAACTGATCGGTTTTCTGACCCAACTTCGTTTGGGTAGAATTTGGTTTTGGCCTTTATTGGTAAACCAATCAAGAAATCAGATATCTCATATTATATTATGATATAACTTTTCTGTACCTCAATTTTAGCCAGCGCAGAGGATTTAAAAAAAAAAGGAAATGAAATTTTTCATTGCACAAAACCAATTTGTCATACAAGTATTCAAAACAACTTTTCATTGTAAATACAGTGAGACCTCAATGATCTGACTCACGATTAACCAAACGTCATATAAAATCTGACTTATCCTGTAAAATATTATATTTACAAAAGATAAGAATAATTTTTCTTAATCATTAAAAAAAATAATAATCAATTTTTCACGTTGTATTCGTGCACAGGGAGGTGGACCAGTTTAAAAAATTTCAGTTTGCTGATGAAGTCGCAAAACGTTCAATTAATTTAATTAAATTCATTTACAACCTGCGATCCTGATTAAACAAAGAGTGAATCTTTTACCCGATTGAAGATGAATATATACTTTAGTTAGCTTTCCGAGTGAAAATAATAATGTAAACAATGTTTATATAATTTGTAATTCGAAAAAAAATAATTTTAAACATTCGTTCTATTCTTTTTAATATGTTAGCTTCGCTTGTATTGTATGTAAAAAAATTTTGCAACTCGATTTTCAGCCTCTTCCAAATGCCTAATCGACGTGAATTTTTGCAGTCGCATGTAGTTTGAATCGCCAAACAAAATTAGGATATTTTGCTATGTTAATGTTTATATAACAAGTTAAAAATTAAAATAAAAACTATGTGGTGGAAGTGTCGGTTTTGATGGTGGGAGAACGGGTCGTTTAAAATTTAAATATGAACTCTGTTCCAACCTTTCTGCGAATGGTAACAGTCATGCGCAGTAGCTAAAACGTGTCCTAAAAGCGATACAAACAGTTTAGTTTTAGCTACTGTGCATGACTGTGACGGTTCTGTTACCGTTCGCAGAAAGTTTGGAACATAGCTATAATATTATATAATGACTAAACATTTGAAAATAAATATATTTAATTGAAAATAAATAAAAAACTGGTTTATTTCTATGCATCCTAAAACTTAGATTAATAAATAGATTTATAAACAGGCTGTGTTACTCATTTATAAATGCATTATCTATACACATCTTTGATTAGCGTCTGATTAGAACTCTTCAATAAATAAAATTATCGACCAATTTGTTTGTTATTATTTTTTCAATATTTTGATACTAATTAATTATTTTGAAAGAATTTTATATAAAGCGAATTAGAAATTAAATATTAATTATTTTTTATATTTTTTAGATCCGTTCTGAAGAAGATCCAAATCCGGATCGAAACGTTAATGTATTAATTATATTTTTTGTTAATATATTGTCTGAAAAATTGGTCGATAATTTTATTTATTGATGCATTATCTATATGTACCTACATAAAAATTTCGTATCAGGATGTTCTAATCTCCGAAACCACTGAACCAATTTGAATGAAATTTTGTAAATGTGTCTTGCTTTGTCCAACTTACACTACCTACAGGAGAATTTTTATTAAATATGTGGTACGAAATTACGGTGTTTGGGTAACATGTAGTAACATGTATTAGTTCAGAAGCAAATCTAGTAGAATGTGCCGCAAACGAAATATATTTAGCAGAATTATATCTATCGCACCCGGGTGAAACCGGGACAGATCACTAGTGTAGGTAATAAAATTATTATATTTACCTATGTGTATAATAGCTGTAGGTAACTATACCAATTTAAAGTGACATGATGCTTCCGTATAATCGAGGTTCTACTGTATCGTATCTGATTGCTGATACTTTGTTTTTGTCCCAAAAATTTACAACTTTTGTTCGTTACATCAAATCCTTTACATTGTGTTTTTAGAGATTGTCTTGAAAAATAAGTGAAACAGTGCATTCATATTATTCCACACATATATAGATATAAATTCGAAACGAGTTCAATTTGTAGAAAACATATAACAAAACAACAAAAAAACACAATATTTGTTCGCGTTCACGTATGAGGTAAAAAGAAAATTGCATCCATACATTTTTAACGAAAGAAAACTTTATTGCAACGTCGGGTTTACTTTTGCCGCAAGAATTCCACATCGTCACATACATATCTGTGACCATATCGCAAAACCGCTTACGCTCTCCATTTTCAGTTACACAGCATGGTCGATCGTTTTCATCAACAAATCCAAAAACCCAAAGAGGAGTCGAAATATTTGGAGCTGTTTTCATTTGTGGTGCAAAAAAAAAACGTATTTTGAAAAAGCGCAGATCACTAAGCATGGGGTTTCTTTTGCGATGACTAATTTATTCAAGGTCAATTGAGTAATGTACGAAAAAAAAGTTCAGATAGATACTGATCAATGGTTTCAATATTGTTACGCCACTGGCAGTGCGTGCATTGTGGTTCTAACAGTACAGCGTTACCTTACAGTCAGACATAAATACAGCACCCACCAATTGATTTTATAAATAAATATAGATCGTTCACATAAATATATCTTGTAAATAGTTGCGTTACGTGATATATAGTGTTTTGTGGTATTTTTTATTCCTTAGAATTTCGTTGTTTTTTCTGTTACCTTATTTTTATTTCATTTTCCATTATATAAGAGAAGTACTTTTAGTTTATTAGTTTTGTTAACATTTTATTGTTGTAAATAAATATTTTCATTACAACAAAGAGTAGTTTTGCCAGTTTTGTTACAACATTTTGTGACTAGAAAATCAAGCATTTATTTAATATTCGCACAAGCGTATTAATAAAAACTAGTGGACGCCAAGTGGTCAAAATTTGTACGTAATTCACTACATTTTTAAGTTTGAATGTTGTTGAGGTTTTTTTGTCTTTATATGGATTTCTACTGAATCGATTTTACCAATATTAATTCGCACACATCGTAATGAAACATAAAGTATGCCCTTTCCCTCATTAAAACGAAGAGAAAGACGTACATGTTCATACGCCCTGAAGATGAAAATAAATTTTTTGAAACGTTGGCCACTAGCGAAACATTGGTAAAGCTTATTTATTTATGATCCTCAACCAAAACCTTAATTCATCATAGAAATACGTATGTTTCATCACAATGTGCGCGAATTAGCACACTTAAATCGGTATCACAACTTTTTCTTTCCTGTGTTTCACCCGGGTGTCGTAGATAAAATTCTGCAAAATGTATTTCGTTTGCGGCCCGGCGTCTGAACTAATAGCTTTGAGAAAATTCTATGAGATGACGCCACATGTTACTAAAACAATTGTTTGAAAAAACACTGTAATTGTGTATAAATATTTAATAAAAACTATCCTATAGTCTAAGGTGGACCAAGATAGACACATTTACAAAATTTCATTAAATTCGCTTCCGTGGTTTCGGAGATTTGCGCTGACGAACATGGTGACACGAGATTTTTATATATAATTATATAGATTATTATTATTTTTATTCTGCCTAAAATCGAAAAATTAATGCTGCTATATGGAGTTGCCACAGGATGAGCCCTGACACCCCGTGATTATTTGACAGTACTCATCGAGATCGACATTTTGACGTCAATTTTATTTATGTAGTCGATGACAATCCAAAAAATGACGGGAGATAAACAATCCGACAGAATAAAAATAATAATTGCGACTCTCTTTTTGTCCGCCCTAAATACTATCTAGGAAATCTGACGGTCGGCTCTCGGTCTATATGAAAAGTTCCGACATAGTCGGTTTTGTCATCTGGCCATAGATACACATGCATACGTATACACATGTTGTCGCAAAAATGAAGTCATTCACATTCTAACGAGCGTCTCTTGTGTTCCACAACTATTGTCTCATACATCCTTACATGACACCGCATTGTAGCTGTCTTAAAAACATCGTCAGAATGTGACGCTCAGATTAACGACGCGTCAGTATCCAAGGCACAACTATAATGCTCGTGTCACATTCTCATCATACACATCGAACCACACGTATATATATGTGTACATATATTATATAAACACAGGGTCCGTCACAATTTTAGTCAACTTATCTTGTTTGTGTCATTTCTGTGAAATTATATATAACCTGATATCTACACAGCTTATTGCCATATTCACCGAACGTAAGCTAGTTATTTATTCGGTTCATTTGTTCTTCAGGTAGCTATTCCTCCGAATAAATAGCGTTAATTCAATTTACCAAACAAAATTATGTTTACTGCTGGTATAAATCTATTCTGTCTTATCTGTATAAATATTTATTAATTTGATAAAATAACAATAACCGCCACATATAGAGATCATAATACCTAACCTATAAACGTCGAGTATCTACGGTTGCTATTCTGAATTTATTTATGCGAATTTTTATTAACGTTTTGTGAAGTGTATAATTGTAAAACATTAAAGTTAGTGGAAGTTTTGTGTACAATTGGGTTAGGAAAAAACATTATTTATATATCTATCTCACCCGGGTGAAACCGGGACAGACCGCTAGTAATTTAATAATTTGTAGAATTTTTTTAACAATTAAATTAAAAAGATGATACGTTATTTGATGAACCCTATATAATAGAAATATGCTTGGTGTACGAATGCGTGTCCCTTGTATGTAGGTATTATATACTACCTCGATAACAACTTACTATTTTCTTCTTGCACCATATCTACTAAGGGTTTTAGTTAGACAATTTTAAGGCGAGATTCTGACTACAAAGTTAAACCTTGATTCAGAATTATGAGATTCATACTGAAATGGATTTAACATGAATGACAATATACTCACTCTATACTTTAAAAGACCTGTTTTTGGTTTATATTAGTTTTTAAATTGATAATAAACTATTTTTTTCCACAATAGAGAACTCTTTCGTGAATAAATAAAACATTATTTTTCTGGTAATATTTAATAAAGACTATAGTCCAAGAGCTACTGAACTTTTAAGAAGCTTATTTAGTCATGGAAGTGACATACTTTATAACAGGGGTGGGCAAATCTTTTGATCGTCGGGCCACATTGCGGATGAAAATTTGACCGTAGGCCAAACAATCTCTTTTTCTAATTTTGTGTATTATAGTTTTTTTAAAACAATAATTTCAAGTTTTTAAACACTTTACTATTTTTCTAAAATTATTTTTATATGCCAATTTATATACCTATTTGTATCTGGTTTTACATAAATAGCTTCTGTGTTGTAAATAATCGTGTGTATATAGTTAATAGACAAGTGTGCTAATAAATTTTGGTGTGTTCCTGTATTGTAAATATTTTGTGTACATAATTAGTGACTTTATATTCTTCTGTTACTTAGTCTTCTATTTTATTATTTAGATTTGTCGTTATTTTGTTTCTGTTAACGTTATTATTGTACTGTTAACTTAAAGAAGTACTTTTTCGTTTGTATGTTTTACTGTTTTGTTAAACGTTTATAACTGTAAATAAATAATTTCCACCACGGACTAGAACAGTTTTGTTACAGTATGTAATTTCCACGCCTAAATAAGCTTTCAAAAAGTTCAGTAGCTCTCGGTCTACTAGCGTTGGTATAGGCAATGACCATGATCCCCCATGAATTATAGTATCTTCAAAAATTACTTTAAAATAGTAGGGAAAAAATTGGCTTAGAGAAATATAAATCTCTTGAAAAAGACACTGAATTACAAAACATCTCGACAGATGATTCGCTAACCATGTTTGCATCATCATTATCATCATGAGATGATTAGTGGATTATGCCAGAACTTTATGGATGAGGAATAATGTAGGAATAAATTAGTGCAAACAAAGCTCTCACTTTAATCACATATTTTTGATTGCATTTACAGAAGTTTATGTCTCTAATAATAAATAAATATATTTAGAGGTGTATATCCCGTGACTTTTAGTTTTTTGTTTGAACCCAAAAATATAGAAAAATAGACGTAAATGCTTTAAGTTAATTAATAAGAAAAATCGCAGGACAAATTAGATTTATTACTGTACGACGTTTCGTCTATAGATTTAGACTTTTTCAAGTACAATATTGTACTAATAAATCTAATTTGTCCACTATCCTGCGATTTTTCTTATTAATTATTATCTCGATGGACACGATACCTAATATATGCTTTAAATTAATAATTATTTTTTTAATGCTGGAGACTGAAATATATCTCTAGAGTTTAACAAAGCTCGATTTTTATATAAAATTTCGCCGAAATTTGAAAAACGCACAGAAAAAATCAACGCTAATCAGAAAAGGTGCAGCAACTGCACGCATAAAGAAAACAATTTTTTTTAACTGTTTATTTTTGAAGCCACCATTACTCATGTTGGATTGCAGGAATTCATATATCTATTAATTAACTATATGAATCGTTGCCTATCTACTCAATGTGCGGTGAATGAACGCAACAAAACGTATCGAAAATATATCTGCGTCTCTTTCTTCAATGTAATTCCCTGATTTCTCTGATGATAGAATTGGTTGATGTACTTGCATTCAATCTGAATAAACCATCTCTGTTTCAAAAACTTTGTCTTTTTCTATGACGTTAATATTGATGCGTACCCCTTGATGGGACGACTTTGGAATCGATAGAAACTACTGGAAACAACAACAATGGAAAACAGGTACCTAACAACATCCGACCTGCAGACAATCGCTTGGAGAGATGCCAATACATGTAAAGGAAGGGATCTCGATGCGTGGAGAACATTCTAGAGCATGGGCCGAAAACTATAAAAGGCGAGCAGAGTGGGCAAGTCAGGCAGTCAGTTATTGGAGCTGTACGTGAGTTGTTTTGATACAGTGCTCTGGCATTACGACATAAATTTTACTGTGGAAATAAACTAACTTTAGTGAGTGCAATTTATATAAATTTGTTTAACATACATAACTTTTTGTAATACAAGTGTGAATCAGTTACTGTGTACATAATTTAGTGACTCTATATTCTCTGTTACTTAGTCTTTTAGTTATAATTTAGAACTATTAGTTTTATTTCTGTTAACGTTATTATTTCTGTTAAATTAAAGAAGTACGCTTTCGTTTGTGTGTTTTACTGTTTTGTTAAACATTTATTATTGCAAATAAATAATTTCCGCCACGGACTACAACAGTTTTGTTACAATATGTTTGCACCCTAATAGTTCGATTGCGATTTTATTGCTATGCTCAGTATAGAATAAAAGTATATGCAGGAATTATTATTTGATAATGACGTCTCTGACGACTTTTTCTGCAACCCAGCATCAGTATCACATGGGCCTAATTCATACTTTTATTATTTTTAATAGCAAATTGGGGATCCAATTGATGTATTTATCAGTTCTCGGATTAGATAACTGGGATCTGGGGATTTTTAACAGAAGATCCATGAAAACGCTATGTAAAACAGCGGCATCGCTACGCGCTCGACTATTCTCAAGTCGAGTCAACAATCAATTCTCGATAAACAAAATATAATAGAATAGTATATTTATTTTATTCATATACTTTTATTCTATACTGAGCATAGGAATAAAATTGCAATCGAACTATTACGGCGCAAACATATACTTCTGTCTTTTTTTACGCCGTAAGCACTGGCGTATCCAGGAGGGTAAAACAAGCACGGGGGACCCGGCTTAAGAAATTTCTAGTTTGCCTCCTTCTGGGCCAAAAGCTGGGTACGCTTATGTTAACGTCATAGAAAAAGTTTTTGAAACAAAGATACTTTATTCAGATTGAATGCAAGTACATCAACCAATCCTATTATCAGAGAAATCAGAGAATTACATCGAAGAAAGAGACGCAGATATATTTTCGATACGCTTTGTTGCGTTCACTCACCGCACATTGAGTAGATAGGCAATGATTTATATAGTTAATTAATAGATGATTTTATTTAACTAGCATCGCAGCATAGAATACGTCACAATACAATAATTAATTAAATAACAGTACAGTACCTATAGTATAATTTGAAACCAATCGTCTAAAATCTAAATACTCCTTGGTCATAATTAATTTATGTGCTTGAATACGAAGATTAGCCTAATTTATATTTTATTTATTTTTTAGTGTGAATATTCGTAGCAGTTAAGGGAGGTCGAACTGTACCGGAAATAGTTGAATACGGCCGACTGTTAGTCGAGGCCGTAGGAAATACGTATAATATGAAAGTTAACAGAGTGTAAGAGAAACAGTTGAAATCCTCATCAGAATCAACGCCTGCAATATAGAGCATGTCAAAGAGAATAACAACTGAGAAGAGAGCCGTGGAACTGTTGCCAACAGACCTGGGGTTGATGATGGTACCAACTTTTAAGTAAAGTTTGTTACCGCGCAATTTCATGTTCACCGGAATTACTACATGCCATCGAACTTCTCTTCTCTTCTTCCGAGAACAACTTTTGTAAGTAGTATCAGTGAATAAACTTCCGTGTTGGAAAGACAACCAACTTAAAATTATTTTACTAGACGACCCTCGTGGTGCTTCTACTCTGTATGGTTAATTACAGTGCTGTTAGTTTTCTGTCACTATCTAACAAAAACATTCCTTAAGTTAAACAAAAATTGAACAACGCCGTTCATTTTAACTATAACCATACAGAATACTACCCTTAGGGTCATATTTACCGAACATAAGTAGTTATTTATTCGGTTCGTTTGTTCTTCAGGTATAGCTGTTCCTCCCAATAAATATCGATAATTCAATTCACCAAACATAATTATGTTTACTGCAGGTATAAATCTATTCTGTCTTACTTAGAGTGTATAAATATTTATTCGCCTGATAAAATAATAATGGCAGCCACATAGATCATAATACCTAACCTATAAACGTATAGTATTATATCTCCAGTTTGCTCTTTTGAATGTATTTATGTGTTGTTAATTAATCTTTTGTGAAATGTATAGTTGTAAAACATTAAAGTTAGTAGAAATTTTGTGTGCAATCGGGTTTCGATAAAACATTATTATTTTGTGAAACTTTTACATTTACTCCATCGGTCGGATTTTTGGGTGAACGTCAAAATATTCAACATAAGTGCCAGGAGTATATTGCAGTGTATATTTATTCTTTATTAATTGAAAGTAAATTATTTTAACGAATAAATTTGTTCCAAGATTAGTAACTTCTATCTTTAATAATGTTCGGTGAATATGGGCATTAGACCATCAATAAATATTGCCAATTGTATTAAAGTTTTGCCGACAAATAGCAAACAATTAAAACTACAACAGTTATTTAACTGCCGCTAAAATAAATTACACGTACAGACTGCAGTTGACTAGCGTATTATAGTTAGATAAAACTAAAAGAATATAATGAAAATATTTTATTTTGCCGGTTTTTTAAAAAGAAGGTTAACACTCTAAAAACAATACACTTCTCCTCTTTACAAAATCAATATTGACTGATTAAAATATTTCAACAAAAATAGAGTACTAAGTGATACACACACCCACTAAAATACAATTGAAATTTAGAGATTAAACATTTTTATAGTGTTACACAAAAGAGTAAATGAATTTAGTAAAAAATTTCGCGTTAAAATAAAAGCGCTTTTCGTGGAGACCAATTTTGCAACGTAAGTCGACGCAAAACCGGTGGCAATCTAGAAATTCGGGCGAAGCCAGACCGGGCCATTAGTAATTTGTAGTCATGTATCTTATTACTACGAAATACTACTAATACGGTAATAACCATCAAAATAAAATTTTGAAAACTGCCATGTTTAAGAAACCGAAGTTTTTTAGATCCAATTGGTGTTCTCAAGTATTTTAACAAACAGAATGTTAATGATGCAACGATAACAATTATTTTATCTTAGAGTGGCTGTGCTTCTACATTTCTATTTTTTACTCACTGATAGCGTGTCAGACACAGTCAGTGCGCGCCTCGCTCTGTGTCTGCTGTGCGCCTCATTTAAGATAAGTGGTTTCCCCGGACTCAAATTACATTCTTTTAAAGAAATAAGAAAAAAGTTACCTACATTAAACTTTGTTTGCCTCCAAATTATTCAAACTTAAGTAATTAGGCGAAATAGCGCGGAATATCGAGTATTTAAGAATTACTCAAGTGGAATTCTATTTTCTTACAAATTCTCTTACAAATTAAATTAGATAGTCCAAGGCGCAAACAAACGCATAATAAATTCGACATCTCCTTCCATTTTGTACATCCTTCTCAGATATTTTAATTATACTTTTTTTTATAAATTCAAATCTTAATTAAAGTTTTTTTAAATAACGTAAGTATATATGTACATTTTTGTACCGTTATATTATAATAATATAATGTTTAGACTAGATCAATTAGAGTTCAGTAAAGTGATACCACTGGATTTTATATTTATCTATAGGGGAGGGCGGGGGAATGGCGCTCACTGGGTAATGGCGCTCACCTCTGTAACTCTGTCAATGAGAAACGTAGCGACACGTCACGTCGCGTGGAGCGCGAGGGGAGGGGGCCTCTAATAGACAGCGTTGCAAACGGACAGTCAGCTCGCGTCATGTGACCGTGAAGAGCGTTTCTTTGTTTGCGGCCGTACTGATCTAATTTTTAATTAGGTGTTTTTTGTCGGTAAGTCCAAAACTTTAATGCTTATTTAATTACTAATTTTACTTTTCTGCCAATAAACTATTCTATTTTGTGATATTGCAGTCAATTTTCGACAATCGTGTATGATTTTTTTAAAATTTCAAATTAATTACAAAACGACCGGTTGGGGTTATACCGCTCATCTGAGCGCCATTACCCCTTAGTGACTTATTTTTTTATTGTTTTAGATAGATATGCCAAGAAATCGTCAAAGGACCACCGCTAAAGCGGCTTGGACCGAAGAAGCCCGTTTTCCACCCAACAGCAAGAAACTGAAATTGCTGAACAAGTTAAGTTGCTGGGCTCGCTATATTATGGACTCAATGTTGCAGATTTGCGTAAACTTGTTTATAAATTTGCTGAGCGCAACAATATCAAAAACAATTTTGATCAAAGCAGCAAAACAACCAGATTGAATTGGGTACACTTCTTTATGAGACCCTGAGCGGCATTACCCAAAGTCAGGGGCAATGCCGCTCATACATGTTTTTTTAATAATGTTTTCCTACTACTAGTAGGTTAAAGATATATGCATTTGTTGTTAAATTGTTGATTACTCGATAATTAAAGACTTTGTTACTCTTGTTAATGTTGATTCATAATAAATAATTTAAAAAATACACCATGTTTTCCCTAAGTGAACGCCATTCCCCCGTCCTACCCTATACTAGCGGTTCGGTTCGGCTTCGCCCGAATTTGTATTTTGTCGCTGTTTTTACGTCGATTTGCGTTGCAAAATTGATCTCCGTGAAAAGCGCTTTTATTTAAACGCGATAATATATACCCTGTATCCATCCTGAAGGTTCAGTCTAAATATTGAAAAAAATTTGATATCGGATGAGTAGTTTCGGAGATTGAAAAGGGGATGTACAGGTTTCTGATAAAATAGCCATATTTCAAAAATTGTTAAAGTGAGAGACATTGAATTCAATATACGCACGCTTCATGAAAAATAAACAAATTCCCGTTTCAGCATTTTTTTTGTAAATTAAACTCATAATGGGATCAAAAGAGGG
Organism: Xanthostigma xanthostigma; assembly: GCA_963575645.1. NCBI lineage: Eukaryota > Metazoa > Arthropoda > Insecta > Raphidioptera > Raphidiidae > Xanthostigma > Xanthostigma xanthostigma. Next base: position 38,093,091 of record OY754470.1, read on the forward strand.
TGTCAATATAATAATTATATTACTCAACAAATATTTGAGGACGCGAAATCGGAATCTTGTATTAGCGCCGGGCCGCAAACGAAATACATTTTGCAGAATTATATCTATCGCACCCGGGTGAATCCGGAACGGTCCGCTAGTTACGTGTAAAAACAAACCCGGATTATTTCCCGTTGCGTATTCAGTAGGAAGCACTACTGCCTCCAAACAAACACGCTTTTGTAATTGAACATATTCTATTCTAATAAATTATTATAGTAATAAATATTATTCTTATTTACAAAAGCGAAGTATTTTTCGTGCGCGTTTTTTTTTTTTTTTTGATTGTATGTTACTAAGAGTTTTTTTTTCAAAAAACACCGTAATTTTGTAGAAAATATTTAATAGAAACTATCCTACAGCGTGAGTTAGACCAAAACAAGACACATTTACAAAATTTCATTAAAATAGGTTCAGTTGTTTCGGAGATTAGCGCGGACGAACTCGTACATAAAGATTACATAAAGATTACAGCCGTATACCCAATGGCCTATATGAAAGATTTTCCATATTATAAAATCAAGGCGATCGGTAGATTGTCGAGCTCCTGTGACAGACGATCTACCAACAAAACCTTATTTACAATGTATTACAACTATCATCGTGAACGACTACTGAGGTCTTAGGCGAATGATATTAAATGTATTTAAATTAAATAACTCCTCAAAATTAAGCAATTTTCAGTAGATAAACAAATAATAAATATATAATATAAAAACAAATATATAAAATAATTTTTACAAGCAAATATAATTATTACTATACATGTCTGCTAAACACCATATAAAAAATAATATTCGTTAACAACTTAATCTTCTACAAGAAGAGTATGTAACTAATAAGTAAATAACATTTCTTCGCAATACCCATCGTAGGTAAAACAATTTTAAGGCTCTCACACACCAAGGCGGTCGCGGAGGCGATGGCGATAGCAGCCGCAATGGCGATCATGGTTGCGATCAGGTCCAGACACACCAAAGCGAATTTATCGCCTGATCGCGCACATAGAAATACGCAAAACAAATAATAAAACTTAGTATATGTATATATTAGTGATGTGCCGGATCGTTAAAAATGTATATCCGCGGATACGGATCTGAATACGGATATTTGGTTTCAAGTTCCGCGGATACGGATACGGATCTTAACTTTCTTAGAGTAGGCGGCGGTAATTATTGCACATCGACCTTTGGAAAGAGACTATCTGTTATGGGAAAAAGTTATTGACCTCTTTAAGAGTTAACTCTCATAACAGATTGTCTCTTTTCAAAGATCGATGTGCAATATCTCATTATAAAGATAGTTGATTCAGTACCTTTGAGTTATGTACTATTGGTATGGTACTCACTACGATAAATGTTTGCAATATAAAGGTGCCAAATATGATTTTAAAAAATAAAAAATAATCTGAATGGAATTTAACAATTTTTCATTATTACCTAATCACCTATATAATATATAAAATTTCATCTATGAATTGAAAATTAATAAGGTAAAAGATCCGCCAAAAACTAACGGATACGGATACGGATCTTTCTTCTCCCTCGGATATCCGCGGATACAGATACGGATATCCGGCACATCACTAATGTATATCAATAAGTTAAATGAGTTTAATAAATATGACTTGTGAACTAGCAGAATTTTTACTTTTAGCAGTCAATTTAGAAGACAACGAAAAAGAAGAGTAAGTTTTTTTTGTCTTATTAGTGTCTCAATATAATCTAGATGTGACAAATCATATAAAATGCTAACAATTTTAACGTGTTCAATGATTGTTTCCGTATTACTCGACATTTCAATAACGTGTATGCAACTAACAGCTAACACAGCGTTTAGCGGTCAAATACGACACGAAGCGTTTGGCCGCCAGCGCATAGTTGCCAGAAGACTGAACGCTGCAAATTCCCGCCAAAATGACCGCGAACGCACTACTGTCTGAACACGTACATTAAAACAACATGTTTAATGTTATCGCCACCGCGGCCGCTACCGCCACTCGAGCCCGCCTTGGTCTGTGAGAGCCTTTACATTGGTTTGATATTTCAAATGACGCATCAATAATACATTTTATAGTGAAAAACAGGTGATCCTATCTCAGAATAAAATTAAATTGAAAACATTTTGTATATTGCACATATTTTCAAATGTAAATACGTATTGCAGACATAAATATCTTATAAACATATGTTTTTATTGTAATCCACAGATTTTGTTTAATAATAATCTTGCAGTTTTGTTGACCTCTGTAGAACATGTTACAATGTAACAAAAATTATGTTGTGTTAGTGTCTAAAGCTTTTCAAAATTATTGGACATGTTTCTGCGTCATTGCCGGTGATATGGAGGGGAACACTATATTATTGTGAACACGGTATTAATACTTTCTCAACAGGGTTGTATTAGCCCTCAAGCAAATTACATTTTGACCACAATATATGCTTGATATACGCAGGTGACCGCTAATTGCTCGATGACTAATTTGGAATGACTTAACCTCTATCACGGAAATGCGTCATTACTTATGTTTTCCTTTTACAAAAATTCGAATGATATGATATTATTAAAAAATTCGAATTTTGGGACTTAAAAAAAATATATTCCCGATTTTTGGCCTGAATTACTAATTCCTAAAGCTAAAAACCACGAAATTTACTGTTAGATTTTATGCTTTGTTAAAACTTACAATAAATAGAAAATTAAAAAAAAATTCTTTACAGAAGTGTCATTATCATAAAAAAATGACGCATTTCCGACCCCCAAATGATGAGATTACATCATTCCAAATTAGTCGTAGTTTCTTCTCCCGAGAGGAATACGAGCAATTACCGGTCACTTTATGTACAGGGTAACTTACACCAGAAGGCAAAAAATTAAAATTTGTATTCTAAATTGGATTATAAGCATATTATATATTATCCGTTCGATCTTTATTTTGGAGATATCGAGGTTCAAACTTATAAGGTGAATAATCATTAACTCTGTTCAATATTTTGAGCCAGATTTTTATATATTATTTGATCTAAACAAATGACTTCAAAACAGCTAAAAATGACAAAATTTATGTATAGAAAAAAATTAATTAATATTCAATATTTTTAATATATATGTTTGTAAATTATACGTTTATTAGATTTCCCATAATTTGAAATCTCTTTGTAAGGAAATATTGACAAATATCATCTTTTTTCGTTTAAATTTTGTAGGACAAAAAATATGTCTTTTGAAATATTTTAGCATCAAATCTAATTTTGTGAGGCTAAATGCTTAATCACAATTATAGTAAAACAGTTTTAAAATGTTTTTACGATCACAGTTTGAAAGCTGAGAGCATTTTTTTACAGTCCGAGTGAACAGTCACCTTAAAAAAAAACTAATAGTACGCCATATGAAAACTATTTAATCTCTATAACGGTTGCACAGAAAGAAAAAAATCACACTTTAACTTTCAAAAATCTCATTGCCATCTACGAAGCAGGCCTACCAACGTGAATCCACCGACTTATAAACTGCATTTTTGTTTTTTGAACTGCATTCTTGGCAGTAATTTTATCTTTTTTATACCGAGAATTGAAAGCAACACGAAACGTATGTGACAATATTGCCAACAATTAGTATAATAATATATACTCTTCGGTTTTACCTATATCAGTTTTTCACAAAAATATAGGATAAAATTGAAAATATGGCTTTATTTAATTTTGCACGTTAAGGATCCAATGAAATTGAAATCCCCGGATCAAAAAATGAAATTAATGTATACTTAAAATATTTATTTGTTTATTGTTACGCCATCCATGTTTTTTTTATTATTTTGTTGGACGGAATAAAATAGCTAATTTCGTATAGCCTGTGGTCTTGTTAGGATAACGTGTAGTTTAAGACACAATTCAGAGATTTATGGTACAAAAGCTTATTTATACGTAAACTCAGAAGAGTAAATAAGAAACTTATTTACATTTACTCCTAAAAGAGCTTTATTTAATTAAAAAAAAAAAAACGGACAAGTGCGAATCGAACTCGCGCCCTGAGTGTTCCGTACCGTTATTTCATAAAAATTAAGTTTGTCATGTAATCATTCCATACAGTTTATGGTTTTCGGATTTTTTTTTCTTTACTTTACCTTCTTTCGCGCAAAAAAAAAACGGGAAACATTAAAAACTTTGATATGTGAGATAAAAAAATTTTTTTTTGTGATGTACCTAACTACAAATTTAGAGTTTTTGGATTTTTCCCGTTACTTGTGCTATATAAGACATTGCTTCTTGCCAAATATGATTCTAGGTCAACGGAAAGTACCCTATAGGTTTTGAGTCTCTTGCGAGTGTCAAAATAAGTAACATAAATGGCCGTATCTTTTGATTGCGTTGAGTTAGAATTTTGATTTTTTCACAGTTCCAAGGGATTGCAGATCTGAGTATTTGATATTAATTTCAACTTGATACCTCCACGCGTTCCTGAGAAAAAGGTTCTTGATAGACAGACAGACTGATAACGAAGTGATCCTATAAGGGTTCTTTTTTTCCTTTTGAGGTACGGAACCCTAAAAACTGACTTATTATTTACTGTGCTTTTCTTTCTAGTCGTCTTGTAATCGATTCGATAATTTTAGCCATGTTTCGTAGAGAAGAGATAGAGCAAAGTCAAGAATTCTTACTGGTACTTGATTTCTCAATTCATTCGTATTTTTTTTCTGATGAACTTCACTACTCCGATGATGTTAAATTATTATTAAAGGCAAAACTAAAATATCAGTACTGCGTTTTTATTTTGATCTGTACGGCATGTATGAAGACATCTTCCATCATCTATATATTATCGTAATTATAACAATTATCAATTTCAAATTATTCAGTTGAATCCAGCCCTGTACGCAAAATACATGTCACATGAACAAAAATTTTTGTGATGTCGGATATTCCCGACATCAAACGGAATATTTTAATTTGTTTCGTGATATCATAATACACGCATAAACTTTGTCGGGTGTCTCGCTTATTATTAAACAAGTGTTCAAAACATAAATACATAATTTATGGATGCATATTTATTCACTTTTTGATTTTTTTTTCAAAAGTGAATTTTGCATCCTGGGAGGTCTTTTCTAATTATAATTTTATGTGGTGACAATTTGCAATAAAAATATTTATTAATCATTTACATTGCAGATTAATGCATTCGTTTCCATAAAGTCATCTGGATACATTTTGTTTTTTTACAAAGATGTTTGGCAAAATTAAAATAAAATACAAAGATGTTTTTGAGAATATGTTATGCAATTATTAAACATAAATTGGTGCTAGAAACAGTAGTTTTTGTTATCAAATAATTAACAAACAACATTACTTGCTTTTTTAATTAAAAACTAAAAAATAAATCACAAAAACTAAATGTTTTGAAAAAATCAAATCAACAGACCTAAATATTCTAGGGTTGTCATTATGTTTTTTTAAATAAACTGAACGCAATCAAGCACAGATTTATGTATTTACATTAAAACTAAGCATTTTGAAAAATCTCACGTGAGATTAGAGAGGGGGGAGGGGTCGTCGAGCAAAATCTTACGGCATCTCACCAAGGAGGGAGTCGAAAAATCGCCAACTTCGCCTCACGTAATTTGTGTAGCCCCTTTACGCTGCGTTAAAATTGCGTATCCAGCAGAGATGTACAAGATACCTTATAAAAACTATCTGAAATATAGAAGTTACAAGATACTTCTAAGTAAAGTATCTGAGATATCAGATACAAGATACTTTTGGAAATGGTATTTGAAATACTAGATACAAAATACGCAACTTTTTTAAATAAGATAGTTTTTGAAAACATATTTTTATTGTTCTTAATTAAGTAAAACTTACGATTTTTAGCTTATTAAGTTAATACATACATTTTTAATTCAACGTTTCGGCCTCCTTTCGGTAATTGCCTTCAAGAATGAAAATTCTTAATTAACACGCGATAAATAGCCGTAAAAAATAGTTTTGTGATTAAATATATTAAACATCAAAAAACACTTCGCGATCTTAAATTCTCTTAAAAAAACTTATAAAAAATTAAACATGTATCAAACAAAGAACTATAAGACATTTTATTATAAATGTAAGAAAATATTTCTATTATAATATTACAGTAGACTCTATCTTTTGATAGGTTGATAATTTTAGGGTGCCGCAACGTAAAAAATGCATAGGTAAATAGTAAAAGTGTCTTAGTATTTACAAAATACTAAGGTACCAAAATAATGTATCTACAAGATACAAAATACTAGATTAAAAAAATAGTTCAGATACAAGTAAAGATGAAAATACGTATTTTGTATCTTGTATCTGTATTTCAAATACTTGTATCTAAGATTAGTCACATCTCTGACATCCAGAATCGCTTTCAGATGTTCATTGCATAATTAAGAACGATGAAAAATCTAATAGAACTCGCGTGTATTTGTAATTTTAAACGTATGTATTTAAGTAGCTATGCAATCTCGTGTAGAAAATCAGTAGAAAGGTTAAATTTAATCAATTCAAACGGAGTCTAACCCTTCTGTACTTACGCGGCAGTGGAGCCCTATACCTTGTCAATATTATATTGTATGTACCCAAGTCACGAATTTGATTTACCCAAATGTATTTTTCCTGTCGAAGGTAAAAAAGAATAATCCTTCGAATGGAGATTTTTATCAGAAAAGTTGATTTGTAGATTTCAAGTATATTATGTTGGTCAAACAATTTCTTTAAAAATAAACAATAAAATGTTCAGATTTATAACTAAAATAAAATCTAAGGTACGTTCGTAATCTTGAGAAAAGAGTAAACTGTAAAAACAATTTTATTTTAACTTTCAAGTTTTCTGATAAATTCAACCTACAGAAGAAGACAAAATAACAATTTTTATGTCTGAACTACATATTATTTATTTGATTAAGGTTTTGAAAGGTTACTTTTTGCACATACGATATTTAACATGATGATGAAGTTAGTTTAAAAATGAACCGCTCGCTGGGCCGATTTTATTTAAACATACATTTCAAATCTCATCGAAATTGGCCCAACCGTTTTCGAGTTTAATTACCACAGCATACTTACGCTACAATTTCATTAGCAGTAGTAGATATACCTACCTACAAATACATGACAGTAAAATATACAATAAATTTTGCCGAGTGCTTGCGAAGTATCTTAAGTCCAAAATTGCTGTTTTGAGTTTTATATACCTATAGATATGTTTTTGAGCAGAATAATTTCATGTTTCGCCAATATGTAGTGTAATAGAATCTAGTATAGGTAGCATATTTTGGCGAAACATAAAATTATTCTCTATTGAAATATGCTCAAAAAAACATTTCTGTAAGTATATAAAACTCAAAACAGCACATTTTGGACTTCTGCATTCACCCAGCTATTATTTAATATCCCAGTTATTTTCTATCTGATGAATAACTAATTTTTATTTTAGTTAAGGACGTAGTCTGGTGTTCGGGTTTCGGAAAATCGAATTTATTTTTTTTTACATTTTTAGTAAGTATAATATATTGAGAAAAGACTGTAAAAATTTTAGACCGAAATATTAAATATTTACAAAGGTATAGCATATAGTCAAGAGCAGCAACGGTCTTACGGTAAGACTCTTACCTGCTCTTACCTCTCAATTGTTATCACGTAACCTTTATACTTTCGCAGAGTAGAGCACAAAAATTAGCAGAAAACGATGCCTTTGAAGAAACGGAAGGTTTACTATACACCAGGCATGGCTGATTAGTGTAAATATTCATTTTTATTTTTTTGTAAGAAATTTGAAATTAAAACTTTAAACGCGTTTTTCTAAAAACTATGTTTTTCTAAGCGGCGCAGGTGATTGAAACAATTGTATACAACCAATTGCTTTCAATTTTGCTCAGGGTATTCTACACAACAATAGCTCCGTCCGGTACTAGAATTACTTAATTATAAAAATTATTTCTATTTTTTTAACCGATTTTCTCGTTGTTTTTTTTTTAAACTCGCCATTTTTTTATTTATCAATAAAAATGTTTATTTCTAGTACGGGATAGAGCCACAAGCCTACGAAACAATAACCAATTTAATTTTTATAATTCAGATGACTCCAAGTGACGTTATCACCCGCGCTACCCACCTACTCCATTTAAAGTTGTCTACTTTAGGTTGAAAAAACAATTATAAAATGGCGTAAAATTAAGCAAAAAACATTTTTTTTTCTTAGTTTACGATGTCAGTAAAAACATGTAACAAAATTGAAATTACTGTACCTACATTATTTTGTTATTAAAGAAAAATTCTAAAATAACGGTTGGAAACGAGCCTGAACATAGGACTACGTCCTTAAATCACGTCTGGAAATATAAGCAAATATTCAGTTTAAAAGTTTACTTTTGGCTAGATTGTACAAACTTAAAATAAAAATTGTATTTATATCTATTTCAATATAAAAAAAAATATTAAGCCTTAATGAGTAACAAATAATGTTCCAAACCTCAAAAAATTCACCGAGATTTACTACCTAAACCTATGTATAAAGTTAATATAAATTAATATTGTGACATTGCTTTGACCGTGATGTTATTTTGAAACCAGCATAATTTATTTCTATATCTAAATTGGAGAACGAAAACAATTTTGAATTTTTACGAACCAATAGAAATATTACAGAAATATGTTTAGTTAATTAAACATACGCAACGAAAATTACGAATTTCATCATATGCTGCAAAATAATGATAAATATTATCCGACGGTAATTATTGAATAATAATTAAAATCAATAAGTAATTAATTGATTTATCGTACAAATAAACGGTTACCAAGTTGCGACGGCGGCCACATTTACTACAACCACACCCAATCATGGCGTCGGTATGAGTTGGTGTGGCAATGAGCAATGAATGATAGGGGGGTTTCATTTCCGTTGCGAAGCCATACGCTCGCTCGTATACAAACACACACACCAACACACACAACCGCACAGAAACGTGTACACTGCGATTTAAAAAAAAGTCTAGTATTTAACGCGGCGACTTATTAATCTGAATTAGGGATTAAAAAAAATCAAAGTGGGTAGCAAAAATAGTAGGTTGGCAACAGTGCTGCCATATATACAGATTTATCTGTATTTATACAGATTTTGAGCGATCGTCACAGATACCAGATTTTATTCTACTTTTATACAGATTTTTAAATGGTATGCGTAAATGGAAGACATTTTTGAGAATTGAGATGAATAGGTATGTTTTACTGATTTATTGCGTAGGTAGTCAATGATATATGGGTGAGTTAGCAACACTGTAGCTGGGATTCCCTGCCCGAAACATTTATTGAACGAGATAGCGCGAATGCAACGAACAATTGATGTTTGAATGAATGAATACATTTTTTTGGTACCAAGTTTTCTGCGCGGAAGACACAGATGGGACTTTGCAACTTTGCTATATCCAAAACTTAAAGAATGGGTATCTGCTATATTAAGCCTTCCTCACTCTACTGCTACAGTAGAAAGAATTTTCTCATCAATTAATTTGATCAAAACAAAAACTAGAAATTCTTTATCTACAAGCACAATAGAGGGTTTGCTGTTAACAAAGCAGTTACTTAACAATAAACCTTGCTACAAACTCTTAGTCGACAATACTATGATTAAAAAAATTAATAAAAATTAAGAAACGTAAATTTGATACAAAAACTGTTTTTTTTTATAACCTAAGTAGTCCAAGCTCGCTATTTCGCTGATTTTATTTTATCAGATTCAGATGTTTTGATTTTTAAAATTAAGCATTTGTACAGATTTTATACAGAATTTTGCATAAACTTTCGATACAGATTTTGTACAGATTTTTAGACCTTACTTTACAGATTTTTCAATTTGTCATCTGGCAACACTGGTTGGCAACTACTAAGTAAGATAATATTAAATAAAAAGTAGCAATTAATAATTAGTTGTAAGCTTTGTTTTAATTTAAACTGGCATCGAGTTTTTGTTTTGGTAACTGAATTTATTGTTAAGCGGAAACTTGACGGCGCATAAAAAAATAGAAAATGGGCATTATTAAATTATGACATATCTTTAAAGTTATAATCAAATAATAAACAAAGACACAGCATTTAGAACCGTAATATAAAAACGCCATCGCATCGACACGACCCCGTAATTGTTTTTTAAAGAACTCTCCCCAAATCTTTGTCACCCCATCTGTTAATATCAGTTCCCCTTTTAATGCTGGAAATAACCTGGATCTTCTTAAACTAATGGATAGTAGTGACAGTGAAAAAGCGCGTTTGATGATCCTAACATGATTATCGAAACGTTCGTGGAAAAAATGTATTTGTGTTTTTTTTTTTGTATTCAGAGAATACCTAAGAAGATATTTTTGAATCGAAGTGTGTTTGAATAGGGGAATACGTACGCACGTACGCAATACACGGCCAAGCGACAAACTTCAGATTGGAAACAGCGGACAATCATGGCGGACATTGAACAACCTACAACGCTGTTTATATATACAATACAGATGTATGATGTTTGTGAATAGAATGTCACTCTATAGTCACATACACACCTATACGATTTCTTTATCTAATCTTCGACTACAAAAAAAAATTTTGACGATCTCGCATTTTCAATATCTTTTATTTTCAACCGATTTTACTCACATATTTTTAAGTTTCTAGTCTCTACTTCTCACATAAAATATCTCCTCCAACGCTACTCAGCCCATGGAAAAATACGTTAGACAACGTTTTACCTCAAATAAATGTAGATTTTTTCTGATTGATCTATGGCATGCGTGAAGTGAAGATGAGGTAGAAGTTGAAAAAACATTTTTTTTTTTAATTTTAAAAACAAAATAAGCGAATCAGCAACTAAGGCCATTATCGCAAAAACAAATACATAATACGGTAAGTATAAATATTAAATATAAATAACATTGGTCGATTCGTCCCGATAGGTTAAAATTGAAAATGATATCCGACACATTCTTCGTTTCGTCGCGACGAGACCTAAAAGTTTTTCGGTGTCGACTCGTTTCAACCGAGATAAAACTTATCAATACCGGAACGATATCGATTTTCTCGATACGAGAACCTCAGTGCTTACTTTTAGGTTATTAATAATTTAAAAAAAATACCAACAGAAAAAACTACAATTATAAAATGAAATAATAATAAATGAATAGTCGATATCACAAAAAAAATTGAATCAATTTTTGTTGAATCATTTTTCTATCAACATCTATACTAATATTATAAAGATACTGGAATAAAATTTGCGGGCAGTAATATGGCAAGACTTTTATTAAAGGGTCATCCTGAAAGATGAATAAAGAACTACTTCGTCCCATGGTAGGCCTCCTAACAGGACATAGTGCCCTGAAAGGACACCTCTAAAGAATCGAACTGTTTAATGGGGACTTAAAGTGCAGACAGTGCAATAAGGAGACGGAAACAGCGTATTATAATCTGTGTTAATGCGAGGCTTTGGATCGTAGAAGACAGACAATTTATGGACCTGAAGATTATATATCAATCACCCAGTTCACGGACTGCACACGCTAGTGCAAGGAACTGGATCAAGTGACATAAGAGATTGGGAGATAGCACAATAAGCCTTAGAGGCTGCGGTGTTCCCGGTGACAAGCCGACTCCCGTTCATAAAAAAAAATATTATAGAGGTAAAGTTTGTAAGTTTGAATGTAGGAGGTAATCTCCGAAACTAGTCATTCAATTTCAAATATTTTTTCACCTCTATATTTAGAACGGACCTTCAGGATGGACATAGGCTATATTTTATCGCGTTAAAATAAAAGCGCCTTTCGTGGATACCAATTATGCAACGTAAGTCGACGAAAAAACGGCGGTAATCTACAAATTCGGGCAAAGCCGGACCGGACCGCTATTATCTAATAAACGAATGTTTATTTTTTTTGCCATTTATTTCCTACAACAACTATAAATTAATATTTTACGATATCACTTCATCTTGTTTCACCTCATGTTTTGAAAATAAGGAGCCAATACGTCTCGTTGTTGTGTATCCGACCTATACAACTAATTTCCATACAAGTTTAGTACAACCTCCCGGGTCGGGGATCCATACATATCAAGTTCATCAAACACTACTTAATTAAAGAGATGAGATAACGAAGGTTTCTCGAAACTTGACTTAAATCAGGAAACTTAACGTTTCATACAAATAACTATCTCTGTAGAGAAACTCCACTGACCAAAAACATGTGCATAATTATATTTTTTATTTGATATTAACACAAATTTAATAAGATATATATCGAAAAAGAAAAAACATTCGAGAAATCTGCAAATTCTGAACCCAAAGAATCTAAAATTGAGGTTAAAAGGGTAAGTGTAAAGTACTGTTAACCTTTACTTTGCATTATTTAAGACTTTGCACATTTCCCGTTATTTTAATGCATATATTTAATAATAATTTACTATATGAATCATTGTCTATCTACTCAATGTGCGGTGAGTGAATGCAACAAAGCGTATCGAAAATATATCTGCGTCTCTTTCTTCGATGTAATTCCTTGATTTCTCCTATGATAGGATTATAGTTGATGTACTTGCATTCAATCTGAATAAAGTATTTCTATTTCAAAAACTTCTTTTTCTATTTAGGAACGCTGCCTAAGAAATTGTTTTATTTTTCTGTACATAATATGTATAATTTTTCTAATAAATTTTATCTTATCTTATCTCTTTCTATGACGTTAACATGGGCGTACCCAGCTTTTGGCCGGGTCCCTCCGTGCTTGTTTTGCCCTCCTGGATACGCCAGTGCTTACGGCGTAAAAAGGACAGAAGTATATGTTTACACGCTAATGGTTTGATTGCGATTTTATTCCTATGCTCAGTATAGAATAAAAGTATATGGTTTATTGACACTATCTATAAATATGCTAAATTTCGTCTTCAGCTGATTTTAAGTGGGTTAGAATTATTTTTAGACACACATTTGTTTTATTAATCACTATAGCGGCCCAGTCTGGCAAATATAATCAGGGTCGTAACTAGGCAGGGGCAACGGGGGCACGTGCCCAGGGCCCAGACGTAAAAGGATCCCCAGAAAGATCGAAACAATTCGCATTGTAGGTAATAAAAATAAACTGCACGTGTTTTAACAACTTTTTGGGAACCTGTTCGAAAAAAACAGTATTTAAAATCGTTCAGTAGTTTTTACAAACTTACAGAAAAATACACGCATGAAATTTTCATAATTTTTTCGATATTGTTAAAAATATTAATTTTATTTTATTGATTTACGAATGTTATAAATACGTTAAACAAGTAAAATTAAAACTTAAATTACCTAAAATATATATCAATGAATTTCAAGTTTACGCAAAATACATTAATACATGAAATTTATAATAGCTCTCTGCGAATGGTAATGTTATCGTCACAGTCTTGCGCGGTAGCTAAAACAAAACTGTATCAGTTTTTGACCTACTGCGCAAGCCAGTAACGATAATATTACCGTTCGTAGAGAGACTGGAACAGAGCTAATATTATTATGCTGAAGCGAAAGAAATGTAAAAACTGTAGGAAATTCTTTCCATTCTTACAGATTGTACAAATTCATTTTATATTTCATGATTCTACACATCATCAGACTGAAAATATTCCAGCACTATTATTTCAAAAATGAAATTATTATCATAAATCTCAAAAAAAAAATCAGTCCATATCAACCACCGATAATTTATAGTGCAGTTGAATATATTATGTACAAAGAAATAGCAAAAACCACTGAGGAAGTAAATTAGAAGAAACATCAATTTAGGTACCTACCTACCTACTTCTTCAATAACATTATTATTAGATGCAAAAAACTATTTTTTGACGTATAGAAACTTAAATTTGACTAGCGGTCCCACCCGATTTCACCCGGGTGCAAAAGAACGAATGGGGAGAGGGACATGAGCACGCACATTCATCTTAGTTTGCCGAGAAGAATGTTGTGTCCAAATGATCGGAGTTACCGTTCAAAAATTTTTGTCGGACGGACAAATTTTGAGTTACATTTTGCAACATTTTTCATTGATGCTCCGCTCCTATTGGTCGTAGCGTGATATTATATCTTCGATAAATGGGCTATCCAACAAAAAAAAATTTCACTTCGTACCAGTAGTACCAGAGATTAGCGCGTTCAACCAAACAAACAAACTCTTCAGCTTTATATATTAGTAAGGATAATAAAATTACTGCGGTTATGTTATTGTTGTTTTTTCTCTTAATACATCCACTTATTATTTTGTATTACGTACGACTATTACAGTTTGTAATTAAGTTTGGAAGTAGGAAGTAATCTCCGAAACTACTCATCCATTCGGCAATATTTAGAACGAACCTTCAGGATGGACATAGGCTATATATTATCGTGTTAAAAAAACGCGCTTTACGTGAAGATCAATTTTGCAACGTAAGTTGACGAAAAAACGGTGGTAATCTACAAATTCGGGCGAAGCTGGACCGGGCCGCTAGTTTAAGATAAAGAAAGAAAAGAAAGACATGTGTGAAAATTTTTAGATATCAAAGATAAAAACGATAAAAATATCATTTTATTGTCATTGACTCACGCGAATAGACATTCCTGAGTCAGAAAATAACACACGTCAACAAATCATTATTGTACGTGCGTCGGTAAAATTGTGAAGTACTCCTTGTATATCTATTAAGGCGTATCGTGCTATCATTAGCATGGGCACTTAACATTGTTCAAAGGGAATTGTTTTATAAAATGCTTTTCAAGCTAAACAAAACATGCAAGAAATTTATGCAGATATGCTTTGACTCTATAGGCTTAAAATTAACAAGGATTCTTTAGAAGCTGAAACTAATTTCACAAACGACAGCAACGTTTATATCGTAAAATACAACTCTATTTGAAATAACTAACTTTTAGAATTAACTCTTGTATCTTTAATCTAATCTTTGCTACTGGACATGAATAATTTAAATCATTTTGAACACTACATTCCAGCAACAAGGTTATAAAAATGTTACAACTAATAAAGATATTTTTCCAACGTCAATCAGTATAAACTTAATAAAATAATCACTATAATAACGTCCATATTCCGCACACCGATTCAGTGGATATGCTCAATTATCTCATTTCGCGTCGGAGCTGAGTTTTGTTTATAGAACAAGTTAGGTACAATCAAGTTAATTTCACACAAAAACCATTCGCTTTGTAAAAAGATGAGATCTGAACTATTTTTAGATTGATTCGAGTTCATAATTACTCCTAAAATTATAATTGAAAATCACGAACAGCAGTAAGTTGTCGGTTGGTCTGTACATATGCGCATACGTACGTCCAAGCTCTACAGATCGCAATTTTGAACGGATCATCTTGGTTTATATTTTATTCACTTTGTTTACTATCCGACTATAGAATGCTATTTAAATTCACTGAAATGCTTTCACTAGCTTAATTCCTAATACGATAGTAAATACAGTGAATAAAATATAAAACAAGGCGATCGCTTCAAAATTGTGATCTGCACAGCTCGGATGTACGTACGTACATACGCGTTCGAGATATTCAATTACAATTTTGTAAATAATTTTTTTTTATTTTTTAATATGAAAAAAAATCAGTGGAATTTGCCAAATAGGCATTGTATGCGATTGAACGATATGACCACAAAATATGCACAAAATTACGAAAATACCCGAAACCGTTGATCTATAGTACCAAAATCAATAGGTCTGGAGTTCTTACAGGAACATACATTTTATAAAAAAATATAAAACTGTTGGAATGAAAATAAATATCAATGGAAGAATAAATGGCGTTTGAGTGATGTTTGTTTATCAGCGTGTAAAATAATGCTGGTTAGTCTAGTACTAATGATGAACAATAAAATTTTAGGACGCGGATAATTACGCTAGAATGCGTAGAAGTCAAAAATCTAAACAAAAACTGATGGAACAAATTTGCTGTACAAAGTTGTGAAAATTTTCAAAAGCATTAGCTAGTTTCTTAGATTTTTTTGCTGGCGTGTCATTTATTTTATTTAAGATGTGTTTTCTTAGTTTTAATATTAAAATGCGCGAATATTCAAATGTGAACGACTGCATAATATCTCAAACTGAATATTTACATATTTGCTTTTAATTTATACAATATATGTATATAAGAATTTCTAAATTAAAATGATTTTAAACAATTATTAGAAAAAGATTATATCCCATACAAATAAAAAAAAAACTTAATAACAACTAATTATTTTTTTGTGAACTAATAGTTATGTATTTTTTTAAAGTCAAAGAATTGCAAAACAATTAATTCAGCATATTTAAAAATATTACACATTTTAATTTCGCATAAGGCCTGAACCGTGGCCCTGGCCCCTAGGAAATACAAATGTGAAGTCGACCCCGACAGAATGTTTTAATAACACCAGCAATCGCTTTAAACTTGAACGAATTCATTGTTTATAAAAATGTGACGGTGTAAAACCGCTGGTCAACAGGATGTAATTGATGAAAAATTATAATTATAAACAATCTTCAGATTTAAGGTACAATTTTGTTATAAAAGGCAATAATGTCTGTATCTCGTCTTAGACCAATATGTAGTAGTGTATATTATAAATAAGAACAATTTGCTATAAATAGGAACATGCCAGTCAATTATTTCATTGACAAAAATTTAAGCTTCAGGGAAAGAAGATTGGCATCCTCTTTTTTTAGCAACACAATGCGTAAATTTTTGATCGTTCAATTTTTTCACGACCAAAATAATCAGTAGGCTACGCAATATTAAGCAACATGGTTTATGTTTAGAAGGCTCTCAGCTACGAAAAAATATAGTCCTCATCAATTTAAATAACAGCTAGGGACGCCCCTTTCTGAACACTCTGTATACAAATAAGAATAATGTAATACAACTATACTAGAAAATAGAAATAGCAAAAGTACTAAACTAAACATACAAACACATGAATGGAGTAAACAAGAAAGTTTATCTAGCAAATTAGCTAATGAACAATATTGATACAATAGAAATATTAACCTTAAAAGGAGACGCAATCCGCAAACATTGTGTAAGACAGAAAGAAATATCAAATATCGATCCAAAGAAAATATAGTAAGGAATAAGGAGACGATAAGAAAACACGTCTATATATAATATAGAAACAAAATAAATATTTATCACCATAAATATATGTTAAGTATCTCACTTACCTTTATGACATGTATGATCCCCACTCCAGAATTCATAGGTTCGTATCCAAGCTCAATGTTTGTTTTTGTCGTAGATGAGAGAGATGCAACGCGGCAAGTATCACGCACACGCACGCCAGTAACCGACCGAATCCACGACGCCCTCTCAACTTTTACTCGTAAAGTCCCGAACGCGATGGAAACAACACTGGGATTATAATACGCAAGAACGAAACGCCGAACGCACGAAATGCGTGAGCATTTATTTACACAACACATAAGTATCGACAGTAACTGAAGTAACACGGTTACTCTTCACACTCTCTAAAATATTACCGTAATACCGACACCGTCCAAAAATAATGTCAACCAGATTTTTAAAGTGTTTCCGCACATATTAATTAGATATTATTATTTTTAAATGGGTGTTGAAGTTTCATATTGAATTTAAATAACGTCACTGATTGCTAACACATTTTTTATTTCAGTTTTGTCACGTGGAGCATTAAACACGTTTAAAATTGATTACGATTTTAGTACCACCAAAATATAAAGAAGCGACTCAAATGATTTTTATTTTTATGACATTAACACAAGAACAGATATTGAGCATTCAAAGAAGGCTATGTATTGAATAATTCTAATGTAACTTTCAGAAAATTTCCTAGTTTTGTGTTAATTCAACATGCTTTTAAGACACATTAAAAACTTATAAAATTATTTAATCGAATAAATTACAGAACGCGACATGAAACATTAAACAAGTTCAGTTTTGTAATTATCACAAATTAACTTTTAAATTTCCAGAATATAATATTTATACCATAGTCGTGTATGAAAATATTTTATAAATGAATTCTGTTCATTATTTTAATTAGTTAATTATGATTTAACACGAAACAAATTCAAAAGTTCACAATGTCAAAATGAAAAGTTCAACAATAATAATTGTCACATAATTTTAAGATTATTAGAATGATTAATTTAAATATACTTGCTTTTAATATAATAATTATTTATGTTGACTTTTTAAAAAACATGACTTGATAATAATTATTAGTACTCATTTATATGTCAACTGTAGATAAAACAATATCAGACAAGTATTTGTTAGTCGATTTGCATTACAACGTTATTGAAAGAAAGTTATGTAATACTTATGCTACTAACACACCTTGTTTACAAAGGTATATTAAATACACGTTACTTTTAACTTCTTTAAGAATCAAGATGACATTTTAGATTCGAAATTTGAAGTCTTGAATGGAAACTCAGCCCGATTTCTTCCAAAGTTGATGGCGAAGCACGTACTATTTCTGTAACAAAATCAGAAACATAAATACTGTCAAAAAATACAAAATCATCATTTTTATTTAAGGTTACCAACGACCAGGATTCATATTTTTCAACATTAGTACCTCACAAATATGTATCATGGTTTTCTATTTTTACCCGACTGCGGCGAAGCCAAAAGGAAGGGTTATTATTTTAGCAGTATGTTTGTATTTACGGACGTTCCACCGTAGCGCCTAAACTATTCATCCGATTTTGATAAATAAGGTGTCAATCGATTCGTTATTATGACCGGGTAACATAGGCTACATTTATTTTTGTATTTTGGTCCCAAGGGTGAAATTGAAAACAAATAAAAAATAAGTTCAAAAAAAAAATAATTTAAATATAAAATAAGTTCAAAAACTAAAACCCGACTACTGAAAAGTATGAAACAAGAAAATATTCTCATCTGAGGATAGCCGTGGTCATATGACACCTCCCTAACAAAACATTACATTTTCTTGTTTCATACTTTTTTGTAGTCGAGTTTTAGTTTTAGAACTTATTTATTTTATAAAAGAATTAATGCTCGTATTTTAAGTTCATAATTCATATCTATGCATTTCTTATTATCATTCCAACTCCACAAGTAGGGAATGGTACCAAATTAGGTGAAATTTATTTGTCAAAATAATATTTTGTTTTGAGGTCACTCGATTTTTGGAAAAAGTCTATTCGTCTGTCTGTCTGTTTGTGAACACGGTACAGGTCAAACAGATGAGCGAATTGAAACCAAATTTTGAGAGGATGTTTGATATGCAAATATGAAGAGCCCTGTTGTTTTTGGGGAAAATTTGGCGCATGCGCAGAAGAAATACATGTATAAGGTATACTTTTCATAACGGTTTAATATTTTATTTATTTTTACAATAAGTTTTATAAAAACAATTTTTTTTTCATAGTTTCGAAAATATTTTAAAAATAATAAAAATCAGCTGTACTTAAATTATTTTTAATATCTGTCAAAAAGAAATTAGTTAGGCAGCTGACAAGCATGTTTCGGTTATTTTTACATGTACAAAAAAACCTATTATTTAACCATGCAAATGAATAGCAAATATCATTTTTTTAAACACCGATGGCTTCAGAGCATTAGCCTCATGGACCAGCACTAATTTCAATTCCTTTACTTCCTAAAATTCCTATTTTGTAGGTAAGCTCATACGTTTACACAGACAAACTATTGATGGCAGAGAATATCATGATATTTATTGCTAGTCGTTACCCGCGTCACCGCACGTGTTAACCGAAAATCAATTTTATTTATTATATAATTTCAATTGTTTTGAAGCTGAAATGGTTGCGCAATTGGTTGGAATTTTAATTAAACCATAGTGAACTTTAAAAATATGGAAAATAGCAGGAACGTTAAATGCGTTGTTATTATTTCTCATTTTAATATGAAAACAGTAAATTTATATGTAAAACACAAAATCCTGAATTTAAAATTGCAATCAAACTAATTAGACAATTTAAATTTGATTTTTGAATCCATGTAAACAAAGTGATTGCGTGTCATGTGATTTGCTCAGTAATAATTTAGATTTAGAACTAGTTTTTGATAACCAAATTTTAGTGAATAAAATTAATGTTTTAAATATTGGTTACCCCTAAATAATGTGAATAAAGTAACTATGAAAATATACTGGGTTATCCTTAACGTAAGTTGATCAGTTGTATAATATTAATAGTGGTTTTTTAACAGTGTCCAATTAAAAAATACTCTATGATTTAAACTGGGCGATATGGGGGGTAAAAGGGGTAATTACCCCTCCCCTCATGACAATAATAATAAAAAATAAAACTGAAAATATTACGAATACCTAACTAAAAACAAAATTTAGACAAGATTGCAACAGCGTATTTTGTAACATAATTAGTTTGGGAATTAATATTTTGCTTGACACCTTCGTTCGTCAGTATTCTTATTTAATATTAATAAAACTTTAAAAAAATTTATTTTTTTTGCTTTACCCCCTCAGAAAAAAATATCAACGCCCTTGATTTAAATATCACTGTTGAACATAAAAATAAATAATTTTAAATTCGAGAGGTTCCCTTAGTGAGACAAAAATTCATTTTCAATATATACGATAATTAATTGGTCCTATGTAAATAAAATATTATTTTTTTTATTCAATTGACACTTTCACCAGTTCTCAGATTAGAAACTGGGGGCTTGTAATAGAGGAACAATGGAAACGTCATTGAAACAATTATATTACTACTCTCTTGGCTGTTTCCAGGCTTTAATTTATTACTGAAATAATAACAAATTCAAATAATAATTAATGACACTAAGCCCAGATAATCCTGGCAGTCGGTGGGTTTAAATAAATTAAAAATACATATGATAAATTAAACATATCAAAGTAAGTAGTAGGTGGCGTGATAAAAATACACTTGTATTAAAATAACTACCTAACCAAAAAATCCGATTCTTACTTGCTCTGAAATCTCACGCTATTTTAAAGTTAAGTAGAATGATTTAACAGTAGCCTATTAAGTAAACAACTTCTGCAAAATGTAAGTTTTAATTAAAAATGCTCAAAAGTTTCAATTGTCGTAATCATGGAACGTTTCAAAAAGAAGAACCGCACGGCAAGAAAAGCAAGAAACTGAGCAAATAGAAACAACTACTAAAGTTGAATAAGGTAAAGGTGGGGCAATAAAGTAAAGCAAAGCTTTCTGAGACACAACAACCTAGATATATCATCCACGCCGGTTCATCTTGGTTGGGCGATGAGTCTTAAAACATTAACTGCCAGTTTGAGGTGTCAAAAGGTGAGAACACAGAACACCGACTACAAAGTTTGATTACCACTTTGCATTATATAACCTTAGATATACATGTAACCGTTCTTTGTTTTATTTCAGCATGCATATACTTATTAAAATATATTTCAAAACTTAATTGTAGTTATTTATAAAGTTGAAAAGGAGCGACTAATCACCAGCTGCTCAATATAACTCCTTATTCACCCGCATAATTCTATATTACAAGCATTTGAATACACAATGCATAAAAAATAGTTCCAGAAATGTCTAATTTCTATGAAACACCTTATTCTATCTTTGATGGCAATGTTTTCAAAATATACCAATGTAACATTGTTCCTGGTGTTGTGTCAGATTTTTATAATCCTACTAGCCGTCTGTCCCGGTTTCACCCGGGTATGATAGATATAATTCTGCAAAATGTATTTCGTTTGCGGCTTTTGAACTAATAGCTTTGAGCAAATTCTACTAGATTTGCTTCTGAACTATATAGCTTTAAGCGAATACTAACAGTTGTCACTACTTGGTATTAAAACAGTTTTTTTGTTTGTTTCTGAACTAATGGCTTTGAGTAAATTCTATCAGATGTCGTTTCATGTTACTAAAACAGGTTTTTCGAATATATACCGTAATTTTGTACAAAATTTTTAAGAAAAACTATCCTATAGCGTAAGTTGCACCAAGCAAGACACATTTACAAAATTTCATAAAAATCGATTCAGTGGTTTCGGAGATTAGCGTAACTATATAGATATAGATTATTTGACCTGAATAAATCATTTTACATCAGGTAAAATGACAACATAAGTTTACTCAAATTTATTTTTTTTTTTTTTAATTGTTAAGCCGAATTTCTCAGTATTTTTTAACTTAATTTTGAAGTATGATAATAGTGCTGTAAATAAATAAATAAATGAAAAATCACGTATTTTTATACAACTCTGTCACACTCAGTAGAGTGAAGCGCCTTTAAATGCTGTGCATTTAATTGATTGCTCCACGAGCTCGGTTGAGCTGCCAGCAATAAATATTTTGTCGATGTAGGCAGCGCAAGCAAATGGAAGCTAGAATAGGTATCCTTCTATCTGGCAGCTTAACCAGTTGCGCTGCCATGGAGCCTTGTTAATATTAAAGTCATGTTTAGTATCATGTGGAAATAACTTATCTATTTCATGACTGAATTACGTTAATAAACTTATAAATAAACCATTGTCTTAATTAAACAAATATGTTATGTCAAGGACACAACATAACTACTTAACTACTGATGTCATAGTTACAATGATCTCAGATTCTAGATAATGTCCTCAGCTGTCGAACGTCTATCCTCTATAATCACTACCTCTCTTCCCTCTCTCTCTCTCTCTCTCTCTCTCTCTCTCTTGGTAACTATGGCATTAATGCATACGAATCTCCCTTGAGCGACCGGTCTATGTTGCATTTTATTCTCCGTAATGCATTAATGATTTCCATAGTTACCAAATCAACAAAACTCATTCATTGTATAGGTACATATAGTATTTTATTACAAAAAAAAATTGCGCTTATTCCGACGTAAAAAGTTATGGAATAAAAATAATCACGAATTATTCGATAGTTAAACCATTTCTTGTTACTTTCCTTAAAATTATAAGATATTTTAAAATCTTGTTAACTTAATTTCATTGATAGTTACTAATTTCTGATAGATAAAATTTTTTTATTCGTATTCTAACTTTTTTTGTCGATAAAAACCAAACAAATAAAAATGTATCCAAATAGCAGTATTAATTATTAAGATTTTAAGTTCAAGTTCTATTTTTCCATATAAATAAAATTGTCGACCAATTTTTCTCAGACCAATATATTGACAAAATTTTAAAAAAATATAACAAATTAATATAACACAAGGTGACGTTTCGATCCGGATTTGGATCTTCTTCAGAAAAATCTAAAAAATATAAAAATTATTAGTATTAGTTATTTAATATTTAATATAGAATGCACGATGATTGAATATTTTTGAAAGAAAATATTCAATCATCGTGCATTCTATAGGTATTAAATATTAAATAACTAATACTAATAATTTTTATATTTTTCTGAAGAAGATCCAAATCCGGATCGAAACGTCATCTTGTGTTATATTGATTTGTTATTTTTGACGTGATAACGTCTTATAAATTGATGAATCACCAATCTTATAAATTGATAAAACACCGGCTGCATGCACGAAAAAGTGTAACGTTCCTAACGCGTAACGTTCGTAACGCGTAACGTTCCTAACGTTCCTAACGCGTAACGTTCCGCCTGACCCTGTGCGTGCTTTTTGCTAATTTCTCGCTCAATTTAAATCAGATCGGTTTGAAACCAGTCTTAAACGAAAGAGGAGAACATTTTACATAGATTTTGTATAACAGAATTTGCCTAAACAGTTTTTTTATACAAATTTATATAGAAAAATATTTTATACAAATTTATATAGAAAAATAGCTGTATAAATGCAATGTTGTCTAATGCATGGCGTGACGCGGTCGGTCGTCTTTGTTTGCCGTACATGGAAATTAGACGATAACGTATGTCTTGTCTTAACATGAAAACGGCTGCATTTCTAATGTTTAATTCAATTTTTTGACATTAGTATTTTGTGAAATGCAACGCCTTCTAAGTTAAGTATTGGAATAACTAATTATTATTAGAACATAATACTTTGACAGTTGCAAACGTCACTTTTGACATTTCTTATCATTCCGACACCAAGGATAAGCGGATTGAAACCAAATTTTGGGAGGATGTTTGATATGCAAATATGAAGTGGCTTATTGTTTTTGGGGAACATCGGCGCATGCGTAAAAGAATATATCTCTTATAATGATGTTTTATATAATAATAATATAGTTTTTAAAACGGTTTTTACTCTATCTATTTTTACTAGAAATTTTTGTAAATTTTTTGGGGAAAATCGGCGCATGCGCAAAAGAGATACATGCCATAGTTGTTTTTAAACGCTTTATATTAGTTTGGGTTGTAACTATGTATGTATGTACTAACGGAATCTTTGAGCATAATTTTCACCAATTTCCCGAAGTCTGATTAATTTGAAACTTTGCATACGTATCAAGGACCGATGACAATGCAATAATTTGATAACAGTTTCCCATTATCCTTATTAGGACCCCCAGGATTAATTAGTTTGGGTTGTAACTATGTATGTATGTCCGTAACGGAATCTTTGAGCATAATTTTCACCAATTTCCCGAAGTCTGATTAATTTGAAACTTTGCATACGTATCAAGGACCGATGACAATGCAATAATTTGATAACAGTTTCCCATTATCCTTATTAGGACCCCCAGGATTAATAATTAAACGCTTTATATTAGTTTTTAATCCTGGGGGTCCTAATAAGGATAATGGGAAACTGTTATCAAATTATTGCATTGTCATCGGTCCTTGATACGTATGCAAAGTTTCAAATTAATCAGACTTCGGGAAATTGGTGAAAATTATGCTCAAAGATTCCGTTACGGACATACATACATAGTTATAATTAATAATAATAACTATGTATGTATGTCCGTAACGGAATCTTTGAGCATAATTTTCACCAATTTCCCGAAGTCTGATTAATTTGAAACTTTGCATACGTATCAAGGACCGATGACAATGCAATAATTTGATAACAGTTTCCCATTATCCTTATTAGGACCCCCAGGACATTAATTCTGACCGATAAAAAATGTTGCAAAAAAATTTTAGTAAACATGAGTTTATTTAATAAATTACAAAACTTTAAAAAATAACAAATTTGAATAATTTAAAAAAAAAAAAAATTAAAGCATTCCAATTAAAATACGAATATAATTCTATATTAAACGCTTTATATTAGTTTGGGTTGTAACTAACTATGTATGTATGTAACTAACTATGTATGTATGTCCGTAACGGAATCTTTGAGCATAATTTTCACCAATTTCCCGAAGTCTGATTAATTTGAAACTTTGCATACGTATCAAGGACCGATGACAATGCAATAATTTGATAACAGTTTCCCATTATCCTTATTAGGACCCCCAGGATTAATAAATTCTTTTATAGATCCTCAAACTAAAAAGTGAAAAATAAAATATAGTTTAAAAAAAACTAAAAAACACGCTTTATATCGGACTAAAAAGTAAAAATAATTGTTTTAAAATAAGCTTAAAAAGCGTTGGGCGCTCGATGTACGAAAATGTGGAACAAAGCGCCCCACGCTTTTTAAGCTTATTTTAAAACAATTATTTTTACTTTTTAGTCCGATATAAAGCGTGTTTTTTAGTTTTTTTTAAACTATATTTTTTATATAATAATAGTATACTTTTTATAGTGTTTTATTATTCTACTTAATAAAATTAACCTAAATTTGAAGCGAAAGATGCAATATCATAGATTCGCATTATTATAATTATTATATAAATTTAGGTTATGTATTACGGAATACGTTATCACGTAAAACTATCGTCCGTAAACCGACTTTACAGACAACCAATTTTTTTAATTTTTTGTCAATATATTGGTCTGAGAAAAATTGGTCGACAATTTTATTTATTTGAAAAGTTCTATTCAGACGTTAATCAAAGATTTGAATTTCTATTTTTCCATGTCTACATTTGTTTTTTATATGGAATAGTCCCAAAGTTTTATGTAAATTCTTTGAAATTAACACAGGCTGAATATTAAATCATAGCGATATAAATTATGTGTATTTCATTAATTAAAAATTAATTATACTAGAACTATATATGTAAACGCATTTAATATATAATAATTAAAATTTATAGAGTTTATAATTAACAATTAATGATATTTGCATAAATATTTATACACACTAAATAGATGTTCATTCTTTCCGCAACATTTTTTACTCTAATAGGTATGTGAACGAAATATTTATTATTAATAAGGCAATTGTTTATAACAAAACAATACGACAAACTAAACAAAATATATAAAACAAAATTATTTTCGAATGCGGAAATTTTTCGAATAATTTTTGAATATTATTATACCACCGAGCTGTCAGGGCTATGTAGGCCTAGTGATGCACAGTTTGTAAAGATGCTGGACAACTGGGGTCTATAATGTCTAAATCTATATAGGCCTATTTTTATTATGATAATAATACATTGAAAATCTAATTTCATTTTTTAATAACACTAAATACACTAAATATATTTGGTTCTCTATAATATTTTTATCTTGTATTTCGTTGACGTGTCAAATAGATGTATGTCTCAACTGACCAAATAAATATCTATCTATGTCCGCCAAACTGTCAATTATATCAGGCCTAGTGCAAATCTAACAAACGACAGACCTAAATATATTTGTTGCTCCGAAATTATTGTTATAAATCTCAATTTAATCATTTCGCGATCTGGTAGATAACTCGTGTCAGTGCAGCGCTGGTTAAAAGTCAAGTACCACGACATATATTTTTTCAGCATGCGCATTAGCGTTACCCAGAAAGCATTTGACGGGATTAAACGCTACTAACAATTCACTACTCTGTTCGTAACTTCAGGCAGACGCAAGCCTATATTTAACTTGATACAGAACCAACTATATACATAAACAGAAAGATATCAAACAATATATATAATCATAATATAAATGCAGTTACCTTTAACGCTTATTTCGTTACTGATTAGAACTGCACAAAAACTGAAAGTCACAATAGCGAGTTACAATTTTCTTTCACAAAATATTGTTTTGTGTCGAAAGATACATATGTAAGTTATTCGAGCGAGAAACAAACTTGATCTAAAACATGAGACAGTCATGTGTCTGATATGGCCTAGGGGTTAGTTCTTTATATGCGTTCATTTTACAACAGTTTAGTGTTATAGGGTTGAGGTATCTATCTATACAGACAAAATATATGTATGAGAGCTATTTTAGATATACATGTAGGTACATATGAAGACTGATATACACACTACAGTACGAGAATATACGTACATAATATGTAGGTATGTAATATAAGTACCTATACACGAAGTGGAACAAAAATATGCGGTGATATAATTGGTTTGGACACAGAAAAGCGTTTGTGAAACATCTATTAATAACATTTGGGTTGGCAATTGGCGTGAGTCTAGGGTTCCCAGGTGTCCGGCTTTAGCCGGACTTGTTTGGCTTTTTACGGTCGTGTCCGACCAAATATCCGGCTTTTGTCAAGCTTTTGGTCGATGAAATTTCAAAGAAAATGACGTTTGTGTTTTTTTTTAATTAAAAAATGTAGTCCGGTTTTTAGGCCTAAATGTCCGGCAAAATATAATGCCGAGTCCCGCGTTACTATTTTTGTTCTAGCAATCCTTGGCGCGACACTTTTATGGAAGGACGTTACGTTTGTGTGACGATTGCTTTATGTATGCGTTGGATTATAACTTGGGTTTTGTTAAAGGCGACAACTAGATGAGAGGGAAAAATTCAGTTACAGGGTGAAATTTACTTACAGGGCGACATTTAGTTACTAGAATTTCGTTAGTTGACAGGACGAAATTTAGTAGATGACAGGGCAAAATTTAGTTACAGGGCGATATTTCGTTACTGGAATTTCGTTAGTCTAAGCGGCGTTTCCCGACGGCTCACATTTTTTTTTTTAAGATATCGCTATTCTAAAGCACGGCTCAGGTCAACAATAGGGTGGTAGAACGGGCAATATGCCACAGGCCCCTGGCCTGAAGGGGCCCCAGCTCGAGAGGCCATTAGGACAGAAGGAACCTCACATTTATTACAAAATTTGGCAAAAATTATTAATTTTGTATTTAATCAATTAAATATCTACTTTACTTCGTAATTTATCACTTAGATGAAACTAAACTTAAGCTTTTTTATATTAAGGGAAAGCCCTATTTGATGAATTTGCACGGGCCTCAGGTGGTATAGTTACGCCAATGACTCAGGCGTAAATGTTGGTACAGTTTCGATTATAATAATTTTGCAGCACGAGATAAATGCATACATATATGATTTTTATCATATCTACCCCTTTTGAATTACCTGCTTTTCACTACGTTCTTAGTATATTTTTAACATTTTTGACTGATTACTTGTGTAACAAATATGTACTTTATAAAAATTATAATGAGCGCCTACTTTTGTTTTTTATATACTTTTAATGGTAGACGTAATGCTGAATTGGTTAGATTGCCTAGTTGATTTTTTCTAAAAAAAGATTTTTTTTATATTTCAATCATTTTTTTGTCAAATTGTTTGCATTTTATTAAAATTAATCCATTTATAACAATTAAAAGCAATTTCTGCGGGGATCGTGGAGCGAGGAAAGATACTAAGATGATTGTCTGGCAGCGCAACTGGGAGCTGAGTAAGAATTGGTTGCTTCACAAGCACGGTTGAGCTGCCAATAATAAATATTTTACGTGTCGATGCTGGCAGCGCAACCAAGTGGAAGCCGCCAGATCAGATACACTTCTGTCTGGCAGCTCAACCAGTTGCGCTGCCATGACAGCTCGGTGAGGCAGAGCCGACAAGAGACTTCTAATTAAAGTTTGCGTGGAGATTTAGGAACCTTGTTAATATGATGCTGGCAGCGCGATCAAATTGGTTCTCTAATCAATTGGAAGCCAGGATAAGGTATACTTTTCATGTTTTTTTTTTGCAGCTCAACCAGTTACGAGGCAGAACCCTTCTGTTTTCAATTGTTTTTTGTGTCAGTCCGTATCAGTGGTGTAATATGTTGAGTTTAGTTTTAGTGTAAGAAGAGTTGTGACGGTCTAGCGCACCACTCGGCACCGTAAGTGAGACATATAAAGTAAGCTCTTTGTATGCAGACACGATGCTCTTATACTTCCACCAACACCAAACATCATATCCACAGCTAGCCTGGATATTTGTAGCTCTTTGCAGATATGAACGATATTTGTGTATCATATAGCTCCATATACATATACATAAATAACGTACATTGTTACATACAATCATATTTTGTATGTGTACCAAACGTATTTTACACTGGAAAATATAGATTGGTTCTAAAAGTCAACAAAAAATATCAAACTGACAAAATTATACACAGAGTGATTCGAAAGTAGAAGATGTTTTTTTTTTAAACGTGGAAGTATGATTGGAAAATGACTGGGTCTAAAAGTCAAGAAAAAATATCGAATTGATAAAATTATACATAGAGGGGTTCTGAAATGAAAGTCGAATTTTGTGACGATGATTTTCGAGGTTAAGATTCTATTCTCATTTCTAGAAAACGGGATGCAAAACAGGTAAAGTATGAAAGTATCTAGGAAAATATAGACTGGTTATAAAAGCCAACAAAAATGCCGAGCTGCAGACAGAATTATAACATATAGAATCACTTAAAAAATAGAAGCCTAAATTTTTTATTGAGGTTATGATTTTATTATCGAGCGTGAAATGTAGTAGTACAAGCAAATTATGGATGTATCAGTATGAAAAATACATAGTGATGTAATTGAATTTTTAGTTTATTAATAAAAACAATATTAATAGCAAAAAAATACACATTAAAACTATACAAGGTGATTTTAAAGCTTTAAAGAGAAAAAATGATATGTTTTGTTGATAAACACTGACTGATAGCTGTTGACAGTAACAAATCAGTTCGAACTAGAAAAAGTTTGTTTCGCGAAATACTCCCCGTAATTTTTTTTTTCGAAAACATTACAATTAACTTTAATGTAAAAAAAAATAAAATATCTATGGTTTTGCATATTTAATAATGTTCAACTCTTAAATTAAATTACATTCATAACATCAGAAATTTGCGCCTTTACAATCAAATAAAACAATTTGTTTATTTTAAACTGAAGAAAAATATCGCGGTGCTTCGATCGACATTTTTGAAGAAGTCAGTATAAATTCTTTGATGTCTCCAGAGCTATCTAAAGGCCGCTGCACACGAGGCTAGAAACGCTGCTAGATTCCTTGCTAGATTTGCCTGCTAGTTTTCTAACGCTGGTTTTCTTGATTGCTGTTATGTGCTCGCTTCACACGAGGTGTCTTTTCAAACTAGTTTTGTGAATAAATCTGGTGCTCGCGCAGTGACAGTTCGAATATAAACACAGAGCAAAACGTATCTGTTGTCTGACACTGAGCAAAATGAGGCCATGTTGGTTTGTAGGCGTTTGTTCAAGTCGCCCACGTAACAAGATACTTTTTCTGATTGGTTCTTGCTCATACTTAGCAGCGAACCTAGCAAGGAAAATAGTCCCTGTTCTAATTTTATATCCTGTCTTGTAAGTTAGCAGGCGAGTCCGCAGTGACATCATTTCCAGCTTCGTACCCAGCCTATCAGCCAGCAGAACTCCAAGCAGTGTTTCTAGCCTCGTGTGCAGTGGCCTTAATTCTTTTTGTTTTAGCTCTCTTGTTCAGTAGTCACTCAGATCCACTGGACTTATTTTACAACTATTGCATCTTGACTCAATAAATATTCCCAATGTAGAAAATCTCAAATAATATTTATCGAGAAGAAAAACGGGTTTTAAAAAGTTTTTATTTTTCCTACAGTTGATAAAACCGGCTCTGTGCAGTTATAAATGTGACAAAAAAAAAACTCCACCTATCTATAGTTTGATAATCAATGACGTCAAAGCCGAATAATTATAGGTAGCCAACCTACCCTGTTATGATATCCCCTAGCAGTAAAACCGACAGGGGAGATCAAAATGGGGTAGGTTGATTATATTATACAGTGACTTTCATACTTGCTCATACTCCATGCAAAATTATATAAACTGCTCTTCTCGGCGCTGACACAAATATGCAAAATAATCAATACAGTAAATCTGCATCAGAATTTATTGGTAATTTTTCAATTTATTATTTTATTGATGAAAGATTTAACCAATGAAAATAAATTACAAAAAAAAAATCCTCCTATAGTACAGTTCGTAAATAGTGGGGAATGTAATATAAGCGGCATAGTCATACATGCTTCACACTACGAGTCAATGTCTACTATTTCAGAATCATAGTGTAGCAAATTTTGTTACATTAACTCTCTCTCTCTCTCTCTCTTTTGTAATATTGTCAAAATTAGTTTTCCTTAGCTACGCTGGAAGAATGAATGTTATTATTTTAGAAAAATTTAATTGATTAATTTCTTCTCTAGAGAAAAAATTAATCAATTAAATTATTCCAAAATAATAACAACATTCATTTTTCCAGCGTAGCTAAGGAAAACTAATTTTGACAATATTACAAAAAAGAGAGAGAGAGTTAATGTAACAAAACTTGCTACAATAGTACAGTTCAAATGTTGGATATACGCCCCTGAATGTTTATAAACAGTACTTTAAAAGGAGGTCCATTAATTATTATTTATTAATAAAATTATAAAAACTAAAGGTCGCCAATTGGTCGAAATTCGGCCATAATTCGTAAATTTTTAAGTTTGAACGTTATTTTACCTGTGTTAATTCGTACACATCGTGATGAAACATATATTGTGCACTTCCCCTCATTAAAAAGAAGAGAAGGATATATGTTTCTCAATGTGCGTTTTTTCATTCTAGTAGAAGGAATGGTTATGTTCATTGTATATTATTAATTTTTGATACAAAATCTTTAAAAATAATTTTTTATGTAAAGTTATAGTTTACCTACATAATGTGACTTTTTTTTTATTTCGGATACTTTACTGGTACAACAAAGTTGCGACTATGCGTCATATATTTACAAACACATGATTTAGTATTTAATATGATTATTAATTTCAATTTAAAAATATAGGCATTTTTCTTTATAAATTGACACAATATATGTTTTTATTTATTACTTCAATATTGCCAAATAACCAAATCTTTTAAAGAATTTTGTTTTTGTAATATATTGAAATGACATAGGTACTTGTTTTCAAGAGCGAAAGTGGCGCCATTCTACATGATGAGTGTAAATTATATCTATAGTAAATAATTCGCCTAAGCTACAATATTCATTCGCGGTACTTTTGTATACTGTTAACGCTATTCTTTTAAACAGTACTGTGTCAGCCTCGTCCGCAATCGCTAACTTTCTATGCTTGTAAGTTGTGACGCAATGTACGTTGATTCTAGATGAATATGTAGCGAATAAAATATATACGAGTCACTGTACTGTTTCTATATGCGTAATACATGTTTACAAAATGAATTTGTGCATATATATGTTTACTAAAGTGAATATTGATACAAAAAGAAAAGGAACAGACAATATTTCTTCGAATAAATGTACTGTAAGTAAATCGCTTACATAGTTAGATACAGACATGTACGCAGAAGAAAGGCGTAGAAAGGTTCAGCCAGGCCCGGAGAGAGAAATGTTGGGTCCCGTTATACTGTCTCCCATCCCTCCTGATTCCTGTTTTACGTCTGATAGAGTTGGGGAATAAATCACTTCACAATGAAAAAAAGTGAGTGTGCTTTAGACCACATGATTGAAGTAAAACTTCTTCCTGCCATAATTATTTTAAATATATTTATTAAGAATACTGCGTAAATACCTCAAATTTGCTCATGTTAAATTTATAAACGAACAATAATATGCAGTCGGTTCGTCTTAAAGTTTATCGAACACAATATAACCTCACTCTGTAGCACATATCTACAAAATATAATTTTTGATTAATTAATAGGCAAAATATGTATATATATTTATTAGCATAATTTACAATACATTTAAAAGGATTTATTAACTAACCTACATTATTTCCCGTTACAAAATGCAGCAAAATTCTATGAAATGTATTTTTAATACAAAAAAACAGTTGTTTCCATTTTAAACGTCAAATAGTTGTATTAATTCTCCGTCTTTATCGCACTCACTAACTTATATCTCCCTCTCAAATTCCAATATACGAAACGTAACTCTCTCTCTCTCTCTCTCTTACTATCTTCACTAACTTATATCTCCCTCTCAACTACCGTTCGCCTCGAACGATCACGCACCGTTCGCCTCGTTCGATGATGCACTTCCGTAAACGCTTTCGTCAGGCATTTACCAGCTCACTCCCCAAGTCAAGCGTGCCTAAAGAAATTTTACTTCAAAAACCTAAAATATAGGAAACATTTATCGTGATGTTGTGATGTGAGTAAACTGAGCGATCGACGTGACAAAGTCACGATGATTTTTCACTGTGATTTTTGTGTAACTAGAATAACAGTCACTGTGATCACATAGTAACGACTTTTTTCATGTCTAGTTAGTACATTGATAGATCGACAGATAGACATTTATTAGTAGTAGCAATCAAGCATGCAATAGCTTAGCTCGATATTTTTTTGGGTGACATAATTAAAGAATGAAACATTTTTTAAATTCGATATTCCCAGAAACAAATCGTTTTTAAACTTTAAATGAACTTCTTACTTTTAATTCGGCAAAGCCCTTTATAACGTCACCGAAATCTATATTACTCGTACTTGTCTTGTCAAACGATTTAATCGCTCTTGAAAGCATTTTTCAGCGCATTAATATATAGTTTTAGTAAAGCAAGCTTGTTTTAAAGCAAATATTATTTTTAAACGCTTTATATTAGTTTGGGTTGTAACTAACTATGTATGTATGCATGTAACGGAATCTTTGAGCATAATTTTCACCAATTTCCCGAAGTCTGATTAATTTGAAACTTTGCATACGTATCAAGGACCGATGACAATGCAATAATTTGATAACAGTTTCCCATTATCCTTATTAGGACCCCCAGGATTAATAAATTCTTTTATAGATCCTCAAACTAAAAAGTGAAAAATAAATATAGTTTAAAAAAAACTAAAAAACACGCTTTATATCGAACTAAAAAGTAAAAAATATTTTTTTTAAAATAAGCTTAAAAAGCGTTGGGCGCTCGATGTATGAAAATGTGGAACAAAGCGCCCCACGCTTTTTAAGCTTATTTTAAAAAAAATATTTTTTACTTTTTAGTTCGATATAAAGCGTGTTTTTTAGTTTTTTTTAAACTATATTTATTTTTTTTATAATAGCGATATCATATTAGCATACATTAGGCCCCCTGTCGCCGGGCCTGAGTTCAGCATCCCCAGCGTCTGCTTGAGGCAAAGAGGATTGAGATGGTTGCCACAGTACAGCTATATATGACATACTGTATATTGGCAAAGACAAACTTGGCAACAAACGTTCACCAGATGAAGAAGGCCCTCGCACTCATCAATATATTATACCAGTGGTTTTGAACTTATGGTTAGAATTCACATTCGACTACCTATCATTTTGAATTGAGTAAAGAAGCTTTACCAGAGTATCTCTTTTGGCCAACGTTTGGAAAACTTTATTTTCATCAACTGGACCTATGAAAAAAAATTGGTTGTCTGTAAAGTCGGTTTACGGACGATAGTTTTACGTGATAACGTATTCCGTAATACATAACCTAAACCTCCCAAAATTTGGTTTCAATCCGCTTATCCTTGGTGTCGGAATGATAAGAAATGTCAAAAGTGACGTTTGCAACTTACAAAGTATTATGTTCTAATAATAATTAGTTATTCCAATACTTAACTTAGCAGGCTTTGCATTTCACAATATACTAATGTCAAAAAATTGAATTAAACATTAGAAATGCAGCTGTTTTCATGTTAAGACAAGACATACGTTTGCTTCTAATTTCCATGTACGGCAAACAAAGACAACCGACCGCGTCGTGCCATGCATTACACAACATTGCATTTATACAGCTATTTCTCTATATAAATTTGTATAAAATATTTTTCTATATAAATTTGTATAAAATAACTGTTTAGGCAAATTCTGTTATACGAAATCTATGTAAAATGTTCTCCTCTTTCGTTTAAGACTGGTTTCAAACCGATCTGATTTAAATTGAGCGAGAAATTAGCAAAAAGCACGCACAGGGTCAGGCGGAACGTTACGCGTTAGGAACGTTACGCGTTAGGAACGTTAGGCACGTTAGGAACGTTACGTTACACTTTTTCGAACATGCAGCCGGTGTTTTATCAATTTATAATACTGGTGATTCATCAATTTATAAGACGTTATCACGTCAAAATAAATTTTTCAAAACGTTGGCCACAAGCGAATAAAGCGATAGGTACTCTGGTAAAGCTTCTTTTCTCAATTGTTCCTCAGCCAAAATAAATTTCCTTAAACATATTATTTGGAACAAAACTGCTACTAACATTAATTAGATTAATACCATGTCGGTCAAAATAGCTTCGCAATTAACTCATTGTTATTGATCAAATTTTTAAAAGATAAAAATGATTACTGTGGATCACACTTAAAAAAAAGACATATGCTATAGGGGATTTTTCCGTAGTTTTTTTAAGATCTTCAATTATGTAGTACATTAATTGATGTACCTATTTCTTATTCGCAAATAACTCATTATTATTGACCAACTTTTTAAAAGATAAAAATTATGTGTCATTCTTAGAAGATAGACATATGCTATAGCGAACTTTTCTGTAGGGCTTTTTAAGATCTTTAATTCTGTAGTATATTAATTTGATGTAGGTACCTATTCCTTATGGTACTAGGGGCAGTAGAGGCTAGTGCCCAGGGCAGCAAAATTTCAGGGGCGGCAAAATTTGAAACGTAGGAAAACAATTTTTTGCGTTACAGTCAGACGTGTTTGCCTCTGAAAATATCTCGCAATTGATGAGCAATCGTTTTGTTTGTCAGTTTATGATTTTTAATACGAAAAATAATGTTTTTTATCTAATTATCCCATTAGTAAAAAAAAGATTTTTGACATAAATGAATCATTTTACTTATTTGAAAATTGTATGCCGCACCTTTACTCCATTTTATGTAGATTTAGGTAATGGGGCGGCATTTTTCACGCTGCCCCAGGCGGCACTTAGAGTAAATTCGGTCCTGGTTCAGCGTAAGCCACGTAAGCGCCCCAAAAGTGTCTTTTTATCATTTGATTACAAAACATAGATTTCTCTACTATTTTTAAATTTAATATTATAAACGCTATTATATCTACAGTTAAATCTTCTGGAACAAATTCTCTAAATGGTGTTAAAAACCGCATCAAAACTCATTGTGTAGTTTAGAAGAATTAAGCGAAAGAACAGAAGAAATGTGGAAATAGCTGCTTTATTTTATACTATTTAGAGCAGGCCTGGGCAAATGGCCCGCAGTAGACATTTTAAGTATAAATGATTATTAAGAGCGAAAATATTATTTGGCGCATAAAAAAAATTAGAAAAATAGTAAATAGCGAGGGCTACAACACACGAAAAAAGACCTTTTTGTTAGGCAAATGAAAGGACCTTTTTTTTGCTCTCCAAATTTTTGGCCCACGGTCAAATTTTCATCAGTAATGTGGCCCGACGATCTCAAGATTTGCCCGCCCCTGATTTAGAGATTATCCAACAGCGTTGCTACTCGTTAAATTAGACGTATTAGTTATTTCCAACGTTTGAGAAACTCTGCTCTGTGAGAATGAGGGAAGTTTATATATGTTTGCATCTCTCCACAGAGTGACTCTGTTGCAATCTGTGTGTACTCAGATACACTCACAATCTTAAGGTACGGATCCACCAAAATGAAAATTTGTGACATAAAGTGCGATTCACACAAAACTAATTTAAACTATAATTTTTTACTTTTTATTTTGAAGTAAAGCTTTTACCATTCCAACCCACAAGTGGGGAATGGTACTACTTACTAATTTAGGTCAAAAATCACTTTTCAAAAATTTTGCAGTATCTTTTCGTTTTGAGGTACCCCGAATCCAAAAAACATATTGTGGAAAAACTGTGCGTCTGTTGGTCTGTGAGCATGATACAGGTCAAATGGATGAGCGGATTGAAACCAAATTTTGGAAGGATGTTTGGTATCACCTGAGGGGGAGGGGGATCTCATCTCATCTTATCAAATTTCATCAAGGGGACGGGGTCTAAGTTTTAGAAAAAAAAATACCTCCAGTTACCATTTTGTATATTCCACTGGAGTGGCGCAATATGACTGCTAGTGGATACGTGCCTTTAAACACACACAAATACAATATACACCGGGTTTTCTTTTATAGAATATACACGTACAAATAGTGTACGTGTATAATATATAGAGCAAAGAATGCCTTGGCGATGTGCACTTGTTTCGCGTGTTACGACCAAAAGCTGTCTTTTCTTCTTATAAACAAAACACGACCGTACTTTCACGGAAATTTCTCTTATTGCTTTTCTTGTTCCTTTCTCTCGTGAAACAAGGTAAACGGAAGACGTAGGCATTGTTTTATTTCACGGATTCAAATATCTTCCTTTCCTTCACGATTGAGGTACAGATGCTATTTTATGATATATATACGGGTAAGGGGTAAGTACATCTATATAGGTACGTATATGTAGGAAGAAACCGGTATTTCCTTTCGAATTGCCGCCTACATAAAGAAACTAATTAATCTTGATATTGCCAAATTTATTAATTTACTTTGTTTTATAAAGAATTTTATCTCTATGTACATGCAGTCACGTTTAAAACAAATTCAAATTTTTTTACCAATTTTTGAATAGAAATAATGCTTTTCTTTTACATTTACAAAAAAAAATCCAGTTAGTTGGGCGACAGGACCATTCCAACCGAAAAACAGCCCGCGAGTGTCGCACTGGTGTTATTGTTTACAATTTGAGAAAGCGTGAGGTGACGCGGGTAACGGCTAGTAATAATTAGTTTGATATTTGCTATTCGTTTGCATGGTTACATAAGTACGGTTTCACATGTAAAACTTTTCAAGTACCTACGGCTTGTCAGCTATACCTAACTAATTTCTTTTTGACAGCTTTTCAGAACAGCTGATTGTTTTTGTTTTTAAAATATTTACGAAACAGTTTAGAAACAAAAAGTCTTTTAAAAAACTTTATTGGAAAAAACGAATAAAATAATGAACCGCTTTTAAAAGTATGCTGTTATAATAGAAAGATATCTCTTCTGCGCAAGCACCGATTTTTCTCAAAAACTATAGGGATTTTTATATTTGCATGTTAAACATTCTTCTAAAATCCGTGTATCCGTTCGACCTGTATCGTGCTTATAGTCACACAAACACAAGAAACATTTTAACCTGTGACCTAGAACTAGTTAGTATGTAAATTTGAAATTAACTCTATTTCTTCAAAAATTTGGCAATAATTATTAGGTACCAATAAAAACCAACCTATAAACCTAAATATTTTACATGAAACTATCGTCACACAACAGATAAATAAATAGAAATGTTTTTTTAAGGATTGGAATCATATAGAATATTTTCTAAATTATTCTC
This sequence comes from Xanthostigma xanthostigma, assembly GCA_963575645.1. Taxonomy (NCBI): domain Eukaryota; kingdom Metazoa; phylum Arthropoda; class Insecta; order Raphidioptera; family Raphidiidae; genus Xanthostigma; species Xanthostigma xanthostigma. The sequence continues at coordinate 38,131,686 of OY754470.1, forward strand.
TATAATGATTCCATTTCCACCGACCTCAAAAGAAGAACCTCACAGAGAATTATGCCAAACAAATTTTAATTAAACTATTATAGTGAAATAAAAACTGTAAATAGGTATATTAAAAGTTCTTTGTTTGAAGTAGATTTTTTTGTAATTTTTAATTAATATATTTTTTAATATTTTTAAAACGTTTCTCGTCTAGTTGCCTTAAAAATACTCAATTACTGGCAAGAAACATTACTAACAGAAATTTTATTACTATATTTAATAAATTAATTTTCAAGTATTGATGACGATTTCATTATTTTAATATTTTTTTGTCAGCTATGATATATTAATTATTAATTATTATATTAATAATATAATTTTACGTTCCTTGATTTAAAAAAAGAGGCTAATAACACTATACACACTATAGAAGTAAAACTGGTATAACTGAAAAAAAAAAGAAAAATAAAAAAAATAATGACACCGACCGCCGTGATCAAAACTACGACCTTTAGTTACGAGGCAACCGTTCTACCTCATCGCCACATTAGGTATCGTATATAGTCGGATTTTATAGTGGTATACGTATGTTTCGTTACATTTCCAATCTCATGAATCAATTTTTTTTACTTCTAAAATATATTTTTTAGAAATATATTTTCGCATTGTTGACATAAAAAATACGCAAAAATTCGAAAGAAAACAAAATTACAGACATGTCCCGTAACTATTTTATACATTAGTATTGATTAAAAAAACTGTCACCTTAAAGAACAATAAAAAAGCGACTGGTCTATCGACATGTCTAAAAATCGATTATGTGCGTTTATTTACGTTCATAATATGCTTGTTCGACCACAGCTGATCTCAAGCTGGTGTTTGTACGGAAGGTTAATAACCGGCAGTTATAAGTCGGTGCTGCCGCCCTACTGAAATGACGGAGAATGCTTGAACTACAATAATGGGCGCTCTATAACAGCTTAACGGGGCTATGTTCAAATGTTCTTTTACTACCTCCTAACACAATACATTCAACTATATACATGCCTGTATATTATGTATACATGTGAATATATGCCAGAAAGTGCCGACACAATCCGACAGATGGCTATTCGTTATTGTAATAAGTTTAATGGAAATTCGATTCAATCTCCGCCACTGACCTATTAACCATCAGTTCAATAAATACTTCAATAGCGATAGTCATGTTATTAGAACAATAATATTAATAAAAACATACATAGTACATACATATTACATATAGTATTTAGTTATAAATGTAAATATTTTTTTGTAAGATTCATGCCGATTTTCTACAGGGTGCAACATAAATAACATAATTATGGAGATTTTTCTACATTTTTCAGTTTTAACAATGACCTGCTTAAACAAGCCAAAATTATTTCTATCAAAAATAAACGTCTCAAAATTTTATATCCATACAAATAAAAAACTTTTAATACATTTAGGGTTTTTTTTTAGTTTTTATCATTTAGCAGTTTGAATAATGAAGAGCAAATATTTTTAAGACAAAAGTGTTTTGTAACACCATGCGTTTTAAATAATAATACGCTTAGGGGCCATTCAAATATTATGTAAGCAGAATTTTAGTAAACTTTGACCCACCCTCCCCTTGTCAGCAATAGTAAGCAAAGCTCTTACCCCCCTCCTACGCTTACGTAAACGTTGGTAATATTTTTGTTTAATCTGTTCAAGTTTTCAAGTAGCGTGAACTTTGCTTTTCGATTTCACAAAAAACTTTAAAATAAAAATCTGTTTTCAAAAAAATAAAACCTTAAAATAAAAATCTGTTTTTAAAAAAATATAACTTTCAAAAAAGGGTCACTAAATAGGGTAAAATAACAAAATTTTGAGGCCGGCACCAATTTGATATACTTAAGTAGGCACATAAAACGTGCGAGTAAATAATGGTGCTGATCTCAAAATTTCGTTATTTGACCCTTTTTAGTGATCCTTTTTTGAAGGAGGTAACATTTTTTTTTTTGAAAAGATCTATTTAGGGAATCCCTGAACATGCTTTTCGCTTTCAAGCATAGACAAGTAGGGTTGCCATATCATAATTCACAAAATTTTGCAGAATAATCTGAAAAAGTAAATAAATAAATATTGCTGACGTAATCACCATCTAGACATCTCGTCCCCTATGTCATCAAAAATAAGCTATAAGCTTGAATGGTTCCTTATCAAAAAATCCAAGTTACAAACCTAACTAATTATTTGAAAAGAATGCCCTCTACGCTATAGGTCTGGATCTAAAAACAATCAAATTGAAAAAATAAAAGAAATACTATTCCCTGTCACCAGTGTACTGAAAACACGTACTGATATAAATTTAAGGTCTTTTCAAATAAAATTTGCCATACAAAATAAGCTATATGCCTATAATGCCTATACGGGTTGTGATGGTGGTGGTGGTGCAGGGATGAATACACTAAACGGATTAAAGAACAAAATTTAAATTAGAAAAAACATATAAACACGCACTTATTAAAAAAAACACATACATTACAAATGTATATTGAAAAAAAAATATTCAATTATAAAACTATGCAGAAATAAAACTCGATGTTAAGTAAAATGAAGTGAATACACGGTGGAGGTAAAGGGTTGCAATTAAAATTGTAATGTATTTGTGATTATGTATAAATTAGAGATTCGATGAACCGCTTTCTATGACTCTTTCACTAAAAAATATGAAATTTTATCAATTTGAACATAAGTTATGTTTATTCATCGCTCCTAAACGTTATATAAAGAGAAAGACATTTATTTTCTACTTTTTAGTGCGTTAATATTATCGTGTTGTTAAATTATTTTGAAACTATAAACTTCAAATTTTTAGTTATTATATAGGTATTATAAAAGGTATTTAAAATTTTAAACGGTTTGAGACACGTTCTCCCACCGTCAGTACCGTCACTCCCACCACTTATTATTTATGTCAATTTTTTAATTTGCTATATATACATACTTTAGCCAAAATGTCAGAATATTGTAGTGTCATCAAAACTACATACTATTCCAAAGTTTCACGTCAATGGAACATTTGGAAGGGGATGACAATCGAGTTGGAAGATTTTTTTATACACAACAAACAACATACAAACCAAGCTAAGATAAACGTGTTAAAATATATATTTAAATATGATAACCCAGTTGAACTTTAAAAATGTATTAATTAAATTAAAAGTACACAAGTTCATATCTTTCATCTAATATCACGCCGAAGCTGTAATGGCAAACAATATCCATGTGAAAATCTAAACATTAAAAAACAGTTGCCACGAACCAGTTCTTCAATTAACACTTAATTAATAATATATTATGACCTACTCATTAGCATGTACAAAATATACAAACTGTTTGAAATATCAAGAAGAGTTGCATCTTTTTTTAAACTCAAATTGTTTCATTTTGAAGTGATACTTCTTACGCAAGTTCGGGTCGTTAAACATTTACGTTAAGGATTTAACAGTGTAATCATCGCAACGAAAAAGAAATCATAATATATTATTCTGTAAATGTCAATTTATAACATTTTAGATGCATATTTTGCGTACAGTTCTGTAGTGTGTAGTGTAAACTGCACAGTTTAATAAGTAAACTAAAATTTTTCTGTGCAACTTTTGAATATTGCATAAGAAGTTACACTTTCTCCGAGTTCGCGACAAAAAATTTTTTGAAGAGGCTTCTCTAGATTATAATGATTAATATATCTGTTAAATTTCCTGTGACGTTAAAGGGTAAACAATTCAACAGAGGGAAAATATAAGAGTAATCTTTGAGTGTGGACAATTGTATACAGATACACATTTACAAGTGTATAGCCTATGATTGATTTATTTAATCATTTTGCGTGGGTTTTATAATATTGTATAACTGTCAAAGTACTATATAATAGAAAAGTGTGCGTCAATAAAAAAATATGTTCAGTGTTTATATATTGCATAAACATACACATTTACATATTATCTTGTTTTATATATGTTACGGTCAATGTCCGGAATCCGGGCTATGTCGACAATGCCCGAGCCACATCGAGCAATGTCCGAAATCGGACAAGGTTCAAAAAATAGATTTTTTATAAACATGAAACGCTGACATTTTATTGTATCTTTATCATGATAAGTTATCATTAACCTTTTATGGAATTATTATTATATATTGTTTGTTGCTTTAAATAATAAATAAATTATACGTGTTTTCAATCATCTATAATTGTAATAGAAAGCTGAAAAATATATTCTTCAATAGTTGATATAAGTGATAAAAATTCCATAAAGCGTTAATGATAACTCATTATCATAAAGATACAATCAAATGTCAGCTTTTCATGTTTATAAAAAATCTATTTTTTGAACCTTGTCCGATTTCAGACATTGCCCGACGTGGCTCGGGCATTGTCGACATTGACCGGTCAATGTCGAGATTGCCCGGGATTTGTCGACATTTCCCGGATCCCGGATATTGACCGTAACATATACATATATTTGCTTATATAAGTATTTATAAATATACATATAAATGTGTATATTTCGTTGAGTGTCAACGTATATTGCGTGATATTAACTACGTCATCATTTTAGCTGAGAGAATTTTGAAAGAAGTTTCACTTCAGACATGAGAATAATATATTATGTGGATGAAGCTCACGCGTTTTTTTATATGTCAAATATTTTTTATGTAAGACATTTACTCGGCTTTAAAATTCTGAACAGTCTGTATTTCATGAAAGATTTATTAATGCAAATTGCCACACATTGTGTGCAATATCCCAATTAGTTGATAATTTCGCGTGATTAATTAAGTAATTTATTATTTTGGTGAAATAGCTATTAACACTCTTGATAGAAAAATACCGCTAGTATATCAACCGTTCCTTTTGAACGTGATTCAGTTCCAGAATCGATTCACGTCGTATTTGTGTGATTTGATTTAAATGTAGAAAATCAGTCTTTTTGTTTCAAAGCGAATCGTTTACGATTAAACTAACAAAAAAGACAGACGCCACCGACTACGTGGGTGCCACGATATTCAAGCACTCAATTTTCTCTGACCCAGTGGCGTAACTACAAATATTTTATTTTAGGTCTTCTAGTATGCACGTATATGAAATGTATTTTAAGGTCGCCAACAAAAAGGATAACAAGAAATTTTTAATAGAGATAAATTACAATATAAAATTAAATATAAAACATATTATAGAAAAAAAGTGTGATCAAACGCCGTGTTTTTACAATGTAGTGCAAAGGGTCAGAACACGGCACATACTTTCTTTTACATAATTAGAGAATAAGAAAATCGGAACTACACACGTGTGCAAAATTTCAATTCGACTGGTTAACGAGAAAATAGTAAAAATTTAAAAAGTTTGATTCGCACCCGGACGAAGCCGGGTCGGTCAGCTAGTTACCATAATATTGTATTGTCATCGGAACTACACGAGTATGCAAAATTTCAACCCAATCGGATAATGTAAAGGTGGTTTAAAATAAATTGCAAAATTTGTACCGAAAGAAAGCGAGTTTAATAAATACGTGTTAAAAAATATACAATACACTACCCAGACTGTAAGTCTACCTAGATTCGCCCCTGCATCAAAAACTAAATACAGTCAGACCTGAGTGAGTGAGAACTGGCTAAGCGAGAAAACTCTCTAATATAGAGTAATTGCCAGGTTCCGTCTTTGTAACTCTCTAAAACCTCTATAAGAGAAAGATTTTTTCACTCATGGACCTCTATAACTGAGACTACTACTTGCCTTTACCCTCTATAAGCGATAGTCGAACGTATTAATAGTTCCACGAAATTTAAGAATGAGTCATAAATAGCTGAACTAATATTATGTTTTTGTATCGTTTTTTTTTTTTTTTTTTTTTGAATGTTTTCTGTTTTCTTTTTTTAGCAACTATGTCGAATAATATACGTAGGTACATGTTTATTACTACATATTTGCTGTATTTTTATAGACCTTTATAAGTGAGAAAGGCCACTCCTGTACATCTGTAAGCTAGAAACTCGGGTTAGTGAAAAACCTCCATAAGCGAAAAAGAGATCGCGGTTCCTTGAACTCTTGCTTATTCAGGTTCTACTGTATATATAAAGATGTTCGTGTTATATACTTTCTAGAATAAGGCGAAGCGACATATCGTTTGTCATTTAATATCTGACCTTTCTTAAGTTTTCTTGGAATTAATAAGTATAATCACAATTAAGAAAACAATATCATCGAAGTGTATACAAAAACAAAGATACTTACAATGTTGTTTTTAAACAAAATGACTGCATGGCCACATATTTGTCTACAACACAGATTCACCGCAAACAATTGCGTACTGGAAAAACAATTGACAAAAAAAAATGACAACACATGTTAAAAGTGAAAAGTGGGGATATACAATACGTTATTAAAGAACATTTTATTATTATAGGTAGTTGGCTAATGTAAGAGTGTCCTATCATACCAGGGCGGGGATTTTAACATTCAAAATAGAACTCAATAAAACGTACTGTCACATTAGAATAGCAATAAAGTGGGCCATATAAAACTGTATATATTCAACTGCACAGGTACCACGTGTTGACTAACATTGTGGTTCACTCTATGTCTACATATATTATTTATATATGAGCCGTGAGTGAAGCGTCAACATAATATACCTAGTATAGGTACGTACTTTTGGCAAAACATCTTTTTACATAAAAAAGATTAAGGTCGCCGCACACGGGCAGTGCCGGATTAATCTATAAGCAAAGTAAGCAATTACTTAGGGCATCAAAATAACATTTTTTTTGTCATGTTCTCAAAAATTTGATCAGCTGATATAAAAACTGTCTTTAGAAGTATATAGCAGTTAAAAATAAATAATTTATTATTGAAAATGAAAACGAGTTTTTTTTTAATTTCAGTATATTGTAACATTTTTTCAGTTGCGTGTATAAAAATGCTAAGGACCGATTTTATAGACAGTCAAATTTTCAATGAGAGCATTGATTGTAAAATTCTATTTTTTCCCTAAAATTCTACGATTTTTAACTTTTTTCTGTCAATTTTAAACTTATGACATTCACAATTTGAAGAAAAACATTTTTTTTTATAAACTTAACATGACAGAGACAAATAATATTCGAATTTTTTTAGACTGCTGTTAGAGATGAAGATCCATAGTCTTATAATCCGGTCTGCATACAGGGCTGATTTTGCCGCTATAATCACTGTTGGCTGCCGCGCCAAATGCGAGGATGGAAGTGACGTCACCGTAAGGATGGAAATGACGTCACTGTGAGGTTACAAGTTGGATTTCAAAATTAGAACCCGCGCCTATTATTCGTGCATTTTTCTGTGCTGGCTTTTAGCAAGAACCAATCATAAAACAGTATCTTGTCACGTGGGCAACACGGGCAAATGTCAAAAAAAAAAACATGGCGTCATACTGGGTGTTCTGTTCAGAGGCTAATAAACGTCCACTTTTGTTAACATTTGAACTATCCACTGTGCGCCACAGAACAGTAAAATATATTACTGTTCTGTGCTGCGCGCGCAGCAAGATAATTTACGAATCCGCAGCTTCATAACACGCAATACATAAAAATCTTGATGACATCCAGCACCACAGCATGCTTGGAACTTAGCAGCGAAGACAAGCAACAAATCTAGTGGCATAATCAGCCTCGTGTGCAGCAGTCTTTACTCATAAATGCGTCATTACAGCGCTTTTTAAGAAGTATATCTGAGGACTATCGGCTCCAGAAAAAAATCACGCTCAGTGTTGACATCCTAAAAAATTATTTTCCCCTAATCCTAAAATAAAATCCCCTAAAAAAACATTGATTTTAAAAAATTTTCCCCTAAATTTTTAAAATTAAATATATTTGTTGCAAATAATAAATTTAGTATTTTTATTAGAGTACCTTGAGGTAAAGTACGGTGCAACTGGGGGTTGAGCTCTGATTGGTCAGCATGTAGACTAAATGGGACCGTTGCGGGCTCAACATTGTGACTGGTCTGAATCTGAATACCTAGATACTATGTTAGGCTCAACATGGTGGTGTTGCGCCAGACTCTGCCTCGAGAGACACTAATTTTTCTTTGTTAATTTATATTTTAATTAAGGCTATGTAAAAATATTTGACCCTTAAAAATCCTCTAAATAAAAAACATTCCTCTAAATTTAGGAAAAAATATCAGTATAGAAACACTGAACAAATTGACAATCCAACTGTAATTATAACTTCCATTTTTTATAAATATGTAGGTACTACATAGAAGTTTTGTGCGGGTTCGTATCTATGTTTAAAATATCGCAGATTTTTTCAATCAAAAAATCTATCTAAATTTTGAACTGACTTATTAAATGTGATTTCAAAATTGAGTCATGTTAGAAATTTTATTCGTGTCTGTCAGGTTCCTAATACCAAATTGCTGTTTTTATTAGAAACTTCACAACTAAATTCAATGAGACAAAAATAGGTGGCACTGCCACACATACACAGTTCGGCAAATTCAACATACCTAAGGAGGCGTTCACAAATTACGTGAGGCGTTTAGGGGAGAAGGGGGTCGAGTTGAACCTCACCCAATCTCACGTAGGGGGAAGGGGGGCAAATATTACGTAATTTTAGTTTGAACTAGTCTCAAATAAAAAAAATTAAGCAAATTATGTTTTTTTTTAAATAAGTAAACACAGATTTACGTATTTACATTAAAAATACGCTTTTTGAAAAATTTCTCGTGAAATTGGAAAGGGGGGGGGTCGAACAAAATCTCCAGGCATCTCAACAAGGTGGGTGGGGTCGAAAAATCGCCAAATTTGCCTCACGTAATTTGTGAACGCCCCCTAATAATAAAATAAATTAAACTTCAGGAGTGAGTCAAACACTTACATTTCATAATTTATACTAATATATAAAGCTGTCAAGCTGAAGAGTTTGTTTGTTTATTTGTTTGTTTAACTGAACACGCTGATCTCAGCAACTACTGGTTCGAATTAAAAATATTTTTTTGTTGGATAGCCCAATTATCGAAGAAGGCTATAGGATATATAATATCACGCTACGACTAATAGGAGCGTAGCATCAATGAAAAATGTTGCAAAATATAACTCAAAATTTGTCCGTTCGACAAAAACTTTTGAACGGTAACTCCGATCATCATGAAATTTGGGCACAACATTCATTTCAGTAAACGAAGATGAACGTGCGTACTCAAGTCCCTCCCCCCCATTCGTTCTTTTACACTCGGGTGAAACCGGGCAGGACCGCTATGTTGTATAAGCGGCAAAGTTTTTGTGCTTTACATTGTTTATTTGCTTTACTGCTCCATTAAGCGAACTGGACTAGAGTGATGACTCCTACTGTTTTGATACCCTTTTCTATAGGTACACTATAAGTACTCGGCAGTGAGTTTTGTGACATTAATGTGACGCCTCGCCTCACAGGTATCCCCGTATCCGCATGCATATTATGCCATAAAGTTATGGGCACAATTTTAAGTACATTCTGGTTATAAAACGCAATGTTACGAGTGAATAATAAGCTCATTTAATGTGTTTTGAACCAACCAGTACTTTTATGCACTTTATTTTTCGTCGAAATAGATTCGTTTCGAAGTGCACCAACAAACCCTAAACAGCCGAGCACTGTTTATTGAATGAACAATTATTTCAAATAAAAAAAATCTGCCAAGATAAATTATTCGCACTGTACGTGACGCACGTTGGCCGGTATACGCCTGGCAAAAGCATTGGGCACTGTTATACCAGAAGTCCGCTCGCTGATACATCGTGCTCTTTGAAACGTGAAATTGTGAACGTAAGTAAAAGACGTAAATCTTTGATAGCATCGGCGTCGACGACTCTTATATACATTTGACATACGTAACATATTCAGCGATGCGTAAATTGAGACACTGACGCTAACGATTCATATCTACATCTCCCACTGGCTTATATACGTTCACGCTCCAATTCTTAAAGACGTACGTCTGATCTAACGTCACATGCACATCTTCACGTCAAACTCGGATGCCATGTTGGCTACACCGAGGTCACGTGCTCAAAATAAACAGCTGTGGGCCAATCGGAACTATAGTTTCGTCATATAATCATGGAAGCGGCAAACGCTCCGCCCTGCTACGGGTGGGTAATAGTAACACTTTTATGGCTTTTTTAGAGAGGGGAAAAGGGGATCGAACTATACGGCAAATTCAGATACCCTATTGGTATTCTAACAGTAAAAAGTTTTATGATTATGCCATGTTAAATGTTGCTTATGCATTTCGACTACAGATGTAGGTATATGTTCTTATTGTGTGCTTTCAATTTTGTTGAGAGAGTAACAACACAGAGAGGTACGCAGAGTACAATAGAATGTACGAAAACCCCCATCGCCTCCCAACTCAAATTTGTATGCGCGCAGTATGAAATTTGGTTATGCCGCTCAATAAAATTCAAATCTATACTAAACTACGGCACGAAATGAGAAATGGGTAAAGTTATACGACGGTTTTAGTTTCTGCAACAAAATACTCCACGACTTTGTATATTCTATTATTTTATATATCATATAATATACACGTTCACATGTTTGAAACATAAAATATATGATCCAAATATAACCATCCATTCCGTAAAAAAAAGACGAAAGGTGTCGTGGAATACCCGATTGGCACGAAGTTCTTTTCGCTATTTATAATGTATCATATAACCTGTTTACTAATTTGCCTGATAAATTATTAATTATAATATATATATGATGATTAAGCAAAAATTAATCGTGTTATTTGCAACTCTAAAAGAATATTTGTTGCGCGTCTGTCGGGAATCGAACCCGGAACACCGGCATGGCAGATAAGTATTCTACCACTGAACCATTGACCTTGCCTAGATATCGTTATTTACATAGATTTTATAACAAATCGTGAAGTTAGAAGGCGTATCATTTCGCACAATAGATATTATTGTCAAAAAACTGACTAATATTTTAAATGGCATCCGTTTTTGAACAAATGCAATATTTTAATTTTGAGACAGAACATACGCAATCTTTAAATATCAATAACACACTGTGTAACGAAAAAGGATAACCGATCCGCGTGCGCGATGTACTAGGCAATATCGAGTTGTTCATTTCTGATTTTTATGTATAAAAAAACTATTTGCGCGAATTCATGTTATACGAAATCTATGTAAAATTTCTCCTCTTTCCTTAAGGCTGGTAACCGATCTGATTTAAATTGAGCGAATTATAAACGAAAAACTGTTTTCTTTTCAGTTTGCTCCCCGCTGAGACCAAAATTCAAAACCTATATTATAAATGTGCCAAATTTCAACTTTCTATATGTCAACCGACAGACATACAGGTAGGTAATTTATATATGTAGATTTTGCTGACAGATTTTTCTTACGCTTTTTTCTTACGGTTTTTTTTTCTAATCTTCTTCACTTATATTATCTATAACGTTCCATAAGGAACTTCGTTCCAAAAATAAACCTACAAGCGTACAATAATATAGTTTTGAGGTCAGGGCGAAATTAATTACCATAACTTCTTATTCATCTATGTACTTTCGTTAAATTGGCGCCGATCTCAAAACTTTATTATTTTACACTTTTTAGTGGCTTTTGCATGTTATTACATGAAAAAAATTGAGTTTCCATAATGTTTCATCATTATTTAAGACGGCATCCATATACATATTCCTAAAATGCTCTTATATACCGACTGACAAATTCATAAAAATTAAAAACTGTATCACTATGGGGCTAGTACCTAACTAGTCATCAAAAGAACACTGAAGTATTGTTTCCACGCTGTCGGGTCAGATTTCCGCAGGGTGGACTATAGGCAAGTAATTAAAGTCGCTATATATTGACGTATTGCACCCTTTTATTTTGGAAATGAAAACAAAGGAATATCTATCTATATCTCTGTACTATTTTTTCTTAAAGTTTCATCTATAAAATCTGAAACAATTTTTAAGTCGGACTATATAAGTATAAAAAGTAGACGGTGCTAATGAAAAAAAAATGTCATTAAAAACTACTCTCGCACGTTATAGAAGTAAAATTTCTTAGGTTCTAGCATTTGTTCACGATTTTATTATTTCGGAGTTAAAAACTGGTTTTGTGGAATTTGTTACTGTGTCTGGAGAAAATGCTATGTATACCTACACGCAGTGCGCATGCGTGTATGGTGCACATGACGCTTTGCCAAAGAGAGTAGAAACGATTCTCCCACTCTTTCCTCTCAACTGCCAGTTGAAGTCGAAGGAAGCGTTTCACTTTTTGCCTGATCCAGGCCAAGTTACCCCCCTAGCGAAACGATTATCTCTGTCTTTTCTCTCAACTGCCCGTTGAAGTCGAAGAAGAAGATCCAGGCCAATTTTCTCCTCTAGCGCACCTAAAAAAGTTTCACTTCAAAAATACCTGTTCGTTTAAACTTTGAAACAGTGGAACTGAATTGGCTCGCAACCCTCGGACAATCATAATTTCTTTCCAAAACGCAAAGAAGATACGAAATCGTTCCTTACACGTTTCTCGGAAATATTTACATGTTTACTCAACCAAATAAATGTTTAATGTTTATTCCGCCTTTGGAACTACATATTTGGCGCAATCATAACACAACCTACTGACTTTTACTGTTCCGTTTTAGCAAAGTATTGCTTAGTTATATATATGAGCCGGAATATCGTGATTTTTGTTACAAGCCCCCAGTTCCTATATATAGGCGCTAATCTAAACTGGTAAAAGTATACTCAAGAGAAATTTTAATAATTGTTATACAAATTAACAAAATTAATTGGTGTAATAAGGCCTAGATGGTTATCTTAACAAAAAAATTTCAATTTTTGTTGTCTGACAATTATTATGTTTCTCCCTGTATGGCAGACAATTAATATTAATTCCAGTTAATCAAGGCAATCCTTTTTTTAATTCAACTCCATTGCCCTTTTGTTCACCCCCACATGGTTTAACACGCTATACGATTACAGGATGTGTAAATTTGCATAATTATATGAAGTTTTTATTTATTTACTCGCTTTCTTTAATTGCATGTCAAAACGGTGTAAAGGGGAAACACGGATAAAAAATAAAATATGTTAAAATGTTATTAAATAAAATGTATGAAAAACGTGTCCGTGTGTGGAAATATAGCTAGAAAAACACCCGGAATCACGGAGCATAGAAAGAAAGGAGACTTAGTTATTATTAAATAATAACAGCGTCGATTGCATGGAGACTACAGTCTCCTTTCTTATACTTTTTGCTAGTCGGTGGCGGATTTGCCTCAAGGCCCAGTAGGCCCGGAGCTAGGGGGGCCAGATATTAGGGGCGGCCAATCGTGACAATAACACAGTATGGCTGATGGTGGGCCGCACTGCACGGTGCAGTCTGCACCGCATCGTATAACAATAATCTTCCTAAAAAAGCAATCGGAATATCTAATTTAGATCAATATTTTGGTCAGTTCAGTTTTTATAAATGTATTTAAATCAGACAACTTATATTAAAATTAACAATGTTGAGGCATTGTCGAGGATTTATTTTTATAAATTTCAGTTTAGGTCACATAACGCTCTTCTAAGATGATTTTACGTCAGGTTTGTGGTAGCGCGCAATGTCTAAGTTTAAAAATGAGTCCGTGAGAGTGTATACATACTTAGTGTAAACCTATTAAATGTTTTATTTAAATGTACCTACAATTATTCCTGAAACCTCGGAAAATATTACAAACTCACTAGCAGCTATTATAGTTAACTAAATTTCTGAATCGATTTCGATAAAAGTTGGCAAATGGCAATAAAGTAAATTCATTATGTAGTCTATTCTATATTATGAGTGCTGAGGAAGGGGCGGCTGGTACTTACTAGATGGCCTGGGGCCTAGGGCGGCTAAGACTGCGCATACCTATCCGCCACTGCGCTAGTATAAAGAAGTGATGAAAATAAGGGTACTGGAGGTAGAGGCGCTGAAGGTATATTATAAATTCCACGTAGAAGATGATTTAAATATTGCTTTTTACTAAATTAAAAAAATAGTCGATCACGTTAACTGACAGTAAACAATATTACGCTGCCGTGTATTCGTTCATATATAGGCCAAGCTATAGAGATTTAAAAAAGCGTTCTCGTGACATAAAGACTAGTAGCAAACCGATTGTGCGATGATATAAAAGATAATAAGCAGATGAATAGGTATGTGTTTTTCACTCGAGTTTCCGGTCCATTTGTTAGTTATCAACAGTTTATTGCAAAAAAAACGCGATTTTTGTCTTTTTTTGCTTGTAACTTTGAAACTAATGGATCAATCGGAATGCCCCAATGAAATGGTTTGTAGAGAATTGAAATATCTACAGAATGAGAGGTCGAATGAATTAATCGGATAATTAGGTCCTGAGAAATTTAGGAAAAACCAGAAAATTAGGCGTTTTTTCGAAAATTTATAGCTCCGTCATTTTTTGAGCTGGAGCGCTAAAATTTTGAGAGAAAGTAGGGATTATAATGTTCTTTATATGTGCCAAAGTTGGGTGCTGTCGGATTATTAGTTTTCGCGAAATCGCGATTGAAAGTTTGCAATGCGCTTTTTTCTGGCAGGCCTGTATGCGTTACCGTAAGTCCGATAATAATTTCAAAAAAAGTTTTGAAAAATTGACATCGTGCACTACAAAACGTAGATTTCAGATGCCTGGAAGCATGCTAAAAACACTCGTAAAGTTCGTGAAAAACGGTCGAGCGCGCCCTCTCAGTCGAGTGGAATTATGGAATAAATGGCGCCTGAAGTTTTTAGTAAACATTTACTCTTTCGACAGGAGTGCGCTTCGTACTGCGGCGTGTCCAAAACAGTCTCTTTTCTCTCTATTTTCTATAGTAGACGAATTGTAGGTTTTGTGTCGTTTACTTCAGGTATATAGGTATGATGTTCCCTGCATTGCTTGTCTGCATTGAATAAAAAAGTTTTTTTAAACTTCATTGGAATTAGTTTTTAATAAAATGAACATTGCTTTCGCTATAAATGAGTGATATATATAGATACAATATATTTCGTTCAATGAACGTTCAATTTTTTTCGGGATATTGCGGATCCTTAGATCGTAATTTCTGTTAAAGTTGAAGAAATTACCAAATAATTATCAGCGAAACAGATTCAGGCATTTCAATAGTTCATCATGCGATGTACGTACAATGTACTGTATACAAAATATATTCATTACCTATATGATAATTTTCCAACTTTGGCATGCACAGATATTTAAGAAAAAAATACTCAAAATGAGGTCCTTTTTGTGAATCCGTAGAAAAAAATTATAGGGTACTGAAACACAAAATTCTTACGCTTTGGGGGGTGTATAAAGGCATAAACAATGAAATTCAAAGAAAACTTTCGCCTAAAAATCTATAATATTATAAAGAGAGAGTGTGAATTTTTGGTGTTTGTGTGTATGTGAAGGGTAATCTCCGCAATCACTGCACACCTATTTGAAAAATTCTTTCATCACTATTTAGAATGAAACTTCAGGATGTACATAGGTTATATTACATATATAATATTATCGCGTTAAAATAAAAGCGCTTTCCGTGGAGACCAATTTTGCAACAAAGGTAAGTCGACGAAAAAAATGGTGCGGCAATCTACAACTTCAGGCGCAGCCGGACCGGCTCACTATTAAATAAAAGAGCTCCATATATTCTTATTTTAATAATTGTTATGATTTCTCACTAGCTCTGTAAGTGTTCTTTTCCAAATTATTTCTTTAAATTTAATACTTTATACAAATCTTTGATTAACGTCTGAATAGAACTCTTCAAATAATTTCCGATAATTAACTTCTGTATTCTATTATAAAATAAGTAGATTTTACTAATTAATTTTTTATATTTTTAGATATTTCCGAAGAAGCTCTAAAACGTCATTTTTTGTGATATTGATTTATAGTTTTATTTTTGTCAATATATAGTCTGAAAAAAATTTCTCGACAATTTTATTTATTTAATACTTCATGTATACCAACTAACAGTTGTCACGAGTCACAACTCTCAAATTATTTCTTTAAAACCGTGTACTACTACCTATCGTTCAATAATTCTTAGAAATAGTTTAGATACGTTTATCTAAAATGTGGGTATACACAAAAATGTAGAGAATTTGCATATCAAACAGCACTAAAAATGCCGGTTAACATTGTCTCATTTTTATTTTACACATTTCTGAATAAAAACTCGTAAAATACTAAATACAATGTCACGTGACATAAATAAAAAGTCAATTTATAAAAAAAAGTCAATTTCGTACAATACCCTAGCAGTTTTGTGAAAATACAATTTCACGAGTCTTACGATAAAATGAATTAATATTTTAATTAAACTAGATAAATAAAATAAAACAAAAACATGCAATACATTAGCTATAAGTAGATAATTTAAACAGTACACGTTCAAAAACAGATTCTGTAGGTTCGTTTTCATCTTAGCATTGCATGTACCAATTTTAAATGCATACAGTTAAAACAGAATGATATTATCTCTGTCTTACACAGATTTACATAAATTTATAAGAGAGAGAGACATCAACTAATTTACTAATGGTGGTGGGAGAACACCCAATGTAGCACAACAAAATTTATATATAATGTGTGCCAGTATAAAATTGACAGATATTCTGAAGCGGGCTTCCGAAAAACAAATTAAACTATTTTGCAACAAATGAAACAAAAATACTACGCTCAATGAAGTGACGTCAGAAAAGCTCAACTCCTCTGGATGCCACTGTTTATATTATGGCGTTTTATTTATTATTATAAAATAATAATTTACTGAAAATATGAACTGCTTCTCACAGATAAAAATGAAAATTGGTTACAAAAAAGGCAGCAGCGAAGTTACAACACAAGCGAAAAATAAGAATATAATAAATGACTTACGTGATGATTGTAGCGCGGGAATTTCAAACACACGCGATAACTAGAACAAAAACAAATCACTCTCTGTATTATATTATTGAACATGTAAATTTCTACTGATAAAAATAATCACAATAATAATATTGTGAGATTGCAAACGGAAAAGAAGTGGTTGGTTCGTAGTTCTGTCACCCACCTGACCCGGCTTGAACATACCACATGTGATCCAGATGCCATTGCAGCAGCCCAGGTGAGAGAGCATGCGCTTCAAAAGGCCATAAAACAACATTATATTAGCTTGTGTACCCCGTGCCTATACTATGTTTGCGCAGAATGGATTCTTTTTGCAACAAGATGTCTTGTGTGTCGAACATACAGATCTTTGGTCAAAACACAAAACTGCTCAAGTCGTATATTTCTTATCTCATGCTATACATATTCAAAACACAAGCTGTTTTCTTTTGAGAGTCCACCAGCGGTCCCTAATCAACCGATTTACCTTTTTTTCAGCTGAATGCATCGTTTCGAGTCGACATATGACACGTGCGCCGATGTATAATTTTTTTTTCGATACGTCTGCGCCGGTTGCATCGCTCGTGTTGTTACTACACCAGCAAATCGGAGAATCTCGTTAGAGATTCTCTTCTGTGCTAAATGCCGACGATTTTCAGCTGAATGCATCGTTTCGAGTCGACATATTATGACACGTGCGCCGATGTATAATTTTTTTTTCGATACGTCTGCGCCGGTTGCATCGCTCGTGTTGTTACTACACCAGCAAATCGGAGAATCTCGTTAGAGATTCTCTTCTGCGCTAAATGCCGACGATTTACATTTTTTTCAGCGGAATGCATCGTTTTGAGTCGACATATGAAACGTGCGCCGATGTATAATTTTTTTTTCGATAAGTCCGCGCCGTTTGCATCGATCGTGTTGTTACTACACCAGCAAATCGGAGAATCTCGTTAGAGATTCTCTTCTGCGCTAAATGCCGACGATTTTCAGCTGAATGCATCGTTTCGAGTCGACATATGACACGTGCGCCGATGTATAATTTTTTTCGATAGGTCCGCGCTGTTTGCATCGCTCGTGTTGTTACTACACCAACAAATCGAAGAATCTCGTTAGAGATTCTCTTCAGTGCTAAATGCCGACGAATCTCTAACAGATTATTATACATTGATTTTGCCTCTCTCCCATATAACGCCGTGTATAAGAGGCCAGTTTCCAAGTTTTATAGTTCTGTGACCATGTGATTTTCGTCTTATATGAGCTATACAATGAAAATGAAACAGCACGGTAAAATATTTATTTTAACACGCAAATTGAACTTGAGCGATTTTGCTTTGTTCCCACAGATGTATTGCATACACGCTGCACACAGGGGACGTTGACAAAATGTCGCAACATATTATTAACGTGATAGATTCAGTATTTTAATGTGACATAAGATTTTATTAATCAAATTTTTAAATGTGAACTTCCAACACCTTTTTCTTCAAGAAATAATAATTTTAAAACAGAAGCCTATGACCTCTATTGCCGAACGTCTATAATTTACTATATTTATCTATACTAATCAATTTTAAATACAGCTTTTGATCGAAAATATTTTGTAGAACTCGGTAATCTGTTATGAAGATCCTCAAAAGAATTTCGTCATATGCAAAATTAACTCAGGAAAGTGATTGGGCTCTTAACCGGTCATGGATCCCTGGGAAAGCATCTACACACAATACGTCAAGAATCGACAGTGTAGATTTTGCGAAATGGAGGACGAAACAGCCAACCACTGTGCGAAGGCGAAGCCCTAGCCTACAGGAGAACAACCATCTTTGGATACATTGATAAGAGCGGAGTAATTCCTCAGGACAATCTAGTCACCAATCTTCTGGAGTTCATGAGGAGATCCAAACTTATGAAGAACTAGATCCAGGATAAGGGGGAGCACAAAATTGTTTTTAGGATGGCTACTACCATAGTATAATACGCGCCACGAATCTAAAAGGCTCGGAAGTGAAATGCGAATGCGGGCTTGCGCTTGTACAATCTGTTGAAAAAACTACACACTCGCAACTCAACAAAACTAAAATAACAATAACAACTTGACAATAGCGTACTCGACTGTACTTTGAAAGCGACTGCAAGTGACAAAAGCAACGAGCGATCACGGCCAATCACCGACGAGCGCACGTTCGTTTCAGGTAGCTGGGAGGTGGTGGGAGTCTTAACGGCTCTAAAATGTGCCTTTG
Organism: Xanthostigma xanthostigma; assembly: GCA_963575645.1. Classification (NCBI taxonomy): domain Eukaryota; kingdom Metazoa; phylum Arthropoda; class Insecta; order Raphidioptera; family Raphidiidae; genus Xanthostigma; species Xanthostigma xanthostigma. The sequence goes on from OY754470.1 coordinate 38,150,837, forward strand.
CGACGCTGTTTGTGACTAACTTCCGAACCTTTTAGATCCGTGGCGCGTATTATACTTGAGTACGTTATAAACGGTGACTCGTTGCATTCGAGGACGTTACAATAGACTATACTGTCATGATCTATACCGTACAAAACCTTCCTGAATCATAGCCCTTCCTTTTTCGCAGTTAAGTAAAAATGCAATTAAAAATATTTATTTTACACTTTTTTCAGGATCTTACAAATCAACAAAATTTATTGGATCCTTTCTTAAATTCAAACTTTGAAATGGAAAAAAGAAAGGCATAACACTTTCACGTTTTTGTGATTTGTGAACTTAATGAGTTTTTAAAGCTTGTTGAATTCCCTAGAGCAGTGTATCCCAAACTGGGGTCCGTAAGGATATCCGAGCGGGTACGCGGACTGGTGTAAACGGACAAGCTATACAATTCGACCGATAACGGACGAACTGTACAGACAGTGATTCTATATTCAGAGATCTGGAACGCAAGCTTGTAAGTGGGCAAAGATATAGAGTTCAGTTAGTAAACAGTAGGTATTGAAGGAGATTTATTTGGTTGAGGAACAATTGAAAAATAAGCTTATGTCCAACGTTTCGAAAAATATATTTTCATCTTTTCGAAACGTTGGCCACAAGCAATACTCTGGTAAAGCTTATTTTTCAAATTATTGTTCTTCAACCAAATAAATGTCCTTCAATACATATTTTTGGAACAAAACTTCTACTAACAATTAGGTAGTAAACAGTAATACACTACTACAACGAAACTTTAGTCATATTCACCAAACGTTAGTAATTTTTTATTCGGTTCATTTGTTCTTCAGATAGCTATTCCTCCGAATAAATAGCAATTATTCAATTCACCGAACATAATTATGTTCACATCTGGCATAAATCTATTCTGTTTTACTTCGAGGGTATAAATATTTATTCACTTTATAAAATAATAATGACCGCCACATAGATCACAATACCTAACCTATAAACGTGGAGTATCATATCTATAGTTTGCTCTTGTGAATTTATTTATGTGTATTTATTAACCTTTTGTGAAGTGTATAGCTGTAAAACCTTAAAGTTAGTGGAAGTTTTGTGTGCAATTTGGTTAGGATAAAACATTATTTTTGTGAAAGTTTTTTTTTGCGCCATAGGTCGGATTTTTGGGTGAACGTCAAAATATTCAACAAAAGAGCAAGGAGTATGGTGCAGTGTATATTTATTCTTTAACAAACTTTTCTACCTATGATATTTTGCCTGGTCAATTGAAAGTAATTTTTATTTTAACGAATAATTAATGTGTTCCTATAAGATAAGTAACTTCCCTTTTTAATGGCGTTTGTTGAATACGGGCATAAATAAAATAAACAAAAAAAATACTCTGTTCTATATTAATGGATGTCCGCGGTTCGTAGGTGAAAACGTTTCGGAAACACTGCGCTAGAGTAATCTTGCGTTAAAAATAAATTCCATGTACACAACCAATTAGTTGTCTTAAAACAGCTGCTGCAGAGCGGTTCTACCGACAAATTTAATCTGAAAACACATATTTGTCGACTAATAAACAAACACGGCTTAAAACATATTTGTGTTTCGATTAGTTAAATGCTTTTTGAGTTTAACTGTCAACAGAGAAACCATTTTTAAAAAGAGAGAAAACAAAAAAGAAGATAGATTTCTGTGCATCCATAACTTGAAATAGTAGAGAGTGAGTCATCAGGATAGTGCGGTTTGCTTTGATTAATGGAGCAGTGAAGCGATGAAAATGTAAAACATATACCCGTCCCACACATAAAACGTGTGCCGCTTATATTATACATAGAGTAAAGTAAATGTATTAGTCTAGAACACCATTTCCCAAAGTGTAGGTCGCGAAAAAAAATTGTAAAAACACAACAAAATTCATTTACTAAAGTTTTAAATGTATATAACTGTTAATTACATGCATTCTGAGGTATATAATTATTTTGAAATTTTTGTGTATGAAATAAGCAAACAAATAACTCGGTTTCTTCAGGGTGCTTTGAAATTTATGATTTGCTAAATGAATTTTGTGCTCTCAATAATTTGTCTGTGTAAGCGTATGAGCTTGCAATAGGAATAGGAATTAGTGCTGGTACATGAGGCTATGCCTCTGAAGCCATTGGTGTCGGTAATTAAAAAAAAAAAAAAAAAAACTCGGTTTCTATTAAAAAATATAATTTGTTTTGTGTAAATGTATTTATTCAACACGCGTGAGTAATATATAATTTCGGGGCCCTGCTAAATTCGGGAGAAATAATAAATTACTTCATTTTGACGCGTAGAGTGCTAATAATGAGTCAAAACTGTACGAAAATGTATTACAGTTCCTGGACCAATAGGAACGCGGTAGCGAGCCGAAACTGTACGCTAATGAATTATTACTGCATAGTTGCTGGACCAATAGGAACGCGGTCGCGATTTGTATATATGAAAACAGCATCGCAATTCAGCGAAAGTCAGGACCATCTTGTGTGCATCGTGGGCGGTGGGTACGTCAATCAATGAAGTGATTTATTATTTTTCCGTCTTTTATCAGGGCCCCGATTACATATTACTCGTACTAGTTGAATAAAGTATTATGTGCGACCGTTGATCGAAGGAGAATATTCCACTCGCTCATGGAATCTTCTCCTTCTCTCACTAGTCGCACAATATACTATTTTTTCCTAGGGTGAGTCGCGAAAAATTTTTTAAACTCGTACGGGGCCTCGGTCAAAAAAGTTTGGGAAACGCTAGTTTAGAATAAACGAACTGTACTATAGGTATGAATCGTATAAGAATAATATAAAAGCACGGCTAAAATTTTATACGACATCCTAAAAGGAAAACTATAAAATCGAAATAGAACTGATATTATTTTACTTATACCTATATAACTATATAAGTAATATTATAAAATAGTTTGCATATTGTGACTTTTGAATTTAATATCGTAATATAATATCACAGTCGCCGCCTTCATTCAATTCTTGTCTTACATTTTCAAACATTTGAATTCCTGATCTACAGTATTTATTTGGACTAATCGTTATAGTTTAATAAATAAAATTATCGACCCATTTTTCAGACAAATCTAGACCAAAACGTTAATGTATTGAATTTATAGGTATATTTTTTGTTAATACATTTGTCTGAAAAATTGTCGACAATTTTATTTATTGAAGAGTTCTAATCAGACGTAGATTTGATTAGATATAGTTTAGTGTTTTAAAACCCCGCAGAGAGCGATTGAAATAAATTTTAAACCTATTGTCACGAGTGAACAGTACTGAGGTAACTGCTGAGATAAATAAATATAAGTGAACAGTCAGACAAATTTTGGTGTGTTCCTGTGTTGTAAATATTCTTGTGTAAATAGTTGTGTAGTGTTTTTGTGTACCTACATAAATAGTGACTTTGTATTCTTCATTACATATTCTTTTATTTTATTAGTTAGAATTGTTGTTTTGTTTCTGTTAGGTTATATAGAGAAGTACTTTTAGTTGTTTGTTTATTTATTTTGTTAACGTTTCACTTTTGTAAATAAATATTAACCATTACGAGATAGAACAGTTTTGTTACAATATGTTTTTGCTAGAAAGTGACAAAAAAAATAATAGCGCTATAAATTCTTACGTTGAATCATAAATTATCGATGTCGAAACAACGATTCACCAACTGACATAATTTTATCGATCGGTGTAAATGACCGCTAAATCATAAATCATTTTAAAATAGACAAATATTGTATACTGATAATGTGAGAAATCGAAATAAAATTTTATAAATATATATTTATAAATATTTAGATACTTTTTGTCTTTTAACAAGAACCAGTGAGAAGTCCGCCGATGTGATTAAACAATAAAGAGAGAGAGAGAAAATGTACATTATAGACGCTGGTTAACTGAGATAATTCGTGTCCATATATTTAACAGTAAATAAGTCAACATTATAAAAATAAAGAATCTATAAGAAAGTCATTATTTTTTTTTTGTTTGGAAATCCGTAACGATTTTCTTTTCACTTAAATCGATAAACAGAAAATATATTCCCAAACTGAATTCAAAAATCTCATAGCTTATTTAACGTCGATTCCAATAGAGATGAATGCAACGATAAGAAAGCAACCCTGTATATGTAGTATTATAACTAGCTTTTACCCGCGACTTCGTCCGAGTAGAATCAGTGCATACAACTGTTATAATTAATAAAAAAGTTCATAAATTCAAGCAAGACTTTTATTAAAAACGGCCCTACAAACAACGTTTTTTTTTGTTTTACCATCTTTTGCAAAAACATGAAGTTTTGTGGATTCTGAGGCACAAAACCCTACAAATATATAGCGGCTATGTAATTAATAACCTTCTCGACGACGAGACACATTTCGTTTCTGTAAAACTACTCATGGACAAAAAATATGCAAATTTAGAAATCATCGCATCAACGTAACATCAAAGCTTGCAATAAACCGACAGAAAAAAAACTCAGTATCCTGTTGTTGTCACCTCAGTCGCATATTAAAATTTTATGCTGTAGTGTTGGCACTTGGCACAGATCGAAGTGGAGGAGATAACTATCAGTCGCCGTACTGTTTCTATAAGTTTGCATCGCTCACATCAAGTGACTTGGGCATCTATGACAAACGACGAAAGTGCTGTTTCCTGTCGTGGAAAAAATGGCAATACTGAGTTAAATGTTAATTCGTATCTATCATATATATAATAATTACTATATGAAGCATTGGCTATTTACTCAATGTGCGGTGAGCGAAGACAATAAAGCGTATCGAAATTCCTTGGTTATTCCGACAATATTTATTATATATTATATTAGCAGTGAGTATATATATATCTCTTTATCAAATCTTATGTCTTTACCTATGGCGTTAGCCAATCAGAATCAACGAGCTCTTATACGACTTAAAAAAAGACAGAAGTATATGTTTGCACCCTATAGTGGTTTGATTGCGATTTTATTTTTATATTATATTTTTATATTTTATTTCTATGCTGGGTATATATAGGTATAGTAAAAGTATGTGATGGTATCTAATGATACAATAAATATAATATGGAAGTTGCGTGCAAGGTTAGGAGAATAAATGTTGCCTCGTTCCATCTGATCAATCAACGTAACCTCGGGAATGACGTCAGTTGGCGGAGGTTCAAATGAAGTACAAGGATAGAAAAGTTGTATAGACGTTAAAATTGGAAAACAAAATTTTAATTTAATTACAAAATTTAAGTTTTAATAAATCTATATAAACAAGAAAATAAATAATGCTCTCGAAATGGTATACAACATAAAAAATATATTTTTAATTTTTTTTATTATGCGTATCTGCAGTTCCGATGTTTGTCTTTTTTTATTTGCTTTCTTCTATTTTTATGTGGAGATATTTAATACGGAAAATTTTGAAATTTATTAAAAACTGCCATCAAAGTGCGTAAACAATAATTAACAGCCTCTGCGAGTTGATGCACAATTTTTTATTTCTTTTTGTTTTGTATTTTGTGTTCTTCTGATTTAAATAAAAAAAAAAAAAAAACAGCATCATTTGACAAGGCCCGCTGGGTGACGTCAGTTCCCCACAACTATTTATCGGAACGAGGCAACATTAACCTTGGTTACGCGATTTTTTTACCGCATTTTTATTTTGTAAATATGTATGATTCGTTGATGAGCAATAATTTATTGACGCACCCGGACGAAATCAGTCGCTCATCTAGTTACTATAGTATATATCATTGGAATTAAACATAATGTCGGTGAAAAATCGGTCGTAAGATTTGAAACAAATATAGCTGGTATAAACAAGCAAACACAATATATTTTCTTTAATTTGAATCCAGGGTAATTCAAATGGAGATGTGACTTGGCCTACTATATTAGGTTATTAATTTTTCATTAATTTGTTTGATTCATTCAAACATCATCATTCGTGCAATTAGATAACAATAAATAATTTAATACTAATTAATTTTTATATTTTTAGATTTTTCTGAAGAAGATCCAAAGCCGGATCGAAACGTCATCTTGTGTTGTATTGATTTGTTATTTTTTGTCAATATATTGGTCTGAGAAAAATTGGTCGAAAATTTTATTTATTTGAAGTATATTAGACATAGCTTGCATTCAATGTTGATTAAACCAAACGTAGTCGATAACATAAAAAAGACATTGAAAAGAAATAAAAAATAAAGAATAGTTACTTCTTACCACAACATTTCGAGTGCTATGCTCTCATCTTCAGCAAACACTAAACTGGGTTTAGTGTTTGCTGAAAATGAGAGCATAGCTCCCGAAATGTACATCCGCTAATAAAACTGTTGTGGTAAGAAGTAACTATTCTTTATTTTTTATTTTTGTTTTAACCACAGTGCTCTTAATATTTATACATTGAAAAGATTTGACAAATTAAGCATGCCAAGGAGTTTCGACAGGATGGACTCTGGTAATCAATTTTATTTATGTAGCTATGATGGGCTAAGAAAGCAGTTCAAAAAAATGACCGGCAGTAACCCAAGATCCAGCAGAATAAAATAATAATTTATACCATTTATTTAGAAATAATAATTGTGGTTCCCTCAATGCTGTCATCCAGATTTTGAAATGAGAAATCAGACGGTGAGCTCTCCGCCTATATTTATTCTACATTATCACAAACCGACTGCAATGGATGCGTGTAGCATATCACTTAGTAAAAGTGCCACAAGGCTCCGAGTTCATTGCCCGACCATGACAATGAGAATACCTAACGAATAATTTATTACTTGAAAACAAAATAAAAAAAATTATAAATGACACAATTTATCGTTCCCAGAATTTTACACAATTTGAATATCTCGGGTAATGTTTAAGCAGAAAAATTATTTAAGCGTAATTTTATAAATGAATTCAAATACAGGAGTTGAGACCAAAAGAAAACAATTTTTATTTACTTACTTTATTGATCAAGGTTTTAGCAACAATTTGCATTTTCTTCAGGATCTTCAACAATGGATACATATAGAACTTTACGCTTATTTGCTAATTTAAGATCCTAAAGAAGAAGCAAATTGTTGCCGAAACGTTGATCATTAAGGTAAGCAAATTAAAATTCCTTTCTTTTTGGCCTTAAATCTAGTATTTGAATTCATTGAAGATACGAGGTGACACCGTAATTTTATATGCGCGTTCGGGCCAAGGGCGTAAATAAGGGCGGGTAAAGGAGGTAATTACCCCCCCAGGATCATAATAATAAAAAAAATAAAACTGAAAATAATACGAATACCTGGCTAAAAAACAAAATTTACAAATACTTCTTGACAAAAAAAACTGTAAAATAGATTTGGGAATTAATATTTTGCTTGACACCTTCCTTCGAGAGTGTTCTTGTGTGATATTAATAAAACTTAAAAAATATTGATTTTTTTGCTTTACCCCCCAGAAAAAAAATCTACGCCCTTGGTTCGGACCGTTTAACGCGTTATATATTTAACATTAACGGTGTAACCCTGGCAACGAAAAAATGTTTCAATTAGCCGTTTTGAAATGTATTTGAATATAAAACTTATTTATACTTTTCGAACCAACAATCTTTCCAAAATATTTTTTTCAAAAACTTTCACCACAAATTAGTGACATTACACAAAAAAAAATTTTTTTGTCGACAGAAATATAAGTATTTAAAAATACGACGTGATCAATTTTTATATGACAATAGATATATTGTGTCCATTAAGCCACTTCAGAATGAACTGAATATTTTAAAATCGCCTGCACCATAAACACGTAAAAAGAAAGTTAGAAATACAACAAAAAATAGGGGTAGCTTTCACAATTTAAACATAATAATATATGCGTATAAAAAAGGGTTGTAATATGCAAAAAATGCGGTCCGTTTTTACAATGCCATGTGTGCGTATGTACATAGTTTAAACGTTCTCAACATAATTTTGTGATATTTAAAATGCCTAAAATATTTACGATACCTTGCAGCTAAAGTTTTATGTACAAAATGTTCACTTGAAAAGTGTATTTATACACATAATTTTACATTAATTAAAATAAGACAAAAATGATTACAACTCCAGGCGAAATCGGCGAAACTATTTTTGTTTTTGGATAATTAGGGACCAAAGAACCTAGAAAGATTAACAAAAAAAATTGCAGCCAATTGGGCGACGCAACCATTCCAACTTCAAAATGTAGACATTTGATATAATATAGTAAATAAAGAAAATAAAATTCAGATAACGCGTGAGGTGACGCGGGTAATGGTTAGTATTCAATATGATATTTGCTATGGTTACATACATAATAATATGTTCCACGTCAAGTAAAAATTAATCAAAGCATGCTTAACTAGTTTAGTTCTGACAGATCTACAAAAGAAAAGAACGGCTGATTTTTTTTATTTTCAAAATATTTCCGAAACTATAAAGTTAAGAAAAAAAAATTTTACGAAACTTTCCTGAAAAAATAAATAGAATAATAAGTCGTTATGAAAAATATACCATTATTATATAAAAAACAGCGTTATAGCATATATATAACTCTTCTGCACATGTGCCGATTTTCCCCAAAAACAATAGGGCTCTTCATATTTGCATACCAAACATCCTCCCAAAATTTGGTTTCAATCCGTTCATCCGTTTGACCTGTATCGTGCTCACAGACAGAAAAAATATGTTACTTGGATTCGAGAGGACCTCAAAATGAAAAAAGTGAATTTTGACCAGCGTTGCCAGATGTCCCGATTTTGACGGGATGTCCCGATTTTTAAATCAAAATTAAATGTCCCGCGCGGGACAGACTCAGTCCCGCTTTTCGGGGATAACTCGCTTAATCTACAGCTATCCTGTGAAGAGTTCTGCATCTTTATTAAAGTGAAAAAGGAAACTTTAAAAGAAGTTAAATCTTCACAGAAATATCATGAATAAGTAATTCTTATAAATAATTATTCTCTTAAGTTGCAATTTGTAACACTCACTCCACAGACTATTGTTTGAAACGCCATATTTTTCTAATGAATAAAACTTTTTTGATTTCGATTTCTGCTTTTTTTTTATTCTGAAGACGAATAAGACTCAACTATTTAACGATAGGGTAAATCTGATTTAAAATATTATATTTTTAATAAATACATTTTCTATGGCTATTTTTGCTATCTATTGTCACGTAAACGTGATTTTAATTCAAATAAAAAGATAAATATTTGAATTTGAATTTTTTTTAATATGTCCCGCTTTCGATGAAAAAATCCCGCTGTTTTCACTCAAAGAATTCCAAAATCCCGACTTGGTTAAAAAAAAAAAACTGGCAAAGCTGATTTTGACCATTCCTCACTAGTGGGCTGGAATGGTAAAATAATAAATTAAAAGCGTGAGTTGAAGCTAGGTTCCAAATAACCTTAGCTGTTGGTGACATTAGAAAAATGTCTATGTGCAAATTAGAAGAATTTCACTGTACCTACTACGGCAAAAAAGCATGTATATGTACCGTATTTGACAAAAAGATATTATATAGAGTTAAAATATAACACAAGTCAGCGTTGCATGTAAAATAGACATTTAGAAAGTTCAGTCTCATCGCTATCGTTCAATGTGTTGAACTCATCAAAACGACATTTGTCTTTGTTATTTCATGCGTGTAATTCAAAAGTGATTGTGTAATAAAATTTTCAAATAATTAAATTGCCATAAACACAAATATATATTTTTTAAACTTAATTACTGTGCGGCATCAGCTGTCTTGGATAAAAATGTAGTAAGTTAATAACTTTTGATCTGAAATTGTGGCTCTATCAGTGCTTCTCAAATATTGTGATTCCAGGACCCCTCAAACAATTAATAATATATTTATAATATTTAACTTTATACACCGAAAGTGAAGAGAAGGTCAAATTAAAATGTTAAAATAATCGTCAAAGTATAGAAGTAATACTTTTAATCATTTCCTGATGGTGCTAATATGTCTAGCGAAACGTACGTCAAGAAGAAAGTGTACGTGGTTTGGTGTTCTGTGGTGATTAATTTCTAATATTTTTTTAACAGGTAAACATTTTCCATTTTTAATTTTTAAAATGAACTTATGGTGTGGTAAAGTTGAATTTCTTAAATTATGATCATTGATACTCTTATACTACCTATAAAAAATTATCAAGGTTCTAAATTAGATACATTGGGACCATTCAAGTATTACGTAAGCAGAATTTTAGTAATTTTTACCCCCCTCCCCTTGTCAGCAAAAGTAAGCAAAGCTCTTACCCTCCCTCCTATGCTTACGTAAACATTGGTATACATTTTTTTAAAATCTGTTAAAGTTTTTAAGTAATTCTTGCCGACGTAATCACCATTTAGACCCCCCCCAGCCCCCATGTCAACAAAAATAAGTTAAGCAAAGACCCCCTTCCCCCTTTGGTGCTTACGTAATACTTGAATGGCCCCATTATGAAACTAACATGAGATAAGTAAAAATTGGACACCGGGTTGTAGTAATCTGGATTTCTTCCCTGAGAAAAGTATAAAAAAATTACACCCAAAATAAACTAATTATGTCAAACACATCGCGACCCCCCTCTTTAGAGCTTCGTAGCTTCCATTTTGATAAATTTTGGTTTGATTTTGTCCTGAGTAAACGTCAGTGGAAATCCAAAGATGTCATAAATAAACAACTGCTTCTGTTGCACCAAAAATATTTACCTTCGAGAAACAGAAATAATCTTTATCAATAGTTATTCTAATTTTAATAAGGATAATATAGAACTATTAAATTGATTATATATCAGTTTTTGGATTATGCACAATATGAAAATCAAACCCTGACACGGATTTTTAAAGTAGCATCATTTTTAAGTATCAGACAATTCTAGAAACATATTATTGTTATAGAATTCACTTGCGAGCAACACTTGGACTAAATCGTCTTGTAAATGGACAATATTCTCAATTTTTATATTATTATTAATATTGTTCATAATTATATTACCTTTATCACTGATCACTATAACCAAAATTGAAAAAAAATCTTACATTCCACCCTCAAATGTCAGAACGGCCATACTAAATCGTTTATGGTAACTAATTGATTGCGTGTATTTCTATTGAAAGAAAGAACTGGAAATATAAAATATGATAGTACTTTTGAACTTTTACATGGTCTTGTTTAAATCCAAATAATTTATTGTATTCCTGTACACTGTGTTCTTTTTTATTTTATGTGAGCTGATTTAAGTTAGCTTAGACTGCTGTATTTTTTATTCTTTGATCTGTTGAATTATCTGAATAAAACATAACGTAATGTAATTTTTTGGTGGATTATATCAAACTGATGTGTATATTAATACTACGAGTATACAATCCTTTTACAAAAATTCACGGAATTAAAATATCCAGATATTGCAGAAGTAGGTAAATATATACTTAAGCGGCATTTGTAAATTAATTTTAATTTATCTATAGCATCCATAATCTAACAAATAGTGGAGTTCAATTAGACTCAAAAAATCAAAACTCACGGAACCCAGATCCTAAGAATGATTTTTTGGGATTTTTTGCATTTCTGAAAACCCAATTTTTTAAATATAGCAAATAATAAAAATATATATCTTCAGCATAAAGTAGTGTTGATCCAATAGAATGTTACGATGAAGGAAGGTTTTGGTTTATTTATGATCCTCAACCAAAACCTTCCTTCATCGAAAAATATATATGTTGAAAATGCAGTACCTATTTTCTATTATTCAACTACATTATAGATTTTAGGTCGCTGATTATGTATGTAATACGACTATATTACAATAGAAAACTAATTCCATCTAAACAATTTGAAAATTAAAAATTTGAGTATTTTTAAAGATATTGATGAATTAATGAAAAAAGTTGTTTATTAGCTTTTCAATTAAAAAAATGATAGAAAAGAAATATTAAAATAATACTTTTTCTCTTAGCCGTAACATTAGAAAATTATTAGTTACATATAACTTGGAATGAAAATTGACGTTACGTTTCAATACAAATTTAAAAAAAAACAAAATTTATTCGAAATCAGATCAATAAATTGGTCGGTAACTGTAAAAGTGAAGGACATTAGATTGTTACCTATTATTAAGAACTGAAGATTATTTAAATTGAACCACACTGATAAAAGCATATACGATCACAATTTGAAATCTGAATAATTAAATGATTTTATTCTGGGCATAGCGCTTGCAACAAAATGTTGTGACGGCAACTGAGTATTTTAATATTATGAGAAGACACACTAAATTCAGTCTAAATATGCTTGCCAGTTTACCATGTAGATTGTAGCTATTAAAAGAACAGAAATCGACAATAAAATTGATAACAAAGATGTTGATCAAAATCAATTCAGCTAGTTTGTTTTAATGAGATTAAAATTGGAACAACATCAGTTTGAATTACTACTTGTTTTCGAAGTTAAAATGACAAAATTTAATTATCCAAAATCGTATTAGACACCTACTTGTGTAGTTTTTATTGGTTCTATGACTAAATAAAAAATAACGAAATAAGACGTTAATTTTTGTTAAAACGCAAACAGGTTGAACTGGATCAATAAACCGTTTTTGGTTTTCGATAAAAACTAGTGCTGGAACTTTTATATTTTTTTGTTGGTTACTATTTATAAAATACCTATTAACCGGTTTTTACATATTTAACCAAGAATTTTATATCAAATTTTAACCGGTTGACCGATTAACCGATTTTCGTGCCCAACCTTATTTTAAAACCGTCATCACTTCAAAACTAAAAGAAATACGGACTTGCGCTTTGACCTAATCGATTCAGCGTACGTTTTTCTATGACACGTTCGCGTTAGGCCTATCTGAGAGATTTTTATATTTAACAAATATCGAAAATCTTTTCGTGTTTTCATGCGGTCTGCAAATCTGCAACTTTTTATGACACTATGCGCTTTTTGATCCAGTTAATATTAACCGAACTTATATAGGAAAAACTCAAGCTGAATAGCCTCTGACCATCCGCAACTCGGTATCCCTTTCAGAAATATTGCCATTTTAAACTAATGCTGGAACTGTTTTTGTTCGTTACCGCCAATAACAAATTAAAAAAAAAAATAGTTTACCGGTTTTTATATATTCATAACCGTGGTTTTGATATCTAATTTTAACCGCTCGACCGGAAACCGATTTTCGTGCTCTGCAGTCTTAATAAAAACATCAATGAATGAATTATGATAATTTCATTAATGAAAAAAATATTTTTAAGAATTAGGTGCTCAACCAGACATTACTTATTTTAATGCTGTATTAAACTTGCTTATAATATGAGTGCTAAAATGTTACCAGAAACCAACCAATCCATACTATATAATATTATAAAGACGTAAAGTTTGAAAGTTTGGATGTAGGAAGGTAATCTCCGAAACTACTCATCCGATTTCAAAACATTTAAAATGGACCTTCATAATGGACATAGGTTATATAGTATCGCGTTAAAATAAACGCGCATTTTGTGGAGACCGCATATACTTTTATTCTATACTGAGCATAGGAATAAAATCTCAATCGAACTATTAGGGTGCAAACATATACTTCTGTCTGTTTTTACGCCGTAAGCACAGGCGTATTCAGGCGGGCAAAACAAGCACGGGGGACCCGGCTTAAGAAATTTCAAATTTGCCCCCTCCTGAGACAAAAGCTGGGTGCGCCAATGTTAACGTCATAGAAAAAGACAAAGTTTTTGAAACAGAGATACTTTATTCAGATTGGATGCAAGTATACACCAACCAATCCTATCATCGGAGAAATAAGGGAATTACATCGAATAAAGAGACGCAGATATATATTTTCGATACGCTTTGTTGTGTTCACTCACCGCATATTGAGTAGATAGGCAATGATTCAATTTTGCAACGTAAGTCAACGAAAAACTGTGACAATCTACAAATTCGGCGAAGTCGTACCGGGCCGCCAGTCTTATATACAAATTGTTAACAATTGGTAGGCCTATTAAATTTAATGTTTAGCTTACTTAAATGACATTATCTCTTAGAACAGAAGACAGAACATTTCAATTAAATGTTGTAAAATGAATAAGAAGTAGTGTAGTTAATATCGCCTGTTTAATAGTAACTAATATCGAAGAATTTTTGTCTAAACAGGCATTTATTCGCGCGAATTTGCGGGCAAAACTGACATTCACGAGAGCGAAATCACTGTTCCGGCTAGTCAGTATGTAAATTGGAACAACATTGTTATATAAACTTGGCTATATTATCTCTATAAAAACAAAGTAAACGTAGATCAGTGGTTCCTAAACTTATTTATGTCCACAAAGCGCCTCGTTCCAAACAAAACTTTTAATTAAAAAATTATTAACCCCTTTAAAGAAGCCACAAAAAAAAATATTTAATACAATTTTGAGGTACAAATTTTTATATGTTCTTTCAAAAAGATACTGTCGACCTCAAAATTTTGTTATTTTCTTCTTTTTTGTGACTTTTTGTAAGGGAGTATGTAATTTTTAAGTGACTTAGAACTCACTTATTTTTTTAGTAAAGCCAGCAAACCCACTTGTTCTTTGTTTCGAACTTGGCCCTTTTTACCCGACTACGGCAAAGCCAAAAGGAAGGGTTATGAGCTTATGTATGTATGTTTGTATTTACTGATGTTTCACTGTAGCGCCTAAACTATTCATCCGATTTTTATAAATAACGTGTCAATCTATTCACTATTAAGACCCGGGTAACATAGGCTACATTTATTTTTGAATTTTGGTCCCATGAGGGGAGCAAATTGAAAACAAATAAACAATAATCTCAAAAAAATAAAACTAAAACCACTGAAAAGTATGAAACAAGAAAATATTTTCATCTGAAGATAGCCGTGGTCGTATGTCATCTCATATATATGAGACCCCTCTAGATGTATAGCGTGATGCACTTTGCCCTAGAGCTTATGGTCGCTTACTACTGTTAAAATGTAATGTTTTGATAGGGTAGGTGGCATATGACCACGGCTATCTACAGATGAGAATATTTTCTTGTTTCATACTTTTCAGTAGTCGGGTTTTAGTTTTTGAACTTATTTTTTTTCACATTTATGTTTTTGGTGAGATTTCAATACTTTACATTCTTACATATTTTAGTTAAATTAAATATTATCTAGGCACACAATATTATAATTATGTACAAGTATTCATTATGTCTTCAGCATAAAGTAGTGTTGATCCTATAGAATGTTATGATGAAGGAAGGTTTCGGTTGAGGATCATAAATAAATAAGCGAAACATTGATAAAGCTTATTTATTTATGATCCTCAACCAAAACCTTCCTTCATCGTAGTATTCATTATATCATAGCTGGATACCACGCTTCATATTATATCACACGAATAAACGCGAGTAATCTTTGGACGACCGATTGACGCATTCGGGTTCCAACACTTGCTTGCGAATTATGATGAGCCCAAATTCGTGATTTTTGAACACTGGTATCTTGGAATCTATTCCACCTAGACATACGAAATTTGGAATACTGCTTCTTTATGGTAATCTTAATTCCTTGAAAAAATCAGTTCTGTAACATAACTAACCTCAGAGAGAGAGAGAGAGAGGGGGGGTAGGAAAAACGCTTGAAGTATAATTCGCGTAAGTATAGCACTGTGCTTTGCGCAAGTGCATTCTGTGCGCTATGATAATAATAAGTGCAATAGGCGATTTTGGAACACGTTTTAGCTACTGCGCATGCGTGTGATTGTTTCGCTTTCGTTTGCTGGCTGCTTGGAATAAACTTTATATTCGAAAAACTTCGGTGCGGTTGGACGGTTTTCAAAAATTTTCTAGAATGGACACCGTTTGAGAACCACTGCTGCAGACTGATGCATCTGTGTATAACACGTTGCTATATATTGTATTTGTGTGTTCGGTGAGTAGTGCAGCCTGACGCGATGTGGCATCATCAAGATGGCGGTGAGTAGGGCGAGGTCCGCCGGAGGCTATACGCGACCTGCCTGCTCTGGCACCATATGCCGTCCCGACGCCGACCGTCTGGATGCAGACATCGATCTGTTGCTAGACAGGTAAACCCCTTCGCACACAACTACATAATAATATTCAGTCTCTCCATACTATAGTTTCTAAATAACGGTAAACTAACAAGCGACATGGGAGACGACGGATTTGCTGCGTTAACCATGTAACTGATTATATAGTGTGACCTGTGCGAATTATTCGCACTAAATAAGTATAATAATTATCACTTTACAAAATTATTTTTTAAATATTATTGCAGGTATTCAATTCGTTTCTTATTTTGCACACTGCTTATAACGTTCTTCTTTTTGTTGTATTACAATATGAAGCTCAGATGACAGATCGAAGAAATATATTACTAAAATTGTCATATAGAGGCGCAAGTAGCAAAAGCGTTGAGCTAAGCCGTCGGATGGCATCATGCAGCATTGCTGTAATGTTGTTCAGCATTGCTCGCTGTTTAGACGTCAGATGGCAGACATTGTTCAGCGTTGCTAATAATTAACTAATTTACAAAAACAAAAGCAATAATAAATTTTTTAGTTGTCGATGTCAGTAGAGCAAGCAATTATCTGTAAAATGATATATAATTTATGTGGAGAAATTGTGTGGTTTTTTCTAAAAAGGGAGGCAAACATCTTAACCTTAGCGTATTAATATATATGATGAGTTAAATTTCAGGCCCCTGCACACGAGGCTAGATTTGCTGCTAGATTCCTTGCTAGATTTGACTACTAGTTTTCTAGCGTTGTTTTTATTAATTGCTTTTATCACGAGACGTTTTTCATGCTTGTTTTTTTTTTGATAAATCTGGTGCGTGCGCAGTGACAGTTCAAATATAAACACAAAGCGCAAAGCGTGTCTGTTGTCTGACTGAGCAGAATGACGCCATGTTGGTTTGTGGGCGTTTATTTATGTCGCCCACGTGACAAAATACTGTTTCCTGTTTCCGATCGGTTCTTGCTCAGAGCAAGCAGAGGACGTAGCAAGAAAAATAGCCCCTGTTCTAATTTTAAAATCGACCTTGTGAGCTGAACTATTAGTTCAGAAGCAAACAAACAAAACTGACTTCTGATAGAACAGATGTCGTTACGTGTTACTAAAAAAGGTTTTTTGAGAAAATACCGTAATTTTGTACAAAATATTTAATAAAAACTATAGCCTATAAGTTGCACCAAGTAAGACATATTTAGAAAATTTTATTAAAATCTGTGGTTTCGGAGATCAGCGCGGCCAAAATTGTGACACGAGAATTTTATATAATATATAGATAGAGCGTGTGCAAAAAATGTATTTTTTATTATGATCTGTACAAATTTGCCGAAATTTGTATGCTTTTGTTGTAAGTATATATATCTTTCCGAGTGTGATACATTGTTACAGGAATTTTATGTACTTTTACTTTAATTCAGTTATTTTTGGACAGTGGCCGCATAAGAACAGCCTAATAACGTAGGTAATGGAAACTTTTAGTATAGCAGCATTTTAAAGCACGTTTTTCGTTCCTAGTACATGCTTTGTACATTAGCCCGTCCATTGAAAAATAATAGAATAAAACTAGTACTTTGTTCACGAAATGTATTAAAAAAACAAAACAAACATTATGACTAAGTAACTTACTTATGTGCCAATTAATAATTTTCAAAATGAAATAAAAAGTGTAGATGCAACAAAATATGCTCAAGTTGTTAAACTTTATTGCATTCATTTTAAAATTCTTTTTTTTAATAATGTTGCGATGAATGTTCAACCGAATTCAATGTAATTATATCGATATGTTTATTTAGACAGATTACTGACGCTCGACAATTTCGATCATTATAGGTGTTAAGCCCAGCGTTGCCCGTGACTCCCACGACCACTTTTAAATGGCAAATGTCAAGATAAAGCTAGAGCTTATAACAAACTTTAATAAAAAAAATATAAAAGATTAAAAATTTCTGCCTGAAAATAATAATTAGTCTCTATAATGGCCGTATTTACGGAACGTAAGTAGTTATTTATTTAGTTCATTTATTCTTCAGATAGCTATTCCTCCGAATTATTAGCGATAATTCAATTCATCAATTAATTATGTTTACTGCAGGCATAAATCTATTCTGTTTTACTTCGACAGTATAAATATTTATTCGCCTGATAAAATAATAATGGCCATCACAGAGATCATAATACCTAACCTATAAACGTGGGGTGTTATATCTACAGTTTGCTCTTGTGAATTTATTTATAAGTTGTTTATTAACCTTTTGTGAAGTGTATAGTTATAATACATTAAAGTTAGTGGAAGTTTTGTGTGCAATTGGGTTAGGATAAAACATTATTATTTTTGAAACTTTTTTTGACGTTTACACTAACGTGATCTATTTGGATTTTTGTATGAACGCCAAAATATTCAACAAAAAGAACAAGGAGTATAGTGCAATATATATTTATTCTTTAACTAACTTTTCCACCTGATATTTTGCTTGGTGAATTGAAAGTAAATTTTATTCTAACGAATAAATTTGATCGAAGAATAATAACTTCTATCTTTAACAGTGTTTTGTGAATAATGGGCATAAGAAACTTTATCCAACTTAATAAATGTGTTGAAAATTAAGTTTCAAAATGGGATCCTATTTAAAATGGGGAGAAATGAGGTGGAAGAAACGTAGCATATTTTAACATTCAATTTGGAGACTGACTAAATTAATTATATTATTCCAGTACAGTAAAGATCGCGTTTAACACTAGATTACAATGTAATAATCTTTAATTATCATGTGTATTTCAAAATATCAAGAGGCATTCACATAATATCAGTAACTGAAAACACAGAAGTCGTTCCTATTTTTTGCGAAAGATTTTTTCTTAACTGCC
Source organism: Xanthostigma xanthostigma (assembly GCA_963575645.1). Classification (NCBI taxonomy): domain Eukaryota; kingdom Metazoa; phylum Arthropoda; class Insecta; order Raphidioptera; family Raphidiidae; genus Xanthostigma; species Xanthostigma xanthostigma. Next base: position 38,169,704 of record OY754470.1, read on the forward strand.
TTTTAGCCTAGAGTCCCATTTAACCAGACACTAGGTTTTGATCCGATGACTAAGAACAATAACAAATTTCAATGTTGACTCTTCTATTTTTTTATGATGACAACATTAAAGACTGGTTAAAAATGACAGCCAAATTTTATTGTGGAAATTATTAGCTACTATTTCAATTATTTCAACAGATTATTTTATAAATTGCTAGCGGCCCGGTCCGGTTTCGCCGACTTACGTTGCAAAATTCGTCACCCCGAAGATGGCTCTTATTTTAATGCGATAATATATAGCCTATGTAGTATGTACCTATGTCCTGAAGGTTCATTCTAAATATTAGTGAAATTTTTTTTGAAATTGGATGAGTAGTTTCTGAGATTACCTCCTACATCCAAATGTACAAACTTTACCCCTTTATAATATTAGTTGGTATATGTACAGTCCAGTTTTTTCAGAAGGGAGGACGTTTGGGGGAGTTCTTTAAAAAAACAATTACGGGGTCGTGTCGATGCGATTGCGTTTTTTTTTCGTAGTGAAAAGTGGAGGGCATTTTGTGGGAGATCTTTAAAAAACAATTACGGGGTCGTGTGGATGCTATGGCGTTTTTATATTACGGTTCTGAATTGCGTTTCTTTGTTTATTATTTGATTATAACTTTATAAGGATATGACAGAATCTGAATTGTATAATTTAGGAATGCCCATTTTCTATTTTTTATCCGCCGTCAAGTTTCCGCTTAACAATAAATTCAGTTACCAAAACAACAATCCGATGCCAGTTTAAATTAAAACAAAGCTTACAACTGATTATCAAGCTACTACTTTTTACTTAATACCTACTATCCTCCTCAGCAGCCGCCAACCTACTATTTTTGCTACCCACTTTAATTGTTTTTTTATCCCTAATTCAGATTAATTTGTCGCCTTTTATAAATACACTGGTTAAAACATGGCCGCGATGTTTAGACATCGTGGTGGAGGGACTCTAGATCTAATATTACAATATCATGATACCAATATCATTCTATACCTTTACAGACACCTGTATTAACTATGTTGTCAAACCTGTTATAGAAGTTGTACAGCTTAACTGCCCAGTTATGGCGTTAATATATATATTTCTGTTTCTTTCACCGTACTTCACAAATAATCTTTATAAATTAGTCATTTCTTTAAACCACTGTTACAAGAAGTTAATTAAATAAAAATCGTTAAGTCCAGAAAAATGTTTATTCTGTGACTCAATTTAAATTATTATATTTCAACTTGGTAAGCCAGTTTTGGAGGAAGGAATTTAGTTTATTTTAGTTGAATATTTAATTTTGTAGACATTATAAACTTATTAATTTAATTTTTTTATACATCTGTTTCTGCTGTTTAAAATTGTATATATATATTATATATATTTTCGTAATTTTTGTGCCCATATTATTAGTTCTTGAAAAAATACACTATATAATTTCTAAATCAAAAACTATGATAAATGTTTGATTATTAATATCTCACATCTTTGTGTACAAACATGAGTGGTTTGGCCTCTTTTTGCTGAATAATTTTTTCCACATAGTGCAAAGCGATCAAAAAATATTTTTGTGACATTTAGATAAAGATACGGTAAAGATACTCTTTTGTCTCTGTTGTTGAGCGTCTTAATTCATAATATTCGTCTTTCAGCATCTAATACCTGACACAAACTAGTTTAATTTAGTTTATTCTGATTATTATTATTTATTATAGTTGTATTAACCAGGGGCATAGCTACCGCCGTATCTACCGTATCAATTATACGGAGACCCCGGGCCACGGAGGCCCCCAACGTGCGTAAACAAAAATTAATAAAAACTTCCCAAAATGTTGTCACTATTGTCCATAGAGACAGAAACTTTAGAAAAACTAAAGTCATCATCAGCTAATAAATGATTTAATAAATCAGTTTACCGAAAAAAAGGCAAGGAGAGTGTATAATATTTAATTTAAATTGTTTTTAGAAATTTTGGAAAAAGTGACAGATAGATAATTATGTTGAATAAATATTTCTTTTAATTTTTATGCAAACATTTTTTTGTCTTTTGTGAGAGATCTTTACCCTTCCTAAGGACCCCCAAACAAATTTTTATACGGGGCTCCGCCAAGGCACGCTACGCTTCTGGTATTAACGTCACTGATCCACGTGCTTACCATCTCACTTTCGTGCCGCGAATCTCGAGCTCCACCTAACTCTAGAGTAGGAATTCAAAGTCAACCGGAAAAGAGTTAAATTACTTATTCTGGGCCGCGCAAAGCATTGTCAAAAAATTTGATTTGACTATATATTCATATAATACGGTTTTTATACCTACACGTAGGAGCAGTCTAATGTCGGATTCAAACTCCCCTCCATGTAGAACATTAGACTGTACTCATACCAAAACAAATGAAGTGGAACGATGTTATAAATACACGATTAAAACAAATATCGCTTCAGTAGATCAAATATTTTTCAAGCAGAACCGGCATGAAGTTCTACTATGCTACAAATTTTGAACCTGAAACCACCAAAAATAAAAAATATTGATAAAACACTTTGTTTACAAAAGGCAACTTAACACTAACAATTCTCGTGCCTGTGTGTGTTAACCAAATACCTAGATTTAATTTTTTTTTAAATGAGATTATATAAATGTACTGTCTCAAGTTTTAAATTGTTGTTTGTACAGGGGCAGGAGGAGATCAAATTCCTGTCTCTATTGCCTAAATTTGTTCTTTTAGAGTTACTGTTCTGTGTTTTAGAGCAATAAATATTTATTCTTATTATTATCATATGGCGAAATATGTGAGGTCACAATCTAATGTCATTGTCAAATTAGATTTTCTAACAATGCTTTCTGCAACCCTGAGTATGAGTGTTTCTTCTAGACTTTTTGATATCGACAAATATTTACTCACTGACGTATAAGCTGCTTTTACAACCAATGTATTCTCAATACCCAATAATTTTTAACTGCGCAGAACATTTGTTCGATTTTGAAATGCAGGGTTGCTCTGACGTTCAATAATAAAATAAATTTACTGTATAAATTACTTAAGATAATTGACGGCTATTCGATTTAAATTTAATTCGGAATTTCACAAGAAATCCTCTCTTAATATTTTCGACGTTACTTTTGAGACAGTCTGTATACACCTATGTACATAATATTATCGTGCCTACATGACATTCAATACAGTGCACACCTGATACTTCCCTCCGGCTATATGCTTATTTTCTGTCTTTACTGTTCAGCGTTCAAATTTAATGAATACAAATAATTATAATTATCATCACAAAATTACGTTAAATATTATATTCTTATATAATTAAAATTCTACCATCTGTTATACAAAAATGTATGCTTAGACTTATATTAAATTAAAAAAAAAATTAAAATTATTCTGAATTTGATAATCATGTACCAAAATTAACAAATCATAAAATAATGATCGGTATCATTTATTCCATACTAAGGTGAAATTTGTAAGATTGGATGTAAGAGGTAATTTCCAAAACTACTCATCCAATTTCAATTTTTTTTCACCAATATTTCGAATGGACATTCAGGATGTACATATACGCTTTATCTTATCGCGTTAAAATTAAATCGCTTTTCGTGGAGATCAATTTTGCAACGTAAGTCGATAAAACACGGTGGTCCTTAAAAAGAGGAGAAGTTTGTTTACAGAGATACTTGATTCAGATTGAATGCAAGTACATCAATCAATCCTATCATCGGAGAAATCAGGGAATTACATCGAAGAAAAAGACGCAGATATATTTTCGATACGCTTTGTTGCGTTCACTCAACGCAGATTGAGTAGATATAAGCAATGATTCATATAGTTAATTTAAAGATATATGGGGCTACTATACAATGTGATGTATCACAGAAGCGTTTAATACATACTATTAGCAGCAAATCGTTCGTTTGATTTCATCCCGCTTTCTCTAAATAAGGGATACTATATTATTTTGATAGACTTTCTTTGGTTGGTTAGACCAAGGGCATAATTACCCCCCCTTCCAAGATCATAATAATAAAAAAAAACTAAAAATAATACGAATATCTGCCTAAAAAATAACATTTAGAAATATTTTTTGAAAAAAAAAATTCTAAAATTAGTTTGGGAATTATATTTTGCTCGACACCTTCCTTCGTGAGTATTCTTAATAAAACTCCAAAAAAATATTGTTTTTTTTGCTTTACCCCCTAAGAAAAAAAATATCTACGCCCTTGGCTTGGATAATACTATATTTTTATAGGTATGATTTATAACTTCATTCTCGCAGATAAATATAGTAGCTGACAATTGTGTCGCTACTCTATTCTCGCTGACAATTAAAAATAAAAAAATATAACCGAGCGAAACCGGGGCGAAAATTAGGTTAATATACAAGAGTGCAACTAATAAGAACAAAAACAATATTGCGTGGATCAGCAAGAGAGCGTTGTGATAACCTTCAAATTTTAAAATGAATGCTTTTTTTTCGGATAAACATTTACGGTACCTATAGAATTTTCTAAAAGATAATTTCGAACTGATTGTGAAGAACTAACTGTATTTTTGTCTGTTTCTTAAGAAAAAATATCCAGAATTATCGATATCGCGAACTTTGGTCACATTATATTATGCTACATTTTAAAACGCAGTGCGATGCATTATGCAGTGCGATGCATTTGTCCATTATTATCAGTTTCAATTGAATAAATGCACCAGTCAGCAATCAAAACATCAATAAAATTAAACTATGACGTAATACTTCAGACAACAGCAATTTTCCAGGATGTAAATATACAGTGACCCAGAATCAACGTCGACAATAGGCATGATAACAGTATAAAAGAATGAAAGAATAAATGCGTTTTAGAGAAAAATAGGTTGAAAGGATTCTAAAAAATGACCCAGTGTTAATATAAACATTGAAATTAATAAGATTTTTAATAAAATAAAAGTATAAATACTGCAATCGGCCATGTTGACTGAAACACGAATAACGTCACGCCTATATAAATCAAAGAGAATATAAACACTTGAAGTAAATAATCACCGTGTTGGTTAAATTTTGTTGCGTTCATTCACTTCTGCATCATTTAATTAGTTGATTGGTTGTTTATTCGTAGTTTTGTGATATTTTATAACATAGGTTATTTTTGAGGCTAGTTAACTTGCAGCTAAAGAGAGCTATACTATACCTACTTTTAAAAAAATATTTAATATAAATCATATATCATGAAGTAAATTTACATATACCTATCTGCGAAGTTTCTCTGCACCACAGCTCTACACCCACAAATACAACATCTATGTCAGTTGTTACTTAGGCGTGATGTCACAAGCGGACGCCATGACACTTACGAGCGTTTTCGCGCTTAATTCAAAATAGAAAGATAAAAATGCAAAAATTTGCGTTAAAATTTAATTTACTGCTGAAATAATAATTTTTTTCGGAAATAGAAGACGTGTACCTATATTATAGAACGGGATTTCAAAATCTGTCATCACGCCTTTTCTGATGTTATACCTAATCTTTGTCTAATTTTTAATTAAAAAGTTCTTATATCACATTTTATATTTTGCTGTCTATTTTTATCAAACTTTAGCTGTACTTACAGAAAACTGATCTATATAGAAAAAGATCTCTTTTTTATTTAATCTAAATTTTGATCAAATGCGTAGAAGAATGATGTTTTGAAGTGACAAAAAATATATGTAATTTATGTACGCATAGTTTTAAAAAAATATTGTTTCGTACGCTCAGTTATTTTCCGAGCTGGACCGATTCAAAATGCTTACCTACATGCTTTTTATGGAGAAATACTTGTCGTCCCAATCTAAAGTTATTGTCAAACCAGATTTTCTGGCAATACTGAAGAGATTTGAATTCGGTTTTCACCATTCGATAGCTTATTTTCTGGGGAACGTTATCATAATAATTGTCTGGCCCGGTTTAGTCCGGGTGAAGATCTGAATAAATTTTTATAATACTGAACAGATTTCAATGCGGTTTTTACCAGTCGATAGCTTATTTTCTGAGGAAAGTTTAGATCTCTAGACCAGGATTCGCCCGAGTGCAAATTAGATACCAATGAGCGAAGTAAGTGAGAACGCATATTATAAAAGCCCTCTACAAACCTTATGGGATTTGGTTCTCGGTTAAATTGATCGAAAATGATTTTATTTTATAGTTTAAAGGTCACTAAGAAAAAGTGTCAATGGGTGCATATCCTAAAAACCAATGTTTAGCGAGATTTTAGATACCTATAAGGATATCCATTAAATTCACAATCTTAAAAAATCCTTAGCTCTAGTAATATGTTTTCGGGTGCACTGAATCCGAATATGACAATTTTATACAGGGTGACACTTTCCAACATTACCTAGTTGACAATTTTTCTATTTCTAAAAAAAAATCACAAAAGTTGAGCATAGAACATGTTTGTGAATTCAATAGATATCCCTATATCTAAAATCTTGCTAAACAAATATTTGTAGCTAAAAATCTATTGCTTTTTAAGCTATGCGCTCATGGACACTTTTTCGTAGTGACCTTTAAAATATAAAAAAAAAAACATTTTCGATCAGTTTAACCGCGGAGAATCAAATCCCATATAAGGTTTGTGCGGGGTGCTTCAGTGAAGTGAGGAATTAACTCGACTAACCGAATAAAGTTACGCAACTTAATTTAAAAGGAGTCTTGAGATAACAATATTTTGCGTACAAGGGCAAAGCCAGGCCAGGCCGCTAATATCTACACATATAAAGGATTAATGCCTGCGTGTTGGCACAAAGATGCGCGCGCAATTTATTCTTCAACTACACATTCCTATATAATATAATATATACATGTAGGCAGTAGGAACATTTCAGCTACAGTTAAACACCGAATTTTGATCAGTCTTCTATAAAAAGCCTTGAGGAAAGTGTCGAGGTAACATATCGAATAAATGTAATAGCTGTCATATTTTTTTTATCCGCATATCTGCGAACACTTCTTATTATTATCAAAATGGACAAGATCTATTAATCTATACCAATATTATAAAGAGGTAAAGCGGTGATTTCCAAAACTAATCATCCGATTTAAAATTTTTTTTCGCCAATATTAATTAGAATGGACCTTCAGGATGGACATAGGCTATATATTATCGCGTTAAAATAAAAGCGCTTTACGTGAAGACCAATTTTGCAGGCGGAAGTCAATGAAAAAATGATAGCAATCTTACAAACCAGTCCGCTAGTAGTAAATAAATATAATTTTAATTTGTGTATGGGAAATATACTTTTTTAATAAATTTGTTAGATTTTCAGAAAGTCACGTTTGATTATTTCTGAAGATATTAGTAAAAGCGGCGTTTGTATTTTGTTTTAAGAGATAATTCTAAAAAGTGTTCTTTCAAAGAAAAAACAATAGAAAATATACTACAATAATTGTCATGTACTTATTTAAACCAAGATGTAAATTTCTCTAAAATTCCGTGTGCCTACATTTCAAAACTCTGGTAAATTCTTTGCCTTCTTTTTTCCTTAAAACTTTGGGTTTCTTTCGAGGTATTTTTTAAACAAGTTGCATTTTTATTGTCTTATGAAAACAGGAATTCTTTAGTTCCGAAAATTGTTCGGAAATCAGGAAGTTGGATTTCTTGTGTACAATTTTTTGTGCGGGTATAATCTCTCGATTTAAATACTATGGGTATTGATACTGAGAAAAATACGAAATGTATAAGCCACAATACTTCAAAATATAGATTTTTTACTTCAATCAACACGATTCGAAATTAATAATTAAGTACAGCAACAATAATTTTGTACGTTTGGGCACATCAAACTTTGAAATAATAAAGCCGAAAAAACAAAACTGCGGGGACAAATTTAATCAATAGCATACAGACTGTAGCAGAGATGCGAAAAGCAAAAAACAAAACAAATGTTTTCCTATGTCTTGTTTACTATAGTTAATTTTCACATTTACGTGCCAAAAAATGTATATACAGACCGTTCGAGAAAAATGGATTATTTTTTTTAAATATAGCACGCGGAACATTTCGATCCTTTTTTATGGAACCTGTACCGTTTATTGTACCATTTAAAACCTACATTGTAATAATTATTTTAATAAATATCAATCATTACAAATGTGTTTTTGAAATTAAACAAGAATTGCATTCCGATGATTTTTTATTGAACCTTCTCAGAGTGAAGACCAGTGGCGTAACTATACCATCTGAGGCCCGTGGCAAATTCATTGGAAGGGGCCCCCCCTTAATATAAAAAAGCTTCATGTTGTAGTTTCATCTTTATAAATTAAGAAGTAGGTAGATATTTGTATAATTCGTGTATGTTCGTGAGTTAACCTAACTTAAATTGATTAAATACAAAATTAATATTTTTTACCAAATTTTGCAAAAAATGTAGGTTTCTCTTGTCCTAATGGCCTCTTGGGCCGGGGGCCCGTAGCATTTTGCCGTTCTGCCACCCTATAGTTACGCCACTGGTGAAGACTACTTTAAAATAATTAATCATTAAAAGTGTCGCGTAGAATAAGGGTGCCATGCTGTACCTATGATAAATGCAAGAATTTACAGTGCTGTTAATTTTTTACTACTTTTTAACAAATTTAACATCACATAAGTTAACGTGAGACAGAAATTTAACAGTGCTGTTAATTTTATCATTTGATCATACAGAATACAGTCAGAAATCTCGTTTTTTCAACATTCCATAGTAAATTAACGTAATCTCAATAATACAGACGGTTCAAGAAAAAAACGTCTCAATTGTTAATTAAATGTCAATGAACATGCGCAGACTAGAAGCTGCGCCAATAGTAAATATTTAGATGAGTTACAGAATAATCGCTCTATACAAAAATGTCGCATAAGTTTACTTTTACTCGGTATTTGAAGGTAAATCTTGTTTTAGAAATACGTCGATAAGTCCTACGTCTAAAACTGTCACCTGTACAGCTCGGACGTACGTACAGACCAACCCGACAACTACTGTTCGCGACGTTCAATTATTATGAACTCGAATGAACCCAAAAATGGGTTTCATTTTATAGAACAGAAAGTTACAATTTAAATCAATTACTTGCGAAATTAACCTAGAAATTATTATTTGTATATAGAGCACATATCTTATTGAATGTGTGTCCAATTATTATTGTGTGTTTTGTATTCCCAGATAAATACATAGGTGACTGTTTACATGTTGCTATAACCATATAGGTAAGAACATACAAATTACATACAATTACATAAATAGTTGCCTCAAGTAAGAGAGATTGTTTTGAACGATTCATTGAAGGTATTGTTTAAATATAACAGCTAATTAAAAATTATTGATTTTGCCACTTTTTCGACATTTAGAATTAAGCTTTTTTATGAATGAAATGCACATTTTTACAATACAACAATTATTCTGATAAAATACGTTAAACAACAGCAACCTCCTGAAAGTATTCATTGATATAATTTTTATTGTTCGAAGTTTGCTTCCTGACATCATAACTAAATAAAGTGGGCCTTGATTTTTATGTATGCAGAACAATATGTAATTACAGTAATTAATTATGGTAATATGCAATCCATGGTCAATTATTTTTACATATACTCTAAATATGATTTACGATCAAAACACAATAATATAGCTAATCTTTTTTAGTTACTATAATTTATATAATGTGTTCAAAGAAACGTTGAAAAATTGAGTTGAAGTTGAACGATTAACCGGCGAATCATTTTTGAAAACATAGAACAAAAACCTTTTTATATCAAAAATGTTGTTGTACAGAACAGGATACAGTTTATAAAATCAAGAATATTTGAACGATTCACTTGCGAACCATTTTCAATTAAAAAAACAGACCGCTCCAAACTTTTTTTATAAAAAAAAATATATATTTGGTTTTTATACTGTGGTAGACTTAGCCAAGACATTTTAAGAATAATATATTTTATTGCTAAAATTAATAAATTGGTACAGTCAATACAAAAATCTAATCGACTGCAAGGTACAGATATTTCGATTGCAAGAAAACTTTGGTAATATTAAAGCAAAACAAAAAAAAAGTATCGAGTTGTCTTTGAACGAGTGATTCATTGAAGAAACTGAAGCAAGCATGATAATAATAAACAAACAAAAAAAAAAATACAAAAAGAAAAGTGGAGAGAGAGTTTTATAAGTTAACATGAGATTGCCTTAGGATACGACATCGTACTCACTGTATACAAACGTAGTTATATTCGGACATGACTCGCTTACCATGTAGTTGTGTAGAGTTGTTTGTATGTTGTCACGCTTATACCGTACCCGTCGACGACACAAGAAGAACTAAAACGGACGCCGGCCATGTTTTTTTTCCGTTATAATCGACGTTCGCGAACCGCAACGTATGTCGGGGGCCTCAAATAAGAACTCGCGCGATATATTATTATGTCTTTCACACGCTAATGGTACTGTCAGACTAAGCAGCTGAATGTGACAGATCGGACGCAAGCAACAGTGTGTGTGTATGTGCGATATAAATATGTGTGTGATACAAATGTGTGTGTGTATGGCATAGTACGACCGTTATCGACGCGATCGACAACTATGTTGCCGTATTCTGTGTGTAACTTATAGGTGTTGTACAAGAGTACCCCACATACATACATTTTACTAAACTTTACTGCTTGGATAGGAAATGTACTATGTTTTGGACGCGTGTGTTGGTGTGTGTGATGCATGCTGTAGAGTTCTGTGTACACATATATATAGAGGTGGAGTCAGAGCGCAGCCGTGTATGGTTCTTAGTGCCATGGCCCCAACTCACATTGGAAGAGAAGCCATCAACTTTAGTCTCCTATACCTACACACACAGAAACGTTCGTGATTGTAAAACTTTTAGGACACTTCGGCGTGAACGTGTATATGTATACATATATATATATATAAGTCACCCTTATACAACGGCGGACGGGAATCGGCATCGGAGTTAGCCTCTTCTTCTTCTGCTTCTTCTTCTTGTTCTCCTGCCGTGCCGCGGCTGTGAAATATGTTATCCTTTCACTCTAACTGCTCAAAGCGCACATTAAAACATCTCGCTTGCCTCGTAAAGTATTCCTTTTTTGTGCCTGTATATTTTGTCTTCCCGTCTCTGTTGCACCCTCCCATGGACCGTACAAACGATCTTCTATGTATTTGTCTATCTCCGGTGAATTATCCCCCTTTTTCTGTCACAGTCGTATAACATCTCTCTCACTCGAACGAACCCTAGTAATAGATCTGCATCTTTGTTTTACATGCACGGACCTTCATTTCCATATCTCGCTCGTCTCATATAAAAACATTATACTTGTACTCAAAATTCACCCTCATTTTTTTTTCTTTCTCGCTCTGCCAAAAACTTATACTGTTTTGTTCGTCTTTTTCCTTTTTCTGTCTCATGTAAGTAATGACGATTATGGAGAAAAAATGTTTAAATTCTTTCTTGATTCAACTACCGACACCTCGTCACAGAAAATGAATTACAGAAGCGTCAACTTGGACAAACTATATATTTCTAAGCGCGCGATGAAAAGTATTCGTGACTAGCGGTCCCGCCCGGTTTCACCCGGGTGCAAAAGAACGAGGACATGAGTATACCTACGCACGTTTAACTTCGTTTGCCAAAATGAATGTTGTGTCCAAATTTCATGATGATCGGAGTTACCGTTCAAAAGTTCTGGTCGGACGGACAAGTTTTGAGTTATATTTTGCAACATTTTTCATTGATGCTCTGCTCCTATTGGTCGTAGCGTGATATTATCTAGGATATATAGCCTTCCTCGTTAAATGGGCCAGCCAACAAAAAAAAATATTTTCAATTCGAACCAATAGTTCCTGAGATTAGCGCGTTCAACCGAACAAAAAAACAAACAAACTCTTCAGCTTTATATATTAGTATAGATTGTATACACGCTTGACAAGTGAGGTTACAGTTTTAAGCACGACAATCTATTACACGAACACTGTACTAATTCTTATACGACTCTCAGCTTTAAATCTAGATTTAAACCCTAACTTAACCGTGGTTTAATGATTTGTAGCTCAAACGGTGATGAAGCAAACATACCTAATCTTATTATTTAAGTCACATTTTAAATCAATATTCACAGGGCCTTATAAATTAGATCTAGGCAGATTTATTTTTCTCCCTTTCTCTATAAATTAAACATTGCCTAAACTATTTTATTTAAGAATAATTTACACGTGTCAAGTAGTTAAAACCAGTTACTAAATAACGAAACTAAAGGACCCCGCACAAACCTTATGGGATTTGGTTATCGGTTAAGATGATCGAAAATGGTTATATTTTATGGTTTAAAGGTCACTAAGAAAAAATGTCTATGGGCACATAGCCAAAAAACCAATAGATTTTTAGCTAAAGATATATTTAGCGAGATTTTAGATGTAGGGATATCTATTGAATTCAGAAACATGTTCCATGTTCAACTTTCTTACGTTTGTGATTTTTTTAGAAATAGAAAAATAGTCGAAAACTAGGTAATGTTTGGAAGGTTTTACCCTGCATAAAATAATAATGTTATATTCGGATTCAGAGCACTCGAAAACATATTTCTAGAGCTTCGGTTTTTTTAAGATGGTGATTTCAATGGATATCCCTATATAATATCTAAAATCTTGAAAAACATATCTGCAGCTGAAAATCTATTGGTTTTTTAGGCTATGCGCCCATGGACACTTTTTCTTAGTGACCTTTAAACTATAAAATAAAACCATTTTCTATCAATTTAACCGAGAACCAAATCCCATAAGGTTAGTGCGGGATCCTTTACGCTTTAGCTATACACAGTAAAACAATTATCTGATAATAAGTTGGATGGTGTACCTAGTATTTGAGAAATAGGGTAGTATAGTGCTATTCTTTAGTGTAGGAATTTACAGTGCAGTTAATTTTGTATCACTTTTTAACCAAAGTTAACGTCACATAAGTTACAATGAGACAGAAATTTAACAGTGCTTATATTAACATTGATCATACAGAAATATAGAATCATAAAATATACCCATTTCAAACTCAATGCTAATATACTGTGGCAGGTTTCTATATTTATTTATTTATTTATTGTAGACTAGCGACCGGTCCGGCTTCGCCCGAATTTGTAGATTGCCACCGTTTTACGTCGACTAACGTTACAAAATTGATCTCCACGAAAAGCGCTTTTATTTTCACTCAATAATATATAGTCTATGAAGGTCCATTCTAAATATTGGTGAAAACATTTTTGAAATCAGATGAGTAGTTTCGGAGATTACCTCCTACATCTAGATTTACAAACTTTACCTCTTTATAATACTAGTATAGATTATAGACGGTCGTCAAGTAAGGTTATTATCATCTTCATTATATAATATCTATTAGTGGAGGTAGGCTTCAAACCCAAGATTGTCTGATTTAAAATCCAGTACGCCAATACATCAAGCAGGTTGTTAGTTTAGTGTATTGCTGAAGATGAGAGCATAGCTCTCGAAATGTACATCCACTAATAAACTTGTTGTGGTAAGAAGTAACTATTCTCTATTTTTTATTAGGTTGAATATCACAGAATACTGTAAAATCAAGGTCAATGGTACTGGCACTGAGTGTCTCTTCTGTAATCATCTTCTGTGATTTTATACAATTCTTATTTAGTACACAAACACTGTATAGTGTGTAACAATGTATGTTTCGGTGTTAGCGAAAGCGCTTAACTAATCTTCTTACCTGAGTTAATGCTGATTTACATTTTATTTAAATACCAAAAAAAAGCACGCTTTGACAGATTAAGCATTTGTAGGCCTTCAACAGAACTTGATTTTGAGGTTCCTTTCTGAAAATGTTATATTTTTTATTGATTTGTAACAAAACGTTGAAAAAATAAACCTCAAAATCTTATTGGGATCTTCCATTTTATATATTATAATAATACTAACTGCATGTCAAATGTAATGTGTTTATGATTTAAATTTCTGTCATCAGATGTCGTATTGTTTAATGTCAAATCCCAATTGAGCTTAATTGCGCTTCTTACAGCTGATACGGTGTTCTTCTTAAGCCACTTTGAACATGTTAAAAAAGTATAGAGCTTATTGTGCGCTATAAAAGGCTTGCATTGTTTTATGAATTTAAAGTTGCATATTATTATTACTTGTGTAAGCAAGAAATGAAATCATGTCGCAAAAGTGCCGAAAAGTCACATTCTTGTGAGGAAAAATTAATACAAATAGTTGGCAAAACCAAGAGTGCATATCCTGCTAAGTTTTCCACTCAATGTATATACCTACTGTATTATTATTATTATTATATTTTGTTTTTTTTTAAACGATTAGCTGTCAAAATAGCAAAATAAAATTGTTTATAAAAAATAAACTACTGAACGTATTTAAATGAATTTAAATAGTGTTCTAGTCTGATAGTGAACAAAGTGAATCTATACTATACAACTATACTAATATATAAAGCTGAAGAGTTTGTTTGTTTGGTTGGTGGAACGCGCTAATCTCAGGAACTACTGGTTCGAATTGAAAATATTTTTTTTTTGTTGGATAGCCCATTTATCGAGGAAGGCTATAGGCTATATAATATCACGCTAGGACCAATAGGAGCGGAGCATCAATGAAAAATGGACTGCTAGTAAAATATAAACCAAAGCGATCCGTTCAACATTACGATCTGTTGAGCTCGGACGTTCCGACAACTGCTGTTCCAGATTTTCAACCACAATTTTAGGAGTAACAATCTAAAACGGTTCTGTTTTATAAAACAGAATTTCCCCTTTTCAAAAAGCTTGAATTTGAATGAATTTTGTGCGTAATTAATCTGGATGTAATTTCTTGTATGTTTGACAAACGCTATAAGCGATAATAGAACACATACCGCTAGCAGTGAAGACTGTAGAAGTATGTGCAATAATTATAATTTATACATATCTGTAACAAATTACATGATTATTTTTGATTTATTTTTTTTTACTTATTTATTGTTTTGTAATTTTTTTAAATGAGAACATTTAAAATACTTAATATACATTGTATCAGTCTTTTGGAACATTCTATACTGGAATAAATGGCGGGGTTAATGCTCCTCTTCACCCTCACGGTTTATCAAATCTACTGTCCTTTTCTACGGTCGTTACGATACCCTATTAAATAAAGGCCGCAGTCGCTATAGTCTATCAACTTTTGAATTGTCAGGAGGAATTGCATATACAGTCGAACTCGGTTAAGCAAGAGTTCAAGGGACCGCGATGTCTTTTTCGCTTATGGAGGTTTTTCACTAACCCGAGTTTCTATCTTATAGAGGTACAGGAGTGGCCTTTCTCACTTATAGAGGTCTACGAAAATACAGCAAATATTATGTAGTGATAAAATGCATGTATCGACATAGATGCTAAAAAAGAAAACAAAAACCAAAAAAAAAAAATTGGTTGTCTGTAAAGTCGGTTTACGGACGATAGTTTTACGTGATAACGTATTCCGTAATACATAACCTAAACCTCCCAAAATTTGGTTTCAATCCGCTTATCCTTGGTGTCGGAATGATAAGAAATGTCAAAAGTGACGTTTGCAACTGTCAAAGTATTATGTTCTAATAATAATTAGTTATTCCAATACTTAACTTAGAAGGCGTTGCATTTCACAAAATACTAATGTCAAAAAATTGAATTAAACATTAGAAATTCAGCCGTTTTCATGTTGCATTTATACAGCTATTTTTCTATATAAATTTGTATAAAAAAACTGTTTAGGCAAATTCTGTTATACAAAATCTATGTAAAATGTTCTCCTCTTTCGTTTAAGACTGGTTTCAAACCGATCTGATTTAAATTGAGCGAGAAATTAGCAAAAAGCACGCACAGGGTCAGGCGAAACGTTACGCGTTAGGAACGTTACGCGTTACGCGTTACGAACGTTACACTTTTTCGAACATGCAGCCGGTGTTTTATCAATTTATAAGATTGGTGATTCATCAATTTATAAGACGTTATCATGTCAAAAAAACAATGATATTAAAGCAATGCTAGTTGAGCTATTTACCACTCATTCTTAAATTTCATGGTACTATAAATACGTTCGACTATCGTATGGTACACGCGAGTAGTAGTCTTAGTTATAGAGGTCTCTTATAGAGGTTTATACAGGTTTCTGTTTCTCACTTATAGGGGTTTTAAGATGGTTACAAAGACGGGATCTGGCAATTACTCTCACTTAGAGAGTTTTCTCGCTTACCCAGTTCTCACTCACTCAGGCATATCTATAACGTTCCAACAACAATGTTATACGATGATAATCCACACTCTGATCGTACAAAAGTCTCATTGACAACACTACGAAAATTTGATTATTAAATGTAAAACCTAGTTCGGACTATGTTACTATTTTATCTGAGTGGCGAGTAATTTAGCAACTAAACGCAAAAAGTAGTTACATTACAAATGATTGATCTACTTAGAAAAAGCTAAGTTTTAATCAAAACGCGTAGAAAAATGCTGTTTCTAAGTGGAAATTGTACAAAAAACCATGTTAAATACATATTGTATAAATATCGTTTCAATCGATAAATTATTTTTCGAGCAGGAACGATTTAAAATTCTGCAATGCTTTCCTCATGGAGAAATATGTGTTTGTGTTGTCACAATCTAGGATTATTGTCAATTCAGATTTTCAGACAATACTTTCTGCAAACCTGCATAAAGGCCGCTACACACGACGCTAGATTTGCCACTAAATTCCTTGCTAGATTTCACTACTAGTTTTTTAGTGCTGGTTTTCTTGATTGCCTTTATGTGCTCGCTTTACACGAGACGTCTTTTCAAGCTTGTTTTGTGGATATGTCGTAGTCATAATGCAAAATTAGGCATTTTACAAAATGTCTAGGCATTTTATAAAAAGCCGGCAAAACGCGAGCGAACAATGCAGTTTCCGTTATGACTATACCAATTCAGGCAAATTGATAAAATGCCGGCAAAATGTGAACAGAAGAACGTGTATCTCGTTCTGACGCATTATTTTCAGGCATTTTACAATTTACCAACAGCGATGTAGTCATAACGTAAGCGGGAGAAAAAAATAATAAAATTAGGGAGATAGGTACTAGGTAAGTATTTCATAAAATGGCACAATGACACAAAAAACAATAAACTTCTTTATTATATAAATCTAAATAAACACTTCATACCTATAAAAACTTTCAGTTAGGTACTCATAAAGTAATGCACGAAATAAAGTAACTACCTAAATAAGTACCTATGGTAAAGGGTTCAGTTTTTGGCGGTTTAAGAGTAACAGCTGAGGTTATATTACGATACCTAATATAAAATTCAATTTGAATAAATAATATTTTATATCATAAACAAGTTCAGAATTTCTAGATAAGGTCATATGAGCGAAATAATTATTTGAACCGAATTTTGACCTAAACTAGTACCATTCCACATTTATGAGTTGGAATGGTAAATGAAATATAGAAAATAGTATAAGATAATAAACAATCGTTAGAAATATAAATATTTTAACATTTTATGGAGATGTCAACACATATAACCTACTTATTTTAGTTTTAGGTTAGGTTTAAGTACAGCTGTTTGGCTCAACTGTATCAGGAAAGCAATGTTGTGCGTTTTGACTACATCGCTGTTGGTAAATTGTAAAATGCCTGAAAATAATGCGTCAGAACGAGATACACGTTCTTCTGTTCACATTTTGCCGGCATTTTATCAATTTGCCTGAATTGGTATAGTCATAACGGAAACTGCATTGTTCGCTCGCGTTTTGCCGGCTTTTTATAAAATGCCTAGACATTTTGTAAAAAGCCTAATTTTGCATTATGACTACGACAGATAGATCTGGTGCCTTCGCATTGACAGTTCAAATATAAACACAGAGCAAAATGTGTCTGTTTGAGCAGAATGACGCCATGTTGGTTTATGGGCGTTTGATCATGTCGCCCACGTGACAAGATACTGCTTCCTGATTGGTTCTTGCTCAGAGCAAGCAGAGGACCTAGCAAGAATAATAGCCCCTGTTCCAATTATAAAATCAGTCTTGTGAGCTAGCAGGCTTGCCCGCAGTGACGTCATTTGAAGCGTTGTAGCCGGCCTGCCGGCCAGTAGAAGTCCGAGCAGTGTTTCTAGCAGGATTTACAGCCTAGTGTGCAGCGGCCTTAAGTGTCTTAAGGCCCCCATACACCTCGTTCTTTTTTGGCAGTTTTCATCGTCACGATAAAACACGTCGGTCAAAACCGAAGTGTATGGGCAAAAACTGTCGATGAAACACGGCAGTTTTTTTATCTGCCGAAGCTTGATTTTAAACACGACGTGTTTGCTGGTTGTCGTTTTAAATCGTAATGTGTGGCGCTTTCCGATAAGAATCGACGTGTTTATTCAGTGGTGCGACGTACAGCAAATAAGTCATATTAATTAAATGATTGTAATTAGTTTGAGTATTGATTTATATTTTAACCGTTTTAGTGCTAAGCAATTTTGACAAAAATAAATGAAAATTGCTATAAACATATTGATTAATTTAGAGGAAAAAATAATGGTGTCAAATAAAACACTCTAATTTAGACTAATATCAATCAATTTTATTAATTATTTTTGCATTATATTGTTTATTAAACATAAAATAATATCAATATTATTGTATTTTCCATCAAAGCAGATCGTATTAATGATGCCACGACTTCAGAAAAACTGAACGAAACTACGCCTCTGTGTGGATATGGCTGTTGTTCGTGTTTAAATTAACCGTACAGTTTTACCCGTGCGGTTAAAACTGCCATAAAAGAACGAGGTGTATGGGGATGGCCGTTGTTCGTGTTTAACCGTACAGTTTTACCCGGCGGTTAAAACTGCCAAAAAAGAACGAGGTGTATGGGGGCCTTTAAAGCTTCGCGAGAGTTAAAATCGGTTACCGAAGAAGAATAGACAGACTATATCTACCACTACAAACCTATTATGATAGGGATGTAAAAATAACACCTGAAAATATTATTTGAAATGTGAAATTCTGCTACATTTATTTTAGAACTAGCTTCTCGGCTCAAATGGTTTCGGATACATTTGAATCTATGAATACCTATATAAACAAAGGTTATTTTATTTAATAGTCTGAATCTCCTTAACAAGCATTAAAATCGTAGTTATTATATTTTACTAGCGACCCGATTCGGTTCGCCCGTGTAGCCTAAATCTTGTTACCTAAAGACTCCCTTTAAACATACTGTTTAATTGCCAGATCTCATTTCACTTTCAATCGCTCGTCCCTGCAAATTTATAATTAACTAACCGCAACCCGCGGTTCCGCACGCGATTGAGCTGAAACAGGACAACGACAGGGCAGTCCCACCCGAAGACTCTACCGTATTGCAGTATACAACTTTAAAACAATGTTTACACACGTGTACAAAACTGTACTATTATGTCCTAAATAAAATCCATTTATGTATATTGTATATTTAAAATTTCATTGAAATTCGTACAGCCTTTGAGTCCATTAAAAAAATAGAATTGAAAAAGATTCTCTGTTTGGTCTAGCTAAGCAGCTAGCACTTGTGTCATGCTCGGAAAGCTAGAGTACCTATAGATTATAAAATGGGTATACGATAAGGTCTGTAAAACAGTTCGAACTTTTGCTATACACTTCCATGATATTTATATTTCTATATTTCTTCGAGTTTTCTAGCAAAAATATTGGTCGAGTACGATGCCACACATATTGTGAATTGCTCCTCAATACAATGTTCGGTTAGGGTACGATTACTCGATGTTCAAAATATCCATTGGAAATACACAATTATTATTTTTTTATAACACTAGCGGTCCCGCCCGGTTTCACCGGGTGAAAAAGAACGAATGGAGGGAGGGACATAGTACGCACATTCATTTTAGTTTACCGAGATGAATGTTGTGTCCAAATTTCATGATAATCGGAGTTACCGTTCAAAAGTTTTTGTCGGACGGACAAATTTTGAGTTACATTTTTCATTGATGCTGCGGTCCTATTGGTCGTAGCGTGATATTATATAGTCTATAGTCTTCATCGATAAATGCACTATACAACAAAAAAAAAAAAAATTCAATTAAACCAGTAGTTCCTGAGATTAGCGTGTTCAACCAAACAAACAAACAAACTCTTCAGCTTTTATATTTGTATAGATAGAAGACAGGTATACAAAAGAATATAAACAGAAAAAAGTGATTAAAACTGAAAATTTGCTCTAGGAATCTTTAAAACTGTTCAATTACCGATTACGATTTTATTTATTTGAATTAATTGAGCTAACGTCTGTATATCACAGTATGAGGATTTTGTAATCTGTTACTATATATACAGACACCGGACACCCATAAACTCTTCAGCTTTATATAAAAATTAGTATAGATATATTAAGAGTGTTATATTAGCCGTTTAAGTGCGGAAAATTGATTTATATAAATTATTTTTTTTGCGCAATGAAAAGGGGAAGGCGTTCTTTAAAAAACAATTTCGGGGCCGTGTCGATGCGATGCCGTTTTTTTTGCGCACTGAAAAGGGGAGGGCGTTTGGGGGAAGTTCTTTAAAAAAACAATTACGAGGTCGTGTATACAAACTATGATAGAGTAATATAGTGCTTTTACACCAGTTGCTATGACGTGAATGTGATTTGTGATTAGTTAGATTAAAAAAATGACAGTCAAAGACGAAAAGTAGTCCCATTTTTTACGTTTTTTTGAGGAAATTTGTGAATTATCCGCGAAGTTTTTTTTGGCACGTCAAAATTTGGCGTTTTAATTCACTTAAAATAAAGTCGAAATTTGATCACATCGAGTTATCATACTGGACCCGCAATGGTCAAATAAAACGTCAAAATTCAAGAATAATTTAATTTTTCGAATGCATAACCAATAGTAGTTATAATTACACACGTTCATCGTTCGTATTGTAATATGGTTGGCGGCTATAAGCTGAAGGTCGCATATATTCATAATATATTGCAATATATAGATATAACTTCTTAGAAATCTTACTGGACATTAAGGGGCTATAATTCCAACTTCTTATTACCTATTGGCTAATGCAAGCGGTGCATTTCTCCCATCTTATTTGGGCGAATATATTATTTAGGAGGTTTGACGTGGCGTAGCTAATCCCTTTCTGCGAATCTTTGCGGCTATTTTGTGAATTATTTATTTTGTTTGTGTCTATATCGATGTTACATTTGGAACTATTTGAATTATTTTTGACCACATTGTTGTTTTTTGTATTTTCTGATATATAACGTGTGGCTTTAAACAAAAGAGTACGTTGTACTTATAAAAATACGCAGGGTTCGTTTAGAAATCATTTGCAATGAAAATGACAATTTAGATTTGAAAAAACTTCTGCAAATGTTTTAATGCCACGACGTAAAATTGTGATCTTTTGTGGTCTATTAATTCAAGGACGTAACTAGAACCTCGGGAGCCTTGGGGCAAGAAGTAAAATTGGGGCCCCCGACGTAGAATTAAAAAAAGTGGTTAAAAAAGGCCGTTACTTATTATTAAATTTTTTTTAATGGGTTTTTTTACATACAATTGTAGAGGTAATTTGTGGAAGGGTTCTCAAAAAGTAAAAAACAAAAAAGGACACCTTCAAATCCCTTAAAAGTAGGTAACGAAAAGGGCCTTCTTGTTGAGGCCCCGGGACACCGCCCCGCTTGCCCCATTTTCGGACAGGTTCCCAAAAAGTTGTTGAAAAACGTGGTTTTTTTTAATATACGAGTAATGCGGATTTTTCGAACTTTATGGCGCCTTTTTGGGGCCCCCTTCCGTTTGGGCTCGTGCCCCTGCCTAGTTACGGCCTTGAAGGCCCCATAAAAAATGTTCATATTTTATTAGCAAATAAATTTTCCTCATTACATTTACAATAAAATTAACAATGAGGTTTTATTCCTCTCAATGATTTTTCTGTTTTAATATGACTTCATTCATAGATATAAAATGTGACTATGCATCAAGTTTTAAATAGCATGTTAGTTATGCCAGAGCTATAGTGGCCATTTTTGAATGAAAGATCAAATCACGTTTTTAAAAATAATTCCCACTGCTTGTTGAAAATTATAGTGAAACTGCCACACTGTATAAAAAAACACTGAGAGTTGACATAGCTTTATATGTAACGTACTTTGTATAGTTGTTATTTAAACTTGTTTGCCATCTTTATATGAAATTATTGCCAATAAAAATAAATGTACGTGTTGGGATTATAAAAACTCAAAATTCCATTTCTTAGACTTGTATACTATAAGACTTGTTATTATGCACTTTGAATTCAAAAAATAATAATCTTCTCTCAGCTTGTATAGTTCTTTCTATAATCTATATAATACTTTATAGTACAGAATATTCTGTACTCGAGACCAGCATCATATTAAGTCTGTATGAAACGAAGAAAATTGATGAATAGTATATTACGCCATAAGGGCCGAAAGTGTGATATTCTTGCCCTGCACGCCATCATGGTGCGAAGTGTAAGGTATCTTATACTAACAGGAAATGACTTATTAAATAAAAAAATAAGCTTTAGACTATGTACAATAAGCATTTGAGTGTATTTATAATATTGAAAATAATAATAAAATCTCTATCTCCGAAACGGTAGTTAGTACGAGCCTGCGGGTAGGGTCGTTGAAATTCAGCGTCTCTACGGTTGTACTGAATTTTGAAGGGATCCGCGCAATATTCCATGTTTTCTAGGATTTTTTTGGAAATACTCTACAGAAGAGGCCTGGGCAAATGGCGGCCCGCGGGCCGGATCCGGGCCGCAGTAGAATTTTCTCTGGCCCGCGAAGCATTTCATAAATGCTTATATTAAAAGCAAAAATATAACTGTTTGCCAATATAAATTGGCGCATAAAAAGAATTTTAGAAAAATAGTAAATAGTGTTTAAAAACTTGTATTGTTGTTCAAAAAAGCTATAGGTACTTAAAATTAGAAAAAAAATTATTTGGCCCGCGGTCAAATATTCATCCGCAATGTGGCCCGACGATCAAAAGATTTGCCCACCCCTGAAGAGCATTTCCAAAACAAGATATATCTTTGAAATGGTGATCGCTATTCGGCAACGGGTGAACTTTTTGAATTCAGAGCGCCGTTTTCTATAAGCCCAAATTTGAATATGACACGAGAGATTTTCCATTTTTGTCAAAAAAAAAATGCTTTGAGAAAAATATGATTTACAAAATTCAATTGTTTTCGAACGGCTTAGACAGTTTTAAATAAGCTCAAGTTTGCAATCTTTTTTTTTAACTTATATGGTTCAGCTGTGATCAGCTATTTACAGAGTAGATAATAATAGAAATTAGTCTAGTTTGCAATCTATGACCTATTAAAGCTGTTAAAAATGTATGTATTCCTTTATCGTCTCTTTCTCTGAAACGGTTATAGACACAGACCTCCGGGTGTGTTCAATGAATTTGGAGTGTCGTTTTCTGTCACTACATCGAATTTAAAAAGTATCTGATATTTATTCCAAACTTTCCAGAAAAACACTTGGCAAGGGTTTATATGAGTTTAATGGTGGCCTTTAACTTTTTGGAACAATACCTAATTAAAACAGAATTTGTTTAAATTTAGTTTCATTATTATTCATATTCGAATTTCTTCCTCGATTCAGTAGATACAATTCTGTAGTACAATTAGGATAACAATAATTTCATATACTTTTATTCTATACTGAGCATAGGAATAAAGTCGCCATCGTGCTATTGGGGTGCAAACATATACTTCTGTCTTTTTTTACGCCGTAAGCACTGGCGTATCCAGGAGGGCAAAACAAGCACGGAGAACCCAGCTTAAAAATTTTTTAATTTGTCCCCTCTTGAGCCAAAAGCTGGGTACGCCAATGTTAACGTCATAAAAAAAGACAAAGTTTTTGAAACAGAGATCCTTTATTCAGATTGAATGCAAGTACATCAACCAATCCTATCATCGGAGAAATCAGGGAATTACATCGATAAAAGAGACGAAGATATATTTTCGATCCGCTTTGTTGCCTTCACTCATCGCACATTGGGTAGATAGACAATGATTCATATAGTAAATTATTAAATATACGAAGAATTTCCTGCCCTGCTTTGCAATTTTCTGTGATTTCAAATATTTTTTAAATAATAGTTAAAAACGTACGTTAAAGAAGAGATTCCTAAGCCTTGACGCAATGTTTTTACAGATGGTGTTTGATGGATATTGTATTTTTTTAAAGAAATAATAAATTGAAAATATCTAATTAATAAGTACTTACCTGTGACAACTTAAATTCTGCTTGATTTGGAAGCGTGGCGGTTATACCAGAATTTGGTCACTAATTGATTTAAAATGTTTTTTTATTTTTTATTTTATGAAGTTATATTATTAGTTACATAAAATAAAGCAACTTTAATTTAGGTAATTATTATATTTTAGAAAAATTGAACTATATTGTTTTTTAAAATTAATTTGTTTATTACAAATCAAATTATCTTAATTCCGTGATCACGGTCTACCTTCGCGTTTTACTTGTATTGATTCAAGGGCGTAGATAGGGGGAGGGGTAAAGGGATCACAATAATAAAAAAATAAAACTGAAAATAACACGAATTTCTGCCTAAAAAAATTAAATTTAGAAACACTTCTTGAAAATAAAGTAAATGATATTTTGCTTGGTACCTTCCTTTGTGAGTACTCTTGTGTGATATAAACTTAAACAAAATATTGTTTTTTTTTTTGCTTTACCCCCCCAGAAAAATAAAATATCTACGCCCTTGTATTGATTTAATTGGTTTTAAATTTTAAAAATAGTTTATTCGCGTATTTCAAATGTTAATCTTAAATGTGACATTATCATTTATTTTAATCAGAGTTTCTTGAATGGATGACTGGATCGTAACAATTTTTGCTTAGAAAATTAATTTTAAATTATTTGATATTAACGTGATAATATCGTTGAATGCAAAGACATAAACTGTGATTTGTTAGTTTTGAAGAATCAAAGATTAATTATTTTTGACTTTTGTAGCAATGTCAGTGTATTATGCAATGCATTGTATAGGTACCTAATACCTATATAAAATATCACATTAACAGAGAGAAAAAATATATACAGTACTGCTAATGTAACTAGGCATTGTTACATACCAATTATTTTTGAATGCAGAAAAATTTATTGTTAAAAAATAATATTATTTAAATTATACATGACGCGACACCCTTAGTATGAAAAAATATTTTGAGACCCCCTACCCTCCGCTAATCCTGACCGGTATAGTGTATTTTATTATATAACAAATATCAAATTTGTACGTTTTTATTTTTACTGAGGCTTCGCGACCCCCATGTAGAGGCTTTGTGACCCCCCAGGGGGTCGTGACCCACACTTTGAAAAACACTGATCTAAATCATACATGGACATAAATATTAAATTTTCATAAAAAAAAGAATGGTTATTATTTATGTTTTGCGTAAAATATGAATGCCACTTCCAAATTCAAGCGCTCAAGGCCGTTGCCTATTTGGGCGCACCGGCCCTGGATTAGAGAGAATATATGAAAGTGCATTGAATATGTATGCTGGTGTGCAACCGTGGACAACAGGTTCTAAGTTTGATGAACGCTACAGAGCAAACGGAGCCTAGCACAATTCAATTTTATATACTCAAATCTAGTATCGTTAAAAAATTAAAACAATTTTTGTTTGTATTTTAATATTACTGGTCAACAAGGGTTTTTGATATAATTTGGCCTATGATTACTTCATATTTTTTGAAAACTATATTTCACATGAGGCAAATTTGGCGATTTTTCGACCCCCCTCCCCCCTTGGTAAGATACCGTGAGATTTTGCTCGACCTTTTCCCCTAATCTCACATGAGATTTTTCAAAACGCGCATATTTATTGTAAATACGTTAATCTGTGCTTGATTGCGTTGGATTTATTAAAAAAAACATAATTTGCGTAATTCTTTTATTTAACTTAATTTTACCCATAACCTAGTTTTCTCGCAATTTTACACTGTTTTTAGCGGAAAAAAATTACGTGATATTTGCTGATATCCCCCCCTCTCCCCAAGGGAGATAGGGTCAGGTTCGGCTCGCCCCTCTCCCCCTTAAACACCTCATGTAATTTCTGAACGCTCCCTAAGGGCCATGGATCATGTACTTGTGGAGTCGATATAATCAAGATCTACTTTTTTATAATTGCAGTTAAGAATAAATATGCAATGTTTATACGTACCTGGTTGATGGACAGAGGTGGACTCGATTGAAATTCAACTGAAATATATGTATATGCATTTTAGATTTTTCTTTCGTAAATAATGTGTTTTCTTTATTTACACCATACATAAACGAACACTTATGCTTTTTTCACAAATAACATTAACTAAAAGTCATACACGTAGCTTTTATATAACATATACATATTATAATAATAATATTCTTAATATTATTTATTCAATTATAATAATAATTACCTAAAAATATCACTGTCCTTAAGTCGTTCATAATACTTTTATTTTATTTATATTACAAGTAAGTAGACAAAAAATAAAACAATTATTATATTACTTGACAAATGTTTACAAAACACATATGGGTATTATGTAATAATTATTATATAATATGATTACTTCGTTTGTATGTATAATTACTAAAAAGGATCATTTCTATTATTTAATAGGTACATACATATACACAAAATTAACATAACAATAAGTATGCAAGTTTGAACACAACAAGTAATTAATAAAAAAAAACATTAATTATATAAAAAAAACGGTTACAATTTAAATGTATTCTGATTGTTGCAAATCCAGTTTAAGCTAACTTATGAAGACTAGAATAATGCTGGATCTGAATGGTGGAATAAATCTCTGAAATTTAATTGCACTAATTCTATTTTAAAATTTATTTGCGAAGTATATTAATTTATGGCTAGTTTTTATAATTGCAAAAATATGTTAATTGAACGATGTCTTTTTGTGCTGGATTCCTGCGCAATTGAAACTTGTGGAGGGGCCCCCGTCTACTAACAAATACAACAGAAGATAAAAATCAGAGTGGTAGCTAGGAGGACCCTGCGGGTGTATGAGGGGGTTGCTCAAATGCAATTTATGTCCGATCTCAAATTGCACGGTATGTATTGAAAAAACTCGAAATCTTGGGTACAAGAATTGCTTGAAAAATATATTGTGATCAGTTACTATTGAATTTTGTAGGGCACCCACGATCTATTGGGATTTGACACGGAGGCGTGGGAATAACATTTTGCTATACATTCATTTTCTGATATCAGATGACACTGTCAAATGTCAAAACAAACAACATTAGTTTGCTAGATGAAGGATTGGCATAAGGTAGTCTTATTTTCAACCCGTTAGTATCCGTAAGACTTTCTGTAGTCATCGAAGAGTGTAATGTGGCTGCACTTAATTAAAAAAAAAGAAACAAGAATGAAACTACTCAGGGGAAAATTGTAAGAAAAAATATCCTGGTCATGTAAACATTTAGTTTGGTGTGTTATAGAAAATAAAAATAGAAAAGAACCACTTATAGTACAAAAATAACTTCACATTAGAGTTCTTGTCTTAAATGTACAGGGTGTCTAGGTAACCTTCTGTAAGACTAGGTCTAGGTCTAACTACGTGCTATCAAAATAACAAAACATGACCCCAACAAAAATATTACGGTTTTTGAAATATTTAAACTTTTTCTTTTAATTTAAAAACGTCTGCCACCGGCCATAAAAAGCGAACTTAAGTAATATTTCCAAAAATCAGATCCTGTTATAATAGCAGTGTCTATTTTTCAAACAATAATTTTGAAATTTGGATATTTTTGATAGTGTACAGGAACAAAATGCGTAAAAAAAAGTTTAAATATCTCGAAAATTGTGAAATGTCCACCGAGGTCATTATTTGTTATTTTGATAACACATGGCCAGAGCTGTCACCGGTTAAGGATTTCTTGAACACTCTGTATATATAAAGTTGAAAAATGAACTAGTGATGTTCATAATGCTTTAGAGTGGAGAGATTGCACCGCTGATCACATCTTCTTAGGTACTCGTACACACAACTCGGGGAAGTAACATGTTTTTCGGTGGTGGGGGTGTTCTCAGTTTTGAAGACACCGCTCGGAGTACAACTTATCTCCGCTAAGTTTGTCAACGTCTATGATACTGATGATGCTACTGTTGTTAATTTTTTTATCGTAGATACAACCTGAATAAAAAAGATAGTATCATCCAGTTCCTACCTTGCAAAGATAAAGTGTACTCCAAAAGATGATTTTTAACCTGAGAGCATTCCCACCCTCATGGTGTTTCAGCCATGCCTTTGCTTTCGCCTAGAAAGATAGCTGAACCGAGTTTCTATTCATTGAAGTTCTGAACAAACATATTAATACAGACGCTCGACAGCTAAGGTTCGAGTAGATATACATGCTCATGTTGAAAGATCACGAAACAATTGACAGTATGAGAGTGTTAAATCATGAGTTTGAAATTTCAGTCGAAAAAAAAATTAATCAAGAGAAGTTTTAAAGTTTTAAAGATATCGGTTTTTTGTTTATGTTAGCAAAAATGCTTTTAATTTTGTTTGAATTAGTATACCAGAAAAGTTGCATTAATTTTCTCAAAAATAAAATATACAATGTGTAACAAAATTTAACAAATCAAAGTTAGCATCGCAAAAGTCTATATAGCAGATTGTTACGAGGCATTCATGAAAAATATGAAAAGTAAACATTTAAACAAAGAATAATAAAAAGGATAGTTTTCTTAGCCAATTATCGTATATGTGACATAAACTATAAAAAATAATTAAAAAAACACTTGCCACTGGCAGTTTTAAAGGTTTGGCACTTCTGGATTGCAACGTTCATTTTAGACAGCACGGTAAGATGATACAGTAAAGCACTAATTATGGTTTATTAATTAATTAGATTATATTCGTACCCATTGTGAAGTCATAGTTCGGTGGTAGCCATACATCTCTCGATGCCGACGTCTTTTTCGTCGGCGTCGACATCTCTGGAGCGACGCAGATGAGGTTTTTACGCTTCTGTTGGGTCATTCGTGAAAAACAAACTATCTTTTAATAGTAAATAATTTCTTTTAATGGTGAAGTTTTCGATAAATAAATTTTGCTTTTGCAATTATTTCGGATTGTTTTACGGACAAATACCTAACTAAAAATGTTATGACTCGGAGGGTTGGCCCCAAGTAACCAGGGGGTGTTGTCTTGTCTTGACAAAAGTGAATAAAAAATAATTATACTTAAGAATAATTTGAACAATCAGCATCTTAAAAAATATTTTTGAGCACGAGAATAACAGAGATTATATTTTTGTTTCTGAATACATTTAAGAAGTAAACAGTAAAGGTTCCCTATTCAAATTTTGCCATTTTGATTAGAAGATTTCCGGGAAAATTTTAATTTTAACCGATATATAAAAAATAATAATAAACTTAACATTTTAAGGCTAGAGCCACACAAACTTCAATTTTAGATGCGAGTTTTCGTTTATAAAAACAAAGGTATTGTCACAGCTTAAAGAAATCTCTAATGAATTACTCGAAGACTAGGATCTAGCGATGAATATGAAACCGTCATGTTCTTAGTAGGCATTACAGCTGCCAGTTTTGATCAAAAGTGCCGTGTAGTATCACTGTGTTAGAAATTCGATGAACAATCACCAGAGTGCTTCTAAATCGTGTTTTTAAACTAAATTTCAACGACGGGACTTCTTGATATCTTCTAAATAAAGTGACAAAATTTTAAGAAACTTTATCAGATTAAGTCTCAGTTCCTAATATTTCAACAAAATATTTAATATTCATGTGTTTTATTTCGCTAATAGTAATAACAATATATTCAAAAAATGCTGTAGAATGTCCAGTTTTTGCAAATAAAAATTGGCATTTGACATAATATACAGAAAATTGTATAGTATATACATTATACAATAAACAAAAACTTTTAAATACTAAGAAACATTTTTTCAATTTTGGCAAAATTTATTCCTTTATACAATGTCATGAATTGATTTGTACTTGTGAAAGTTTATAACATAATTTTTTTATTAAAAATGGCAAAAAATACAATAAAATTAGATTTTAATGTTGCACTATTTAAAGCTTTTTTAAAATAAATATTAAACCATAACAGCTTCAAAAAATTGCAAAATTATGTACAATGCAGCCCTATCTATACATACAATATTGTTATAAATTTATATTATTCTATTTAGGAATTTGTTTGTATATTTTTGCAATTAACAAAAAAAAAAAAATATCGCAAACTGGATTTTTTTTAATTTATAAAAATTATACCACAAAATAGTTATACGTATCAAAGTTAAAAAAAAAAAACAGTGTTTAAGAATGCTTTATTAAATTTAGAATAAATATATAATTTTAGTTTTTTTTTTTGTAAATTGCGAAAACCAATTTTGTAAATAATGTAATATTTAATATGATGGGATTATTTTTTATTATAAAATTCGATTTTCTAGAGGAAGGTTTATAATATTAAATAGGAGTAGTATTTTTTTACTATTATAGTACATGGTTACAGTAAAACGTTAAAATTTATACTGGAGGGTTTTTTTAAGTGCAAATATTCAATTTCGACAATTCTCCAAAATGAATTTAATAAATATATATAGTTACTACTTCTGAGATAACATATCGAAAAATCTCTAAAAATGTGTTCAAACAAATTACTTGGTTAAAAATTTAGTCAACAAAATAATTTTTTATTTGCATGTAAAATAAAGACGAATATCTAGTTTGGTAACATAAAAAAATTTTGACAAAAAATTAAAATCTTCATAACAGTAAAACGTTATTAAAAACGAAGAAAATAGAATTAAAAAATTAAGTACAATATAAAAACAAAGAATCAATTACTTCACTCGGTACAAAAAGGAACAATAAAAAATAATTTACAAAATTCTTATATTTCTGCACTATAGACTTAGAAAAACACTAAATTACATTCACATTGTCCATTCTACTCATAACTTACTAATAAAACATTCAATCTAGTGATTGAGACACATTAATTAATAATAATTAACATCTTTAAAAACTAAATTAGTTCATAATATGTATTATTTATAATATCATAAGATGATAACTGAGATTCAGGTATTTACAAAAAATTATGAAATGTCACTCGTGTTCACAACATTACAGTAGGCATGATCAACATTGACTGTTTTTAAGAAAACGAAAACAAAAATATATATGTCACGTCTAGACATTGTATGAAATGTCCAGTTATGGTTGCAATATGTCCTTTTTTTTGTATCAGAAATTATCTGTAAACCTTAGGTACTCAAAGTTTATGGCAAAAAAAAACTGAAGAGTGAGGTTCTCATCATAGTTGCTCATTTTTTACTACAATCGAAATAACATTTGGAACGGTCTTCATACTAAAGAATGGCTCGTGAACGACGCGTCAGACTAAATTTGTTACAGACTCAATATAATTTGCATTTCTATTCATCTAGTTAGCGGTTTTTTTAATTTTTGCATGTTGTTATTTGACTTTTGATGGTAATATTGGATCAGCTACTAGGGTTATATACTAAAAAGTCAATGAAAAATTGTTATCAATACATCCCAATTGTTTACTATACAATCTAAACTACTCAATAGTATTCAATTAAAACATAAAAAGATTTGATATTTGATACCAGCAATTTCTCCAATCTTGGAATAACTGTTCTTTTCTGTTATCTTTTAAATAATTTCGAGGCATTTACTACTTTTGTAGCTAAGCTACTTGACTTAATAAACTTACATTGAAAAAAAAAACAATATTGAGTCCGGGAACAATCTCCAAATGTTTTAGATTTAGATTTACCTTGTTGGTATCGCCTACGATACTCGTGTTGCAGTGCTGTCTCTTCTCATTGCAGCGAAAAATAGAGCGCAGTATATATAGTTCACTAGAAAATCAATCGACGTGTTTAATATGTACGTTTGATATATTAACGAGACCAATAATGAAATGTTGTGATCGAAGATGCGTTTGCAATTTTTATTTAAAAAACGCTTTCAGCGTACGAAAAAAATTTGTAAAATATCCTATATATGCACAAGCCCTGTTAGTTTGTTTTGTATAACATAACAATCACAAGCACTTAATAATGAAGTTCAATTTACTAAAAGAAAACACTTTATAATATTATTTAGTGAAATCAATTACAATTTACATTAATATTCGTCATTGAAGTTTATTATTATTATTATTATTAATTTTATTTAAAAAAAAAGTACATCGATCTCACGATTGAGTTCTTAATATTTCTTTGGATGTGTGTTCTCTGGGGCCACTTCATTCAGAGTTGTGTAAGAAAGAGCACCTCAAAGTTTTGTAAATATGAAAACTAACAATGATAATTTTAAAAATGATTCGCGCTTTACTAAATGTTCGCTGTATTCACAAGTTAAGACGTGAGTGAATAAAATAAAAAAAACTAAACAAAACAAACAGAAGGTACATAATTATAATAGTTTTAATCAGTTTGGTTGTCGACATCCTAAGTAACAAGTCCATGATGATGGTGCCCAAACATGACCCCAGAGAAGGCCACGGGTCACTGATGATGTTTGACGGTGCCATTTTGCGCAACAGCATGATGATTCTGCGCAACAACATGATGCGAAGGCGCATGCCCGTGATGATGATGACTACTCGAATGATGATTCTGATTGTTGGCATTGCTGTTATTGTTGTTGTTCTGCTGTTGTGCCTGCTGTCTTTGCGAATTCTTCTTGTTCTTCATCCGTCGATTTTGAAACCATATTTTAACTTGCCGTTCTGTGAGATTTAAATTTCGCGCTAATTCCCATCGTTTTTGTTTTGACACGTAAGCGTTGAATAAGAATTCTTTTTCAAGTTCTAACGTTTGGAACTTTGAATAGGGTTTGCGCTTTTTTCTCACTGTCACTTGACCTGTCCATTCAAGGGGATTTGTGCCCGTACCACAGCCGACCCCGACGCCCATTCCGACGCTGGCTAACGAACCTGCAGGAAACAGACCAGATGGGGAGGACCCCCACATCACTTAAACAATTAGTTAGTCACCTCACATGTGTAAATGTGTACAATGTAAAACAAATTAAATTATACATCTATCTATAATTATAATAATATGTACAGTAATCTTCCTTTAAGTCTATCGTATACCCTACTCAATAACATAGAGTCTGACACGACTAGCAAGTGCAGTACGCTAGTTTTGGATTGATAATAATACCGTGTCTACGGGGATTTAGCGGAAGTATAGATCCTAAATCCCTGTAGTCGAGTACTTAAAGGAAGTTTCCTGTACTGATAAATGATAGTGTCTGACTGACCAACTTTTAAATAAATACAATAAACCGTAAGTACATTGGCCACTGTATTAGTCCACAATTTGGTCACATTTTTCTGGAAAGAAATTGGCTAATATATTCAGGTCTTAGTGTATTTATGAGTGTTTCAAAACCTGCGGTATAAAACAGACCAGGTACGTATTTTTTTTTTCAATTATGAAATATGTTTTTTTTTATTACACTTCGAACAAGTCATCCATCTGCCGGTATAATAATGTGTCACTGGTCCAATCTTACACTGCATTAATATCCATATGATAAATCTATCAACGGTTGGTTAGTCTTTGTGTGAGTGTATAACATACTGGAAGTATGCGCAGTGTAGTATAATACACTGTTCACCACGAGCAAAGCTGTGCTATGCTAGAGTAGTATCGTTTAGAGAAGACAGTAGCGTCATTTTAGTGCACGGATGAACTATGTTTTCTAACGAGGGACAGATCTATGAAAGTGGTCATATAGTTGTTTGTCGCTAGTCAAGTCAGTACAGATTTTCTCACTCTTTTTACTACGCAGATTCCCCATCTTGCTACTAACTTCACTAAACGACACTACTTTAGAATCAACATATTTGCACAACATTGTTTTAAAACAGATAGGTTGTATTGTGGATAATTATAATGAGTTGGCTCTGCACAACACAACCTCTCTCGTAGTGGAGGACTGGATTAATCTTTGTTTCGCATGTTAATATTTAAACAAAACATGAATAGGAAATGATTGAAACAATGCGCCCTTACTGATAAATGTTTCCCAGACCAAGTATAAATTACTTCCAGCTTTACGTGCTGCACTAGTATTGACACTGAACACTCTTCTATACTGTTTCCGTTGTATATACAAGGTGTATTCAAAAGCAAGATTGTTTTCAGGTTATGAAATAACGATTGCAGAAAAGTTCGTAAATTAATTTTTTTTTCATGGTCGTATCATGTCATTTTTATTGGCGCTCAAAAAACTTGTTTTTTTAAATATTTTAATAACTATTTTAGAATGCTTCCTATAAAATAGATGCTTTACATCATGGATGTAAAGTGATACATAACTCACTAGACTGCTGTAATGAAAAACAACTAACCAATTCAATTGTCATTTTCATAAGCTGCTTATTAAATACCGTTAGAAATGTATGTAAAACAACAGCTGGCGCGAATAGTAATTTTCGTAAATACCCTAATAGAAATAAAGGTTTTTTCACAACTGAAATGTCCAAATGTTAAAAATATATTGAATATAAATAAGTAATATGCAGTGATTTGTTAGTGATATTGTTGATATTAATTGTAAGGTAAGATTCTTTAATTTTTTCATTCAAATTAGTGATGTGTCTACATGACTCTTTATTGGGAGCTGGCTCGGTGCGCTCCGCTCACTAGAAGAGTAGCTCAGAGGAAGTCGTTCAAAGGAGCGACACTAGACAGTACGCACTACTGCAGAGGTATGAACTGTCATCATGCCACTCTCAGGAATCACGAAGCATTGCACAGCACAACACACACTCAGCTCTGGGCTCATTTTAATATGATTCTAATTTTATATTATTCGCATTTCGCGATAAACTATAAAGTATAATAAAAGCTTAACAATAATAATGTTTATTGTTAGAATGTTATATCTTTGTCACCGACGTCAATGTGAATGGTTAAAGTCACTGTTAAGCTTAGTACTATTAAACTTACAGTGTGTCATTCAACATTAAATAAATTCAGCAAAGCTAACTCCGTACGTGCAAAATTCACTAGTGTCTCCGTGGCCTGTGCTGTGTGCGCTTTGTAAATGTGCGAATGCAACAGTATAGAACAGCTTAGCACAGAGTAATGGCGCTCGGAGTGAGTCATTCACAAAAAAGAGTGACTCGCTCCTCTCCGAGAAAGGAGTCGTTCATTATGAACGACTCGCTCAGGAGCGATACATCACTAATTCAAATATTATTTTATGCGTCACATTGTTACATGTTCGCAAAAAACTAAATGTGATGTGATAGAACCCGCTATTTTGCCAAATGTCAATTTTTTTCCATAACATTCATTGGCGACAAACTATGCACAATTTTTCTTATTTTGCCACCGCGAGGGCGATATAATGACATTTGGAAAATGGGTAGATCCACCCACTTGCACATACAGTGCACAAACTTTGAACTGGGCACAGCTCGTTTAAAAATAAATATTTTTGACAAATTTCAAGTCTCCAGCTCTGGGAGCTTGAGACAGATGGATGAACTCACGAACAGACACCGGAGTTAAAGTGTTTCGCTTTCACAATTTTGGTTCGGAGCACCAAAAATTATATTCACGTAGTGATAGTTCTCGTCCGAGTGAATTCATTTCGCTCGTATTTTAAGAAAATTTTTGTTTTGAATCTGTGACACGTCTGTGTCAGGCACATGGCCAGTTTTGGAAAACCGGTGCTTTACAAGTTTGCCCCCCCCTCCTCTTGAAAAACATATAAAAATGGTTGGGCGCTGCGTTTATTCAAAGTGTGCCAACAAAATAACCGAGTTTAGTACGGCTAACCTATAAGTTTGTGATCAATTATAAAGTGTACTTAAAAACGGTGAACAGTTACAAAGACGTTATTATATAACACTCAAAGCAATGTGCAATAATTTGTACAAAAATAAAATTCATAAAAACAAAAGTGGGAGAACCATAAACATAATTTATTTCCATTGTAATAAACTTTATAACAATCCCATAAAACTGACCTAGCTAACTGCTTTAGTTAGTGGTTTTCCTGTAAGCTGAAGCGCCGCGGTGTAATAATCAATATTACTAGGAACGCTCAAAAATGTTTTGTTACACGACTCGACATTTGACAACGCATGATGACAGATTTTGAAATTCCCTTCTATAATGTAGGTGCACGTCTACTATTTCCGAAAAAAAAACATTATTTCAGCAATAAATTAAATGTTAACTTAAATTATTGCATTTTTATCTTTCTGTTTTGAATTAAGCGCGAAAACGCTCGTGTGTCATGACGTCCGCTTGTGACGTTACGCCGAAGTGACAACTGACATGTTGTATTTATGGGTGTAGAGCTGTGGTGCAGAAGTATTTCGTAGAAATTTGCTTGATGATATGATTTATATTAAATATTTTCTTAAAGGTAGGTATTTAGTAGTAAAAATAGTATGGCTTTCTTTAGCTGCGAGTTAACTAACCACAAAAATAACCTATGACATAAGTGATATAAAATATCACAAAACCACGTTTAAAAATCAATAATTAAATGATGCAGAAGTGAATGATCGCAACAAAAATTCAAGCGACACGGCGATTATTTTACTTCAAGTTGATTTACATAGGCATGACGTCATTCGGTTTTTTAGTCTTAATGGCCGATTACAGTATTTTATTAAAACTCAATGTTTATATTAACACTGAGTTCTTTTTCAGAATCCTTTCAACATATATTTTTCTCTAAAACCATTTATTCTTTGGTTCTTTTATACTGTCCTCATACCTATTCGTTAAAACAGTTTTTTATATCGTTGGTATAAATAGAACAGAAACATTTTTAAAGTGAAACTTCTTTAAGCACGGTAGACTCTAAAATTGAATGGGATCTATTGTAACGAAACACGATGATGAAAAGATCTGACGATACCACTAATCATCTGCGCTGTTGATGTATGGATGTGTGTGTGTGTGTTTAACGAATGGATTTCTATGGGTATACAGTCGACGCGACTAGATCCCCACCACGATTATTAACATTATTTTTGGCTGTAATGAATTCAAAATCGATTTGAATGTGACTTCTGTTTGCTGTTGGATACAGATAAAGGTTTGAAAAAAATGAGAGGTACCTAGAAAATCGAGACTGTTAAATTTTTTTTTAAGAACTGTGTTGTAAAAAATCACCTTATTTCTAAAAATCCGCAAAAATGAAATTAAAATATTTTTTTTTATTATTCCGAGAAGTGTATCAATTGTATTTACATTCATTAATTATTAAGAAAATTGTAAATTAGAACCAGGCCCATATAACTCTAGCTGTTAGATGAAAATAAAAATAATAAATTGCGTTTTGGCGTATCTATGGTTCTATCTGAAATTAATTGTTTTTTTTTTTCATTTCCAGTATTGAAGTTTTTGTATTGAACCGCCTCTCGTATCATCAGCTGTGTGCCGTCAAACAGTTGGATGAGGCAAAATGTCGTGTTTGACATTATTTTTAAATAACTGGCAATAAATCAACTAAAACATCATTCTGATAATATAGGTTAACATTATTAAACACTGGATGGTCTTACAGGTACACTACAATTCCAATAACCGACATATAAATTTTATTCATATACACACACGCGTAGTAAATCAATCTCGGTTGTATTTTTACATGTATTTATTTATTTATCCGCGGCTTCTCTTACGTTAATGTTCAGTTCATTAACAGTAGAAGAGCAATAATATAGAGCACATTCCAGGGGTGGCGAACCTATGGCACGCGTGCCATAGGTGGCACGGGACAGATCATTATGGGTGCCGGCATTAATTGACTATTAAATGACTATCACCAAATAAAAAATTCGAGAAAGTTTCATGGCGCTGTGCATTATCGGATTATTTTAATCTATGTTTGATTCATTTTTTTTGACAACTAAATTTCTTTAACTGCTTGTACGTCATAGTTATATTAATTTTTTTTGAAAAAAATTGGCACCTCTGGCCTATCCTATTTCTTGAATAAGAAACATTCGTTGTCAACATATAGGTTCAGCAGTTTTTGAGTTAACTTGGGACAAAATGACAGGCTGGCACACAAACAAAAATTCGAAAAATGGTTACTACAAACTAGGTATCCTACAAACTCTACAGCTAAGTCGAAATTTCGTTAAAACCATACATTTACAATACGACTCTCACATCCTTGCATTTTATACACTTTCATGGGTTCTCATTGTATCAAAGGAATCGAATCCTTTCTCTACACGTATTTATAAGAAGTTTGTTATTTGGTCAATGAAAGATGCTTAGTACGATACTGTAATATTTATGAGTCATAATAATTAAAGAGCGTAACTGCTCTACTGACCAAGTATTTATAGATACTATCAAGTACTAACAGATGTAGTTATTATTTGCGTAATCTAATGATTGCGAACGATTTGTTTACCAAGCTACAAGCGTTTCCTTAAACACGACTTTTCGCAAAGTAGGTTCATTTTTAAAGTATCTCTTATGCAAAAATAGATATATACAGGCGTATAAAATGATCCATTACGCACTATTAATGCGATAAAGTAAAAACAAAACTGATTGCCTTATACCAATTCCATAAATCGTGGGGCGTAGATAAGGGGGCGGGTAAAGGGGGTAATTACCCCCCCCCCCCAGTATCATAATTATAAAAAAATAAAATTGATGTTAATACGAATACCTGGCAAAGAAAATAAAATTTAGAAACACTTCTTGAAAAAAAATTTGTAAAATTAGTTTGGAAATTAATATTTTGCTTGACATCTTCCTTTGTGAGTATTCTTGTGTGATATTAAAAAAACATTGATTTTTTTTGCTTTACCCCCCCCCCAGAAAAATAAAATATCTACGCTCTTGAATCACTGTTTGTCAGTTTTTTTTTTTTTTTTTTGATAATCTACTATTAAAATGACGGTTTCTCACAAGTGAACTGTCAAAAATTTTGAACATGAAGTGAAAAGCAGCCTTTTTATAGATATATGTACGAAAAATATATATCTACTTCGTACGTTATGGTGAAGTGATTTTTTAGTGGCGCTAGATAGAGCCACGTAGACTGTTTCGTTTGAAACAAACATTTTTTTTTCTGTCTTCACAAATGAAATATTGTTCTAGACATTAAATAAAACATTCACACCAAATATTAGCCCTTATTTCCAATTTTAAGTATTCGCTATATTATGATTTTGAAATGTTCCTATTCATTTAACATTGAATCTAATGTATTTTTTTTAATTACCTATACCTCGGTTGCATGTTACGTTATTGAATTGCTTTAGGTAATAATATGTCTATAACTTGAACTGTTCCATCATCAAAAAATCTTGAAATTAATTTAGATGAACTTGCGTTTTTCGTGTAAACGGATAGACTAACACCAAAAACGTTAATGACAATTTTGAAGGAAATTAATTTTGCTACAAAAAAGATCCTGTGAGTCTAACCTGTAGAGTTAATAGTTTACGAGATATAGAAATTTAGAACATTCACAAATTCAGAAATAGAATGATCTAGTATTCTGATCATTACACTATGGTCTTCCGTAGTCACTATTATTATTGTTACTTATACTTAGATGAGTCATATCTATTACAAATAGAATTAAATACTTAGCTTCAGGTTAATGTTTGACCACAGTTACACAGTTAATTATCAATAATTATCGCAGTATTTTAGATTTATTTTCCACTGCCTTTCGAAATTCAATCACATTAAAAATTAATGTCTTTCCATTCTCTATGCTTCTTTACTTCTCTAGAAGACAATTCTAAATGCCACTTCAATTAATATACAAATACTTTCTAAGAGCAAAATATAATTTGCACTGCGAATTAATGCAAAATTAACATTTATATAACTATTGTTGAACCGCGCTTGCTTCAGTAGAATTTGAATCGTTTGAGAAGTTGATGTAAAAGTAGATGGCTTGGTTTTTAGAAGACAATTGGCAGTAAGTGACATAACTTCAATAATTGCATTTTAATGCTATTTCTGGTACGAGCTCTTCATTTGGATGGAAATAAATAACATTCTAAGTTGGGCAGTCATAAAATGGGAATAGGCTAGCTTTTTTGGTTTGTACAAAAAAGCGAATTGATAATAAAGACGAATACCTATATCGCTTAAAATAGTCAACATTGGATTCACGGTAAGCTACTGGTTTTTTGTGTCAATAATTGCTTGTTTTCCTAAGAAACTGTGACTAATTTGGAATGATTTAACCTCATCACTTGGGGGTCAGAAATGCGTCTTTTTTATGATAATGACCCTTCTGTGAAGAATTTTTATTGTTTTATTTATTGTAAGTTTTAAAGCACTAACATAAAATGTAACAGTAAATTTCGTGGTTTTTAGCTTTAGGAAGATTGACCAATTAGTAAGTTATCAGATCATGGAAAAATTCAGGCTAAACAGTGAGAGTATTTTTTTTTATTTTAAATTCCATAAGTTCGGATTTTTGTAAAAAGAAAACCGAAGTAAATTTTCTCGAAAATGACGCATTTCCGACCCCCAAGTAATAGAGGTGAAATTATTCCAAACTACCGGTCACTTGTATAAAGACACTGGTTTCTTACAACTGAAAAAACTGAAATATTTTGTACGTATCTAAATTGAATAAGCAAATTATTACTAATTACTAATTACTAATTAATTTTTATATTTTTCAGCTCAATTCTGAAGAAGCTCCAAATCCGGATCGAAACGTTAATTATTTGGATTATAATTACACATTTTGTTAATATATTATCTGAAAAATTGGCCGATAATTGTATTTATTAAATTGAACAAGTTTATGAGATGCGTATTTTTTATAAAATTAAAAAAAATAATGGCTGTATTTTTATGAGGTGTATTTTAATAAATAAAACAAAAAGTTGTTAAAATCGATTCCTTTGTCAGCACACTGATGTGAGTTCAATTGCGTTTTTAGTTTTAATATTAATTAATAATATTAAGTTAATTATTGTTTATTAGTTATGCAGTACTGGTTACTTTAAAATTAAAATGAACTTTTTTTTTTGCAGAAAAGAAATTTAATATATTTAATGCTGTTTTCTAATACAAATATTTGGTTATTTACATTGCGCAGCATTTTTGTCAAAAGTAGGTTATGATATAACACAACTATGTCCCAAGAGAAAAAAAAATTAGGGGCCGTCGTGGGACACCCGGCAGATGTGAAACATTCATTCAAGCGAAATTCTAGTAACTAAATACAGCCCTGTAACTAAATTTCACCCAGTAACTAATATAAAGTGTGTATACAAGTGGTGAACGTGTCGCACATGCAGTATATGCAGCTTCTCTGTGTGAATTGTGACAGATCACACAGAGAAGCAACGGATGTAGAACAGCATATGCGCGCGCGCACACAAATAAGTCGAGAGCGGTGGCGTAGAGGGGGCATAAGAGACCGTGATCCCGTTTCCGTCACGGCATGGTTTTGCTGCCAAACGCGCCAATAGATGTTTCACAACAAAAATGATTAACAAACCAATTTTTTTATGCTATGCCCCTTGGAGATTATTATAGTATCATTAAGTGAATTTTTACACTATATTACTTTTTCTCTAAGTGGTTACCTCTCTTAATTGCTCGTTGAGCTTTCTTCCAGCAAAAGCTACTAGATAACTATAGAGGAAACAGAATCAAACATAATATGAATACAGCTGATGACTCATGAAAAGGATTCACAATGCTTTCAGATTTGTACAGAAGTGGGATAGTTAGTTTATTGAAACTCTTCTGTCCGACATTCCCATATGACGTCTCTAGGAAGAATCGACTAGGGATAATAATTATAACAGTAGCGAATTTATTTGACGCTCGGAGACCGCATCACATTTAAAGGGTGTTCGGAGAAGTTATGACTACACTTTAAAAGGATTTCTCATCCTTTATTTTTATTATAGTGCAAATTTACTTTATTTTTTTTTCGATTTGTTTTTAATTAGTTCTCATTTTATTATTTTATAAAGTAATAAAGAATAACTACCATACTTTTCTTATGATCAGCTGATTATTGAGTTGTTTCGCTATTCCACAATTTTGTCGAGAAATTTTTATCAAAATTCGTTTCTCGGCTTGTCGAGATTTTGATAATTTGATCAGGAATTCGTCTTAGAATTCTAGACGAGAAAGATTGTTGCATCGCGTCTTGTCGAGATATGATGAGAACATTTATTTTAAAGTTACTCTCGTCGATACAAGACGAGGAAAATTTCGCCCATACGAGATTTTGACTATTTATTCTCGTTCTCGTCACAGACTTCGAGATGAAAAAAATAAACCTCGTTTCACCGACAAAAAATTTGTCTCAGCGAAAATTCGACTATCATCCTCGTCTCGTCTCAGAATTCGAAACGAAAAAATTTGTTTCATCTCGTCTTGTCGACAGAAACAATCGTTTTGGCAAGGTTTCGAAATCCGAGACGAGACAAAGTATTAAACCTCGTTTCGTCTAGAAAAAAATCGTCTCAGCAAAATTTCAACACTTTATCATCGTTCTTGTTTCGAAATTCGAGATGATAAAAATTAGTAAACCTCGTTAGATCGAGAAAAATGTCTTCTCAGCGAGTCAATTTTTTCTCGTTCGCGTCTCAACATTCGAGGCGAGAAAAAAAAATTAAATCTCGTCTGGTCGAGTAAACGTAAAACAATTCGGTGAGAATTCGATAATTTATCCTCGTTCTCGTCTCGGAATTTAAGAGGAAAAAATCGATAAACCTCGTTTAGTCGAGAATACAAATTTGCTCAGCGAGATTTCGACAATTTTTTCTCGTTCTCGTCTCAGATTTCGAGACGAGAAAAAAAATTAATTCTTGTCTGGTCTAGAAAAAAATCGTTTCTACGAGATTGAGACAATTTCAACTCGTTCTCGTGTACGACAACTTAAAAAGAGGGTAGAATTAACGGCAAGACAGAGAACATAAATACAATATCAGCTGTATACGTGTCTAACAGAGTGAATTGGGGAAAGTGGCAGTAGAATGTACAAGTTCCAGATTATTATTCCCCATTCCCGATATAATCGTCGTGCGTGTTCAGTTTTTGTCGGTTCTCTATAGGACGCTTGGTTAGACTAACGTCAAACGGTTTCGTCTCCCCATAGTCTAACGTTCACTTCTTCTATACATACCAACACATACCTAGTTTTGTTTGTGACAAGGCCAAGTACCCCAGTCAAATACACACATGTGATGTAATAAACACACATGCTACATTTGCGTGTGATCGGTGTTCTTGTTTTAGTCACACTCGCACCATCTATTGACGAATTCTAAAACTAATGTCCTTCGTTAAAGAAATAAAAATTCAATTTTAGATAGTTTAATTTTTTTTTGTATGATTTATTAGTCTCATTTTCTTATCGAAAAAATAATTAAAATAATGCAACCTAAAAATGTTTTGCTGTGCAATGAATATGTCATAGAAAACTTAATTAAGTTAATAATTTAGATAAGGAATGTTTTAAATTTATGTAATTATACAAAAAAAATCAAGTATAAATAGTATGCTAATTAAAAAAACTTGTATGACATGTACCGGTTTTTAATGGATAATTATTTGAATTTTTAATTCTTTGAAATGTTTCGTGTCTATGCTAACGTTACTTTGCCATAAAATAACTTGAAAAAGGATGCCTATTTTTGGTTTAGTTTTATTTTTATATGACGTAATAAGTTGGAAAATCGAATATTTTTGTTTAAACATCAACTAGAACAGAGATATACAGTGAAACCTGTTACTTTTCCATAGAACCATTTCAAGCCGATTATATAGTAAAACCTGTGACCAAGTTAGACAGCTTACAGATGATCATAAAATCAAACGTACCTAGTCAACTTACTCAAGTCGCTAAAGTTTTATTATACTTGTTTTGGGTGCCGCTCGCTTCTAAAAACCAAGTAATTCTCGCATATTTTATGGTAGCATTTGATGTGAGTGTACTATAGATGTACAATTCGCGTGATATAGATTAATTATAAAGAAGTACCTCCCAATTTATACAACTAACCAAAATATAAATATGTATTTTTAATAAGCAGCCAAATATCAGATGTAGAGGAAACATCTATCAAACTAATTTTATCAAAATATCCATAAAAAATTACTAATGAAGTGTTCTGTAGACAAAATTGCATTTATTTGCCACAACATGAAAAAAAGGATTTTTTTATCACGAAAATTTTTAATTTTAATTATTTTGTTATCACAGTGAAAATAGCTTTCGTTATTTTTATCACGAAAATTTTTAATTTTAATTATTTTGTTATCACAGTGAAAATAGCTTTCGTTATTTTTATCACGAAAATTTTTAACTTTAATTATTTTGTTATCACAGTGAAAATAGCTTTCGTTGCTGTTCATTGTTTTTGTTAAAAAAAAATATTTTTAAGTATATTTTTACAACAAAACCTCAAAATGCAAAATAGTTTTTTGGTACCTAGTCAAATTTTTCCGCTATGAAAAATTAATGTCATTACAAATATTTTTTTTTTGTTCTGAACGATACGAGATTAGATACCTACCCGAAAATTTCAGAAATATTTTTCCATTATTTTTTTTTCGGAAAAATAAATAAAATAGTTATTTTTTTCTCCCATGATAAAAGAGACGACAAGCAAATTTTGGAATAATTTTTTTTCAAAACTTTTTACAAAATAATAGACAAACAAGATCTGTTTTATTA
Organism: Xanthostigma xanthostigma; assembly: GCA_963575645.1. Classification (NCBI taxonomy): domain Eukaryota; kingdom Metazoa; phylum Arthropoda; class Insecta; order Raphidioptera; family Raphidiidae; genus Xanthostigma; species Xanthostigma xanthostigma. The sequence continues at coordinate 38,214,511 of OY754470.1, forward strand.
AAAAAAAATGTAAATGTCAATAATTTTTTTTTGTAAATATTAGGAGCAAGAAAAGAAAACTGAAGCAACGTGCGTGATACAAAAAACAACAGTAACAGTATAATAACTGTTCTTTAAGTGTCAACAGATATTATATAAGAGAGAATGCCCATAAAACATTTATTTTATGTGTCTGGTAATTTATATCGAACTGGAGTTCAATAAAGCTGCCGGATTCTTATCGGACTAATAACAGCTGTTCTAAATATCTACATCACTTCTACACAATATGTCTTACATACCTATTAATTTCTTTGAGTCAATTTTCTGCAATCTGCATGTTATTTCAAAATATGCAACAATATTCATAACCTTGAAATGCTTAAAGGTAATTTTCTATACTATACACGCGGAAACCAAACGTGTTCAGCATCGTTTTTTTGTTATGTAGGTGTCTGATGCTGGGTTGCAGAAGGCATTGTCAGAAAATCTGATTTCACAACGACCTTATATTGTGAGCATACATTTTCAGTTTTTATACATGCTGGAGCAGTATAATGCTGTTGTGAAAATCAATGTCGTGTAGAACATTAGATTATATAAATGATTGATCCACATAGAAAAAGATCGATTTTCAGGCTAAATTTTGATCCAAATGTTGAGTACATGTATACGCAATTAAAAAAATATATAGATTCAATCGATCATCATTTTTCGAGCAGAATCGATTTGAAATTCTACAATGCTTTTCTTATGATTAAATCAAATTTTTGACAACGCTTTCTGCAAAACAGTATGAGAGTGCTTATACTAAGCATATTGTATCACTAAAAAATGTTTACTGGTCCAATTTACGGATTCGACCCGTATCGATGCGGATAGGATGATAAAGTTCGATTTGCATTATTCTCGCAGACACGTATCAGATCAACACCGTATCTGGAATGGTTATACTATTACTAACGCGAATTGATCATTTACAGACTTCGTAAGTAAATAAACTAAAAACATGTTAAACGGATACGTGTTTGCACGGATCTAAAGAGTGTCCAGTTTCAAAGTGTATAAGTAGTGTTAGGGGTGTACAAAAACATGTTATGTGGTATGTTCACAGATTTGAATTGACATAGTTGTTTATATTTACCTGGAGGTGGATATGGTGTTGACGGAATCGGTTCTGGGGCGCCGTAATTCCCAAGTCGATAACTGTCGTGTGTGAATCCTGCTGCCGTTTCCGCTGCAACCATGGCAGCGGTCGCAGCGGCTCGATCTCGATCGTTGGCTGGCGTCAAGTAGGGCACAGGTTGTGCATGGTGAGGATGATGGGAGTCGTGATGTCTCGCTGCCGACGTGTACGGAGAATAGTTGCACCAGGACTGTGCAGGAAAACTTTGATGGCACGACGACACAGCAGGATCTGTGCTGGGTCCTGCTGATGCCGATATATTGGAGGAACCGTACTTGCCGTAGTCTGTCGTGCCGCCTCCCGTTGCACTGGCGGCCGGCGACCAGAACAGCGTCGCCGCCGCCGCCGCCTTGCTACGACTATCGCGACCCGATGCCGAGTTGGCGGCAAGGTCATGGTACGTTGGTGCATTGCTGTACTGGTGGTAATTGAGACCGGCCGGTTCGAATGCCGTGGCGCCGCTGCCGTGGTGGTTCTCTGCTACAGGCGAGTAGTTCCACGGCTGGCCGCCATGATGCGGATGACGAATGACACCGACAGCCGGTTCGACGCTCGAACATTCGGCACTGCCGTAACCGGATGTCATTGGCCGTTTGGCCGGAATATGTAGCGGTCCGGTCGAACCGTTGTTACTTGTGACGGACGACGGCGATGTCGAAGCCGTCGTCGACGTCGTCACTGCGCCAGTCTGATTATTGTTGTTGAGTGTCGACGACGCTGCTGCAACGCCGGGACTGGTGACGCCGCTGTTGTTGCTTATCGGCGTCGTGGCTGTTTGAGGCGGTACGGCCGGCGGTGGGCTCTCCTCGTAAAGGCTGCCGTTCATCATGGCCCACCAAGTCACCCCGGTGGAATTACCCGCTCCGGTGGCTGGGGAGGTGGCCGCCGGGTGCACATTGTCGTACAGGGTTGCGGCCGAGCACGCCACGTGGTCGGTGATGGTGATGATGGTGATGGTTGTGGATGTGGGTGACGCGCGATTGACGGGTCGCCGGCGCGGGCCGAACGCGGACGCCGGACGATGTTTAGGAGCAACGTCGCATTAACAGCGTCACGGGCACCAGGAGTCAGTCGATCGGGATTATTGTGTTGCGAAGATGACGACGCGGTATCGTAGGATAGCAGTGGCAGCACAACGCAGCGAGAGGATGAGAAAAGAGCGAGAAGACGAGAAGAGAGACGAAAGGAGGGGATAAGAGACGGGAATTCGGGTCGGATCGTAGTGTGAAGCAAACAGTCGTACGCGGCGCGGCGTAGAGGAATGTTATTCACACGTGTTGACACGTGATTCAAACACCAAACAATTAATGATGTTTTCAGGAAATTGGAATTTTTGACGAATACATGTAAAGAGAAAACAGAAACAAACAAATCCACTGTTAGTATTTTTTAAACACCAGTTAGTTTTTTTATAAATATTATGCCTACACAGAGGGTATATCCATATACCTCCAGCAATACCGCACTATTATAGTACCTACTACATAATATAAAGAGCAATTTCAAAACAAATACGCGATTTATCAAACGTATATTTATTAAATAACTGTGTACAAAAACAAGTAGCCGACAGTAAAATTTTTAATCACTGCATAATTAACTTGTTATAAATTTGATTCCGTTGTTAATGTTTATTATTTAGTAATTCACTTTCTTAAAGTACTATATATACATAATTATGTACTTATATACATAATATACTACTATATGTATATATAGAAAACGTCAGTCCATAAATCAGTGGCTCTTTGAACAATGTACCTATGAGTTTATTGGTCGTAAATTAATTTATTGGTGGTCGTATAACCTGACGGATTGTATGTAAGACACTTTTTTAAAGCGCCAATCGTTTATTACGCGATTAGTATATTATAGACACCTGTACACAAGCACGCACATTTCATTTGTTTTAAATAAATCATACATATATATACACACAAACAGTAGGTATATATATATATAAACAGCAATCAGCTGATACAGTTGATAATTGTGATTGTTATATCACCAACAAAAAATGTTTAAAGGTCAATCTTTTTTACACACATTTGTTGAAACCAGTTTTGCGTGACACCGGGTTTGCGGTGCACCCCTTTTAAAAGGACCTTGTACCGTGACCATTTAAAAATCACACTTTTAAAACGCACATTCACAGTTGTCAACACCGCAGGGGTTGTAAAAGCGAAAGATTTTTTTTTGCCACTGTCAGTTTAATTTATGCGATTGATTTTACTGTTTGATAGACGTGTGGTTTTTTTTTAGGCTATACCGCGCGGTGAGATGCTGATATAGCTGAGACTATGTGCAACAGTCACCTCTTAACAAGTGCTAGGAATACACTGACTTCGTTAGCGTAGTCGCGGCTTGTGTCTAGTTGTTATACGTTCGGAACTGATCGGCGCAAAAGCCCGATGCGCGCGCTGCATAAACAAGCATCGCGATTTGACTCGCGTTACGTCGCGGGTGCGTCGCGACGTACCTAAGACGGACAAAGAACGAAAGACGTCTGCATGTCGACGCCGTTTTTTTACTAAACTATACATATTAAACTTACATACAACCCTAATCGCAGTCATACCATGCTTTTTGTTTGATTTTTTTGTGCGGCAACCCCTAAGCTTTTTTACGAATTATTGAAAAGCTGTAGCTATTTGTGGGGACTGGAATTACCGTATTAGCCCGAAATTTTAATAAAGATATTTAGAAAAAAAATAATATATACTCATAAGAGAATTCAAAGAAAGTTAAATTCAATCAGATAAGCATTTATTTAGGTAATTATAGGTTAAATTCATGTCAATATAATTAAGTAATGTAAAACAAAATTAATACTTTCAGTCTCCCGTCATCTTCCGTCCCATTCAACCTCTGTAGCAGAATGTCCTTGTTTATATTACATTCCATTACTTAAACCACGAATTTAGCGTGAGTCGATTTTGTAACGGAAAATAAATGGTCGAAAAATGTCGCGTTATATTCGGGCTAATACGGTAATTCTGGAGAATTTTAAAACGCACTGCGCAAAAAAACGCCATCGCATCGACATCACCCCGTTATCGTTTTTTTAGTACCTACTCGGCTTTTTATGACTATAATTTTCAAAAAAGTTTTTAAAAAATTGAACCTTATTCAAAATAAACCCACTAAAAAGTACAGGGGTCTTTAAAACTACAATTTTCAAAAAACTGTTTAAATAATTGAACTTTTTTTAAAATAAAACACCGTAAGTAAAGAGTAAAAAAATAAAATTTTGAGATCAGCGTCAATTTAATTTCTCTAACTTTTTATGTACCTATGTATCTACTTTCATTAAATTAGCGCCGACGTCAAAACTTAGAATTTTACGCATTTCACTGGCTTTTTTCGGAAAAAGGTTCAAATTTTTGTATTTTATAGTTTTGAATGGCTTTATACGTAGTTTACACGTTATTAATCGCCTTCTTAATTAATTACTAAACTAGAACAAAAAACAGCTGAACCGATTTAAATTAAATTTATGTGAGGTCCTCCTGAAGGTATGTCCTATTAAATAAAAAAATAATCATCAAAATCGGTTCACAAATGCTGGAGATATGAAGTAATCATATAAATAAAAAAAAAATATATGGTACCAATCCGTAAACATTCTGAACAAAATCATGTCGAAATTTTTGAAAACGATTAACTCTTCAAAAAGTTAAAGCGAAACAAACAAAAAAAATACTTATACATGTCGAATTGATAACCTCTTTTTTTAACTCGGTTAAATAAATCTTCATTTTTTAAAGCGAATCTCTACGTAACTGTGAGGGTGGATTTTTGTATTAATTTTGAATTTTCAATGTACATTTTTTATTAAATTACCCGGCTATGTGTACCTACCTACCACTTTTCATTACATTTTTCAATATATAATTTTCAAAATATTTAAATCTTTGATTAACGTCTGAAATAAATAAAATTGTCGACCAATTTTTTGTCAATAAATAGTGTGAAAAAAATTGGTCGACAATTTTATTTATTTCAAAATATTTAATATTTTTTTGCGTCGCGCTGGTCATAATGACTATTTTTCCAATTACTGCTTCTTACGCTTCATAACATGCTAATTAAAAAAACATTTCGTAAATTATAAAACAATCAAGACAAAACTTATTTTAAGAAAATTCTCCTTCAGATACTTAACAAAATATCCGTACTTAAAAAAAATCATTAACATCAAAAAATATTTTAAGCGATAGGTAAATGATAATTACTTATATGGCTTATTTTTAGGTTTCTCATGTTGCATTGAAGTCTCCACATTAAAAGGGTACTTAAAATCATTTTAAACTGATACAGCTTTATACATGCATGCATCCGAGTTTAACAAGAGATCTCAACGAGCTTTCAATATATATACCCACGCATGCGTAGTTACTGCATTCATGTCTCGTTGTTTTGTTGATACGTTTGGAATTCTAAAAGTTTTTCGGAGTAATACAAGATTAATCTTTTATATCTTGTTTTGTCATCAAGTTGAACACATTACTAGAAATTATTAATTAACAGAGCGACTTCTTAAATACAATGTGGATGCTTATATAGGTAATTTAATATTTTAGTGTAGAATGTATCGTATTTACTTTTAGATAAATATTCTAGATTACAGACGCTCGACAACCGAGTTTCAACTCTAATCAGGACACCATGATTCCGATCTAACATCAAATTGAATTGAAATAAAATTTTGGCAGGATGTTAGATTGCACATAAATATAGGAAAATTTCTTGTCTTTTTAATAAAAATCGACGCATGCGCAGAAGCAATACGAATTGAAATTAAATTTTGGCAGGATGTTTGACTGCATATATACATCGAAAATTCCTATTGTTTTTAGTGAAAATCGACGTATGCGCAGAAGCAACGTGTGCTATAACTTTGTTTAATATGTTGTCCGTATTATTAGTTTTGTAGCTATATAAATATTAAACGTTGGGGAAAAGTTTGGCTGAGGAAGAATTTAAAAGAAAGCTTTACCGCGGTGGTCAAACACGAAACATCGGTAAAGCTTCTCAGTCAAATTTTCCCTGAACATTATTGTTTTCTACTTTTAATAGCGGTTTATCAGTTCATTCATTTTTAAAAGAAAGTCTTAAAAAACAGTTTTTTTTTTCAAACCTTGTAGGTCGCATCGAGAGGAATACACTAAACCTAAAAAATTCAGTGCCAATCGAAAGCAAGAGCTATGGCAGCGTCGAAAAGGGAACGAAAAAACCTAAACTTTGGGATCATTTGCAGGCGATACAGGAAACAGTAATACTCGACGTTTCCAAGAAAAATTTACGGCGCGGACCCGAACTGCGCCTTTCTGTAGTTTTTTTTTTAATCGTGTATTACTTACTCCATGATTTCCTTATCTGTCAAATACACACGACATACGATTGATAAATAGCACGGAGTAAAATAACCCAACTAAAATTAATGGGCAATTGAATACCAATAATTCTAGAATTTAATGGCCAATAACAACAGTCATAACGGCTAATTGAGATGTTTATGTGAAGAGACAAGGTACAATGCATTATGGATAACGTACGGTGAATGCCACGATTGTAAATTACGTAAAACCTTCTCAAACCTGCTTAACTCCTGATCTTATGTACCTGTTATATAAACCATAATCACTTTCCTTTAATTACTATAAACCGAGGTGATCTAACTCTTGGCAGGGATGGACTTGGTTGTGATACTGCCCTATCTTCTAAGTTGTTACTTTTTATTTGATATTTTGAGCTTTAGTGATTGCTTACGTTTTTAAAAAAAGTCAAAATTTGGGCACTTCGAGTTATCGTACTGGACCCGAAGAACCTTATTGTTTCTGGGGAAAATCAGCGCATACCAAAAAGAGATATGCACTATATAGCGCTGTTTTTATGTTATACCTTTCAAAACGGTCTATTATTCTTTTTATTTTTTCGAGAAAGCTTAATATTTTTTTTAATTTATAGTTTCGAAAATATTTAGAAAAAAAAATCAGCTGTTTTTGTGTTCTGAAGAATACTTTACACAATAAAGGAAATCAAAGTTAGTGTAAATATTATACATTAATATACGCGTTATCTATAGACGGAAAAGTTTGAAGACCACTCATATATAGTACATGAAGGCGCAAAGCCGTAGGCAGGGGGGGGGGGGGTTGCGGAGTACTCATAATTATGTTTTTAATAGTTCAATGCTGTATAAAAAGCACTAGTAACGAACGCTTGTTAAATCTGTTCGTGCGTAGCACGTTTGTTATGTTTTTTGCGATTATTTTTAAGTGCAGTGCAGCGCCCCCCTGGGGCGTTACCATCGTAATATCTATCTAAGAACCATCTCAGATGAATTACAAACCCTTTACAGAAAACCGCATCTGAATTGATCAAACAGTTTTCCAGATAAATGGCGACATACGAGTGCCCAAACAAACAAACAAACAAACAAACAATCTCTCAGGCTAAACTCATATACCTGTTCCGTTCCGTCGTGGGTAAAAATCAATATGGAAAAGTCTGCCAAAAAAAATATTTAGCTAATATATATATTTCAAAAGTTATAAATGTCATTTGATAAAAAAACTAGTGCTTTTAGAATCTCTAAGTTATTACATAATACCTTTTGCGAGGGTGAACTGATATCCTCCCCTATCGTAACAAACAAGTGTGAAATAGGATGAAGGGATTGTGCTCGCGAAAACTCAGGAAGGGTGCAAATCTATTGGTACACGCGACGACATCTGTACGCTGGATTATCAACTGAATAGATCAAGATGAAGTCCAGCTATAAAATGGTATATAATCTTAAAAAACACAAATATCCACGCAAAATACGAGTTAAGTAATGTATCTGGATAAATTGATATTATGATAACAAAGTACTAACCATGAATTCTGTATCCAGCATACCAGGGCATAGATATGGGTAGGGGGGTGGAAAAAGGGGCTCAAACAACGACCCTGAGATTAAAAGTCAATTGCTCTACCGACTGAGTTAGTCGGGCTTGTGAATGTACAACGCTAATATTGAAATATTTATAGTAAGTGCATTTCACCTGAATTGAAACTTAGACGGACAAATTTTGAGATACATTTTGCAACACTTCTCATTGATGCTCTGCTCCTATTGGTCGTAACGTGATATTATATAGCTTATAGCCTTCCTCGATAAATGGGCTATCAAAAAAAAAAACAATTTTTCAATTCGAACCAGTATATAGTTTCTGAGATTATCGCGTTCAACTAACCAAACAAACAAACAAACTCTTCACCTTTATATATAGGTTCAAATAAATAAAATTGTCGACCAATTTTTTTCAGACTATATATTGACAAAAAATAATAATATAAAATTAATTAATTTTTACAGTTTTTTAGATATTTCTGAAGAAGATCCAAATCCGGATCAAAACGTCATCTTTTGTTAGGTATATTGATTTATTTTTATATTATTTTTTGTCAATATATAGTCTGAAAACTTTGGTCGACAATTTTATTTATTTGAAGAGTTCTATTCATACGTTAGTCAAAGATTCGAATTTATATATAAGTATAGATTGGGAGATAAGCACAATAAGCCCAAGAGGCTGCAGTGTTCCCGGTGACAATCCAACTCCGTTAATTAAAAAAAAATATTCTTTGGAAATAGGACCAAAATACGGTTAATCGATTCCTGCATATATTTACGGATTTCGATCCCAAAGTGAGTCTCAGTTTTACATAAATCCTGAACCCCGCTTAGATTTCGGGATCGAAAGACCTGATTAATATTGATTACAACAGGAATAATTTTCTGAAGTATGTTCTGTTCATTATGAATCATTCTGTACAACATTCATACGTACTCGAGTATATAAACGAATGTGTTTCCCATATGTTAGATAAATTATATTTACGTAAAATAAATAGAGAATAAATTAAATACCAAAGCAAGGCCTGTATTCAAGTCTGCGTGTCGGCTCAGCCAATTATAAAAGAAAGAATAGTTTATATTGTTCTTAATGAGGCGACTTTGTCATGTAGTAACTTCATTATTGTATATTTATAAATATTGATGATTTCCTGGTCTTCTTTTTCTCTGAGGCGGGAACTATGATTAGATATTTGTTTTTAATGCACGAGAAATACAATATCATTAATTGTATGCATATTATATATATGTTTATATGAACTTAATAGCGGCCCGGCCCGGCTTCGTTCCATTTAAACAAGTTGTTTAATTGTGAAATCTTATTTACTTAGTTCGTTATATCGAGCTATCTTACTCCCTGTGGCAACAAAACAGAACCCTTATAATTTCGCCATGTCCGTCTGTCTGTCCGTATGTCAGGGCTTATAACTTCGCCATATTTCCATCGATTCTGATGAAATTTTACGGGCAGGTCTTATGTAAACCACTATAAAACTGTGTAATGAAAAAAAAGAGTAGCTTTCCAATAGAATGAGAGAGGAATGAAATTTTTTATTTTTACGCACTACATTGTGCAGGGTATCGTTGGGCAGGTCTCTAAATATTAAAAAATAGTCGTTAATGGACCTTTTTTAGGTTAATTTTTTACGAGATTATAAGCTCCTAAAGTCGTTTAATAATGTGTTCCTTTTTCTAATAAGTTTACAAACATGTGAATCCGAAAGAACAGAAGAATAAATTTTTTTATTTTTACGCACCACATTGTGCAGGGTATCGTTGGGCAGGTCTTTAAATATGAAAAAAAAGTTGTTAAGGGACTTTTTCCTTTAAGTTAAGTTTTTACGAGATATAATCTCCTTATAAACTCAAAAATAATGTGTCTCCCCTTCTAATTTACAAACGTGAATCTGAAAGAAATCAAGATAAATACTTTCAATTATAACAATTTTGAACAAGATATGTTTTTCAGATATCTGCAATTTTCAGCTACTTAACTAATGACGGAAGAAAACTCTACGGTAACCTAAGTTGTTGCGTGTACGTCACACTTTCAAGGGCGTAGATAGGTGGGGGGTAAATAGGGCAATTATCCTCCAGAATCATAATAATAAAAAAAGAGAACTGAAAGTAATACGAATACTTGACTTAAAAATAAAATTTAGAAATAGTTTTTGAAAAGGAATTTGTAAAATTAGTTTGTAAATTAATATTTTGCTGGACACCTTCCTTCGTGAGTATTCTCTTGTGTGATATTAATAAAACTTAAAAAATATTGCTTTTTTTGCTGTACACCTCACCCCCAGAAAAAAATATCTACGCACTTGATCGTTTTTTTAATATCTACATTTCCGTTTTTACGTTATGTTGATTAAAACTAATGATAAATATAATAAAATTGTTAAAATAGTGTTCAATACGCCTTTGATACACAATTTAATAATATATCGTTTGAATAAAATGTCAGCGAACTTATTGTTACAAAATCATCTACGAAATTACAGGAGGCGTTCACCTGCAGGCAATTTGGATGTAGACACATATACCTATATAAATAATGTAAAATATGTCATTTACATGCAAATCAGTACACAGGAGACCACCAAAAGACTCTATCACATAATAAATACTCGGCTTCCATCCATGTCTATCATTGGATCATGCTTATATATACCAGCCTATTAACATATCTCAAATCTCCATCTTATGTTTTTTACCCACGCTAAATACGATTACTTTCCACTACCGTCCCCGCTTTAAATATCTGACATTTTTAGTCACAACCGACGTTCGAAGATAATCTAAATTATTTTCGTATTTCTTATTTAATACATTTGCTATAAGCTGGCTATTTATCGTCATCATTCATGCTTATTTAGTGTTTTGCCTGTACAAAGTATACACTATTGCCGTTGGTCCACAGAATCTATTTATCGAGGCATTATTGCTCCAAAGTTTTATGTTCACAAAGTTCTTTTTTTACGTCTGTGTTTTATAAAGAAATTGAAATATGCTCCCTAAATATGAAATAGTGAAATTTTCACTAATTGAGTAAGTGAAGCTGAATTTACTTGATAATCAAAGATTAGTGAATTTTCACTACTCTCTAAAACTGAAATAGTGAAAATGTCACTATTTGAAATAGTGACTTCTGATTCACTTCCGAAATAGTGAATTCAAGTAAAATTCACTGCAGAATAGTGAAACCCCTGATTATATACGTATCGCTTGTGGCGCCTCCATACAGTTACTATTATTATTTTTCGTGTAGAATTTAGATCATTCTATAAGCTAATTGGATAATTATTTTAATTATTTTTCATAGATTCAAAGTAAAGCATTGCTTACTATTGTTTTTTTACCGATTTTAAATTATCGTCATAGACATAACAATGAATTAAGTTTATGTTGTTTTGACGCGAATTTTCTAATTCTTTATTTTGTATTCAATTCTTAATCGACTTGTAAAAATATTGAAGTTAATTATACTAATGAAAGTAACGAATGAATAAAGATTTTAAAAAACCTGTAATTAAAAAATTGTTGATGTCAGATGACATTTAATGGTCACTTATATAATTAGTGAATTTTTATATTCACTTATATAATTAGTGAATTTGTATATTCACTAATTCATATTATAAATATTCACTAATTCTGCATGCTGAATATTCACTAATTCTGCATGGTACAATTCTAGCATTGACAAATAGTGAATATGCACTTGGAATTAGTGAAAAATCACTGATTTATGTTTAGTAGAGCTGTAAAAGTAACGAGAAATTGTGTACCCGTATGTATTCGTTACTTAAAGAACCAGTACCCACTACCCGTTACTATCGTATCGTTACCTTACTCGTTACTTTTCATACGACATACAATCGTGTATAACAGCATCAAGAAGTGTATGTTCTCTGGCATCAAGCATGTACCCATTACATCGAAGCGCGTCGCATCGTGATACGGTATGACTTCGTTTCGTATAACGTATAACCGCATTAAACGAGTCGAACTGACTCCATGTCAGTTCGATACGACAGATGCGAGTAACGAAATGAATTTGTAAGTAACGATTCGGTACTTCGAGTCAGACGATGTACCCGTTACTCAGTAACGAATACATACGGTTTGTTACAGCTCTAATGTTTAGAGAACGCTGATATCGTCGAAACATCTGGTTCGAGATAATGTGAAGTGCAGTTGCAATGAGAAATTGTTTAGACATGTCATTGAGTAATTGATAACTCATTCGCCGCGATAGTGAAAATTCGAGTTTGAGTCCAACAGTGATATCGATTAATATTGCGTTATGGATGTGGCTTATCTGTCTGTATATTTAACCTTAAGTTCTGATTCTCTGACGAAATTATTAATATTATTTATTTTTTGTTGTGATGCAATTAACTAAAACACCATGTATATTTCAAGAGGACATAACACGACCACCAGGAGGACAAAAATCCTGGTGGTCACGTTACTTTTTTAATTCAATCCGTCAATTACACGGAGGCTTTTCATTGGTCATTTCATCAGAGCATTGTTCTCTGTATAGTGATAACCCAACATCCGGCACGGCATATTATGAAGAAAACAAAACAGAAACACCAGTAGCCCCATAGGTGTTTGTGACTATGTACCGTCCGTGTGAGGTGTGCTTCATGAATATTTATACAACAATATCTATGTTGTTTCAACGTGCATGTTGTACCACCATATTATAAATTCACTGAAATGTTTAAACGGAAAAAAGTCTAACCTAAAAGAGTAAACTTCTTATTGTTCCTTGTTTTTTTTTATTTTGATATTAAAATATTATTTCGTTTCTTAGTAAAGTTACTGTCGAATCTTACTATAATATAGGGCGGTTCAATAATAATTAAACGTATCTAATAAAAAAATTATTGATGTGACATTTTCGTGTCCAAAATTTAACTACACCTCTTGGAAAGACGATTAAAACAAAATAACGACGATTTTAGATTTTATCAAATCGTAGAAAAAAATACATACCTATATAGGTCATTTACTATTTGAAAATGTAACAAATTCAGTTAACTATAACCTTAAAAATATACCCCAACTTTAAACTACAACGTGAAGCCTTTTTATATTGAGGGAGGGCCTCATTCGATGAACTTCCCACAGGCCTCAGGTGTGGTATAGTTCTGCCCTAAAAAGGCAAAGGGCAGTAAGTGACATTTGTTGAAAAATGAGTTCATATTGAAGCCAACGACAGCAGTAAGTGCTGCAGCAATAATTTTATTGTCTTTAAAAAATGTTTCCCCCATGTTTTAGTTTCCATAATCTAAAATTCTGGACGGTCAAGACATTTTTAGTAAATCTTGATTTAATGATGAGTATTTGGAAGGAATTCCGTGGCATAAGGATCGAAAATGAAGCAATACTGAGATTTTTTTAAACTTGCATTTAATACTAACGTTTCGATACGTTTTGTATCATCTTCAGAGTGTTCAAATGCTGTCACATGTTATCAGTATTGCTTCATTTTCGATCCTTATGCCACGGAATTCCTTCCAAATACTCATCATTAACTTCAACGGATGAGGATCACAGTTACTCTATTTATTGAATAGAGTCAATCTTCACAAAATCTTGATTTACTCAAATTCATAAGTTGGTCACTTACTGCCTTTTACCTTTTTACGGCAGAGTTACGTTACTGATTGTTTTGTTATACCTCTAAAGATTTGGCTAGCGTTAGCCATGAAAGCGTACGAAAACAGTTTTTTTTTGACAAAACACTGTCATAGTTCATTCATTTTGTACAAAATATTTACAAATTATATACAGAAACCTCACTCCTTTATCGCTCATCCTATTAGTGAAAATCGTATGAAAATCCGTTCGGTAGTTTTTTAATTTATCGCGTTCAGACAGACAGACGCGGCGGGGGGACTGAGTTTTATATTATATAGATACAATTAGCTCCAGTAGTTGCAAGAGTTTTGTATTAAGTATACACGTTCGATTAATAAATACGAATATAATAAATTGCAACTTTGTACTAACGGAGTTTTTACTTGACGAAAATACTAATAATGATAGTGCCACATCATGATAATACGGTTGCCTTATAAGAAGTTTAAGGAAAATATTCCATTTTTGGCACGTCAGGTCCGCCATTATGACGCTCCGTGAATTGTAAATAATTGATACTCCTCTATAATCTGCTTTAATTTCATCACGTAATGTTGAACCGTATTCGAGTACTAACAACAAAAAATGATAACAAAAATTGTAATAGTCAGCAATCGATTTGATATTTATTACATATTTGCCAAAAATAATCAAATTTTAGTAGTGTTGTCCAGTAGACTTTTGTACGGTTAGAAGGTTTCTGATCTGAGAGAATGTATTACCTACTTTTAAAATCTATACTAATATACAGGTGTCCTACGATATGACTGCCATAGCCTGGGACTGTGTTGCTGGGGTGATTTTAAGTAAAAAATGTCTAATGAACATATACCCGGAACGCTATCCTAACTGAGCTAGAAGCATTTGAAATTTTAGATAAGTAGTAGTAGGAATTCCCTACTAAAAAAACCATTTAAAACGAAATCGCTTTATCGAATTAGTTGCTCAAAATGTCCACCCAGTTGCTGCATACATAGTCTAGCTCTTCTTAGAATTGAAGTAGTAGCTCTGCGAAGAGTCTCAGGATCAGCACGAATGGTGATTCACAGCCAGCTGGTCTTTTTAATAATAACAAAACCAACAGCCGAACCTAATACCTGCATTAGTGGGCTGACTTATTTTAAAATTCCAAATGCTTCTAGCTCAGTTAAGATAGCGTTCCGAGTCTATGTTCATTAGACATTTTTTACTTGAAATCACCCCAGCAAAACAATCCCAGGCTATGGCAGTCATGTCGTAGGATACCCTGTATAAAGCTGAAGAGATTGTTTGTTTGTTTGTTTAGTTGAACGCGCTAATCTCAGGAACTACTGGTTCGAATTGAAAAAAAAATTATGTAAGCCCATTTATCGAGGAAGGCTATAATTATGCCATATAATATCACGCTACGACCAAAAGGAGCGGAGCATCAATGAAAAATGTTGCAAAATGTAAGTCTATAATATGACATTGGAGTTACATTGTAACTAAAATTATGGAAGTAGTGTATTAAATTGTCATCTATTATTTTATTCATGCATTTCACAGTTGGATATTGCAAATTGAAGCCGCGTTATCAAGCAGGAAGATCAGCATTACGCAATGCTATGACCATCTGTATTTTATAATGGTCATCATGTGTATTTACCTGACAGGTAGCACAGTAGGTACGCCTATCTATGATGTACTAGGCGCGTTGTAATGTCCGTGCAGCCGCAATATTCAATGTGAAAATTGATCACAAAACAAAGTGGCGTATGTCAAATTTGAAGAATGCATAATAAATTCAGGGGAGAAGGTTATAGAAATATCAGTTCTTGTTCTATATTGTTTTTCGTGTTAGAATATCTGAAGACATACACAAGAAGAGAAAGGGCTTTTTACTGGCACTTAAAATTGATAAACCTAAATTATTTTCCAAATATTTTTCTGAATAAATCCACCATAATTTTTTAAAATTGGTGCAGTAAAAGAGTACTTTAATATAGAATAATAGAGTATTAAAACATTACCTTTCATTTTGATAAAAAAATGACAACTGAAGCTATAAAACTTCAACTGTTACTATGCCAGTCATATATGTCTCATATTGTAACCAACCGGATATTTTAGGTTATACCATTAATGGCCATATTCACTGAACGTATGTAGTTATTTATTCGGTTCATTTATTCTTCAGGTAACTATTTCTCCAAATAAATAGCGATAATTCAGTTCACTAAACATTATTATGTTTACTGCAGATTTAAATCTATTTCGTCTTACTTTCAGGGTATAAATATTTATTCGCCTGAAAAAAGAATAATGGCCGCCACATAGATCACCTAACCTATAAACGTGGAGTATTGTATCTAAAGTTTGCTCTTGTGACTTTTTTATGTGTTGTTTATTAACCTTTTGTTAAGTGTATAGTTGTAAAATATTAAAGTTAGTGGAAGTTTTGTGTGCAACTGGGTTAGGATAAAACATTACTTATTATTTTGTAAAACTTTTTTTTGACGTTTACACTAACGTCATCGGTCGGTTTTTTGGCTGAACGTCAAAATATTCAGCAGAAAGAGCAAGGAGTATAGTGCAGTGTACATTTATTCTTTAAGTAACTTTTCTACCTGATATTTTAATTGGTGAATTGAATGTAATTTTTTTTCTAACGAATCAATTTGTTCCAAGATTAGTTACTTCTATCTCTAATAGTGTTCGGTTAATTTGGGCATAACTCAGATAGGAAGACAGAATAGAAGTGTGTAATTTATCTAAAACAGAAAATAGACTGCTAAAAACCTTTCTGGCATTGTTATTGCTGGGTAGAAAATGAAGCTACAAAACTTCAACTATTACTACCAGTCAAGTGTCTCATATTATAATTAACCGCAAATTTTAGGTTATAAGTCACTTTGCTTTGCGGTCACAGATTTGTTTTCCGCATCGCGGAACCACAGCAAACGCGCCTATGAATTGAATAAGTTGCATGTAAGTAAATATACAATTATAACATACAGATGTTTCGAAAAGTATTACGTTGAATGCACAACGGTATATAGATCCGTGTCCCTTTATCGGAAGTGTTTTCTTAGAACGCATCTTAACATGTCTATACTCCGGCATATAGTCCGATTTCATCTAGAGATTTGTCGCCATTCGTCAAGCCCAATAAAGGCATATGATATATGTAAATTGAGAATTCGTTCGTTCCCGAAATGTAGGTAATATATCGAGCGTCTGGCATATTCGAGCATTACAGGCTTGGAGTTTTACACTGTGCAAATGATATGAACAGAGAAAATTTATTATTATTCCTGTCCAGAAATAGTGAAACCAGTGCCGTAACTTGGGCGGTGCCCAGACACAGGGCGCAGACCCTGGAGGGACGCAGAAATCACCAGACCAGGACTAAGTTTTAAAATTTGCATCGGGCGCATAAAAAGCTAGTTATATCACTGAGTGAAACAAGGTCTTTCCTCGGACATTATTCTAGGAAACGTGTTCGTTCAATATAATAGTACTAACAGACGGTCGTACTTGGTTCGAAGCGGACAGCGGATCTGGTCCGCTCCGTACCAAATCTGTTCGTCTGTACAGTAGTCTGCGTGTCCGCCCGGTTCGATGGGAACAGATTCGGTCGTCTGTTGCAAGATCCGCCGTACCATGTCCGTTGTCGGACCGGACCAAGTTCGAGCGTCTGTTAGTACTATAAAGTTCGTTTCGTCTTTGAAACTGTCTTGCATAAGCCTAGTGTAGACCAGAGAGAATTTAGCTGAATTGGCGTTTTCTTTTATCAACAGTTCCGTGGAATAGGTACACAAACAAATTTGACAGTGTAAGTTAGCACTGAGGCAGACAAAAAGGAACCCAAAATTTATTAGTTTTTTTTTTCTTCTGGCAAATGGTAAATACAAATCTCATGCCAACTTTTTAACCCAGTGAATATTCATCATTATAACATATAACATTTAAAAATTATACGGCAAATCTCAGGTGAGGAGAAGAAAGGGTTCCTGCACATCTTACCAAATATCACCAAGGGGAAGGAGGATCCAAATTTAGAAAAAAAAACACCTCACATAATTAATGGATTAGGGGACCCTAATTGTCTTGTATTCGAGACATAGGAAATCCGACATCGGGCTCTGAAGCTATTGGTGTTAAGTTATTTTTGATACACTCGATAGGTCTGCATGTTTGTATAGAATAAATGCATCTAATGTTGTACTGTTCCCCCTTGACCCCGCGGGAATATCCACTAGAAAAGGCATACTATGTGATACAAAGTAACCATAACTGCACTGCCATGCACGAACCTAAACTATCAGAAACACTCGTTCAATTATTCTAAACGAATCATTATCAACCGTAATAATTAGGTTTTAAGGTCTTCGATTAGTCTTGCGGTTGAACAATTGCTTGCAGCACTGCAGAAATTATTAAATTATTGTATTGTTCCAGTTCCGTCGATGAACCATGAATCAGTTTTGAAAGTTACTTTGATTATTTTGTTTAAAAATATTGTTACAGGCTCCCGTTGCGACGACAAAGGATTCTGTGAAACAACAATCGGCTCACCATTCTAACAATTACACACAGATTGTTCTCTAACAACAATCAGCTCGTCATTCGAACAAAGTAGATTGTTGTGGGGCAACAATAATCGGCTTGTTGTTCTAACAATATGCGTAGGGGAAAAAGGGCTTTGTTGCCAAATTCCAGACAACAATGAATACAAGAAAGAAAAGAACGATCCAGCGCATATATAAACCACGGAATAGCGCAGTGGAGGAAGTCAGTCATACATGGTGTTTCATCGAGTGAACAATCGACAAATAGTTATGAAATAAATTGACAGTCAGTAAACAGTACTGAGGTAACTACTGAGATAAATAAATAAATGAACTGTGTAAATAATTTCGTGTATATAGTTAATAAATAAGTGTGCTAAATACGTTTTGGTGTGTTCTGTGTTCCTGTGTTGTAAATATTTCGGGTACATAAATAATTTCATCAGTTAGAATAGTTGTTTTGTTTCTGTTACGTTATGAAGAAGTACTTTTTCGTTTGTTTGTTCATTTAGTTTGTTAAAGTTTTACTCTTGTAAATAAATATTTTCCACCACGATCAAGAACAGTTTTGTTACAATATGATAAGCCTAAGATAGGGCGTCGTAATAGTTTACGATTTATCCGCACGATTTTTTGAAGACACGATACTCCGATTTCGTTCTTGTCACTATCCAAAATACTAGAGTTAAATAACTTCACGATGAAAAAATCACTGTGATCTGACAAGAGGTAACTACGTTCCGAAGTAACGTATGTTGTTCCATGTCACAGCAATCACGTCGATCACTTCAACCGAGTAGCCGACGTAACGTCCGACCGAGTGTTTGCTTGATCGGGATCGACGTAACAAAGTCACGATGATTTTTCACTGTGATTTTTGTGTAACTCTGGAATAACAGTCACTGTGATCACATAGTAACGACTTTTCCCATGTCTAATCACTTGTGAAGCCACAGGTAAACGCTAGTTAAGAATAACAGTCGTATCTGTAATGTAAAACATTTTGTTTTAATTCAGACTATATTATGAAGTCGAACGCATTTTTAATTGCGATAAGGTTTTTGCATCTATGCGATCACGATTCGCGCTTGACATTGTCTTTATAAATTCTATAGTCAACTGATCGCAATCGCGTAGATGTGTACGGAGCTTAATAGAAACGTGATTAATGTTGACATAAAACATAGATCAAAGATGAATAATTTTATAAATATAATTGCAATTATTTAAATATATGGCTTAAGAGGTTAGAAATTATGAATAAATTAATAAATAACTCATTATAGTTATCGATACTTATAACAAATATACAAAGTGACTGAAAAATTCTGGTCAAAAATGTGATTTAAAAACTGAAAATAAGTCAGTTAAGTAGACTATTTTAAGTCATGATCTAAGGAAGAAAACGAAGAACTACGTATTTATTTTTTCAACAAATAATACTAAATTGAAACATTTACGATTGGACCTTTGTTTTTAAAACAGCCTGAATTATTTTATAAATACTGCCTAGGTATTTTTAATACGTATGTAACAAACACAAAAAAAACTTCCAAGTTCATAATAATAAATAATTATTAATTATACATAACTTATTACGTAACTAAGTAATACGTAGATAGTTTTTGTAATGTTTTGTGTGATATTAATTATTTGAAATCTACGCTGGATATCTAATTTAAACATAAAAGTTTTTAAAATTTATTGACACGCGACCGTTACAAACTGTAACATCTGGAGGCTCCCCAGCGCAATGTTATTTAGAGGCCTCCCATAAAATATTTCTTTGGATTCGGGGGACCTCAAAACGAATAAATATCGCAAAATTTTGAAAAGTTAATTTTGACCTAATTTCGTAGGTAGGTACCATTCCTCACATGTAGTGTTGGAATGGTAAAAGATAACTTTTTAAACAAATTAATCTTATATTTCGTTCGAAGTTTCAATGTCTTTAATTTATTTGATATTTGATTCAGATCATTGGATACGTAATTCAAAGCTCAAGTAAATGTTAAGAAACACTTTCCTTACCCATTTTTGTTATGAGATGAGAATAAAAATGAATTACCGTAAGTGATATCCAAAACGTGGCATTTATATTATTATCAATTCAAAATTGAATATGCAAAGTAATATATAAAGAAGATTTACTCCCGTTTTACATCTTTAAAGCACGATCAGTGCTGGGAAACGACTAGCATAACGCCAATAGAGACAATTTTCATTTAAGAATTACGGTCGACTATGGGGCCCACATTTTATTGAACAAATAATAATTGCAAATCTTTGATTAACGTCTGAATAGAACTCTTCAAATAAATAAAATTGTCGACCAATTTTTTTCAGACTATATATTGACAAAAATAAAATTATAAATCAATTATACAAAACATGACGTTTCGATCTGGGTTTAGATCTACTTCAGAAATATTTAAAAATATCTACTTATTTTATAATAGAACGCAGAAGTTAATTATCGCAAAATTATGAAAAATTTACAATTTGGCTTCTCTAGTTTAACGCTGCTCTCCCACGCAGTTGTTCGCTAGTATATATGCGCATAATATAGGTACAGCATTACTGCCGGGTGATGTTATTCCTCAAACGCTGATAGGATTTTTCAGCGGGGGAAATAGCTTTTCACGGTTCACATACATGTATGCATGTACACTCAAATATATAGCTATATGCAATGATGGAAATTGGAAAACGTAATGGCGCACAGGGAGTGGAATACAAATTTTCATAAATGTCTCGCTGGTTTGAATAAAATTACCATATCGATCGCCTATATATATATGATTTATGTATTTGTTACTTTACTCAATCACAGAAGTGACTATAAACCTTTTTAGGTTATACAGTTTTTTTTCTCTCTACTATAGATTTATATTTTATGACAGAAATGAATTTCAATAAATTGATTCGGATATTATATTGGATAAAATTTTGTACTTGTAAGTTTATTGAATATAGTTTTTTTATTATGATTATATCTTTTGTTTTTTCTGTTTTTGAAATTGCTCTTTTATGTTTGTGTTTGATAGTTTAGTTTTCGACAAAAAGAATATTGTTTACCTTGATGAAGACTGGCCAGTGTGGCAGACGGAAAAACTCGGGAGAGTCTGAAAACAAAAAGAATTCATATTTATTGAATTTCCTAATCAAATTTGGGTTCAAAAAATATTCACTTTATTTTCTTTTTTTCCAAAAGTAATACAATTTTTACTTTTAGTTACTGGGAGGTATTCACAATAAGATTTAAAGAATAATGGAAACTCGCTTATATAAATAATTTTAATTAATAGATATTTTTTAATGAAAAATGTTGAAATCGGTTGTCCTGTGAGCCAACTCTAAAACTTTAAATAATGTTAAATATCGTCGTTGGTTCTGTAATACCTCTTATGTGCAAAAAGTAAAATTTGCAGGAAAAGCCAAAAAGTGGTTATTTCAGCAATGGATTGTAAGAACTAGCAATTTCAGAATTCATACTTATCTTTACTATACGTGTTTAATTAAGACGAAGTATTTTCTTAAAAAATATTTAACGTTAATTTAGGATTTATTGGCACATGGAAGGAATTATTTGATACAACTTTTCATATAAGAGTTACTTCCCCTTGTTGGTTACTGTAAAATTCATTTGGAGGTATTACTAGTGTATAGAGATCCGTTTCCTGTATCTTTTCATTTAAAAAACGTAAAATCTGCCAATTATGCACATAAAAGCTATTACAGAACCAACGCCGATATGTTACAATACCTATATCTAAAATCTTGCTAACATATCTGTAGCTAAAAATCTATGCGCCCACGGACACTTTTTCTTAGTGACCTTTATAAAATAAAAACATTTTCGATCAATTTAACTGAGAACCAAATCCCATAAGGTTTGTGCGAGGTCCTTTAGAAAATCCACCTACCAGTTTCCAAAATAAATTTATATATTGAATTAAATTTTCAATGAAAATAAATGGACTGAAATTACTGAATTCATATTAAAACCTTGATAAAGGGTGGCCTTAAAGATGATGTTGTCGTCCACATGTGAGGTTAATAAATTGCGAATTAAAATGTGTCCATTTGCTGATCTTTCGACATGATATATAATGTGTTTATTGAATTTTAATTAATGCATGCAAGAATGATTGTTCACAAAGGTCGTCGAATTTCAAAACAAATTAAATGTTTCCTGGCTCACAGCACGCGTATTAAACGATTCTAAAACCTAAGGAACACACCGCTACATTTCTGCGACCAAAAGTCAAAATCACTTATGTAATCCTTAAGATAAAATAACATTAATTTCTTTTGAATTATTCAGCTTATTAATAATGCATATTAGATATCGTGTCCATCGAGATAATAATTAATAAGACAAATCGCTTGTGGCCAACGTTTCGAAAATTATATTTTCATCCTCAGGGCCTCAATGGAAGTTGATATGGTAAATTGTACAGATTATTGTAGTATACATGATCATTTAAAATTATTAATTTCATCAAATTTAATTTAATTTAAATTTTATTTAAAAATATCGTAAAACAGTTGTTTTAGATAAAATTGTTCTGTCTAATGTGAACATAAATATTGTACAATTTTATCTAAAAAACGATTTTTTGAAATAAAAAAAAATTGTTGAAATTCATAATTTAAAATTATCATGTATACTACAATAATCTGTACAATTTACCATATCAACTTGCATTGAGGCCCTGAAGATGAAAATATAATTTTTGAAACGTTGGCCACAAGCGATACTTTGGTAAAGCTTATTTCAACTGTTCCTCAACCAAATAAATCTCCTTCAATTTCATATTTACTTCGATTTGTACGGTACTCTTGCAGAACTTATCTACTGCGCAAATCTAGGGTTAGATGTACCTATAGATACCAAACAGTAAACATACGCTGTTTTGTCTCTTGGTCACTATTTTATAATTTTCGTCGGTATGTATAAAACAGCAATATAATAAAATGATAATAATAAAGCTATTAAATTAACAACTTATATACCTACATACATTTATATACAAATGTTTTATATGTATAAAATTTTATTTACTATAAATGTTATATGTATATTATTTAATGTGCGATATACATGACCTGCCTCAAAGCAATAATACAGCCAGGCACTGTACATAGTAATATTGCAGACAACATCGCAAGTTGTAAAATAAAATTAATTTATTATTATTTATTTTAATGTAAAATTGTAGCTTTACACTTGCGTTAATTTGAATGAAAAACTGTATACGCTATTAATGCGTCTATTAAATGTAACGCATAACTCATTCATAAAATATGTTTTCAGTTATTTTAATACATGAACTTAAGGCTAGCAAGGAGAAAGGATTTAGAATGAAGAGCGTGGGGGACATATTTTTTAGGTAGCAATATACTCTAAATAAATTATAGTCAAGGTGTTTTAGAACATATATGTCGGAAAAAGAAGAGTGTGATTTCTTGGCTAATTCTAAGAAAAAAATTCCAGCCAATTGGGCGATGGGACCTCAAAATGTTGACATTTGATATAGTGTAATTAAGAAAATAAAATTTCTGATATCGCGTGAGGTGACGTGAGTAATGGCTAGTATTCCATATTATATTTGCTATTCGTTGCCATGGTTACCTACGTAATATGTTCCACGTCATGTAAAAATTAATCAAGGCATGTAAGTTTGTTTCTTAGAGATCTACAAAACAAAAGAACAGCTGATTTTTTTTATTTTCAAAATATTTCCGAAACTATAAAGTTTAGAAAAAATTTTTTTTAACAAAACTTAATTGAAAAAATAAATAGGATAATAAGCCGTTATGAAAGTATACCATCATTATCTATAAAACACCGTTATGGTATATATCTCTTCTGCGCTTGCGCTGATTTTCCCCATAAACAATAGGGCTCTTCATACCAAATATACTCCCAAAATTTGGTTTCATACGATCATCCGTTTGACCTGTATCGTGCTCACAGACTAACAGATTAAAATTAAGAAAACAA
The DNA here is from genome assembly GCA_963575645.1 of Xanthostigma xanthostigma. Lineage (NCBI taxonomy): Eukaryota > Metazoa > Arthropoda > Insecta > Raphidioptera > Raphidiidae > Xanthostigma > Xanthostigma xanthostigma. The sequence continues at coordinate 38,238,780 of OY754470.1, forward strand.
ACATTTGCAGTTTTACTTAGATTAAAAAGCAAAAAAGAAGAAAGGCTCTAGATACACAGTAAATTAATCGTTAAATTAGTACATCGCAAATGTAAAATTTTTCCTTGACACAAAACTAAACATTCCTTTATTCGCATAAATCACAAAAGACGATATTGTACTTTAAAGTTCGTGATATTTTTCCAATAAATTAAAAATAAATCAAATAATGTAACTTTTTGTATGGAAATGTAAACAACATGTAAAATTTTACGCAATGATTCATGGCGGCATAAAATCATTTATAAAACAAAATGTTAAACTGTACAAATTTTGCAATAAAACATAGTCAAATCGCTTTCAATAGAATCATTTATTGGTTACAGCTTATCTAACATAGTTATGTGGGTGATTCGGGCATGCATAGTATATAGTGACTGATAGCTATGACGTAATTCTGTAAGGGCCGCCGCATACAAGGAATCACTGGTGCGCTGACTGCGAAGATGGAAATAACGTCACTGCGGGCTCGCGTGCGTGGTCACAAGATGAATTTAAAAATTACAACCAGAGCCACTTTTCGTGCTTGTTTGTCTGCTTGTTTTGAGCAAGAACCAATCAGAAAACAGTATCTAGTCAGGTGGGTATTATAGTGGGTGTTCTGTTCAGAGACAACAAATGTTCACTTTTGTTAATATATATTCGAACTATCATTGCGCGCGCTTCATACCCATTTACGAAACTGGCTTCAAAAAAAGAATCATGTGAAGCGAAAACATAAAAACCATCACGAAACCCAGCGTCACAACACGCTTGAAATCTAGCAACCAAATCTAGCAAGAAATCTAGGGGCAAAAGCGGCCCCATGTGCTGCGGCCTTAACGTCTGTTAGATTTGTACAACGCTTTACACTGTTAATTTTAATAGTGAAATAAAACACAGTCTATATCATTTTTAGAATCATAGGTCAAATTTCAAAAAAGGGCGAATGAAGGAACTTTAGGACATCAGGATAAGGCAGGCAAATTTTGAGAATAGGAGTTTGACAGGTAATTGGTGAATAAGGAACCATCTCGATATTTATCTGGAATTATTGTGGGGATTGGTCGGTACAGGAATTACCGTTTCTCGGCGAGAGACGGCTGGAAAAAGTCCCAGCCACATCTGCCTCCGCCGGGATTCAAACCCGGCACCAACCGAATGCGAGTCTAGTACTCTCACCACTACGCCACCCCGCTCGGTGAAGAATTTTATATAATAGTAGATATAGAGACACCTAAAAGTCAAGATTATTTCTTACGCAACAAATTCTTTTTTTCTTTATTAGAGAAAAAAGTGGGTGTTTTGACTAATTCTAGTTTGAATCGATTTACGTTTAAGGCACGCACTGACAATAAAATTGTCAGTAGAAATATGAATTTTGCAATAACTTAATCCTAAATCGGGTGACATTTGAAACGTCTATATTATACCACAATGGCGGGCAGAAAAACATGTGTATATGGATTTTTAGTATTTTAGCCGTAATCCAAAACGCGCTGGCATTAGTCACGTTTATCAATGCGCATGCTTGTATATTATTGGTTGTTAAAGGCTCGGTAACTATTTATCGTCGGAGAGATTATAACGTCAACATGATTTGTAGGCTGCAGATGAAGTGAGAAAGACATGCCGTTTGATGGCTAGCGCTGTTTATTATGGAACCTTGACTATGTACTGCGGATCATCTATATGTACTGAGTGTACCATATGTATCTCCACAACAAGAATATTAATATACAACTAGCGGTCCGTCCTGGTTTCACCCGGGTGCGATAGATATAATTCTGCAAAATTTATTTCGTTTGTGACCCGGCGTTTGGGCAAGTTCTACTAGATTTGCTTCTGAACTAATAGCTTCGAGTAAATTCTATCAGATGGCATTACATGTTACTAAAACAGTTTTTTTTTTTAGAGAACACCGTAATTTTGTGCAAAATTTTTAATAAAAACTATCTGAAGGCCTCTGCTCACGAGGCTAGAAACGCTGCTAGATTCCTTGCTAGATTTGCCTACTAGTTTTCTAGCGCTGGTTTTCTTGAGTGCTGTTAAGTGCTCGCTTCACACGAGATTATTTTTCAAGCGTGTTTTGTGAATAGATCTGGTGCTCACGCAGTGTTAGTTCGAATATAAACATTAAACAGAGAGCAAAACGTGTCTGTTGTCTGGCAGAATGACGCCATGTGGGCGTTTGTTCAAATGCCCACGTGAAGATACTGCTTACTGTTTGGTTCTTGCTCATACCTAGCAACAAATCTAGCAGGGAAAATAGCCCCTGTTCTAATTTTAAAACCTATCTTCTGAGCTAGCAAGGCAGCTCTCAGTTACGTCATTTCCAGCTTCGTACCCAGCCTACCGACTAGCAGAACTCCTAGCAGCGTTTCTAGCAGTGTTTCTAGCCTCTTGTGCAGCGGCCTTTATAGCGTAAGGTGCACCAAGCGAGACACATTTACAAAATTTTATTAAAATCGGTTTAGTGGTTTCGGAGATTAGCGCGACCAAAATTGTGACATAAAAGTCTGTTTTTGCCAATGAGTTAGTGATAATTAAAAATTGTTTTTAAAAAGTCTCATTACTCGAAAATTGTGACAATTATTTCACATACACGCGTCATGACAGCTTGCTCGTCTCTGTTAATATAAAACAATTTACTGTCGAATACTGTTTTATCATTGATAAAGCGGTTCATAGATCAAGAATTGGTACAGTAAATTACTATTCTTTTTGTCATAAAATACTTTTTTATATATTAACACAAGCCAGTATACCTCTACATTCACATCCAAACTGCAATTTGAAGATTGCATCCCCTCAGAATTTGACCTGAGTGACGTCGCATTCGCACCTAATGAATAAATATAATTAGTTCTAACGGGTAGGTAGAATTAGAGTCTAATCACTATGGTCAATCAGTGTCATAACACCAAATGTTATTTATGATGACCACACGGATACGCTCTTATTCCGTGCACTCGGTTTGCATGCCCAGATAATTTTGAGTCAAAAGTATAAATGGACCATATTTCCCTTTGGAATTTTGTCAGAACACAAACGGAAAACGTATTCCATCCATGTTTAGAAAAGTTCGGTGAAGTGTGATAAGTTATGTGTGAAATGTTTACATTATGTCGATGATGTAAACATTCGTGCCGCAAACATACATATATAAATGTGATATTTGTTTGTGCTGCTATTGCTTTTACACATTGTGTCAATTTATGTATATATACAGATGATCCTAAAATCCCAAAATATTCAATTCTATATTATTATTCCAATTTTCAAATTGTCGTCACATTTTAAGGCCGCTGCACACGAGGCTAGAAACGCTGCTAGGAGTTCTGCTAGCCGGTAGGCTGGGTAGGAAGCTGGAAATGACGTCACTGCGGGCTGCCTTGCTAGCTCAGGAGAATAGGTTTTAAAATTAGAACAGGGGCTTTCCTGCTAGATTTGTTGCTAGGTGTGAGCAAGAACCAATCAGCAAGCAGTATCTTCACGTGGGCGTCATTCTGCCAGACAATAGACACGTTTTGCTCTGTGTTTATATTTGAACTGTCACTGCGCGCGCACCAGATCTATCCACAAAACACGCTTGAAAAATAATCTCGTGTGAAGCGAGCACTTAACAGCAATCAAGAAAACCAGCGCTAGAAAACTAGTAGGCAAATCTAGCAGCGTTTCTAGTCTCGTGTGCAGTGGCCTTTATTCTCTATATTTTATACATCGTTAAAAATTTTCTGGTCTCTCTGACGCATACTGTGTTGTAAATGATTCAATTTTCAACAAGGTCGTAATGGTAGATTATGCATAAATGAATTATGAAATACACCGAGCGGTGTGGCGTAGTGGTGAGAGCACCAGACTCGTATTCGGGAGGTATTGGGTTCGAATCCCGGCGGGGGCAGATGTGGCTGGGACTTTTTCCTGCTGCCTCTCGCGGAGAAACAGTAATTTCTGTACCGGCCATCCTTTCGAGGTTTTCCATAGTTTCCCTCAATAATTCCAAATAAATATCAAGATGCTTCCTAATTTAAGGCCATGGCCGATTACCTGTCAAACTCCTATGCTCAACATTTGCCTATCTTATCCTAATGTTCCAAAATTTCTTCATTCGCCCATTGCTATTAATTAGTTTAAGTTGAAAAAATGTAGAAAAGAACGGAAAGTGTGATAGATCGAAAATAGTAATGGTCCGAATGCAGTCTGTTATGACATAATGCCGAGAAACGGACGTTAAACGCATTATTATCAGGTATTATTATTATAAATGAAATACGAGAAAGTGGCATGGTGTTTAAACAAGCGACTAATAAATTTTAAGTCACCCAAATTATAAACAAGATACCTACATATATTTCTTGCGCATATCTCCTATAAACAGCTGATTTTCACTTCATAATAAGTATAATCTACATATTTGACAGGTCAGTGTTCGGCCATACTGGAATGTATTTGGGTTGTTTACGAAACTTACGTCTATTTTCCAGTTTCTGTTGCTCATATTATAGTTTAAAATGGCAACTGACACGCCGCATTTGAAAATAACTATTAGATTTGAAAAATCTATTTTTGTTTTACTTTACGTACTAGTGCGAAATAGGTCATTTTACTTCCGCTATATAGGCATGAAAAACAGATATTTTATAGGGGGCAATGTTTACAAAACAAAAGCAAACTTTTTTAACAGACAAAAGTTAACATTTCATATCTATATATATTCATTATCTATAGTAATATATAAAGCTGAAGAGTTTGTTTGTTTGGTTGAACGCGCTAATCTCAGGAACTACTGGTTCGAATTAAATTTTTTTTTTGTTGGATAGCCCATTTATCGAGGAAGGCTATAGGCTATATAATATCACGCTACGACCGATAGGAGCGGAGCATCAATGAAAAATGTTGCAAAATGTAACTCAAAATCTGTCCGTCCGACAAAAACTTTTGAACGGTAACTCCGATCATCATGAAATTTGGACACAACATTCGATAAACTAAGATGAATGTGTGTACTCATGTCCCTTCCCCCCATTCTTTCTTTTGCACCCGGGTGAAACCGGACGGGAGCACTAGTTATGTATACGCGCGCATCGCAAAAATTCAGTCATAATTTTTTCATAACGCATCAAAAGAAACATAACTTCAAAAACTATTAATGTGAATATTATAAATATTGTCCCACAAAATTATTTTTTATATTTTTTGTAAACTGACTTATATAAGTGTTCATAATATTGTATTTTGTCGCATTCTGTATACACATAATATTTAATAGTATCCAGAACACGTCTTATTTTCTGCTTTAAAATGCAATGCGGATAATGATTTGTTGAAGATCTCCGCCAAAGATATTTTGTGATTCATAACGCCATTTTCAGATTACAATGTTATCACGCATGTTTACACTTATTTGATTAATGGCCGTTCGCTTTTGTGCCTTTCCTCTGCACTTGGCAGCACAGAAATTTCTCATAAATTTAATTTTTATAATTTATAGTTTCTTAATACATGTGTTCATTCGGAAATTTTACATGGCTCATTTTTAAAGATTGATAAATAATGAAACAGACTTGTATACATTCCGACATGAGGCAAATTAATCTGCTTCCCAAAATTCGACCTTAATCCTGTTGACTAATCATTGAAATAAAAATATTTTGAATCAGTTTGAGTTACATGTATAAATAAATAAAATAAAGACGCTCTCCGTGGAGACCAACTTTGTAACGTAAGGCGGCTCTCACACTGAAGCAATAAGCAACTGGCAATATGCATCATGCAATAATGTTGCTAACAAGTATTTTACATAGAATTAAATTGGGGGTCTCACATTAGAGCAACTCGATATCGGTCTAACCAAAAATATTGCTGGTTGCGGCGATATTATTTCTAGCGGTACACCGTGCATGTTGAAAAGCGATAATTATTGCAGTTTTGTTCCAGTTTTTAATACAAAATGGTTCAACTAGATATAAAAGAGTTTCAAAAGTTTTTGGGCTCATTTGGTAACAGTTTTGAAAATCGGGTAGGATGGGCTCTGAGTTCCCTTGCGCAGATGTTTCCCCCACGATTTATTAATTGAGTAAAAGCTGGTTGCACCCAATATCTTAGTTCGTCGTTTTTTTTTTTAAATGCCGCCATAGTCATATCATGTCATCGGAGTCGTCAGATGACATGATGATCAGAGGTTTCTGGCAATACTGTTGTTTCAATGTGAGAGAGAACCTAAATAATATTGCGTATTGCTTATTGACAGTCGCTAGTTGCTTATAGCTTGTTGCCTCAGTGTGAGAGCCGCCTAAGTCGACGGAAAAACGGTGGCAATCTACAAATTCGGACGAAGCCGAATCGGGCCGCTAGTATTTTAATGTCGCACTGAAGATCCAAATCGGTGAAAGAATAAAGGTAGTGTAAGTGTAACATAAATGTCCTTAAATTTTTGGACTCGTTCAAGCCATAGCAACTGCTTTCACTTACAAAAAGGTCGACTGCACCATGTATTTATCATTGTTATTTTGAATACATTTAAATTTTTCAACACGAAAAGACACTTAATAAAAAATGTGTTATTTGTGATTATAAAAATAAAATTATAAAAAAAAATCGAAAAAACTTTAATTTTGGTTTTAAAGAGATACTCACAAGTTTTTTCTAATTCTTCCGTCACACATTTTTATACGAATGCTGATTTTGGCCCATCAAAAAGTGGGAACTAAATAAATGGAAAAAAATGATTTTGAACACATTTTTTTAAATTCAAACGAGCATGAATTTTTTAAAGGTTAATAAAATATTCTATTCTGTTCTATTTTAAAATTGTTGTTTTTTTGTGAATTTAATTCGTTTTATTCAATTTCAGGCTTGAAAATTATTCGAATATTTTTTTCAGTAGGCACATAAAATCTCTACGGTTATATTATTTTGCAATGTAAGTATATAGTTGTGTGAAAATAAAGAATTTATCATGTTTAGAGGGGTGTCGCAAAAAATAAAAACAGCATACCTGTTAGACAGCTCAAAGGGTCGAATCGTTTTCTCCACGTCTCCGAACAGCTTGAGGCATTACATGTAACTTTTCCAACAGAAAACAAAAGCCTGCAACAAAAAAAGTCAGTATTCAATACTCCAGAGATTTATTATATACCTAATTATTTTTTATAATTCCTATAATTTTTGTTTAAAATAGATAATCTCTATAAACTACAGATAGATCCAAATCGAGATATCGTTAAAAACAATTACAAAGTTAGTATTTTAAAATATTTGTATAGATTTGCAGAACACGTCATGAAGCTGAGTAGCCTATAACTTGATTTTGAAAATTATCTCCTTTCACCGTTTAATACAAAGTTTATTTATATGTCAAAGGTATTTGTAGTTACGTAGTTGGTAATATGTATTTTATGTGTTAATTTAGACAAGTGTATTTTCGTTCATAAACTATATAGTTTATTGACAGAATTATGCATAATTCTTATAAGATAAATATTAACTAGCATTAACAGTTTTTTTCAACCTACACTCTGTATGATATCAATTGCGATTGCAGTTTCATGCAAGGACAAACGTAACAGATATTGAGCCTTGGGGTGCATTTTTTTGATATGTAAATATCTTAAACCGCTGTACGGACCTAATTCGATAAATTTGCAACGGAAGTGGGTGAGAGGAAATCACCTCTACGCAGGCGCAGTCGGTTGACTGTAGTCTACGGACTATGGAGGGTATAGGTAAGAAAAACCATCTTATATAGGAGTAAAATTGAAAAAGTGTCCATCTCAAAGCGTCAAATAACAGTTCAAAAAGTGACCAGAATGGCGCTAGTGTAGAAAAAGTGTTAAATGTAAACTTAGCACTTGTAGACGAAGTGAAGTGTGCTGAAAGGAAATATTTAATATTTTTAGCGACTAGAGTAGTAAATACAACCTCAATCACTTACGTGACCAAATTATTTGGTATATATAACCTATCGAATCATTAGAGAGAAATTAACACTCTTCCTACCGTAGCACCATCTTAATTTCACTCTTTTTGACGGACACTTTTCATACACACAGACGGTTCTCCTTACCTCTATCCTCCATACTACGGACTTTGTACAACATAAGACATATATTAATTATGTTAGTTATAATATTATAAAAAATAGAGTGCTCTAATTTACAATCATTGATATTATAATTTTAATATACATAAATACATATCTACATGTTTATAGTGAAATTATTCATTTGAAATAATAACTTCATGTTCGTAAGTGTTTAAAAATTATTAATTAAAAAAATAAAACATTGGTGTTTTACAGAAATGGACAAAACAAATTCCTGACACACCTCCGTTTCTATTCAGAGATCCGGTAATATATTTAACACATCAATGTCTCGAGAACCTACTAGCAGGCTCATGTTTTTTATGTAATGAACAGTTTTCTTATTAACCTAATGTAATGATCATGTATATAGTTAGAACAATTTACCACCTTTTGACCAGCTTGAGGCCTTGAAGATGAAAATAAATTTTTCGAAACTTGGCCACTAGCGTAACATTACTAAAGCTAATTTATGATCCTCAACCAAAACCTTCCTTCATCCTAAAGTTTTAAGTATTCTATGTTATGTACCGTTTTTTTATCAATAAAACGATAGATTATCATCGCTGTCAAAAATATTATTTTTTGTTGCCTGCTTGTATTACATATTATGAAGTCTCGCTAAACGTAACAGACGTGTACTTGTCCTACCAGAAAATTGCGACGTATATTTTGTTTTTAGCGGCAGACTGGATTCTTAAACTGCATTAATGAATTTTTTGAAAGAGTCGAAAAAAATGTGTATAATACATGCCACGGATTTAAAAGGTTCGGAAGTTAGTCACAAACAGCGTCGCAAAGGCACATTTTAGAGCCGTTGATACTCCCACCACCTTCCAGCTACCTATACGGAACGTGCGCTCGTCGGTGATTGGCCGTGATCGCTCGTTGTTTTTGTCACTTGTCGCTTTCCTGCTTTAAAGTACAGTCTAGTACGCTATTGTCAAGTTTTATTGCTATTTGAGTTTTGTTGAGTTGCGAGTTTGTAGTTTTTCTACAGACTGTACAAGCGCCAGCCCGCATTCGCATCTAACTTCCGAGCCTTTCGTGGCGCGTATTATATACGGGTCGTATGCGACTGCGGTCCTCGTTTAAGCAGCACTGGTATAAATCATTATTTTATAAATATTATGAGACCTTACAAATATTATTTGAAACGAGTTTAACAAACTTTAATTGTCGATTTTCACAGCTAGTAAGTTTACGGCCCATATAAAAAATGCACTATGCAAAACATTGACACATTCTTGTTAAACGGCGGTATTATAAACAAATAAAGCCAGTAATTTTATGGTATTACACTTTACGATATAAAAAAGTCATTATTAAACATACATAAAGATTCCGGGACGTTTTTTTAAACATCATATTCTCCTGTATATGAATGCGTAAAAAGCCCTGTATATGTATATCTGTGGTCACAGGGTCAAATGGCTTATGTCAATGAATAAAAAATACAGACGTGCAGATTTATCTAAGCTGGTAAACACATTAATACTGCCAATAGTTGATTATGGAAATGTTGTATATTGGAGCTCGTTAGATTTTAATACCCGAAGTAAGTTACAAAGGTTGCAAAATGCTTGCATTAGATTCATATACAATATTCCTTTTCAAAATCATAACATTCTACCTGTCATTGTGCAGCATAATTTACTTGATAGGTATGTATCACAGAGGTTTGCTCCACGTTTGTAACTTTCTTCTGAAAATATTAAAATTTAAGGAGCCCCAATATCTCTTAAATAAGCTACAAACTGTTCAAAATCCCTGTAACACCCGTTATTTATTATTTGACATCCCTCGCAACACAACTCATCGCAATTTCAAAAGTCATTTTCTTATTTCGGACCAAAACTTCTCAATGACATTATTCAATCAAAATGTTTTTCAGAAATTCTGTATAATATCTCAAACCCACAAGGTAAATAATTCATCTAAATTAGTCAAAAAATTTGTTTTCAGTATTCAAAACAGCTGTGATCGTTTTCGCGTTTATTAATGTATTTGCCAGCTTAGACATGGGCAGAATTGAAAACCAGTCTTTTAGACTGAATTCATCCCTTTTGTAGATTTTTTTTATAAAATAATTTCTGCAATAAATGTTTATTATTATTATTATTTATTGACTCAAACGAACAGGCCCCTCTTTCCCACTGGGCACGTGCTCAGGGCCCCGCGATCGATAGATTCCCGCCAGATCATCAAACGATAACCGATATTTATAACGAAAAACATATTAATTATATAGCCAATAGATTTTTACCTACAGATATGTTTAGCGAGATTTTAGATATAAGGATACCCATTGAATTCACAAACATGTTCCATGTTCAACTTTTGTGTTTTTTTTTAGAAATAGAAAAATAGTCGGAAACTGGATAATGTTGGAAGGTGTCACCCTGTATAAAATAATAACGTCATATTTGGATTCAGCGCACTAAAAACATATTTCTAGAACTTAGGATTTTTGAAGATTGTGAATTCAATGGATATCCCTATATCTAAAATCTCGCTAAACACATCTGTAGGTAAAGATCTATTGGTTTTTAAGCAATGCGTCCATGGACACTTTTTCTTAAGTGACCTTTTAAACTGAAATAAAACCATTTTCGATCAATTTAACCGAGAACCAAATCCCATAAGGTTTGTGCGGGATTCTTTTTCCACGAAGACAGACTACGAAAAAATTGTACCTAAGCCACTTTGAGATTTGTTCGCAGATATGGTGTGGCGTGTGCCGTCAATGAAATGACAAACATTTATTGTCGTCTAGTAAAAATTTTATGATGCTGTCGTGTAAAACATTCGCATTAAGTTAGTTGCCTTACAATCATAGCACAGATTATGTCAGTGTATTTACCTACTTTAATGTTAGTTTGTATGGTGTAGATTAACTTCCGATTATCTCAAGATATCCGGTTGTATAAAATATTTGACACTTGTACTACAAATTAAGTTTTCACTCTTTCATTAATAACTAATACTAATGCTAGATATTAACTGTAACTTCCACTTATCTTAAGGTATTGGGTTGCATAAAATAAAATCGTAGTGCAAATTAAATGCCCACATATGTTTTGAATTGCATGTTTAAATACTATACTTTTATTTAATATATATTGTGTTAAATATTATATGTTAACTAACTTCCTAATATATCAAGTCAAGTTGCATAAAATAATTTTAAATCGTGATAAAATGCGAGTGTACAGTGTACACCGCTTGTTATGTACATGTTTTCATTTAATTACTAACACTCGTATTATAAATTAACTATAACTTCTGGTTATCTTGAAATGTCGGGTTGCATAAAAAAAAGTTTTCTCAATCGTAACATAAATTGTTATATTTCGTTATACTAAGGGCGATATGGACTAACGCCTACAAACAAACATGGTGTCATAGCGTGTATTCTGTTCAGAGGCAATAAACGTTCACTTTTGTTAACATTTGAACTGTCACTGCGCGCGCACCAAACCTGGCTTTAAAACAAGCATCGTGTGAAGCGAAAACATAAAAGTCATTACGAAATCCAGCTCGCCACAGACGCTTGAAACCTAGCGGCAAAACCAGCCTCGTGTGCAGCGGCCTTTATAGAAACGTGGCAACATTTGGATTACCTGCCGTAATTATATTTCTTGCGCCAAATATACTAATGTAATGCAAAGCATATTTCCAGATCTGAGATATCAACATATTATGTAATAGTGTCAAGTTTTTCGTGAATACGAATACATACGACCTCATTTAAATTTTGGCCAAATAGTGTGATAGCCAAGCTTTCAACTAAGGAATGAAGACAAATTTAATTTACATTCATTTATCATAGCAGCAGCACAGCGGAGCGAAAAGCGCGCATTGCAGAAGAGTTTTGGGGCGAGAGGAAAGGCATTTTCCATTATCTACCAACGAAAGGGGTTAGTGGAAGAGCGATAATATTCTACACGACGCTTGTTACCACAACTTTCTATAGGTAAGCCCTTTTATTCGGATGACGTCAGCGTTTTGAGTTCACAGCGCCTCGAAACAAGATACAAACATATTATAGATCATTTCAATGAGACATTTTATATCGATATATTTGAAAGATTAAAGATATTTAAAAAAATTCCCTCGTCGTAATTTAATTATTTTATATTTACACTATTCAATGAAACAATATGTACTAAAGTTACACATATACATCTAAAATTATGTAAAAAAATAAATTGTATTACTTTTTTATGATAATGAACAATCTTCTTATTTAATTTATTTATTACAGATTTTTTAACGAACTTCGAAAATATCTCAAATTTTTCTCTTTAACACATTTATGTTTAACATTCCAGGAGCTGTAGGGTTCAAAACGTCCTTAGCTATTAAACCATATAAAATGCAGAAATGTTCATAGATATTACCGGGAGGCTATTGGTGCGCTAGTTTTAAAAAAGATCTCAGAAATGTTTTATAGTAGTCCTAAAGTCCCATGCAACTTTAAGTTACTAGCAGCGCAACCGAAGCGACTATTCTTGTAACTAATAAAATTCAGTTAGCTGATATCCCCGTCAACAAAAACCATGCTACAATCCAGCACAGCAAGTGTTACGCGCTGCCATCTAACATAATATTAGTAACTGAAAAACGTAACGTCCCCCCATAAAACGTCGTCGCACCCAATTGTACGGTTTTACTCCCAACCAAACGCGTCATTAGATGTTTCACACCAAAAATTGGTTTGTTGGGTTATAAAAATAATTTTTTTTTCTTGGGTGTAAACTTGATTCAGTGTGGGTAAAGGTGAACAAAAAAATCATCTTAAATATTTTTGTTACATTATTTTTTTAGTTTCTAAAATTGACAACGATTAAGGAATGATTTTGCAAAAACAGTGAAACAAGTAATTCTTTATTTCTTACCAAAAGCCTAAATAGGTATGAATTTTCATATCATTAGCTTGAGTAATGATCGGTTCTCCATACAAACTTTCACCCCCTTCAGAGTTGTTTTTTGAGACAAACAGTAGCCTACGTCCTTCCTTAGAATGCAATCTATCTCCTTGCCAAATTTTATCGTAATCGTTCAGCGGTTTACGCGTGAAAACGTAACAAACAAACAAACTCACATTCTCATTTATAATATTAGTTAGGATGAGACGACCTGTATGTGCAGAATTTTGACGGTGCACCGTTATAATCTTATGCATACGCAAACTTCTTTCGGAATCTTGGCATACAGCAGCAGTCAGCACGTATGCTTGAAGACGCTACCTCTGTATTATGTAATCCAGTTTTAACATCCTGCACTGAATGCGTCTAAAATATTATTATAAAATTTGAATTTAAGACGACTCGGGACACTTATCTCCCTCTCCCACCCGACACTACTTAACCAGGTTTATTTCCAAACAAAAAAAAAATCAGTTTTGTTTCAGTATAGACATATCACATGGCGACAAAAAGCTGCTTCTCCAATTTACGTACTTTCAAATGCAGGCATTCTCATAAGAGCGACGCGACAAAATTAAACGATTCGAAGAGTGCTTGTCGCATTGTCGCGTCGCTTTGAAATCGAGCAGGTACTTAGTCGTTCTACTGTAATGAGTTGCAAGTGACAAATCAGATGTTTCTGATTGATCGTTCTGCTGTGTTGAGTTGCAAGCGGTAAATCGAAATGTTATCACACGCATATTTATTTTATATATCGGTTCATGGGATAGAGTATATTAATTACGAAGAACATTTTCTTTTCGTTATTTTTTAAGTTTTGGAAACAAGTAAATCTTTTCAAAGCTCTGAATGCAATTTGAGAAAATCACTATTCAAAATAAAGTTTATTTTGAATTTGATTTCTTCTTAGGAATATATATCTACTGATTTCATCTGACAAGTTTACTAACAGAGAAAACAATTTTCCACAACGATCCACTTGGATGGGTGGAAATTGTGTCGGTCGAGAATATATACTTTACTAAGCTTTAGTGTCTCTATGTGTTGGTAAGAAACTTTTCATACATGGATATATCTAGACTGTACGAAGTACCACAATATCATCGCTTAAATAGTAGTCTATTCGCTATGTGCAACTGCTTGGAAGAGAGACGCTGAACGACCGTGCGCGCTTAGCGGCGATACCTGGCATTTTTACGACACATGTACTGATAAAATCAAAGGTAAAAAATGGCAATTCATTAACGCTGCATTATTAATTGTAATAATACATAAATTATATAGTGATGTTAGCTAATGTTATTGAACTATTTGATCATAGTTTTTATAAACTTTAACTTTTGGTTTGTAACTTTGATGGTGCACATTACTTTTAATTTGAATTCACTTTTTACTAGTTGCCTCATTTGACATAATGTATAAAAGTGGCAGTGGGTATGTCGGTAAATGGCGCTAGATGTCGCGAATTTAATGTTGCACATAGCGAATACAAATCGTTTGATTTCAACCAAAGTTAAAGAAAATAGTAGATAGTAACGGTTTTAATAGTTTATTGTGTAACTAGTGCGATAAGTTGTCAATTGCCCACGATAGCTTAAATAAACATTGGTCTCTTTCAGTGACCCTTTTTTGAAGGAGGTTACATTTTTTTTTAAGATTTCTTTTAGGGAATCCCTGAACATGCTTTTTGCTTTCGAGCATAGACAAGTAGGGTTGCCATATCATAATCCGTTAAATTTTGCAGAAAAATCAGAAAAAGTAAATAAATAAATATTGATGACCTAATCACCATCTAGACCCCCCCCCCCCCGTCCACCATATCATCAAAATTAAGCTAATCAAAGACCTCCCCCCCCTTGGTGCTTACGTAATAGTTGAATGGCCCCATATGAGAGATTTGATAATTAGGTGTATTTTTCTGATTGGTTCGGTGTACCTAACTAACGACCCATACTATGTTTCGATTTGTACAGTGGTACTAGAACTTTTCTCTGGCAGTTTGTGCCGTGGAACTGGCTGGTGGTGGGTGGAGATATAGTATTAAGTATGTATGTGTGTATAGCTCCCAACTCTGCGAGCTGTGCTGCTGCAGGGGTGAACGGGGAAATATCCAATTTCCGCTATCGAAGCACAGCATGGCGAAAGCATTCTCTTGTACTAAACGGGAGACATGCTTCATTTCTTTGTATTTATCCTATAGTAATGTTTTTCACTCAGACCATTACATGATTTTCTTTGCATTTTGACTAAGAAAAACGTGGAATTTAATTTTATAAAAACGACTATATTTTTATTCAATCACAGTAGCTTTTTTCTATCTGTTTCAGATTGAAGATAATAGACGATAGACAACCGAGGTCTTCAGCGTTTAACTCTTTCAATTTTATAACTGTATCCTTATCAGTACCCGATTGTGGCCGACGAAAAAAGTAGGAACCCTATTGTGAACCGCTATATGAGCTACTCTATCTGGCGGCGAAATTTATAACTCAAATCGGGTAAACATGATTATGAATCGTATTGTGAATCAGTACTGTTAATCGTGATTTTTTTATTATTAATAAAAAAACGTTGGATAAATCAATAAATGACACATTATGGAACCTGCGAAGTTTGCAAAAATAGTAAAAGGCTGTAATAGTACCACGTCATTTTAATGCAGATGATTATATTTTCTCGAGTAAGTAGATATTATACTTAGTATTAATATTGAAAACTTAAATTTTATTAATTGAATAGTTATTATTATTAATTAACATTACGAATTTTGATAGAAAAAAAATTAATTTCACTTCAAACTGAAAATACATTTTAACAGATGACTATTTTTAGGTTAGGAACTTACCTGTTCCAATAAAGTAATGTTTCAATAATATGTTTGCAACGTTCATCAACACTGCATTGATATAATATTTCTATTTACACTTTTTATTTCATGCTCTTTAAATCGGAAGTTTGTATACAGAAAGCAGTAAAATTCACCTTACTCTAAGGTTCTGTTTTAGATGAATTTTTTCCTAATTTTATGATATGACTGGCATTAGATAACACGTTCTTCTTTAAGTAAATTCCTTTTTCGATGATTTGTATCAACCCAATCGCATATTGTACTGATACTTATCATTTTATTGCATTTCAAAAAATTCACAATTATTTCACTCTATACTATATAGGAACTATGGGAAATGATAGCGCGTCGTCGTCATGTTTTTAAAGCTCCACCCATTTAAAGGAACCCAATACTTGAAGTTTTATCATCTGTAGACATTATCCCAAGTATCATCAAAATCAGTTCAATCGTTCTTAAGTGAAATAGACAGACAGACAAAAAATCTGGAAATATTTGCCGCTCTAAGTATTGTGATCACTTCAAAACAAAATTACAGATCCTCCGTGACTATTTTACTGGCGATATCAAGAATCCCGGAACTATAGACCCTGTTTCCTTTTTTTAAATATTATCCTGATTCCTGAATATGGGATCCACTATCTACCAAAATTTAAACCTAACTCTCTTACCACTGGAGTTTTTTTTTCGGTTAAAATGAAGAATAAAATAACATTTGCCACTGTTTTCATTTATGACTAATTGTAGTTATTCAAATTTTAATTAACAAGTAACATTTTCAGGTTAGCTTTCTAAATTGAATTGATGAGTAGGTAGATAACAAAAAAAAAATCAAAAACAAATACGAGTGAACAAAATCGGCAATAAATATTAAAATAAGTGTTCATAAATTATTATGCAAAGAGTCAATAAAAATGTTTAAATCATTGTAGCAAAATGATTTAACACGAGTTTATAACTTGTTTACTACTGGTGTTGCCTATTTATTTGTAATAAAAATTAAACTTCGTTTTACTCTATGTTGTGTACCATTCATGATTAATGTGGCACAGGTACGTAACAGAAATTTAGCTTCAAGGAGTGTATTTTACAATTCCAACTCCACAAGTGGGGAACGGTACTAATTAAGTAAAAAAATTGACTTTTCTTCATACCTCGAACGAAAGTACGTACTTTCGTCCCTTATAGCAGAGACGAAAGTTTGACATTTACTCCCTGCTATTTATTATATTAAATGACAGCGGTAACCCTAGTTACGAGTATAAATACGAATGAGAAATTTTTTCCTCCCGCCGTTCTCACTGGGAGTAAATGTCAATCTTTCGTCCCTGCTGACGAAAGTACGTACTTTCGAGCGGGCCTTAAAAGTTGAAATCTCGGCGTCATGAGCTTGAGGCGAAGCCGAGTGCATCATGACGCGCAGGGCAGAAAATTCAACTTTCGGCCCTTGTGATGTAATATACCTACTATTTTAAATCTTTGTTTGTTTGTCTGTGACCACGATACACGTAAAACGGCCGAGTGGATCGAAACCAAATTTTGGTAAGATGTTTGACATATAAAATGAAGAGCCCTATTGTTTTTGGAGAAAATAGGCACAAAGAGATATGCGCTATAATGTTGTTTTTTTGTTATAATGGTATGCTTTTTATAACGTTTTATTATTTTTGACGTGATAACGTCTTATAAATTGATGAATTACCAATCTTATAAATTGATAAAACACCGGCTGCATGCACGAAAAAGTGTAACGTTCCTAAATCCTAACGTTCCTAACGTTCGTAACGCGTAACGCGTAACGTTCCGCCTGACCCTGTGCGTGCTTTTTGCTAATTTCTCGCTCAATTTAAATCAGATCGGTTTGAAACCAGTCTTAAACGAAAGAGGAGAACATTTTACATAGATTTCGTATAACAGAATTTGCCTAAACAGTTTTTTTATACAAAATATAGAAAAATAGCTGTATAAATGCAATGTTGTCTAATGCATGGCGCGACGCGGTCGGTCGTCTTTGTTTGCCGTACATGGAAATTATAAGATAACGTATGTCTTGTCTTAACATGAAAACGGCTGATTTCTAATGTTTAATTCAATTTTTTGACATTAGTATTTTGTGAAATGCAACGCCTTCTAAGTTAAGTATTGGAATAACTAATTATTATTAGAACATAATACTTTGACAGTTGCAAACGTCACTTTTGACATTTCTTATCATTTTGACACCAAGGATAAGCGGATTGAAACCAAATTTTGGGAGGTTTAGGTTATGTATTACGGAATACGTTATCACGTAAAACTATCGTCCGTAAACCGACTTTACAGACAACCAATTTTTTTTAAGACTGTTTTATAAGAAAAAAAATTTTATGTTATTTTCTATATAATACTAGCAGTCCGTCCCGATTTCACCCGAGTGCGATAGATATAATTTTGCAATATGTATTTCGTTTGCAGCCCGGCGTCTGAACTAATAGCTTTGAGCAAATTTTGCCAAAGTTTCTGATCTAATAGCTTTGAGCGAATTCTAACAGATGTCGCTAATTGGTATTAAAACAGTTTTTTTGTTTGCTTCTGAACTAATAGCTTTGAGAAAATTCTCTCAGATGTCGGTAAAACACCGTAATTTTGTACAAAATATTTAATAAAAACTATTTATCCTATAGCGTAAGTTGCACCAAGCAAGACACATTTGAAAAATTTCATTAAAATCGGTTCAGTGATTTTGGAGATTAGCGCGGCCAAAGTTGTGACACGAATACTTAGATGTCAATATTTCTGAACTTGGAATGATCTTGTAGCTCAATTGACATTTGACTCGCACTTTTAAATTCCTACAATTTTTCTAAAACTCGTCTACACGACCTATTTAAATAGTCAAGCTGGCTCTGCAAAACTTAGCCCGTAAGTATTTTGCAAGAACTGGCAGCATTAAAGTTTTTGTCATTATTCTACATCTGCGAGAGTATATTATTATAAACGTCACTTGAGAGCTGTGACGTCGTTAAACTCGATATTCCTGCAATGGTACTCTCGTTCCGAACAAGCCTTTATATTCAGTATATCGAGTAAAGTACTATACGGGTCTCATTCGCCTGATGAATAAAAAGAGACGTTTCAATACAATGCGATATGTGCGCAGAATTCAATTTAGTGAAAATGCAATGCAAACAATAAAACTATTGTCACATTTTTACAGGGTTTTTTGTTTTCAAATGCAGCTATAGCGCAGACTTTAGGCCGACTATTAGATTTAGACAAGCTTTGGCCGTGCACCAAAAAGAATGATGGCCGTGTGAAATAGAGAATTCAGTTCCCAAAACTCGTATTTCGTACTGAATAGTAGGAGGCCTATCGCCTCCAAACAAGCACGGTTTCGTAATGCAATAGTAACTTACAAAAGCGTGTTGAATCAACGTCAATTATGCGACGAACTAGACAAGCGTTGGCTGTGCACCAAAAAAAATGATGGCTGTGTGAAATAGAGAATGCAGTCCCCAAAACGCGTATTTCCTATTCAAATCTTTGATTAACGTCTGAATAGAACTCTTCAAGTAAATAAAATTGGTCGACAATTTTATTTACTTAAATCGTATTTCCTATTATTAATAGTAGGAGGCCTCTTGCCTCCAAACAAGCACGGTTTCGTAACGCAATTTTAACTTATACAAAAGCGTGTTGAATCAACGTCAATCGTCAATCTTTGCACACAGAATTACACAGAGTTCATTTTGAGACGTAAAAAAGACATTTTTTTAAAATAATTTCTACGCTCAATTATAATTAGATTTTTATTCTTTTTTTTTTTGGAAACTTGTTTTTATTGACAATGGCAAATATTAAATGTATGATATTCAAAGATAAAAAATTTAATCTATACTAATATTATATAAAGCTGAAGAGTTTGTTTGTTTGGTTGGTTGGTTGGTTGAACGCGCTAATCTCAGAAACTACTGGTTCGAATTGAAATTTTTTTTTTTTTTTTGGATAGCCCATTTATCGAGGAAGGCTATAGGCTATATAATATCACGCTACGACCAATTGAAGCGGAACATCAATGAAAAATGTTGCAAGATGTATCTCAAAATTAGTGCGTCCGACAAATATTTTCAGAAGAAATGCCTTAACTAAATATTGCAATATTAGCGCGTGACGTTCACAAGCCTGGATAGCTCACTCGGTAGAGCGCAAGACTCTTAATGCCAGGGTCTTGGGTTCAAGCCGCTCGTCGGCGAATATATTTTTATTTTTTTTTTAATTTCTACATTGCTTTCTTCTAAGGCTTACATTTTATTTTTTTTAAATTTTATTACGACTAATTAAAATTAAATAAATCTAATTAATAGCTCATTTGAAAACTGTTATAACTATAGGTACCTATATAAAAATAATTTTACTACAGTGTTTTCAATTGAATATTTATTATATTAAAAGAAATGTATTACTTAAAAAAATTATAAATACTGCTTTTTAACGACTTTTAACTCCGATCATCATGAAATTTGGAAACAACATTCATCTCGGTAAACTGAGATGAACGTGTGTACTCATGTCCCTTCCTTCTCCATTCGTTCTTTTGCACCCGGATGAAACCGGGCGGGACCGCTATAGTGTGGGAATAAGTTTTGATTCTCAAAATAAAATAAATCATTTTTTGTTCAGTTGAAAACTGTTTATTCATGTATAATAAGAAAAGTTCAAAAAAAGACAACTTTCTGTAATTTACTAGAAAGTAAAATGTGATTTGTGTGACATAAAAAAACTTTATAAAAGACGTAAATCTTATTCAAAAAGTTATATTGCTGAAGAACGCTTTCCTTATATCGGTGTCACATGGCAAAGTAGCTTAAGTCAGATTGTTTACTAAAATAAAAATAACAAAAATCAAATCTCAGTTTAGTTTTTTTCGGGAAAAACTGAATCATTTACTGATGCAGAACTAGGTAATACACCTAGCGCGAAATTATAGGAATTGTATTAGAATCGCAAGTATAATTTTTCTCATGCATAAAAAAAACTAATACCTATGTCAAAAAAAATATGAATATCTATATTTCAATTTTTCTATATTTTTGTAAAAAATATTTTACATTGGGTATATCTAGACGTCTAAAATGATTGTGTAATTATTTCAAAATCAGAATATTTTATTTTAACTATAAAGCCCAATTATCAAGAATTCGACATAACCCACTTTCAGTTGTGGTCACAAATATATATAAAATAATGTAGAATTTTCTTCATGCCGTAAAGAAAACTCCGGCTGAAAGAACGACATACGTACGTACGTACTGTTGTTCACCGTTCCACGGCTAGCAAGTAAATGCGGACAATCGCTCAGCGGGTTCCCGCCAACTGAGCTCCCATTTTAGTACGCCACGACCAATTCAACGTCGCAAAGGCGGAGCGAAACTCACTAATGTAACTGTTATCCAAGATGGCCTTCGACGCTTGGCGCTGTATGCACAACGATCACGTCGCGAACTAACACTCTTCACTCTATACGTTACCTAATTCCGTTTAAATAGCAAAGTTCAGACTTTGAGGTTAGGTAAAACCCTATTGTAAATGGCACAGGTCAAATCAAATTTAAATGTGGATTTTTCTAAACTTTTAACATCGAAACAACTATGTTCTTTGGAAAATATCTATCTATTAATATTTGATTAGATATAATTAATTTATTTGTTGAGCGACATAGCGTACACCAAATAGAAATGTAGACATGTAAACAATGAACTATATTACGATGAAGGAAGATTTTGGTTGAGGATCATAAATAAATAAGCTTTACCAATGTTTCGAAAAATTTATTTTCATCTTCAGGGCCTCAAGCTGGTCGAAAGGTGGTAAATTGTTAAAACAACATACATGATCATATTATTATGAGTTAGGTAGGTTAGGTATCAAATATCAGTCCACAGAAAGTGCTTTTTGGTTATATATAGGTATTGTCAGACAAATATTTCAATAAATTTTTTACTGCGTGACATTTTTATAAAAATTTAATAATTTTTTTTATAGGTTTTTTATAACAAGATGTTCATAATAATATGTTTTAACTCATAATAATATGATCATGTATGTTGTTTTAACAATTTACCACCTTTCGACCAGCTTGAGGCCCTGAAGATGAAAATAAATTTTTCGAAACGTTGGCCACTAGAGAAACATTGGTAAAGCTTATTTATGATCCTCAACCAAAATCTTCCTTTATCGTAACATTCTATTGGATCAACACTACTTTATAATGAACTATATGTTTAATACCTATATTAAAGATAAATTAATTTAGAAAATATGACTTCAATAAAACTTTAGTTTGCTAAATTTTGAGGTTATAGGTCAAACTATTGATTACATGGTGCAGTTCTAATTAAACCAATTTAATGATATCATCAATATTTTTTTAATTTAAATATATAACGCTCAGCAACTAAGGCTAGATGCGTAAACATAAGGTCAATTAAAGGTAATATTAATACGTAAAATAACAATATAACCTTTATCTACAATTTCATTTCATTTTGTTTCAGAGTTTTTGGATATTTTTTTTATGTAATATATTGAAGGCAACACATATATCTAGATTTTTCCGTACTGATTTTGATCAACCAGTAGATACCGAGTCGCAAAAGACTTTTTTATCAGGCTAAATTGGGTTAGACGAAACGAGCAAAGGTTATAGTATTCAATATAATGCACACTAGTTAATTAGAAAATACCAGTCCATTAAACTTTATTTCTCAGTGATTTGTCTAATGTTTAATTTACTAATAATAATTTCATGCTAAAGTTTTCGAATGACTCAAAATTTGCTATGTGTAACAATAAAATATTTGACATTTTGCCAAGAATGTTCAACTTAGCTACGTTTATGAGACACACGATATTATTTTGAATTTCAAAATATTGTGCAGTGCTCTAAAAGTCTATTTACAAGTTCTATGTATTACCTTGTACCAATTTTAAATGTTGTCGTTTTCAAAATTCAAATATTATTATTTTTTTATACTTGACAATTGGCTCGATTGATAGCTGTATGATAAATAATAAAAGAAACGATTAGTCTCACTGTCTATTTATTTATTTAAAATAAATAAATACAGTAGAATCTCACTAATCCGGCACTTCAGTAGTCCGGTACGTCCAATAATCCGGCAACCTCCGCTCAAGTCTCCCTCACCCCTTCCTACTGTTATCTTTTTATGAAATGCTTTATTTATTTACATATTATGGATTTTTCTATATACAATCCAATAATCCGAACATTCCAATAATCCGGCACCCCCTAATTTTTAATAGTGTCGGATTCTACTGTAGATAATGGGACCAATTGTTGTTTCTTTTATAATTATTATTATTATTTTTTATAAAGAAATATATAGGTACATATTCTAACCTTAAATTTGTGAAATTGTTGTTATATTTATTTTTAGTCTGTATTTTTTTTAGATTTAATAACTTTAGTCACCACCATCTATCTTGACATGACTATATATTATCAACCATCGTGCAATTTTCGTAAAGAATCATTTTAGATGTTGGGGTACCTTCTCCAAAGAACCTTATTTTTTTATTTATGTAGGTAGGACGTAGGTATATATAAAATTCCGTGTCACTATTTTGACCGCGTTAATTTCTGAAACTACTGAACAGATTTTAATGAAATTTTATATTTGTGTCTTGCTTGCGGTGCAACTTACGCTATAGGATAGTTTTTATAATATTTTGTACAAAATTAGTGTTTTGTGTCAAAAAAACTGTTTTAGTAGCATGTAACATCTGATAACATTTACGCAAAACTATTAAATCAGAAGCAAATAAAAAAACTATTTTATTACCAAATAGCGACATCTGTTAGAATTCGCTTATAGCTACTAGTTCAGAAGCAAATCTAGTAGAATTTTCTCAAAACTCTTGGTTCAGACGCCGAGCCGCAAACGAAATACATTTTTCTAGAATTATATCTATCGCACCCGGGTGAAACCGGGACGGACCACTATATATTATAAATTATAATTCCTATATGCGTTGGTGAGGTTCACCTATACATAGAAAATACACACAAGAGTCGAGAATAAGCGTGGTTTATGTCTTTGGCAGATCATAAACTTCATACAAACCCTACTTCCATACATCAGACTGTTGCCGACCCTCCACAGTTCACGTAGGTTCCAGTTACATTCTAAGTACACGCGTATGCGGTTGAGCATTTGTCGTTGATATCTCTTTTTAACTATACTGGTTTTTAATCTCTCTTCTTAGGTCAGGAAGTGGCACCTGTTGTTTGAAAGACGAGATCCATACGCATATATATTTTAATTTTAAAGGATGATAAACTGTTTATACCAAAAGAAAAACCCTTTCCTTTAAAATAGTAAGATTATGTAAATACGTTTTTTTTGTGCTTGCATTTAGCAAGCTACCAGCTACTTACGTAGACCATGGTCTTTCCAGTCAATAGATAAAGTTATGAGCAGCACAGGTTTGGATAGGATGCACAGAGTATTGGTTGCTCGGATACGGTGAGTTTCAAGTGACCAATCCCGCAGTTTTATTGTTATATCGGTTCACGCGCGAATTATAAATCAATTGGACCATCGAATTATCGGATAGTAATGACAACGATGTTATAGGTACATGTCGATTCAAGTGCGATTTCATCATTATAATCCGATCGACAGACTGATTTATCATTCAAACGCGCCTAGCCTTTTAACATTGATGTGTCTACACTAATATTAGACCAGTCAAAATAAACATTGCAATTTAATAAAATATGCATAGAGCTGAAAATTGGTACAGGTCTTAAGTACACTATTACAAATAAAATATCAAAAATCATCACCGATCTTACATCTGCTTCAAAATTTATTCAAGTTTAAAGGTCAAAAGTATTGGTTTTTTCACTTTTCTCGTAAACGGTAAATGTTATCTAAAAATAGGTTAGACAAAAGTCGTAGATCACGCAATTGTCCACAAAAACTAACCACTATTCCTGAGATATGGGATCAAAATATCTATGTACGTACTGAACGTATTTATCAAAAATAATGTTAAATGTTAATACGCATATTAGTATTTTCGACGTATGAAATCACCATTTCAAAAGAATGGCGATTCGTAGGGAAAAAAAGTATAAGAACAATTCTTGTAGACATAATTGCATGATCCTCAACTTTTTTCTGGCCTGTTTTTAGATAACATTAACCGTTAACGAGAAAAGTGCAAAAAACCGATACATTTAACCTTTGGCCTTGAATAACTTTTTTAGCAGATGTAGGATCGATGGGAACTTTTGATATTTCATTTGTAATAGTGTACCTAAGTCATGTACCATTTTTCAGCTCTATGCAAATTATTGTAAACCTACCACTATTTTTTTGCCTATTTTGACCGGACTATATTATAAAAAGAGGTAAAGTTTGTAAGTTTGGATGAAGGAAGACCAATTTTGCAACGTAAGTTGACAAAAAACAGTGACAATCTACAAATTCGGGCGAAGTTGGACTGAGTCGCTAGTTTTATATAAATGAGAAGGTTGAATATTTTGTCAATGTGTGTTGCGTTTTTTGAACCTCAAAAAAATAAAATAAAAATGTATTTTATGAGATACTTATACACGACTTTAAGGCTGCCAGTAAAGTAAACAATGACTTAACCCCGATGCCACTTTTCTTGGTTCCATTTGTATTTGAAATATACATATACACATTCGAATTGCCTACGTGTTACTACGCTAAGGGGTCGTCTATATTTAGGAAGCGAGCGGGATTATAACAGGCATGCATCGAGAGAGAAAGGGGGTCGAGAATGCCTTACACAATTTGTGGATGGACTCTATATATAGTCGCATTGTACCTGAAACGCGGAAAGAAAAAGGGTACGCTGTATAAATGCAATTTTTTCTAAATAATGAAGTTTTTCTTCTATCACGCAAACTTTTTATACCAAGGAATCGTCATTAGCTGAATATTTTCAGGGTAGAATGCAGACGTCGGGATTTTTTGTCGAAAGTAGCAAGTAAATTGAGGGGGGGGGTATCGAGCATCAGTTTAATGGTAGAATACTGGATTTTTCTCTAACGTTTTCCAATTTAATAACCAAAGATATCTAATTTGTGAAAACGTTTTAGAGAAATGGATAATAAAAATTATTACTGCTCCACCTATAAGATTCGGTACTTACGAATGCATATAGCATAATATAACGTTCATGTATTATTTATTTAATAATGGAAAATGTTTCAAGTGAATTGTAGAAGTTTTCAATTTGTTCCGTCGTATTTAAGCATTGGTTGACAATAACTTTATATTGCGTAGAATATGATTGCGTATACAGAATGTGCCATAAATCGTAATATGCATCAGTTACTGCATTTGCTGCCGCACGCTAGAGCCCCGATTTGCATCTTAATTATCTATAAATATAAAAATCTAGTGTTACGATGTTCGTCCGCGCTAATCTCCGAAACTACATCCGATTTTTATGAAATTTTGTAAATGTGTCTTGCTTGGTCCAACCTACACTATAGGATAGTTTTTATATTTTGTACAAAATTACAGTATTTTATCAAAAAAAAAAACTGATAGAATTTGCTAAAAGTTATTAGTTCAGAAGCAAACAAAAAACTGTTTTAGTATAATGTAGTGATATCTCATAGAATCTGCTCAAAGCTATTAGTTCGGAAGCAAATCTGGTAGAATTTGTTCAAAGCTGTAAGTACAGACATTTCTGCGCTGTAGTCGTTTTCATTACATTTTGCAGAATTTTCCGATAACACAAAATATATATTCAATAAATAAAATTATCGACCAATTTTTCAGACAATATATTATCAAAAAAGTATATAAATTAATACATTAACGTTTATGTGTACAAAATGTATATCTATCGCACCCGGGTGAAACCGAGACGGACCGATAGTATAATAATATTTTTAATCGTTCTGATCACCAAATATTAATTAAGCCGCTTTGTTTGGTTAATTTAAGAATTTACAGTGCTGTAAATTTTGCATTACTTTCTAACAAATTTAACTTCATAGAAGTTAAACTGATGATGCTCCATTATTTTTATATTGAACATATACAGAATAAACGATTAAAAAAAATATTCATGAGATGGGGTGGGATTCAAACCCACGACAATATGATCCAAAGACTAGCACGCTAACCATTACATTCTGCACTCGCTTTTAATATTGTATGGTTTAAATAAGTTTTCGAATGTACGTATAACTTTGATTGAAATGTTTGCTCAGAGAGGGAATCCTAAACGGTGTGAAGTAGAGTTCAATAGAACGGGCAGTTTAATTACATTTACCAAAGTTCAATATTATACATTCGGAAAATCGATTTATTAAATTAAAATTGACATTAAAATAGTTATGGAATAGTTATTGGCGTAACTAGTAGTCTAAGTCATTCATCGCGCTGACAGGTCATGACTTAGCCTACAAGTTGCGCCCATAATTTTATTCAACAATTGCGCGTTATTCATGTTTTAATTATAATGAGATGTTGTAAATATCTATTTATTTCTTTATAAAAAAAACTGTCAATACTAACAGCACCAAACAGCACGATTCAATGTTTTGGTTTGAGGTTAGCCGGTTATGAATAAACTCCATGTCGAAAACATTCGGCCTCTCAATTTTAGCCTCAATGGGTTACAACGGAGTTGTTGTTACCTACTATTTCGTTACGACTCAGAAAATAGTTACGTTTATTTTCATTACTCCACAATGGCCGAGCTAGTAGGAATCTTCATTAAGTTATGACAAGTAATTGTCACCAGTCGGTAAATGGCTATATAGGGTTTGGTTTTTAGGCATGATAAAACATGAATAACGCGCATGAGTTGAATAAAATAATATTCGGCATTTGATTGAATAAATCGTTACAACGACATAATTCCATGTATACTGTTCTATTTAGAGACACTGCCATTTGCCAGCGTCGTTGTGCATCGAAGTGAGTTGCTTGTCCAGACAGACGTCTTGTTATATTAAATTGTCTGCGTCATGTTTACTGCACTGTGTAATGTATATGTTACTCGTGTACAGTGCACGTCAGAAGTATCCGCCGAAAAACGCTTTATAACGAACGCATCAACAGTGATGTAGTTCCTGTGTCCGTTAGAATTGGGAAATAAATAACTTCACGATGAAAAAATCACTGTGACCGGCTGTCTAAAAAGATAACTGTGATCTGGCAAGAGGTAATTGCGTTCCAAAGTAACGTATGTTGTTCCATGTCACCGCAATCACGACGGGCGCTCTAACCGAGTAGCCGAGCAACGCCGACGTAACGTCCGCTCGATCAGCCGTCTAAAATGATCACTGTGATCTGACAAGAGGGAACTACGTGCATGTCTCCGCAATCACGACGGTCGCTCCAACCGAGTAGCCGACGTTAGCGTCCAAGCGTGACTTAAAATTTTTATAATCAGATCATGTTGCGTTGTGAAGAGAAATGTATATTGGGTCACGTTTTTACGAACGCTTGGTATAAACGAATAGTAAAAATTAAAAAAAAAATGGAATGGTTGAATGCTTTGCATATTCGATATCTAAGTTAACATGTTTTATGTAAAAACTAATATCAATTAAAATTAACACAACCTATGTGATAACATTTTTACTATTTTTATGTAGAGATCGCGTCATTTTTTATACAGCACGTAGGCCGCACAAAATGTAATTATATTTAAGCCTTAATAAAAAGTGCCAAGTGACAATTAGGTAAATAAATTCGAAAATATCAAATTAGAAATTTCTGTTTTTTTTTCGTTTTATTTTTAACTTCCTTATACTAACTTACATGTTGTTATATGATGTAGGTATGTAAAGAAGTTTTGCCACTTGATTTTCACCCGATTCCCAATATCCAATGACGCGAAACTTTGCAATCGTATGTAATTTGAATCACAAGTCAAAACTAGGATATTTTTGCTATATTAACATTTGTATAATAAGATAAAAATTGAAATAAAAACAATGTGGTGGAAGTGTCGGTTTTGGTGGTGGGAGAACGGGTCTCCTGTCTTTTAAAATTTGAAATAAATTACGATGACTAAATTTGAAAATAAAAAACACGCTTATATCGACACACCAAAAAGTCTTCTCTTCTGTAACGCGTAGAAGCGTGGGGCGCTCGATAAATTAAATGAAACATAGTCAAAGTGAGTTCCTCAGCGTTCTAATTGTTATAGAACAGAAAGAAATTAATTTTCCACTTTTTAGTGCGGTAATTTCATAAACGTTTTTTAGATTTTTGGTAATATTAAGTTTTATTATTAGATACACAGAGGTGGTGGTATACCTCTACTTTGGGAAAGGCTGTATGCAAGGTTTAAATACAAACAAGTTCTGTCCGTGACGCGATCTATGCAACATTTCCGGATGGACACACGCAACATTCACATATTATTATCTTTAACCTGTATTTGTGTTTATCTACTTATAAATAATAATACGCGCGTCAGTAAAACAAAAATAATTATGCCTAGGGTAGAGTTTAATCGTTCCAATGATTTATGACAGCTGTATTTACAGGTGAGACGATATTATTCAACCATAAAGGAAAAAGCAAATTATGACAACAAATCGTAACCAGAATTGTTTACATTAATGTGTATAGGGCGCTTATTGGATTAAAGCCAACAAATATTTGTAGTTTTTATGATTTTTTCCAACATATTTCTGTACAAATTAAACATAAACAGTTTAAAATTCACAGGAAACGCATAGTCAGTGTACACTGTAAGAATCTGTTGATTTATTTTGTAAATATAACCTATAAATAGAAATCACTTGGTTTTATTTTATTTATTGTAGATTATAAACGTTCGAGAACTTAGGTCACTAGCGTTTTAATTACATGCCATGTGCTAGAGGGACATGAAATCGTCCCAAATTGGCCGCAAATAAAAAATTTGGAGTCTTCATGTTTTCAGTAACATTTACCTATTTAAGGTTACAATTCAAAAAATCTTAACTTTACAATTCAATAACAATTACACAATTTAAATTTGTATGATTTATGACCATATTCTCCGAACATAAGTAGTTCATTTGTTCTTCAGGTAACTATTCCTCCGAACAAATATCGATAATTCAATTCACCAAACATATCATTATGTTTACTGCAGGTATAAATTTATTCTGTCTTAGTTTTAGACTATAAATATTTATTCGCCTGATAAAATAATAATGGTCGCCACATAGATCATAATTCCTAACTTATAAACGTGGAGTATTATATCTACAGTTTGCTCTTGTGAATTATTTATGTGTTGTTTATTAACCTTTTGTGAAGTGTATAGTTGTAAAACATTAAAGTTAGTGGAAGTTTTGTGTGCAATTGGGTTAGTATAAAATATTAATATTTTGTGAAACTTTTTTTAAAGTTTCACTAACGCCATTGGTCAGCTTTTTGGGTTAACGTCAAAATGTTCCACATTTATAATATTTATTTTTTAACTAACTATTATACCTGATAATTTACTTGGTGAATTGAAACTAATTTTTATTCTATCGAAAAAAATTGTTCCAAGATTAGTAACTTTTATGTTTAATAGTGTTCGGTGAATATGGGCATTAATATGATATAATTTATATTTTTTTGAATATTAAAATGATTATTTTCGACATTTATTTTTTCCTTCAATTAAACTTCAAAATGGTGGACGATTGCGTCACTTTGTCAAATCTAATAACTTTAATCAAAAAAGTAAAATGAAGGCTACCAAAATACAAGTAGAGAGAGATTGTAGATTGTAAACGTAGAAATTTATTTTATTGCAGTAAACTTCATATTGGGGTGTTTTTCACGTTAGTGTCAGTACTTCAGTATGAACATTTGCATGTGGACTACTGTAACTAAGGTAAGTAGACACAGTAAATGTTTATACGCACAAAGTTAGAAAGAACTCGGTCGTAGATAAAAGCAAGAAAATGGCTAAAGTACACTTAAACACGCGACACATTCGTGAAAAAGAACAAGGAAAATGGTTTTCTGCACGTCGAAGGCTGAACCGATTCGTAACTTGAAAATGTAGACTAAGCGAAAAACCGGCTGGTTTTCAGTGTACCATGCAAAACGAAATTACTTGGGTGTCCGTTCATCTGTCTGTCACAGGCGATTTTCTCTGAAACTATTCGACGTACAATTTTGAAATTTGGCACAGAGATAGAGTGTGGTGACCCAAATACAAGCGCGAAGTGTAAAAAGGTGAAGTTTGATTCTAAGGGTAATTTCAGAGGGTGAAGGTCATCGATTAGGGTGTCAAATGATAGCTTAGTATAATACTGTTCATCATCGAGGGGGTATCCGTTTTCCTGACTCCCGTTCTGACCCGGAAATAAATATTTTAATAATAATAATAATGCGTTTAACGTCCGTTTCTCGACTTTATGTCATAACAGATGCTATTCGCACCATTATTTTTCATCTGCCACACTTCCCGTTATTTTGTACAATTTTTAACTAATTAATAGCAATGGGCGAATGAAGGAATTTTAGGACACTATGATAAGGTAGGCAAGTTTTGAGCATAGAAGTTTCACAGATAATCGGCCATGGCCTTGAGTATATTTAATATATTTAACTGGAATTATTGAGGGAAACCATGGAAAACCTCAACAAGATGGACGGTACAGGAATTACCGTTTCTCGGCGAGTGGCAGCAGGAAAAAGTCCTAACCACATCTGCCCTTGCCGGGATTCGAACCCGGTACCTCTCGAATGCGAGTCTAGTGCTCTCACCACTACGCCACCCGCTCGGTAAATAAATATTCTACTGTCATCGGATTTCGGAAATCGGAGCTACGTGTGAAACTTTCAAGTCGATCGGTTATGTAGAATTAAGTGAGTCAAAGTTGGAGGTCCTATAACAAGACGTGTTAAGTATAAAAGCTTGTAAAAGTCTACACTGTTCTCTGTCAATTACACAAGAAACTATAGGCTTCGTTTTCTGCTGTCACAGCGCACGGTCACAGGAAATTGACGAGCTGGAATCTTAGATTTCGATCTATTATAAAGGAGCACCTTTTATATATACATATTGGCATGTTATATTATACAAGATATATTTACTTATGTATTACCTGCGTTCAATTCGGAACATATATGGGGCAAAGGCACCGGTTTTCGACCACCCACCTATATAGTCGATCATTTTTAGGATTTCGTAGAAACTCTGAATCTTTATATTTTTTATATTTTTTAACTAGCTGTACCCGGCCACGCGTTACAATGGCTCTCTCTGGTTTGCGTATAGTTGCTGTTACGCTCAACAGATGACGCTCCCGTTGCCGTAAGTATTCAGTATAGCGTGTGTTTCTTTAACGTCCAACATATTATGGCGTTGTATTCTACAGATGGCTCTTCCGTTACCGTAAATAATTTCGTATAGCGTGTCTTGCTTAACGCCCAACAGACAGCGCTGTACTCAACAGATGACGCTCACATTGCCGTAAAGTATTTAATATAGCGTATGTTGCTTTAACGTCCGACAGATGGCGCTATTTTCAAAAAAAGTATGTTTTCACCTGTCACAGGTTATTGTTTGCGATTTTATTTTAACGCGATAATACATAATCTTTGTCCACCCTGAAGATCCATTCTAAATTTTGCTAAAAAAAAATTGAAATCGGATGAGCAGTTTCGGAGATTACCCTTCGTATATACATAAACTCACAAAATTCGCACACTCTCTCTATAATCTTAGTATATTTATTATTAATAGATATATAACAACACGCGCTTATTTGAATGCAACGTTGCGTCAAAATTTCAAAGCAATCGGTGAAGAGCTTTCGGAGATTTAAGATTTTTAATAAACAAACATTACATTATTATTTATAGAACTGGGAGAACAAATAATTACGCAACACAAGTACCTACCTACTTTATCATTAGGTAACAAGTATTAAGTTTCAGAATTTATCGATAATATACTGTATCGCTGCGAAGTAAATATTAATTTATAATGAAATTAACGGGATACAAGGCTAAATATAAAAACAATTTTTATTCACTAGAACTTCATTTACTAGTCAACGTATCGGCAGAAATTATTGTCTTCTTCAGGACCTTCAAAATGTCTAGTAAAATGTCCTGAAGAAGGCAATAATTTCTGCCGAACTGTTGACTATTAAATGAATTCTAGTGAATAAAAATTGTTTTTATATTTAGCCTTGTATCCCGTTAATTCCATCATAACATAATACCAAGGTGTCTTAATTTATTAATTTATAAGTGAGTTACACATTCACTTGTAAATTGTAGATTGTAGACACTCGATAGTTGAGCATTTCTCAACTAAAAATATAAAGTAGTTGAGCGTAGGTGAATGGTCGAAAACCAGAACATTTACCCCAGTACATACATTTTTAGGTACCCTCCAATCATATTTCGGTTATAAAGTACAGACATGATACGTTGTTTGGTTCATATTCCATTTTTGATTCGCCATTTTTATCGAGAGCTGATAAAAATAATAAAAAGTCAAATCGTAAAGGCCTTGCACACATATTGTATAGGGTGCTTATTTATTTTTGGTACTCATTTTTTTAACAGTCAATCCATTAAAAAATGTTTACCACAAATAGTAATTTATTTTATTTGTACAAACATTTTTTAAAACAATCTCAAATAAATTCAAAAGTCTCCTGTGAAATAACGAAACTATAAATTTTCTCAATGCCACAATAGGTTATTACACCGTTCTTTGAAAATTGTTTTAAATGAATCCAAAAGTGACAAAGAAGCACTACAATTTTTATAATAATATTTTATAACCGAATAGTGCCATAAAAGCGACTTTTTATTTATCATTATGAATTTTTGCGCGAAAACGACTTGTGGCGTCACTAGGATTGTAAATAATAACGATAGTGCACAGTAACGATAGTAATACTGTACAATTAAAAATATTTAAGATTGCTATAATTATTACATTACCAATGTAAGTCAGTTTATTTATTTATTCAACGTATTTATCCTTGGTAGATTAGTACTTTTTGCTTTTACGAAACCGTCTTCCATGATGGGAAATCAATAAAATACGGGATAGAAGTCTATAAACGTGATAATAACTTGACATAACTTCAAAATAACACACAGCTCAACATAAACGTCACGCCGGAATCCAACATGGCGAACAGCATTTTAGACTTTTGAAGAACAGAAAATAGAATTCTTACCATTGAATTATAAAATTTATAGTGCATTATTATGAATAGAAATCAACATTTCTCGTTTGCTTTTTACAAAATCTATCAAAAATATTATTATTAGATTTTTTCTTACAGGGTGCAAAATACCCTATTCAAAACAACTTTATTAAATATTCTTTTTTTTCTGACATTTTGGACATTACGCGAAAACGGATAGACCAATTTTGAAGAATCTTACTAAACTTTAAACTGATACGCAAGCATAAAGTATACCTTTTTTATCCGAGTACGGTCGAGTCGAAATAAAGTTTCTGTAAAAAAGCGGGTGAAGCCGCTGGTAACGGCTACTTTAAAAATGAATTTTTACCTATGTTGATAGTATCAAAAGTACTTTTTTGAGTTCAAGGCACGCATGCCGATAATTAAAAGCTGCCAATTTCGTTTTATGATACGTCGCTGTAATGATTTTTGGTGCGCTCGAAATAATTACATTCTATTATATAGAAAGGTACCGTGTTCAATTTAAAGATATCTATCAGTTGATTGAAGTTTGTTAATAAAACTATATAAATGGATGAGGAAGAACAATGCTTAAATCTATTCACTTTAAACGTGCTCTAAGATTGTATCTCAACACCTAAGTATATTGGCTGAAATATAGCGGAAAGCTATTGTACTATATATTATATTGTC
The DNA here is from genome assembly GCA_963575645.1 of Xanthostigma xanthostigma. Taxonomy (NCBI): domain Eukaryota; kingdom Metazoa; phylum Arthropoda; class Insecta; order Raphidioptera; family Raphidiidae; genus Xanthostigma; species Xanthostigma xanthostigma. The sequence goes on from OY754470.1 coordinate 38,273,540, forward strand.
GGTTTCTGTGCTTGGATAGTTACCCGAATGTTGGATTAGATTCGGTTGTAGACTAAAGACGCTCGACAACTGAGGAAGGTTTGCTAAATGTTGAATAACAATAAACTAAAATGCGTTTCTGATAATTAAATTGAAATACGTTTACTAAATACTGGTCTCTGACATCACCATATATTATGTAATAGTACTACATGAAGCATTGCCTATCTACTCAATGTGCAGTGAGCGAAGGCAACAAAGCGTGTCGAAAATATATCTGGGTCTCTTTTTTCGAAGTAATTCCTTGGTTATTTCGATAATATATACTATATAAGTTAGCATGGAGTATATCTCTCTTCATCAAAAGTTTTATGTTTTTATCTGTGGTGTTAGCCAATCAACGAGCTCTTACGACTTAAAAAAAGACAGAAGTATATGTTTACACCCTAATGGTTCGATTGCGATTCTATTCCTATGCTCGGTATATAATAAAAGTATATGGACATCACAAAGTTACCCATATTAATAATTCTATTTATCACGAACGAATTTAAAAATGATTTAACGGGTAGAGGCTACATACTATAACAGGTACCTTACCTACTTTGAGAGTATATTTTATTTTATTTTGCAATTCTGCACAAAAATCTCCTAAGGAGTCATGTTCTCTTGTGTGTTCACCCCTTCACAAGCTTTCAACTGAGTTTTAACTAGCAAATTGTGATATGTGCAAAAAGCGTTTGTTTTAATATAAAATTTTAAATTATAAGTTCAACAATATCAAATTTTAATTGCGGATACAGAATGTAAGATCATAATACATACAAATGTATAGCACATACTTTGCTGTCGTTGTTATGAAACACATTGTTACGTTACAATGCAATATTTTTCTTATATAGTAACAATGTGTGTCTTATAACAAAAGCAAGTACGTGCTATAAAAGGCCGCTGCACACGATGATTTGCCGCTAGATTCCTTGTTAGATTTGACTACCAGTTTTAGCGCTGGTTTTATTAATTGTTTTTATGTGCTCGCTTCATACGAGACGTCTTTTCAAGCTTGTTTTGTGGATAGATCTGGTGCGCGCGCCGTGACAGTTCAAATATAAACACACAGCAAATCGTGTCTGTTGTCTGACTGATGACTCTAAGCAGAACTGGTTTGTTCATGTCGCCCACGTGACAGGATATCTGTTTCCTGATTGGTTCTTGCTTGTAAGTTAGCAGGCGACCCCACAGTGACGGCATTTCCAGCCTCGTGCCCAGTCTGCCAGCCAGCAGATGTCCAGCAGTGTTTGCAGCGGCCTTAAATCTACTAATGTGTGGTTACCAATGGGGTAACTTTAATCTACAGAAACCAGATTCAATTTCGTCATACTACAGTAGAATTCTAGCAGCTTCTCGATGCGTTTTGTAAACACATTTTCAGTAAATTCAGGGGAGAAAATTTACGTGTGTTGATTTTATGATGGTGTAGCGTTAATGAAAAGTAATCAATATTAATATATAAAACTGTAACGAGATATTTGGCTGTTATTTCGTTTTAGATGTAGGTTTTTGAGTATTTCGTATGATTAGACGCAAAACGTTTCTCCACATAATATTTTATCAGACCATTTACCTATGTCACTCGAAAATGGCTGGATCAATTTTAATGAAACTTGATACTATCTACCTAAACTTAAAGTATACGCGGTGTTTTTTAGAGTTGAACCAATTGTGCTAAAATTTATATGGGACAAACTTTGAGACATACTCTATCGAATAAAAAAAGAATCATCGAAATAGGTTCCTAGCCGGCGAAGATATCGACGAACACAGATATAAAACAAAAATACAGTCGAATTGAGAACCTCCTCTTTTTTTTGAAGTCGGTTAATAATATCAACTTTTCGTGAACACGCTGTGTATTTGACTCCTCTTACCACTATCATTTAAAGACCGATTTAAATATAATTTGTTTAATATTATTACCATTAAGTGCATCCAAGACACCAAAATATCTGGATGTCATTAATAATAATAAAAAATAATCATAGCTTGTTAAATTATAATTTATATTCATCTAAGGGAAAAGGTCAATTGTTCTTCCAATATAAAAAGACAACAACTCATCATATCAAATACTTTCCGCTATATATTACGATTAACAAAATGCATATTTAATTATGAAATTTATGATCGTATTAATTAATAAATATCAACCAATCACAGCGAAGACTTTCTTTGTTAATATCGCTTTAATATATTTGAACATTAATAAAATAATCATTTGCTTTTCATCTTTAAAGATTTAACCAAATGGCAAGTTGTTTAGGAGGTAGTATGATTTAAATTTTAAGATTTATGTGCATGTATAATGTTTGGCTGTAAAAAGATATATAAACATTTCACTAGTTCAATTATTTTGATTTTTTTCCAATTATTTCACACAGTACCTATATAAAAAAATACAAAAAAGTAGGTATTCTTTCCCACTCTTTCTCTGTCCTGGAGAATTAAATGAAATTAAAAGTAAAAAATTAATTAAATCGTTATCTTTGAACAATCTGTTAACGCAGAATTGTCAATTCTATTAATATGACTTGAACGTATAGGTACTAAAGTAGATTATAGACGCTCGACAGCGTAGTGTAGTAATACAAACAAAAATATTTGTATACAGCTCTAAACTTGAACATAAAACATATACGTAGGTATATCTATACTTATATTAAAGTAATAGAGATAACTTTTATCTGACTTAATGATTTATTTCAGTATATAAAAAAGATAATTCAGATTTGAAGATAACTGAATAATATAATATTTATGACGATATTTGCAAAACTTGACATTAATCTTTGGAAGTAATCTAAATGAAGTCATCACAACCGCGCAATTACTGTAATATCTTTAAGATTACTTATCCCTGTCATTCATAAAATTATGCAATATAACTTTGTTATCATACATAACTTTTTTTTATTACATTCTTTTCATTCAGGAATCGGTTCATACCTCCGAATAACACGTGCTTCCTCAAATAGTGCGTTTTGCTGATATACATCAGTAGAAGAAGAACTCGGCTAAGAATTTTGTTAAACTGCACCCTTAATTGCATTTTTGATCCGATGATATATTTTTTTACTTCAAATGGTCCCGTATTGGGGTATTAGAGGCCAACATTTAAAATTTTCACGGTCAGCCCACACAACTCTCTTTTTAATTTGTTTGGCGTTTGGGTATCAGTATATACCAAGTTTAATCAAAATTGGTTTAGTCGTTTGAGAGTTACGTTAACACAGACTGATAGACAAAAATTCTGGGAACACGTTTTGCCATATGAATGTCATACAAAATACCAACAAAAATTAAAAATCCGTATCAAAACGATATTGGAGATAGATATTTCATTACAATTGTATGTATAGAATATTAATTCAAATCTTTGATTAACGTCTGATTAGAACTCTTCAATAAATATATTGGTCGATAATTTTATTTATTGTATAATATATATTAATCTAGTTCATGTGTCCATTTTTAATGAATTCCAGTCCTCCTTCAGCGAAAATTATGATCATGGTATCATTCGATTCGAAATGACATTTAGAAAATTTTTGAAAAAATTGAAGTGGGGGACGAAAACATTGCAAAAGTTATAAACATTTTGCTTAAAAAAAGAAGGGTTTGGTTTTTTGCGAATATCTCAAAAACTATTGCAGATATCCGAAATCACAAAAAAGATTCTGAAAGAGCAGGAAATTTCCTACAAAAGAGTCCATCTACCGGAACCCTACCACCAATATTTCTAATTTTAATTTAGATGTGAAAATAAGACTAAACCATCTTTTTTCCATTTTTTATATAATTTTCAATATTTTCGTATCTTATTCTTTTAACTTGTATAAAAAATAGAATTCATCAAAAAGGGACATATGAACTAGACTATATTGAAGATCACAGTGATGGTGATCTCAGTTGTCGATGATTTTTTTTATGAATTGATGATGTGACATTCTAATTGATTAAGTACCTGTGTATGTGTGTGTATGTTAACTGTATTATTTGATAATAAACCATTCATAAAAATAAATTGATGAAATGAAATCTGCGACAAAGAAGACAAACCAAGAAAGTTAATACTAAGTATAAAAATGAAAGAAATATACAACAAAGGAAACCTTATAAACGTAATGAAGACTGTGTGTGGATTTTGTGTAAAAGCAGGGGTGAATATAGTAGGGTTGGACAATTTATATAGAGTAAATAAAAAAATCAAAGTAGTGCTTTTTAACTTTATTGTTTTGGTATTGTTATTCCTTGGGTTCTCAAGTTTGAGATTCACGCTCGACAGCTTAGAATTTAGCGTTAATATATAAAAAAACATCAAAAACAAACTAACAGAGTCTAAAAATAAATAAAATCACAAAAACCGGCAGACAGCTTCTTTGTAAAAAAATTAAACAACAGATCGACATTATCAGGAATATTATTTCATAAAATAACCGACAAATCAACTGACACAAAATATGTGTGACGGTGATGCAAGGTTCACACATCTCACAAAAAGGCAGTTCTTTGGGTAAAAGTCATCTTCTATAGGTTCGTTTCAAGCAGCCAGCGAACGGTTTCGAAACCGTCACCCGCATGCGCAGTAGGTAAAACGTGTTCTAAAATCGTCACTAACAACTTCGTTTTACCTACAGCGCATGCGGGTGACGGTTTCGAAACCGTTCGCTGGCTGCTTGGAACGAACTTTATGTTGAAACTATGGATAGTTGAAACGTACATCCCTTGCAATGATAGTCGTACAGTATACAGGGATTGATGAGCGACACTATAAAAACTTCAGTTCCGTAGGTTGGTTGGTCTATGCATTGCCCCACGGCGATAACAAGTTTGTGCAGACTGATGAACACTACTTTACTCATGGGTGTCATCCCGATGTCAAATTTAGTTCTTACCCCAGCCAGAGGTAAATAATTATTTATATACTCTCTGACCTCAGAATGTTATTAACACGAAAATACTATTATAATACTTGCATTCAACTGCTAGACAATCCCCTTTGCTAAACCTAATTTATTTTTAAGGCGTCGTGAGTATCGAAGATTTTGAGTTATTTTCGTGATTGAAAACTTTGAAAATAATTAGAAAAAGGTAGGAAAATTCATGAACAAAATAAAAAATGGCTATTAAAAAATCTCCAAAACTATTTAAAATATGCTTGATGCAAAACACTACTCAATGATTATCAAAAAAAATCTTTTCATACTGAAAAATAACAATTTATCTAAAAATGTTGCCACTTTTGTTTTGTTCAAAAAGAGTAACATTAATCCCATTCAGTATAATATCTTATCCTCTCTCTTGATGTATAACAAACACTATAGTAAAAGTTAGATCAAAATTGGTTAGTTTTCGAGTTTTACAAACAGACACACAAAAACTATGAAAATAGCTAATATGGCATATCTATGCAGGTTAAGGCGTAAAACGAGTAATGGAAAGATGTCGGGTTCGATTCCCACAACGTCATTGGAAGATTTTTTTCTATTCCATTTTATTTCCACTTGTATTTATATATTATATATAATATATTTCTCATATATTTTTATTTTTTTTTAATTTTTAAATTGTTTTTTTTTTTAATCTATTTTCTCATTTTTTTCATTATATCATCAGTGGAAAACGGGATGTGCACTTTTAGTTTTGCTAACTATTAATTTCAGTTTTTTCCATTGACTGAGCAACAAAGGAGACATGTTGCATGAGAAATAGAAACCAAAAACTTGAAAATACGTGAACATAAGGTAATCAGTTGAAAATAGGTGTTGAAAAAAATACATGAGTCCGACTGTATTTATCTTTACTTGATTAATCAATCGCTAAAAAATTGATCAAAGAAGTATCAGTACAAGTCCTGCGATAAATGCATTTCTTCATTATGTTAATAATTTGATACAATGTATTTTATATAAATAAATGCCCATGAACAAATTTGAATACAAATAAGCATACACGAAGACATTATTATACCTGTATATAGTTAATATTATTACATTTAATATTTATACCTGCATTAAATAAATGTATAAATATATATCCTCCACTCACGCCATACCTCACAGTCTAATGTCCCCTGAAACAACTTCATTTACATCTAAATAAACTGGGTATAGTCGAATACCTATACAACAAGAGCCTGACTTGGGTTGCTTCATTGACTTACATAATTGACTAAACAAACCGTAAAAAAATTTTGTATTATTTTTCTGTCTCGAACGAAACAGAAAAGCGGGCCTTTTTTTGAAAAAGAGCAGTGCTTGGACTATTTTTTTTTTATTTTAAAAGGAGCGAAACGGTTTCTATGGCCATTACAAATGTATATGTACATAGACATGATAATATTTAAAGTAAGTACATAGGACTATTTTTTAGAATTAGTCGTCTTTTTAATCAGAGCTCTTGGTGGAGCCAATATTTACAAGTATATAAAAGCTATTTGCCAGATACAAAAGATTGTGCTTACTGAGCCACTTCGTGTACTCCGTGCGTCCATTTTATGGTTTGAGAACTTGCAGATTTGTGTGCTTACCGTTGCAAAATTATAATCTATTCTTCCTTCCTGCATAATCGTAATGCGATTAATGAACAGAATACGTTCAGGGAACTTTTCCCTGAATACAGTCGAAAACAATAAAGTGGCAGCCATACAACAGGGAACATTTCCAGCACATTATTGACAAGGAAGTAGTGGAGGGCGTAGCTTCATAAGCTAATTAAAAATCGTTCATCAATGTTCAATCTTTAAAATTAGTTAGTTGACGATTCAATTACTTCATTCTAACGGTTTTCTCTAAATATTATTGAGTGAGTTTTAACTAATTACAAGTGCATATTATTCAGTACTTTTCAATGCTAGAATTGTAGCACGCAGAATTTTTAATTAGTGAATACTCGCAATATGAATTAGTAAATATAAAAATTCACTAATTATATAAGTGACCATTAAATGTCATCTGATATCTACAATTTTTTGATAACAGATTTTTTTAAATCTTTATTCATTCGTTACTTTCACTATTATAATTAACATTTATATTTTTACAAGTCGATTAAAATTGAATACAAATTAAAGAATTAGAGAATTCGCGTAAAAAAAAAAACATAACCTTAATTCATTGTTAGTTATGATCCTATGTCATTGACTATAACTTAAAATCGGTAAAAAACAATCAGAGGTATCACTATTCTGACAGTGAATTTTACTTGAATTCACTATTCCGGGAGTGAATCAGAAGTCACTATTTCAAATAGTGACATTTTCACTATTTCAGTTTTAGAGAGTGTTAGTGAAAATTCACTAATTTGTTGTGAAAATAACTGATTATCAAGTGAATACTGTAATATAATGGACGGCTTTACATGCTTTACATTACAAATACAGCTTCACTTACGCAATTAGTGAAAATTTCACTAATTCATGTTTAGAGAGTAATAAAACGCAAAGACCTCCTTCAACCATGAAGAATAGATTTATTCTCCATGCGCCTTCAACGAACTAAATCAAATCGACGCTCCAGTCACATCACTCTTTTAAGTTAATTCAACAATGATGTGTTCGTTAAATTTAAACCAACAAAATGCATCCTTACGTCGTAACTTAATCTGATGTGGCATAGGTGCTGCTTATAGAGTCGCTGTAGTTAACGTGAGCTAGTTAACGAAATCGATTGGTCTTTCAACTTGTCGACATGACGCATAGGTTGATGCTAATTTTGTCAACGATCTACCACTTACAAGAGAGTGCGTAGTCCATGCTTTAAGTCAGTGGATTGGCCTACCTACACATAATGCTGCGACCAAGGAGTACGGCATGGCTATTCGAGATATCTTAATTAAAGAAAAAGAAAAATAATAACATTTATACCGTCGTCTCCGACTTCTGCGGTCGGTTGCCATTGACTTAATGACTACTTATGATATTATGTATAGAAATATATAATTGTGTTCTGTCTGACTATACTGAAATTGTTTTTGTATAAATAAAGGGACATGGTAGAGGACTTTGCACTCGACATTCTCGATATCGTCTCAACGAGGTCGAGATAAAATGGCGTTGCTATTAATGTGAAGATACTGTCCTTTTTGGGGTTTCATATTCAAGAATAGTTAACCGTATTGTTCTCAACTTCTCATATTCATTTTATTAAATACATCGAGGCGATATTTTCGAAAATCTCGTATCATCTCGTCTTCTAGAAGCTATGGCTGTTTAAACAAATACTAAATAAAAAAAGAGAAAAAACATTTTTTTGGTTATTGACAGCATGTTTTTTTTCCAAAAATATTTTTAAAATGTATGTTCGAACATTCTCTAAGTTGAATAGGAAATTCTTTCTTATAATTATTTTGTATTATAGGTACTTGTCTACTTATATAATAGGTACATATAGGTACCTATTATGTACCTAAGGAATAAAAACATATTTTTCTTCATACCTCGATCGAAAGTACATACTGTCGGCATCAATTGTAAGGCCGATGAAAGTTTAACATATTTACGCATTGGTGGGATTACACGCACTGATGCGGGAAGTACGTACGTTCAGGCGGCAGTAAAGTAAAATAACCTATTAACTGTTGTTTAGATGTCGTTTCCATAGCAACCCTATTACATTTTAGCTAATAGTCGTTAACAGCTGTCATTCGTGTTGTTACGTAAAAGTTATGCATCGGGCATCGTGGCGCGTGCAAGAATATCAAACTTTCGGCCCTTGTAGTATAATATACTGTATGTAAACGACACGCTTAAGGACGCTTGGAGTGTTTTTTATAAAAATATCCAAATAGAGAGGAAAAAATTTGTTTAGTCTGACGGGAAATAATGATGCAAATTTTCACTGTGGCGGTTGTATTATAAAAGCTTTTATTCTGAAGAATTTAAACAAGGAATTAAAAAGACACTTGAAATGCAGAAAGAAAAGCAACGAAAATAAAAAGAAGACCGTTGCACTATTGTCGTAAAACGAACTGGCATATATCTCGTCTGCTTTACTTGAAAGAATGAAGTACTACACTTTTTCTTTTGTATTATTATACTAAAATATTTTATATGAATTATTTATTTCAATAAGTACAAGGTACTGGTGCGTTTTTTAGAGACGTGTCACAGCGGTCCGTATCCTGATATCCCTAGTAAAAGGAGAACCTTGCGCCCTTAGAGGAAGGATAATTTGACGTCCCTGGCGAAAGGACGATTTGACGCTCTTGGCAAAAGAAGAATTTGACGCCCTCTCAAGTCATAAAATTCATACAAGGCAGAAAAGGGGTGGAAAAAATATAATTTTGACAAGTGATTAAGCGCTGTGTGAAATTTTCATTTTGCAATAATATAGATATTTTACTGTCTATCAACATCCCTTTGCTTCGAGCGACTCTGGCGTGGCCATGCATCCCTACCAAACCATCATCGTAACAATATTTAAAGACGAAAACACCAGCTGTAATATTTGTCTATTTCGCTTTACTTATTACATAGTACATACATTAGAACTTGAAAACGTGTTTTTGCACACTCATTATTATTTATTCGGTTCATTTGCTCTTCAAGTAACTATTCCTCTGGATAAATAAAGATAATTCAATTCACCAATTGGTCGTAGCGTGATATTACATATAGCCTTCCTCGATAAATGGGCTATCCAACAAAATTTTTTTTCAATTTCGAACCAGTAGTTCCTGAGATTAGCGCGTTCAACCAACCAAACAAACAAACAAACTCTTCAGCTTTATATATTAGTATAAATGAGAAGTTCGGCTATTATAGTATACCTTGGCAAAGAATTTAAACGAAACATGTTTTTCAAACAGAATGTTAAGATGAAAAAACGCAACTGACGGAAAACAATACATCGATATTTTATTCAGATAAAAATATTTCTACTGAAAAATGGATGACATGGGTTAGTTAAGGATTCAAAGGATTTTATGAAACATGAAAGTGCATTTTCTAGAATGGGTTCGGTGACTTTATTGTACCTATGCGAGACAGACCCACACAAAACACTTGGCTTAAGCAAATCAACATCTAGATGTTACATTATTCAAAAAACACCTACGTGTGTACAAGAACTATAATGACGTCACTCTTTACGAGCAAAATATCAAATCAATTTCATGTTTGATTCACATAGCAAACAGGATTAATTCTATATAAGAACTTTCGAGTCTTTTATATTATAATTAGAATCGAAACCAAGATCAAATCTAAACCTTTTTAAGTTTAAGTATTTTGAAATTGGTAATCAAATTGAAAGCGTTTATTAACTGCTGAATTAGAAGACAGCTCACACAAAAACTGTAAATATTTAGTTACTTCTCCATTATCAAACTTATATTTTATAATATACAATAGGCATCGACAAACTATGACATGCGGGACACCAAGTGAACCATTTGATAATTTCAAGTGACCCACTTCTTGAGTTCCCCAAATTAAGTCTTATTGTATATAATACGTAGGTATATAAAAATAAATTATAAAACATAAACAGTAAACAAACACTTTTTTCTTAAATTTTTTTATCACAACTAATTCTTTGACAATTTTCTTATTGTTATGGTCTCCGGAAAAATATAGAAAGCATAACAATAAGAAAATATTCCAAGAACTTGTAGTCAAAACTTGGATTATTTTCTCATTGTTATAGTTTCGATATTTTTCGTGAGTGGATAAAACAGTCCAAGATATTTTCTCATTATTGTTTTCTCAGGAGAATTGTCGAGTTCGTTCCTTCCTTATTTAAATCAGCGACGAGCGCATTTTTTCAAATTATTCAGCAATGAGATCGGTCTATTAAATGTAAATAATCACCACCATTATTATGTTGCTATTTACCAGTTTAACTTTGTGAATTCGCCTTTTGAGGTTTCTTATTGTTCCAACAGTGCAATATATGTGTACACGGGAATGTATTGCGTCATGAGTCCCGAATACCTACACCAGAGATTCATAATAAACTGTGAATTCATCCTGTGTCGTTCCAGTAATGCGAGAAGGAATTATAGTGCCCGCACAAAGGTCTCCGGAATGAAGACAATGAGGTCGCCCGGTCGGTTATATGTTTTCGCCATTTTATTGCATATATACGACGCGATGAGACACCATCCTCAGAATACTGCGGGATTCGTTAGGACCTCGTCATTTACTAAACAGTATTTGAAGTGAGACAAAACAACAATTTAACATATAAGCTAAACAATGATGCTGGACGTTTATTACTGCGATTCTTAATTCGAACGTGCCACGGCCAAACGAAAGGGTTATATAATAAGAGAATAACGTTCAACGTTTATACAGAATAGTTTGTGTGCTTACAGAATGCAAGTGAAACAAACAAGAATAGGAAAAGCTTTTGGAAACAATTATTTGAAGTAAAACATTAATCCACTATATAGTGCTAACACACGATCGAACTTGGTCCGGTCCGACAACGGACATGGTACGGCGGATCTTGCAACAGACGACCGAATCTGTTCCCATCGAACCGGGCGGGCACGCAGACTACTGTACAGACGAACAGATTTGGTACGGAGCGGACCAGATCCGCTGTCCGCTTCGAACCAAGTTCGACCGTCTGTTAGTACTATAAAGATTTCAATACATAAATGGTCAACATTTCTGAACATAACTGTTTTTTCATACAATTTTATGACTTTTTATGAACTCAAATGATTCCAAAAGTAATTTCATTTTATAGAACACAAATTCCTCTTTTCAAAGAGCTATAATTTAAATAGATTTCTTGCGAAATTAACGTAGATACTTAGCTTTGGCACGCAAAGCGATAGTAGAGCACACTATCGCTAGGGGCGCGCATGTGTAATGTTTGCAATAATGTAGTAAGCGAAGCCAGTGAATAAGTAAATGAGTTTAGTGAGGCAACTTTATGTTGGTAGAGTAGGGGTTCTATCTGCGCCTAACATTTCAAACAGAACTCATTTCAACCGAAAGGGATTATTCGTTTATTCCCTGCGAGATGACTTATGGTCATTTTGTAAAGACAACGTTCGTCCTCTTATTAAATTACTTCAGCCAGTTCTTTTAATTAAATAAGAAAAACTCACTGATGCACGTGACTATTTGCCGGGAAATAAAGTACAGATATGATTATTATTTTCTATGATGGAATATAAAAAAGGGTAGGCTTAAAAAAAGGGGAAAATATGTTATGAAAAGGGTTTCTTTTGTTAATTTTCTGTACTTATTTTAATTACAACGTCTCAGACTTCCCTTGATATTTAATTTCAATTTTTTTAACTGAATGGAAGCCTAAGAAAATTTAGTACTAGTAGCATTTTTTTATTATGAGTTTTTAAGACTAATTTTTTCAGTAAATCGATGTGGCTACTTTTTCGGAAACTTCAGGCTAAATTAGAGGTTCCCAAACTTTTTTGTCTCGTAGACCACTTGCCATGTTTTTCGGTTTTGGGTAGACCGCCTGCTCATCTGATATTGATTTTTTGCAAATTCATTAATTTCAAATGTATTTTTGACAACCGGTATAGTGCTACTCACTTTAAACAATTTTTTAAACGGTAGTGAAATGTAGTGTGAAATGTCTAATTTCATACATATATTAATTAGATTCGCATTAAAACGAACCAAATTAAAATTTAATTTCTGTTACATAAAATAACTAAGCAAAAAATAAATGCTTGTAGTGTGAGGGATGAACCTGATGCTTTAATAATAAATTTTCAACATTTGGCATCAATTTAGTTATAGATTTAATCTTAAATCTCTTCGGTTAACGATGTCCAGTTTGTTTCCTTTTTTGTTAGGAGATTCACTATCGTTGACCCCCATTTTCAATTCATGGACCCCCAATTTTTCTTCCCCCTGATATGGACCCCTTGCAAGTTGTCGTCGACCCCTGGGGGTCGATATAGACCACTTTGGGAATCACTGGGCTAAACAATTGATATTCACCGGGCTAAAACTTATATAGGTATGCTTATAGAGGGCGTATGTTTTACGGAGTGTATACCTCAAATCATTTTAATCAAAAGAAGATATACCAACATAGGTCCGATGCAGAAAGGTTAGCTATTATGGCCTGAAGAAGACATATTTAATCAGACCTTAATTTTTATTTCACAAAAAATTCAATTTAATCGAGTAATAATTATCTTGCTTCCCGAATTTCATTTTTTTCAAGTAAAACTTCTTTAGGCTCGCTTGACTTGGGGAGTAAGCTGGTTTACGGATGTGCATCATCGGAGTTGAGAGGGAGATATAAGTTAGTGAGTGCGACAAAGACGGAGATTTAATACAACTATTTGACGTTTAAAATGAAAACAACTGTTTTTGAATCAAAAACACATTTCATCGAATTTTGTTGCATTTTGTAACGGGAAATAATGTAGGTTAGTTAATAAATCCTTTTAAATGTATTATAAAGTATGCTAATAAATATATATACATATTTTGCCTATTAATTAATCAAAAATAATATTTTGTAGATATGTGCTACAGAGTGAGGTTATATTGTGTTCAATGAAATTTGAGACGAACCGACTGCATATTATTGTTCGTTTATGAATTTAACATGAGCAAATTTCAGGTATTTACGCATTATTCTTAATAAATATATTTAAAATAATTATGGCAGGAAGAAGTTTTACTTCAGTCGTGTGGTCTGAAGCACACTCGCTTTTTTTTATTCAACACCAATGTTTTGTATATATATAGGTACCCGTCAACTATTGATCAATTGCACTCACCAATAGCATAATGTACAATCAACAATAAAATTATTATTCAATATGGTGTCTTAAAAATAAATTATTTCGGATTAATTTTCAAAAGGCTACTTGTTGATTGATTGTCAAACAATAGATTGTAACACCGATGAATCACGATTGCGTCATAAATAAAAAAAATAATTAATATTTTCAACCACGTTCCTTTTTTTGATTTATTGCCTGTCAAAAATTAGTTTTAAGTCTTTGTTTTAATTAGTACAAAGAAGTTTAAACAATAAAATTTTATACTCAAGGACAAAAAATAATATATTTTTTACAAGGCTACTTTTGTCCAAAAAACATTAATCTAACTTGTATACACGCTGTTCAAGAAGTAACGACGAAGATTTTAAAGGCGTACTGCTTGCAACAGTTCGAATCGAATAACTTTTTACCAGTTTTGTCTCCGAAGTAAAATAATTGGCACACTATTAACTTTTAAAGACCTGAGTTTAAAAAACCCTATAGTAGTTCAAATTTTGCGCAAAGTTACGATGAAAGAAGGTTTTGGTTGAGGATCATAAAAAAGCTTTACCAATGTTATGCTAGTGGCCAACGTTTCGAAAAATTTATTTTCATCTTCAGGGCCTATGAACATGTATATATGTTTATAATTTAGATCATATTATATCTAACAGTTGTAATGTACAAAGAACCATGCTCAAACAATAAGTTTTTTAATTAGAGCTACTATATAATAGTGAAAATTCTATTACATACTTAAAGCTGGTCAAAAGGTGGCAAAAGTGTTGTACAAAGTCTTTTTCTAAAATCACTGATTTTATCAGGGCAATAATCAATTCCTTACCCAGACAATCAATAAAGAAACACGTGAGTCTCACCCAGAATGGGTCACGGGGGAAGTGAAACTTCTTTGGATTTATAAACTCGTTTCATTGATGCGTCATCTATTTTGGATTACTACGGTTTCTCATATAATATTTCCCCGGTCGTTGAATCCTTTCCCATTTAATTTTGCGTTACCAAAGCTTCTCTTATATTCCTCCACCCTTCAGTCATTTTCCCTTTAATGTTACAGGAAATTCCAAATAGATACGTCGTTAAAGAAATTCAAATTGGTTCATTTTTGGAAACCTTATTGCGAACGAGAGCACAGCCGCCATGCGGAAAACCATTTTTCCTCATGTTTTGAGTACTAGTATCTCGGATTTGATTCCTCATTTCCTTGCGGAACATAGAAGTAAAACACCTAATGATACAAGTTTTGTCAACATTAATTTTAAATAAAAGAAAAAAAGTTTTCGAGACGGCACGTGACTATTCCTCATTTCACCCAGCTTCGACTTATCCCACGACAATTTTAAAGCCGAATGAAGTCGGTCATAAAGAATATTTAAACTAAAAAGTAATAATATTTTTGTTCAGAATGCATGAAATAAGTTTATACATGGGTAGTTCGGGAAAACAAAGGGGATGCCTTGTTTTATGTATACATAGGGAGGACACGCGTGTTTGTATGTATATATACAGGAGACGTTGGTTGGGGTTGCAGTGAATCAGTCAACCGGTGTACAGTAGAACCTCGAAATTATTAACTTAAATTTTAATAATGTCGAATATATACGACTAGTTTTTGGAGTTAAACTTCTTTAGGCACGCTTGACTTGCGGAGTAAGCTGGTAAATGCCTGACGAAATCGTTTACGGAAGTGCATCATCGCGACCATAGATATAGTAATAATCTTTCTTCCTCTAAGGCGAACGGAGTTAAGAGGGAGATATAAGTTAGTGAGTGCGACAACGACAGAGCAAAAAGTTGAGAGGGAGATATAAGTTAGTGAGTGCGACAAAGACGGAGAATTAATACAACTATTTGACGTTTAAAGTGAAAACAACTGTGTTTTTTTTGTATCAAAAATACATTTCATCGAATTTTGCTACATTTTGTAACGGGAAATAATGTAGGTTAGTTAATAAATCCTTTTAAATGTATTGTAAATTATGCTAATAAATATAGGTAAGTATATACATATTTTGCCTATTAATTAATCAAAAATTATATTTTGTACATATGTGCTACGGAGTAAGCTGTTATATTGTGTTCGATAAACTTTGAGACGAACCGACTGCATATTATTGTTCGTTTATGAATTTAACATGAGCAAATTTGAGGTATTTACGCATTATTCTTAATAAATATATTTAAAATAATTATGGCAGGAAGAAGTTTTACTTCAGTCGTGTGGTCTAAAGCACACTCGCTTTTTTGTCTAATATAGCGTTGTCAACAGCTCCTTATCGAAAAAGGTTTGGTGCCTCCATTTAACATTTATTATGTTCTAGAATTTAGCAGCTTCGAAATTTATGATCTTGTAAATAAATTCAACGCTTACAATATAATAATTATTATTTTGGAATTAGTGTTGGCACATGACGCCATGCTTCTGAAGTCACTGGAGTCGGTTATAAAAAGACACAAAAAAACAATGAGTTTGTCTCAACAATGTTAATAGCAAACTTTAGCTTGATCTCTAATTATTTTTTAATCAACGAATTATTATAACATGATATAAATTCAATATAATAACTTTGAATAAATGGCAAGGACGCTGGATCGTCTTCCTACAGTAGCGTAAGAGAATATTGAAGTAGGGAAGGGAGGGGTCCCACCACTTCTTACTAAATCTCACCAAGAGGATGGAGGATCCAAATAAAAAAAAACACCTCGTGTAATTAATGAGCGCCTCCTAAACACATATCATTGGAGTTACAAAAATAAGTTCACACCAATGAAAAACATAACAAATTATTTTCAGATTTTACAGGTTTACACAAAATAATACGCTGAATTCGATAAGTCCACATACCTGTCCCTTTAATAAGAGACTGGACACGAAACAACTGGTAATTGATCCACCATTAACAAGATAATTCGGTTGGAGAGGGATAAAGAGACTAAAAATATTTATATCCCTCTTCTGGAATTTTGGCAGCAAAAGAAGAGTTCACGTACTATGTGTTCAGTAACTGTTTATCACCAATGATTCTAGAATCCTTTCTATGTGTACAGCCTTCTGAAAGTGTTCCACTGTATTTTTTCCGTGTTTTGATGAAGAAAAATATAACATCCGAAATGTTGGTCACGTTTTAAACGGCGCTTTTATGTGTAAATTAGGCTAAGATTTTTTTAGGAACACTTTCCATGCAAATCTCTCCGAACAAAAATTTTCTAATAGAAGAGTGTGCCCTGAAATGTTTATTTAGATTTTCACATAGCTGCTGTAAAGTTTTGTTTTATGTTATTTTCGTGACGATTTTAAAAATCTTAGAAGTTTTTCTGAGAGCAAAAAGACTAGAAAAATAAATACACATGTGGAGCTAAACATAAATCTAAAACGTTCACGAGTAATTTTGAATATTGAGATGTTGATTTTGAGATTGTTTCTTTGTCTGTTATTTGTTTTAGACCACCAGCTGCCGACTACCCGAGTTAATTATTTAATCAAATCTTTGATTAACGTCTGGTTAGAACTCTTCAATAAATAAAATTATCGACCAATTTTTCAGACAATATATTAACAAAAAATATAATTAATACATTAACGTTTCGATCCGGATTTGGATCTTCTTCAGAACGGATCTAAAAAATATAAAAAATAATTAATAATTAATAAAGCGAATTAGAAATTAATTATTAATTATTTTTTATATTTTTTAGATCCGTTCTGAAGAAGATCCAAATCCGGATCGAAACGTTAATGTATAAATTATATTTTTTGTTAATATATTGTCTGAAAAATTGGTCGATAATTTTATTTATTAATTATTTAATGTAAGTGTTATGATTTTGAATCATAGGTACATTGAAAATATAGTTGATACTTTTACCAGTTTATAGATTAGAACTGGGGCTTGTAATAAATCTACGGCAGCGTCACAAAAATAATCCCATCTCTTCAAAGCTAGTTAGTCTTAAGTTCTAATTTGTCAACTAAAACTTATTTCCTATAGGGACTACTCTATCTGGCGGTGAAATTTACAACTATAATTAGAGAAACATGATTATGAATCGTACTGTGAATCGGTACTGATAATCTTGATTTTTTTTATTATAATAATAAAAAGCGTTGAATAAATTAATAAATGACTTATTATGGAACCTGCAAAGCTTTCACCTCGTGCAAAAATAGTAAAAGGCTGTACCACGTCATTTTAATGCAGATGATTAAATAATTTACCAATAAGTATAGATATTATACTTAGTCTTAATATTGAAAACTTAATTTATTAATTGAATGGTTATTATTTTTAAATAACATTAAGAATAAAGTTAACTTTAAACTGAAAATACATTTTGACAGATGACTATTTTTAGGTTAGGAACGTACCTGTTGCAATAAAGTAATGTTTCAATAATAATTTGCAACGTTCATCAACACTGCATTGATATAATATATCTATTTACTACTTTTATTTTATGTGGATTACTCTTTAAATCGGAAGTTTGTAAATAGAAAGCATTAAAATCCACCTTACTTCAAGGTTCTGTTTCACATGAATTTTTTCCTAATTTTTTTATATGACCGGCATTAAATATACGTTCCCCTTCAAGGAAATTTCTTTATATCAGCCCAATCACATATTGTGATAATAATTTATTTCATTTTATTGCATTTCAAAAAATTCACAATTGCACTGTATACTATAGGGACTATGGGAAATAATACCCTATCGTCGCCATGTTTTTAAATCTCCGCCCATATAACGGAACCTAATTTAGAATAATATTCCTAAAACGATTCTCGTATCAGAACTCAAAAATTGGAGGGTTGTAATAGATAAGCCATCGAAGCGCTTGTAGGCAAACTGCGGGATCTGCAGCGTTTGGAGACCCTCAAAACCATCGAACTGTTGAGACCATCTCTAAAAATGTTATTTCGTTTACCAGTTAACAAAACAAACTAAAGTCAATTATTTCATTTCTTGTTGAAGAGGAAGATATTACATAGACGGTCGAGAACTAAGGTAATCAACGTGCATTGTTTTGAACAATGTCGTGTAACTTATTAAAAAGACACGGTGGTATTTTTAAAGCAAACGTTAGTTCCTTAGCCGGCAGTCACTGGTGCATTGCAGGAATATCCAGAGCTATATCCTGTATGGTCACAGGGTTCGTTTGTATTTGTGTGTGTACACACAAGTCCGGGGGTCGGACGCGTGCTGTGATCCGGCATATAACCATAAACCGGACTCGACGTGACTTAAGAGACTTCTTGTGTTTCTCTATGTGTATTGTGTGTCGGTCCAATGTTCGTCGCATGTCATCCATGTATGTATGTGTCCCTATGAGTCCATACCCAAGCTGTGCAGCTTTATACCGTATATGCCTTCTTTCTTCCAACGTACGTCTATTTCCGTAACGCAAAATGGCTTATGCCATCGGCTATGGGGTTATTTGAGTCGTTTATAATCTCTCTCTATTTAAATCGAACACCGATTCATAGTTTGTTATTATTAATTTCTCAGTACATTGAGAAGTAATTGTAATCAAAACTTTTAACGTCATTTTATATGTGTCAAGGTCACTACAATATTTTTACGTTATTTTTGAAAACAAATCGGGGAGAGGGGGCATAGTGGGGTACTTAGCACTCAAGCATACCTACCAGATAAAATATCATATATATTAATACGCTAAGGTTAAAGATGTTTGCCTCCCTTTTTAGAAAAAACCTCAACATTTCTCCACATAAATTATATATCATTTTACAGATAATAGCTTGTTCTACTGACATCGACAACTAAAAAATGTACCTATTATTGCATTTGTTTTTGTAAATTAATTAAAATACAGCAACACTGAACAACGTCAGCCATCTGACGGCTTTAATTTTGAAACAACGTCAACACTTCGATCTGTCATCTGACCTTCATATTGTAATACAACAGACACAATACTGCATACTGCCATCTGACGGCTTTAATTTTGAAACAGCGAACAACGCTGAACAACGTCACAGCAATGCTGCATGATGCCATCTGACGGCTTAGCTCAACGTTTTTGCTACTTGCGCCTCTATATGACAATTTTAGTAATATATTTCTTCGATCTGTCATCTGAGCTTCATATTGTAATACAACAAAAAGAAGAACGTTATAAGCAGTGTGCAAAATTAGTAACGAATTGAATACCTGCAATCATATTTAAAAAATAATTTTGTAAAATGATAATTATTATACCTATTTAGTGCGAATAATTCGCACAGGTCAAACTAGTTATGATTATTGTAATATTTTAATAAATATTATAAGTTTTAATAAAGTTATTTATTAACATAAAAATAATAATTTTATATTGATCATATAAATGCTGGAAACACAATGAATTTATTCTTTACAAAAATGAATAATTTTACAATCTAAAGTAATTATGTAACTACCGAATCTATAGTAATTATTATGTAAAGTTAGAACTGTACAAAATACATTACACTGCTCCCTTATTTATCTGGAAAAAACTTAAAAATAAATTTTTATTTTTCTCTTACAAATAAACAAAATAATCATACACTCAATACGTATTCACTCTACTTCTCAGATTGTATGGACATACGTTAAGATCCTCACCGGCAGTGTAATTAGAAGTGGCGTTGTCTTCTGGTTCTGGTTGCACATTTTCAGTATTATGCTGATTTTCATATTTCTCAAATAGATTTGGGATATCATCAAACAAATCTACGTAATTCTTACTTCGATTTTCACATTTAATAATTTGATTGACGTGACGTTTCCACGTAGCTTTGGTGTCGTATGTTTTGATCAAATAAGTTTTTGCGCCAAGATTTTTAATTATTATCGCTTTTCTCCACGAAATTTTCCCCGGACGTGAGTAGTCTTTGACAAACACAGACTGACCAACTTCAAACGTCACTTTTCTTTTTCCCCCGTAATATTTGCGTTGTAGTAGTTGTTTTTCCTGCACGTAATTTCTTATTTTTTCAGTATCAATCGTTTTATTAATATTTTGTTTATTAGGTGGTTTAATAAGGTCTAATTTAGTTCTCATAGACCTGTTGAATAGGAGATACGTTGGAGACATTCCTGTTGTAGAATGTATATTATTTCTGTATTGAAACAAAAACTTTGCAATAATAATATTCATATTGTTTTTAGAACACGACGAACGCTTAATTGCATTTTTTATCAATTTAACACCGTTTTCAGCTAATCCATTAGTTGCTGGGTGTCCAACAGGGGTAGTGCAATGCTTAATATTAAACGTTTTTAAAAAATCTTGGAATTGTCTACTGCAAAACTGTGTACCATTATCGGATACTAAAATTTTAGGCAAACCATATCTTGCAAAAATTTCATACAGTTTTTCAATGGTAGCATCAGCGCTAGTAGATTCTCTCATGTCAATGCATTCAAGCCACTTGGAATATGCGTCCACTATGATTAAATACGATTTACCCATGAAGGGACCCAAAAAATCAATATGAATACGTTCCCAGGGTTCATCTGGCCATTGCCATGTTGTTAACGAAGCTCGACCGGGATTATTACTATTTGCTAAACATTGTTCGCATGATTTGGACATTACCTCAATATTTTTGTCCATTTGGGGCCACCAGCAATAAGCTCTAGCTAAATTTTTCATTTTCATAATGCCTAAATGTGAACTGTGTACTTCCTTTAAAATATATTCATGAAATTTTTTGGGAACAATAATTCTATATCCCCACATAAGACAATTTTTTTCAATCGTAATTTCATTTTGCTTATAAAAGTATGGTTTAATTTCATCATTTTCAATTTTTTTCGGCCAACCATTTTTGACATAATTGAATACGATTTTGGGTTTCGCGTTCAATGTCTAAAAAGGTTACTGGTAGTTTACCGATTTCCTGGACATAATTTAAGTAGGTAGTATCAAAATTATTTAATTCCTCATTGCTTACAGACACTGCTTTACGCGAGAAAAAATCTGCAATATTATTTTCTGATTTAGTAAACATTATATCGAAATTATATGCACTTAAAATTACTGCGTAACGCTGCAAACGATTTGCGGCCATAATGGGTATGCCGCTTTTATTTCCGAATATTGACATTAATGGGCGATTGTCTGTAACCAATGTGAATTTCCTGCCAAATAAATATTGATGGAATTTTTTGACACCAAAAATAATTGCAGTTGCTTCTCGGTCGATTTGAGCATAGTTTTTCTCACTAGGCAAAAGGGTACGAGATGCAACTGATATTGGTCGCTCTGTGCCATTTCCATAAACATGGGATAGAACTGCTGCTAAACCTACCGGACTTGCGTCAACAGTTAATTTTACTGGGACGTTGGGGTCGTAATGAGCCAATACTGTGTTAGATGCCAATACTGATTTAATTTTATCAAACGAGATTTTATGTTCGTGTTGCCACTCAAATTTGACATCTTTTCTAAGCAGATTATACAACGGGGTTAGCACGGTGGACATATTAGGTAAGAATTTCCTATAAAAATTTATAAGTCCCAAAAATGATTGCAACTCCTTTGTGTTGCTTGGCGGTTCTGCTTTAAGGATCGCCTCAACTTTTTTCTGGTCTGTATGCAATCCCGACTTATCTATAATATGCCCCAAGTATTCAATTTTTTGTTGGAAAAAATTACATTTATTTTTACTAACGGTGAATCCGTTCTTCTTTAAAATATCTAAAACTACGCACAGACGTGTAATATGTTCGCGTCTATTTGATGCTGTGATTAAGATATCGTCCATAAAGCATATTACCCCCTTAATTCCGACAAACAAGGAATCGATAATTTTTTGAAAAATTGCCGGAGCAGAGGCTAATCCATAAACTAATCTGGTGTACCTAAACAACCCTTTCGTCGTAGAAATAGTAGTTAAATCCTTTGATTTTTCATCAAGCTTAATTTGTTGGTACGCCATGGACAAGTCAATTTTTGAAAATTCTGTTCCTCCACTTAAAAGCATGAACAGATCTTCAATTCTAGGGAGTGGGTATTTTTCTACAAAAAGACATGGGTTTAATGTAACTTTGAAGTCCCCGCAAAGTCTGACTGTACCATCTTTTTTTAATACGGGGACTATAGGAGTTCCCCATTGTGAGTAATCGACTGGTTCTAAAACTTTCAAATTGACCAATTTATCAATTTCTTTACCTACTTTTTCTTTTAAAGCGAACGGTAAGGGACGGGGTTTAAAAAATTTAGGAATTGAATTTTCCTTCAATTTCAAACTGACTGTATTTCTATTAAATTCACCTAAACTATTATTGAATACCTCTCGATATTTCTCTATTATAGGTTGAATTTCTGAACTGTCGATATATTTGCAAATATTTAACTGAACATTAAATTTTCTCATCCAATTCCTGCCCAAAATGGATGACCCTGCGTTCTGTATAATATAAAAATCTAGCGATTGAGATTTATTATTAAAATCTACATTTAATTGCGCTACTCCAAGTGGTTTAATTTTAGAGCCATCAAAATTAACTAGGGACGCGTTAGTATTAAGCATTGTACTATTACTGAAAAATTTATACCAAACTTCGGCAGATAAAGCAGAAATCCCAGCGCCACTGTCGACTTCCATGCTTACTGGTATGCCATTAAGATGAACTTCGACGATAATTGGCCCTCCATGATCTGATTTTATATTGTGCAGGCTTAACTCTTCATTGTCGGCTTCTTCAACTTCTTCTAACTGTCTCACCGATCGATAGTTACCGGTGCTGTCGTCCATCGAACACATCTTCTTTAGATGTCCCTTCTGCAGACATTTTTTACATTTGTAGTTGCGAAACCGGCAATCCTTGGCACTATGATTGCTGTAGCCACATACTTTGCATTTTTGATTATTGCCTTGTTGACGGTTACTTGTTATCCTGTGAACAGGCTCTTGCTTAACATGAATTAACTCCTGTTCCATTTGCTTGTTAATACAATCCATCGAGCAAGCAATTTCCACGGCTTTGTCAAATGTTAGCGTCTTAACGTCTTCTAGAAACAGTTTGTTTCTGACTGGACCGCCTACAAAACCTGTTACAAATTTGTCTCTGAGAGCTGTGTCGAGATGATCTTGAAACTCGCAGTATATCGCCAAATTACGAATTCTAGCTGCCCATTCCCGGATAGATTCGGATTCTTCCTTCGCTGCAGTGTAAAAATGCCACCTTTCTGCGAATCCAGAACGTACTGGTTTAAATTGTCGATCCAATTTTACTATTAAATCCTTATATTGCGTTGCATCCGGTTCTTCAGGAAAACATAAATCTACCAACAATTTGTAGGATTTTTCTTGAAGTGAGTTGAGCAAGATAGCTCTTTTAATCTCTGTCTCCACAATTTTATTTGAAACGAAGAATTGCTCGAGTTTTTTCTTATGAATGGACCAGTCATTTTCATTATGATCAAATTTATCTACTGAACCAATTATTGCAGCCATTATTTTTATTAGTTTGCGTGAATCGATCTCGTCGCCAGTGTAATATTTTAATAAATATTATAAGTTTTAATAAAGTTATTTATTAACATAAAAATAATAATTTTATATTGATCATATAAATGCTGGAAACACAATGAATTTATTCTTTACAAAAATGAATAATTTTACAATCTAAAGTAATTATGTAACTACCGAATCTATAGTAATTATTATGTAAAGTTAGAACTGTACAAAATACATTACAATTATAAATAACAAATTTTAACTCAATATCATGGTTTGACGCATTGTGAACGACTATGGATATATTTTTCTCGATAACGATAAGAAATCAACGAAATGTGAATACATAAATGAAAAAATGCATTTGCCCCGGTATGCCCCGAATACGGGGGTAAAGTGGGATACCCTAATAGTTTTTATTATCAATCATCATAAACTTCTCTTTTAATACTAAAAAACAAAACAAACAAACAAATTACCGATAGTAATTAAATGTACACAGCTGCTACAAAAATTAATATTAACCACCACAATACATAAACAGGTTAGAAAAAAAGTGCTGTTTAATTTCCGCGTGTTTTTTTTAACGAAAATACTGATTTCGAGACTTTTGTTTATATTAGCATAAACAACTGTCGAAATGCCGTGGATCGCTCATGAAGGACACGCGCTGATTGACGACCAATCAAAGTGAGCCATTTGACACTTTGCACGGCGTTTTATTCGAGCCGCATGAGGGATTTGCCGCTACCCCACTATACCCTTCCTCCCCTAGGTAAATAGTATTTAGAATATCAATCGATGCGTATAGACGTAAATATAGATCTGAAAGATCTTTTTTCAAAATCGATCCAGGTGTTTTTTTTTTAAACACACTTTGAATAGATTCACTTATTTTTTGCATAGTTTCTTCGATTGCAAATTTTTGTTTCTTAGTAAATTATTCTTTCTGAACTTTTTCGAAATAAATAAGTAACCTGAATCGAATAAAATGAGATAGATTATAGACGTTCTATTACTGAGGTCATGAGCGCCTGTGTGTGTAGACTGTAGAGAATTTGCGAGCCAACAAACACAAACCGACTGATGCGAGCTTGGATTCCTGGGAGTGCTAATTTCCATAAAAATTTGAACTGTTTGCAACAATTTAGTGTTTTTCCTTGAAGGGACGAATAAAATTAACCCATTCAGTACTTTTTGAATTGCTAAAAACATATTAAAATGAATATTTTTTTCAACAGGCACGTATTTCAAAACATATTAACTTTTTTAATAATTCCTGAATTTAGTTTCACCCTCAAATCTTTGATTAACGTCTGATTAGAACTCTTCAATAAATAAAATTATCGACCAAATTTTTTAGACAATATATTAACAAAAAATATAATTAATACATTAACGTTTCGATCCGGATTTGGAGCTTCTTCAGAACTGATCTAAAAAATATAAAAAATAATTAATATTTAATTTCTAATTCGATTTTTATAAAATTCTTTCAAAATTATTTTAATTATTTAATAAAAAAATTGTTTGTTATTATTTTTTCAATATTTTGATACTAATTAATAATTTTGAAAGAATTTTATAAAAAGCGAATTAGAAATTAAATATTAATTATTTTTTATATTTTTTAGTTCTGAAGAAGGTCCAAATCCGGATCGAAACGTTAATATATTAATTATATTTTTTGTCTGAAAAATTGGTCGAAAATTTTATTTATTGATTAGTTTAACCCTCCTTGATTTTCTTGAAAACAAAAGTAAAAACATAAAAATAAAAATTCAGTTCTTAATGAGCTAATTCACTAATGTAGGGGAGGGAGGGGGAATGGCGCTCACTGGGTAATGGCGCTCACCTCTGTAACTCTGTCAAAAAGAAACGTAGCGACACGTCACGTCGCGTGAAGCGCGAGGGGAGGGGGCCTCTAATAGACAGCGTTGCAAACGGACAGTCAGCTCGCGTCATGTGACCGTGAAGAGCGTTTCTTCGTTTGCGGCCGCACTGATCTAATTTTTAATTAGGTGTTTTTTGTCGGTAAGTCCAAAACTTTAATGCTTATTTAATTACTAATTTTACTTTTCTGCCAATAAACTATTCTATTTTGTGATATTGCAGTCAATTTTCAACAATCGTGTATGATTTTTTTCAAATTTCAAATTATTTACAAAACGACCGGTTGGGGTTATACCGCTCATCTGAGCGCAATTACCCCTTAGTGACTTATTTTTTTATTGTTTTAGATAGATATGCCAAGAAATCGTCAAAGGACCACCGCTAAAGCGGCTTGGACCGAAGAAGCCCGTTTTCCACCCAACAGCAAGAAACTGAAATTGCTGAACAAGTTAAGTTGCTGGGCTCGCTATATTCTGGACTCAATGTTGCAGATTTGCGTAAACTTGTTTATAAATTTGCTGGGCGCAACAATATCAAAAACAATTTTGATCAAAGCAGCAAAACAGCCGGATTGGATTGGGTACACTTCTTTATGAGACCCTGAGCGGCATTACCCAAAGTCAGGGGCAATGCCGCTCAAACATGTTTTTTTAATAATGTTTTCCTACTACTAGTAGGTGAAAGATATATGCTTTTGTTGTTAAATTGTTAATTACTCGATAATTAAAGACTTTGTTACTCTTGTTAATTTTGATTCATAATAAATAATTTAAAAAATACACCATGTTTTCCTTAAGTGAACGCCATTCCCCAGTCCTACCCTACATCTCAATAAATGTTAAAAAAAGATTTGAAAGATTTCGACATAGTCGATTTTGTCCTGTGACCATAGATATGCATGCATGTATGTGCCAATGCTTGTGAGTTTTAATACCCCGCACCACGATTTCCTCTACATCAACACTAATACACAACGTTTCCTTTTACGTTACGAACCCGGACTTTCTAACTACGCCTTACTGTATAGGGTGTTTTAATTCGTGTTTTCTGGCCCGGATTCACCCGAGTAGATTTTGGTTTGACAGCGAAATAATCAAGAGCAAACAAATCACTCAAATATCACTTTGTCGTAGCTGTCTTTTAAAGATTTGACAGCGTACACTAATTTAGGTCAGTTCGAATGCAGGATTTAAATTTTCGCTTACTGCTCTTCATTCTGTGGTACCGGCCAATTGGGAAGATGTAGGATTTAAAACAGTAAAATATTTTTTTAAATAGGTTTCCGACTTTACCTCGCTTTATTATACTAAATTAATTTTTTTGCCCAACTTCCTATAAAATAGAGCTACTTTTTATGCAAGTATACCTGCAGTAGTAAAATGACTCATTTATACTAATATATAAAGCTGAAGAGTTTGTTTGTTTGTTTGAACGCGCTAATCTCAGGAACTACTGGTTCAAATTGAAAAAAACATTTTTTGTTGGATAGCCCATTTATCGAGGAAGGCTATAGGTTATATAATATTACGCTACGACCATTAGGAGCGGTGCTTTAATGAAAAATGTTGCCAAATGTATCTCAAAAATAAGCTTCTATTCATGTGGAAATGCACTAACTAGATATACTCATATTGGCGTTGTGAGAACACAACCTCAGGTGGCTCAATCGGTAGAGCATGCGACTGTCAATATCACAGTCGTGGGTTCGAGCCCCACGTTGGGTGAACATATTTCTATTTTTTTTTTATTATTTTTTACATTGCTTTTTTCTAAGGTTTACATTTAATTTTATTTAATTAATTTAAAAAAAATTGTTAGTTTAAAAAAGTATAAATAGGTACTACTTTTTATCGACAAAAGCTATTGAACGGTAACTCCGATCATCATGAAATTTGGATACAACATTCATTTCGGTAAACTAAGATGAATGTGTGTACTCATGTTTCTCCCTTCCCCATTCGTTCTTTTACACCCGGGTGAAACCGGACGGGATCGCTAGTAATACATAAAGTAGGTATATAGGAATAGAAATGTGATTTTACCAATTCAATAGTAATATTCCCTGTCAGTTGCCGTTTAAAACCATATGAGCAACCGAGACCGCAAAGTAGGCGTGGTCTTTGACCTTGTAAACAATCGAAATCTCAACTGTCAGGTATATCAATACACAAACTTATTACGAAATGAAAATCAGCAACTTTCTAGGAGATACGTGCAAAAAATACTATAGATATCTCGTGCATCATTATTTTGCGACTTGTGTGATTTTTAGAACTCATTAGGATCTCGTTTTACAATAATGTAAAACTAGCTGCGTCAAAAAATAATAATTCACGCACTTGATACATAACCTACGATAACAATTGTGTATATTTGAGTGTTATGGGCATAAATATATGGGTTTTTAGTACCCAATCTATTTGGTATTGGCTATTCTTGACGTCGAATATTTTTTATGTGAGATATTTTTTAAAGAACATTTATGTGCGAATATTTTTTGATTGAATATTTAGTCCTGACAGCGTTGTTGAGAACACTAAGTATACTTTTGTAAAATGCTTTCATTTTTATGTGAATTATATATATACACAACGGGTGTTCTTATATTACAGTTATCTTTACTTATTTTTCAACTTGAAATGTTATAATAAGTACTACGTTCACTTACTTTGTACAAACTTTTATTTACTTTGTGTGTTTCTGTGGGCAACGAGCAAAATTTTACAAAGATAATTTGGATGTTACGATAAAATAAAACTCGTTTAAAACTTTTTCTGTTAAAAACTTTAAATTATTAAGTCTCTACATTGGCTTTCCATGTGGTATTTAGGAACTCTGAAATACGTACGATAAAAAAAACTTACTTGTTTTGTTTTTTTTTATGTCTTCATTTTTTTTAATGATCAGATTTTGATTAGTAAAATCAATATATCGAGTGAAAATAAATTTAATTATTAAACACAATTAATGAAAATACCAACTGATTGAAACGTTAAATAAAAATTTACAAAATATATATACGGGATTTTGTCTGTTATTTCTGTTAATTCTCAGTGAGTTTTCGAATATTTCTTAATATAGGTATGATAAGTAAAATATGTATCTCTGCCTGTAATGACATTGTTTGCGTTGATTCGACTTTGGATAAAACATGTTAACTGTTTACGAAAGTAAATTCGACTGAATCGCCCGGATTTGTAGATTGCGTATTAAAAATAGACACATTATATTATGCTGTCGCGACTTTTTTGTTGAAAATAATCGTATTTACCCGGCATTGTCCGGGAATAACAACCCCCTGTTATGCTAGCATAATGAGACGATTCCAAACATTTTATGCCGTTTTTGGCGTGAGTTAAAAATGTCTCCGGCTATAAGCACTTGTGCTTGTACACTGTTCGTCGTGTGAAGTTAGAAGTCAAGTGACTTCCCAAAGGTTTTTTCATGGTTTATATGTATACCTTAAACATAATATGTCACAGTCGTGGGAGAAGAGAGAATAGCGGTCTGCCTTGACAACACGTTACGATTTTATATAGACATATTTGTATAGAAGAAAACGATAAAAAATAAATTAAATGAATTAATTTTGGGATAAAATAGTGAAAAAAACATATCCTATAGGATAGGATTGCTGGGATTATATGAAACAAAACATTAAAAAAAATCATTATAATTAGTGTTATTTTCCATTCTTATCGTCCGTAATATTCATATAACTAAATTCTTAAATAATTCTTCAATTTTTTAAAATTGAATATATTATACCAAAAAAATTCATATTTTCTAGTGGTATAAAATTAATGAAAAAATTGACCATGAATGATATAATAGATGTGCTATTACTAACTTTGGTATTTTTTACTTTTTGTAATTTTTATTTCGATTTGTTATATTTGTTTTTTGTTATATAAAATAATTATATATTTATTTCATGCAATTTGCAGAGCCCGGAAGAAGTTAACATTGTTAACAAAATGTAGGCAATAAAAAGTAAAAACATTGCACATTTTGTCCGCTTTTCCATTATTTAAGAGTTTATTTAAATTAAAACTAGTGTAGAATTATTTTGATAAATGAAAATATCTACTGACGATAGTAATGGTGTAGGTAGCGACTGTTATAACTTCTGTAAACTGTATGTTAACAGCATTATTAATATTTAATTATTCGTTTCTCGGCTGAAAATCGCTTAGATATTTAGTTTTTCTCAACAACCGACTACACGTTCAAGCATAATAATCATACAACTAATCTACATACATTATGGCATGTACTCTCGCCACCCCCCACCTCACAGTAAGTTGTACATCTGCGGTATACCCACATGCACACCCATCAACACCCAGCCTAGCTAGACCACGCACCATAAGCGCTATAATAGATAACCACCTCCTCTGATACCTGCACTCCTAGCTCACAGCATAATCATAATGCAGTATATATTTGTTTAAATAATTGTTTATTTATATAATTAAGATAAATATAAACAAATGTAAATATTTAATAATAATATATATCAAAATGTCAAGTACACACAGTTGCAATGGACTGCGTTTTTGTATGTGAATGTACTTATTTCGGCGGACCAATCGCCTAGCTCGATAGACTTGGTGAAGTAACTGAGTCCTATACTAATCCATGCGAAATACTTGCAGATTTCATACACAGTAATTGCATGTTAATTATATAAATAAGCGATTTTTGTAGTTAAATTTATAGGATATACGTATTAAATCAAATTACGTTTTACCAATCATTTTGAATAAAACTAATTAAAAATAGAGTATTGTTTATTATTATTGTATATTTATATAGGAGGGCTTTTGCCTAAGTGGGACTTTTGTAAGCATTTAATTTAGGTATATTATGTTGTTATATTTAAAATGTCAAAATTTAATTAAATTTTGTTAAACATTTTGATAGTTCATAACTGATTAATTTAGTCTGTTTTATTGGCCAAAAATAAATGAATGAAAAATGTTGTTCCCCACAATAAACGCGTTACAACAGCAAGAAATACAATTTAAAGTAAATGTTTTGGAACTTCGTTAAAAAAATAAACGAAAGAATAAATGATAAAATAATATCAAAAACAATTTTAGAATTTATACATATATCTATGAACTATATAAGCTATCATGCAAGTGCATTTTGTATGCACTTTTGTGATGCATTTCCAGAGAGAGAGAGAGAGAGAGTGCGAGAGAAAGAGGTCACCGCCCTGATACCCGCGCCTCCTGCAACGTCCAACAAACTAGCGCAAGTGCTTGGTGTGTCGTCAGAGTATGATCTCTGTCTACATACGCGGTACCAGGCTCGCAGGAGACGGTAAGACGTGACTCTAAGTACACTGTCTGTACACTGAACATACCCAGTTATTTCCACATACGGTGTACTATATCTGTATTGAACACTGGCATGTACAATACTATAGTAACTGTACTTGTACACATATGGCTTGTGCATGAGCGGACCCCGACTACGTTATGCCGTATCATTGAGTGCGCCCACACAAAGAGGGTGGACATGTGTAATATTTTGCATCGGTGTACGCATGCGCACAGTTTTATTTATAATAATAATTATTATTTGTTGCTATTAGATCACTAGAGTACATGTATAAAACTTTTTACATGTATTTTTATGTTTTCAATAATCGCTCGATATTACTCTGCATGTACTATAGTTTCGTGTTCATTCATTAATTCGAAAAATACATTAATTGGATTCAGTACAATAACTCGATGTACCCAATTTTTGACTCTTTTTTAAGTCATAGAAAACGCTAAATTTTAACGTTCCAAAAAATAAACTTTGCGGATTATTCACATATTTCCTTAAAAATACGTAAACACTTTTCATTTTTTTAATCAAACCAATCAGAAATCACATACCTTACACGTCATAGCAACTGATGTAGAATTGCTGTATTACTATCTCACTTTGTATATACACGACACCGTAATTGTTTTTTAAAGAACACTCCCAAACGCCCTCCCCTTTTCACTGCGCACAAAAACCGCCATCGTATCGACACGACCCCGTAATTGTTTTTTATAGAACTCTCCCCAGACGCTTTCCCCTTTTCAACGGCTAATAGCACTGTTATTTGTTATATAAAATAATAATTGTGTGTTTCTAATGGATATTTTGCACATCGAGGTATCGTACTCTAACCATATTAATTTATTAAAATTAATTGATAATTTAATTCTAATAAAATCGTTACAGGGTATTGTTTTTGGATGTAAAATCTCATCTAAATCGGATAACCAGAAGTGTGTTAAAATCAACGTGTAGCAGACGAACAGACAGACAAGAAAAGCAAGCTAAATAAAAGCTTATAAAAACCAGCTTTTTTCATGGGTTTTTATAACAAGTATTCTTGGAACGATTTGTCCATAACCGCGATGTCCATTGTCTGAATATTTTTTTAGGGTACAAATGACAGTAGTAGTACTAAGTAGGTATATAAATACATAAAAAATCGGCTCTCAGGGCCAAACCCTACCGACAATATACTGTGTTCGCTAATACACGCAGTGCGGCTTTATTGCATGTTTGCTTTTGGACAAAATTAAAATTTTAATTGTTTAGGAAATGCTGTGATGATGTGAAATGGTGAGGAATTATGGTCCGTCTCCTAGGTCATACGCCATCAATAGTGTATGTGCCATATGGTTTGATAGACTGAATTCTAGATTAATGAATGTGTTAATTCGATCTCACTTTCGAACGAAGTATAGTACGGCATAGAATAGACGTCATTTTATAAAGGGAGGCTGCAGAACACACACAATATGCGCGCACATTGCCCTAGCAGCTATAGCTCTAGCTCTGAGCATTTACCCCGGCCCAATATATGAACACAGAACGTGAACTTCCCAGCAATTCAATCTCATTCTCATCCTCTTCGAAGACATTACCAGTAGAGTCTAGTATTTGTTCCGTGCTTCAACTAAATACCAGATGCACGCTATCTTCGTTTTCTTTCAGATTAATCGAGTTTTCAAAAAAAAGAGTGTGTGTAACATTTCAGAGTGGTAGAAGTAAAACATGTAATTAATACACATTTTGTTGTATCCATAGCTGAGCGAGATACCGAAAGTTAAAAATATTTTGAAAATACGTTGATCACTTAATTATTAGGTATGTAAGTTATGACTTTTTTTTAATATATGGTTTATTGGCCTCTACATCTTCTGTTATAATCAGTCATGTCAATACGAAGATACTTATAATTGCGGTTTTTGATGGGAGAAGTGAGTAGGGGATGGTTTCTTAGCCAATAAGCCGATGGTATACATACAGTTACCATTCAATACCATGAAATGAACAGAAAGCAAAGTAAAGCAACCCAAATGAAATACAATATGGCCGCACACAGCGTTGACACCAGTTGTCAGAAATCTATACTATAGTAATTTAATATTATAAAGAGGTAAAGTTTGTAAGTTTATATGTGGGAGATAATCCCTGAAACTACTCATCCGATTTCATATCTTTTTCATCAATATTTAGAATGAACCTTCACGATGGAAATAAGTTATATATTATATTATATAAGCGCTTTTTGTGAAGACTAGTTTTGCAATCAGTGGCGTAGTAGTACGAATATTAAAAGATCCTACTAAACATAACCTGCATACAAATATGGTAGGATCACTGCATTGATCTTGGGAATAGGTACCGATTGAAAGAAAAGGGCTTCGCTGATGCGACTTCGCCCATGTCTAGATTAGTCCACGCTACGCCTGTTTGCAACTAAAGTCGACGAAAAAGCGGTGGGAATCTACAAGTTCGGGCGAAATCAGACCGGACCGCTAGTACTAGTATAGAGAGAATATCAACTATTTTATAGGAGATACATATAGAGAAATGTAAATAATCTGGTTTTGATGATATTTTGGTTCGTGTAACATAACTCACTTCATTACAACCTAGGCAGCCCCGAATCTAGGGGGAGGCAAACCGGGGCAGTTTCAGGGGGCGCCAAAATCATAATACCATACGCAATCTGTCCTTTTTCCGATTTACTCAATTAGTTTGTTTTCTAACGGTTTTCCGTTCACGAAAAATGCCAACCATCTTATATTTGTGTGTTTTCTAAGTAATTTATATCAAACGCTGCAGAGAGGGAGCGTCATTATCGAGTTTCTGCCTCGATTCGACGAAATCGTAGATCCGGGACTGAGCCTAAACTACTATTAAGAAACAAATATCTAGATACTTCCTAGGTACAAAATATTTCCCAGCCTCTGATACAAACTTCAAAAGTAGAAGTGAAGGGTTAACAAAACTCGTATAAACTTAGATAGCCGCCATGTCATTAGACGTCAGAAATGCTCACTGGCTTCTATGTAGTTTGTGTGAAGCGACTGATATTCAAGTGGAAGCGGTCCGGAACATTGCGACAATCCCTTGCAAGCCTCACTGCCTACGGAGTTCTACCAGTCTGTTCTGCAAAACTACACATTTTCAAGATACAGTGTGAACTGAAAACATTTATAGTCAAACCTGGGTAAGCGAGAAAACTCTCAAGTGAGATAATTGCCAGAAACCCCCTAAAACCTCTATAAGTGAGAAAGAGAAACCTCTGTAAGAGAGAGACATTTTTCACTCATGGACCTCTATAATAAGCGACAGTTGAACGTATTACTAGTTCCCACGGGTCATAAATAGCTGAAGTAACTAACATCATTTTTGTATCATTGGTTTTGTTTTTCATATTCTACTCGAATGCACAAATGTACTGACATTAGAAGATATTGCCTTTCTGAGTATCCTGACATTGAAAAGTGCCTTTTAGAATGGGTAAAACAAACCCTAGATAAGAACATTGCCAAAGATGGACCCTACTTGAAACAGAAATCTAAGGACTTTGCTACAAAATTAGGAATTCAGAACTTTTCAACTAGTAATGGCTTGTTAGAAGGTTTTAAAAAGAGGTCATGATATAGATTTCAAAAAAGCAGCCGGGGAAATTAAATCTGTGGGTAGCACATATCTTTAGTCCCCAAAAACAGTAAGGCTATTCATATTTTTTTTTTTTTTTTTTTTTATTTAACAAACAAATACAACAAAAAAGGTGCATCGACCATGTGATCATTAGCACTGTTAACAAATTACATCTAATTTGGCTTATAAAGGTAAGTATGAAGTATCTAGTAAACTATAGTAATTGATTTCAGTACATGTTTAAATTATTTGTTCTAATAAAATGATATTATACGCTATTCATATTTATACATGTCAAACATCTTATCAAAGTTTGGTTTCGATATCATCAGCCGTTTGACCTGTATCGTGCTCACAGACAAACAGAATAACAGACGAACATAATCCAAAAATATGTTTTTTGAACTCTAGAGACCTCAAAACAAAAATATTGTAAAATTTTGAAAAATGAATTTTGACCTAAATTAACAGGTAGATACCTACTATTTCCCACTTATTAATTTGGAGTGGTAGAATTTAAAAAATATATATATGTAGATGGAATATATACTCGTGTGTAGAATAATTGTAAAAAAAAAAACAGAAAAAATAATAGCTTGATTGCCGGATTCGAACCTACAGCTTCTTGCGTAGGAAACAACCGCTTTACTTCATGATGCCCTCGACTTCACCTAGAGCATTATGGCGCGCAGTGCAAAAATATCAAACTTTCGGCCCTTTTGGTGTAATATACTATTACTTCAAAAATTCCATACAAATATTCTATTGCCAAAACTATATTGACTCCGATTCAGCGACAGTGAATATTTTGTGATCGAGCTGTATGTGGATAATACAGGGATAGTTATAGTGCACTGCGATATACAGACACCGGGTGGTAAAATAGTCTACTCTAAGACTCTCATCCTGCAAGTCGTATTCCTGCACTAACCACCCAACCAATCTCATTTTAACCCGCTTCCTGCCATGTATAATAAGCGACGTGCGAGCTTTTCATATCCGTCAAAACATTATTATAACATGTAGAGTTTACGTATGTCGTTGATAGGAGACTGCAAATAATTAAATTACTATGTGCTAAATCCCAACAAACGTGCCGAACACACAATAGGTTATAATAACTTAGAAAACCCAGACGAAAACATTTATTTCTTAGGTGAACTTCTCGCTTAAGGTAGTACGAGCACCAAAGCAATTTTAAATAAAAGGCTTGAATTTTTTTATATGAAGTTCGACTAAGTCTAAACCAATTCTAAATATTTTAGGGAGGGGGGTTGCCCGATTATTTAAATAAATAAATGACTTCAAAAGAAGGCATATTTAACATTGGCTTTATGGCAAAACGGTAGATGGATGATATGTTTTCATTGATTTCTCCAAAACTAGTCGGTGGAAATAAAAAAAAAACTATTTAAATTAAAGTTAAAACCTTAATAAATTATTGAAAACAAAAAAATTGGTTGTCTGTAAAGTCGGTTTACGGACGATAGTTTTACGTGATAACGTATTCCGCTCGAAGGTCACACATTTCGGAACGTGACACTTTTTCGTGCATGCAGCCGGTATCAATTTATAAGACGTTATCACGTCAAAAAAACCGATGTGCCCGACTAATTAAAAAGATTAAATATCTTTTTAATTAGTCGGGCGCAACGGGTTTTTTTGTTTTCAATAATTTATTAAGGTTTTAACTTTAATTTAAATAGTTTTTTTTAATTTCCACCAACTAGTTCCAACTTCCTAAGTCTATTGGGGCCTTCTGAAGGCGAAGTGTCTGGATTTTTTCTGAAAAGTTAGGCATCCGGACAGACAATAGGAAATTATATATTTACCTAATTAAATAAAAATTTTCGACCTAATTTTCAGACTTGGTTTTATTAACATTTATAATTGGACTAAATATTATTTAAACAAAGTCTGAAAAAAATGTCAGGAATTTTTATCTTAGATTATTGCAGATATAAGTTTTATTCTTGTAGTTCCAAATAAGTTTATTTTATCAATTTCCCTAATGTTTTATTTTCTAAATTCTGTGATATCTCTATAGTCTTCGAGAATTTGAAAAATATCCAACAGATTTGGTCAAAATTTCATATTCTTAAAGGAGTTTACCTTAAAAGTATATATTTATACACTTAACTACAAAATACACTTTTAAACTAGTTTTTACCCGGGGATTAGTTCGCGTTAATATCCGTTTTTGGCTACTGCTTGGTCGTCTTCATTATATAAAAGTTTGAGGACATAAACCAACTATTCCCTGATATATAAAAACACTCCGATTATATAAGTTGCGATTTTATTTTTTTGTATTAATAGACATTTTTTTTGGAATGCATTGTACATCTTTCAGTTATTATTTTATTTAAGTACAGCTTTAGACAAGTGCAGTGTCATCAGATTTTGAAATGCATTCAAGCAATTACACATAAATAACCATATAAATGTACATACATTAGAATCACTCTAGCAAAATCTAATAAGTAAAATGTCTGACCCAAATGGATCAGACAATTTAGTAAATTGATTTTTTTTTCTCTGTATAATAAAATGTCTGGTCAGTTTTTTGCAACATAAAAATTTCAATTTTCAAGACAAGACGTGTTCATTAAGTAAATTAATAAAATTAGATTTGTTTGTAGCCATTCGTTGTAATTGTAAAAACTCGATTCACTCGCATTAATGCTTTTGATGATAACCTAAAACCTCAAAATTAGAACAGGGGCTATTTTCCTTGCTAGATCTGCTGCTAGGTACGAGCAAGAACCAATCAGGAAGCAGTATCTTTTCACGTGGGTACTTGAACAAACACCCACAAACCAACATAGCGTTATTCTGCTCAGAGTCAGACAACAGACACGTTTTACTCTGTTTATATTCGAACTGTCACTGCGCGCGCACCAGATCTATCCACAAAACATGCTTGAAAAATTGTCTCGTGTGAAGCGAGCACTTAACAGCAATTAAGGAAACCAGCGCTAGAAAACTAGTAGGCAAATCTAGCAAGGAATCTAGCAGCGTTTCTAGCCTCGTGTGCATATTTAATTACGCTGACTTAAATTACACGCGTTAGAATAGTATGTCCATTGAAATCATCGCCAGGACCGAATGGGTTAAGCAGGTTTATATTTCAACAAAACGTTTTCATAATTTATACAAAACCGTTTTCGCTTAAGTGATCTCCGCTTTAGTTAAGAGATAAAAATATTGTATACAGTAATTTCTCGAATGATGCTGGCAGAAGTAAGCAAACTTAAAAAAGAACCTATAAAACAAAAAAGAGTGATATCCTTAAAAAAACTCGGGTTGGAGTGCGAAGCCTTGCCGACAATATAGTGTATTTGCTATTATAGGCAGTGTGGCTCCCTTATATAAACTTAACTTTATTTTTGAACAAAATAAAAAATTGTACCCCTTAGTACACTCTTTAAAATATTTTTTTTTCAAAATCTTAATATTACTATCAATACAACAAATTAAATTCACCCTTCACTAAATAAATCCATATCTATCTACAAACTAACGTTTTTATAAAATTTTTAAGTCTGTCGGGCCGATTTTAATAAAATTTTGGTATCACATTTTAATCATTACTAAGGGGTTAAATTTCAATTTTGAAACGATTCCAAGAAATTTTTCGGTATTTTAAGGCCCAAAAGTATTTTTCAACCCTTAAAACCCACCCTTAAAATATACATACAGTAAACCCTCGTTAACACGAACACGGTTAACACGAATTTCGGTTTAACGCGAACAAAAATTTGCTCTCGACAATGGTCACATAAGCTTTAATGTAATTTTATTCGGTTAACACGAACCCTCGTTAATACGAACTTCGAACAACTTTTTCGTCCCTTCACGGTTAATTATCGGATAATACGAACTACAAAAATTCTCAAATCATATATTTTGATCATTTTGGTCAATGAATAATATACAATACAACTAAAAGAAAATATTCGCTTAAGGGATTACAAAAGTAATTAACTCACATTCTAAAAATAGACAAAGGACTGAGAGATTAAAAATTCATTCGAAATCCTATAAATAGAAACATACCTCAAAATGTTTCCCCTCTTATTTATTGAAATGTATTTTGTAAACAAATAAAAACAAACTTTCAAACTCAGATAATATTTAAGAACAATTAATGTTATTAGATAATTTATAATAAATAATTATTCAATGTTTACTTAAAATAAATCATGATTTGACACTTAAAAAATGACTGTATTTTATGCTATACTCGGTTTACACGAACTCCCACATAACACGAACTTTTTGCCTGATTTTTACGAGTTCGTGTTAACGAGGTTTTACTGTATATAAACATACCAAAAATGGTGCCAAAGGGTTTAGGAGGCTATGAAGCGTCGAGAAATTTTGGTCCGACGCCAATAGTGTAAGTGCCTTATAGCAAATACACTAAAAGCATTTACAATGTGAACTTGAAGTTCGTGAGTGCGATACAAATAATCGATATTAGGTTTTGAGAGTGTAGTAAGAATAAAATTGATAGAACGAACATTGATGAGGAAAAATAAAATCACTCTATTTTATAGTTTTTTCTATTATTTATTTTATTCTTACTAGACATTCTCGAAACTCGCCATCAGTTATTTTAATCTCGCACTTACAAACTTCAAGTTTATATTGATTATGTTTTTTTTTATTTTCTGACCAATTCATTTTAACCGTTAATAATGTTTCTTTTATTTAGAAGGTCTATTTTTTTTATAGTTCCGTTCAAAGCTCAATAACACAAATTTTTTGACACCTCTTTGATAAATCTATAGCATTAAAGTCAAATAATTTTAAGTGGCGTCAAACAGTTTGAATAAATGGTGACAAAAATTGGCATGGGCATTAATATACTGAAGTAAAATTTTATGACCTCCCGTCTACTAATATATGTATTTTAAAATAGGTTGTAGGTATCCACATAATTAGGTTTGGAACATTTACAATGAAGCGTTTTAAAAATATAAATTTCAACTCTTCAAGATTATTTGGAAACATTTTTTGCGGTTATTTAGTTTAGTAGGTAATATTTCAAACAGAATTTATGGTACATTTTTTTTTGTTAAATTTAGAAAGCGGTAGTCCGTATGCATTTTTAGGAAATCTGCA
This sequence comes from Xanthostigma xanthostigma, assembly GCA_963575645.1. Taxonomy (NCBI): domain Eukaryota; kingdom Metazoa; phylum Arthropoda; class Insecta; order Raphidioptera; family Raphidiidae; genus Xanthostigma; species Xanthostigma xanthostigma. The sequence goes on from OY754470.1 coordinate 38,313,735, forward strand.
TGTTAGTTTGTATGCATAAATAAACGGGTTCAAAAAAATCCACCAAAAAAAATTAGAAAGTTATATTTAGAATAAAATAACATGCATATGAGGAGGTATAATTTTTTTTAAACTATTTACCGCATATATTACATATGTTAATACAATATGTATAAAGTTTAAAATCTAGTTTTAAAGATTTAGTAGTGTTTTAGTGGCCGAGTGGTGCACTTCAATTTTTTATTATTTTTTTTAAATTCAAGAATTACGTTCTGATGTTTTATAAGGTATGTGTTCATATACAAATGTTATCTAGACTTATACAAAATATTGGATTCTATGTCCGTTCAAATAAATGGGTTATTATAACAATATCGCAATTGAAACAATATCACTTGAATTATAATAGTAAAATCTGTTTTTTTTAATTTGATACAAAATGACTAAAGTGTAAAAGACAATTTAGAGCCTTAAAAACTCTGAAGATGGTACACAAGGTACCGAAACGTCAGTAATAAATGCAAGTTTAAAAAGTTCAGTATTGCTTTGCTTTGATCCTTGTGCCGCGGAATTCTTTCCAAATACTTCTCATTAATTTCAATTGATCACAATAATTATATTTATTGAAAAGAGTCAAATTCCTTGAAAAGGACTTAATTAAAGTCGACACGTTGTCAAATAAATAAAATAATTACACGTTGCAAATCCAAGACTTATCTTTTCATTAAACAAAAAATAAATACCTACTACTAAAGGTAACTTTCAATACAGTCCTAATAATTGGAAATAATATACTAACGGTAGTTCCATGCAAATCAGTCTTTTTTATGATGAAGGATGGTTTTGGTTGAGGATCATAAATAAATAAGCTTTACCAATGTTTCGCTAGTGGCCAACGTTTCGAAAAATTTATTTTCATCTTTCGAAACGTTGGCCACTAGCGAAACATTGGTAAAGCTTATTTATTTATGATCCTCAACCAAAACCATCCTTCATCGTAACATTCTATTGGATCAACACTACTTTATGCTGAAGTCTTTTTTATCATTAGACTACTGCGCAATAAACTACATTTTGAGCCTTGAGGAAATCTAAAATTGCAGACAAAACGTTGGCAATAAAAATAAAGCTATTGTACAGACTGAAGGTTTCATTTTCCCGTTAATATATTTTAAATCACATAAGAGGAACGACAACAATACTGAAGTCTTAATAATTACAGTAACTGAAATTCAGTGATTTATTCTTCATCATACATACATTCGATCGAATCGGAAGTTCGGTAAAATCTGGCGAAATTCGGTGTTACCGAATGTTTGCCGAATTTCGTTGCATCTCTAAAGTATATTAACTGCATATACGAAATCATCTTGCGTACAAATTGAAACTTGATCAATTTTTATCTATAAAATTTTATAAAGAGGTAAAGTTTGGATGTAGGAGGTAATCTCTAAAACTACTCATCCAATTTCAAAAATGTTTTCACTAATATTTAGAATGGAACTTCAGGATGGACATAGGCTATATATATTATCGCGTTAAAATAAAAGCGCTTTTCGTAGAGATCAATTCTGACACCTAAGTCGACGAAAAAACGGGGTACAAATTTTGGCAAAACCGGACCGGGCCGCTAGTAATCAATATAAATAAAACAATTAAAACTATATAAATCTCGTTATACTTTCGGCGCCGTCGGATAATGTTCCAAACAATTGCAATCAGGTATATGACTAATATGACAATATAAAGTTAGTCTGGAGTTAAGATTATTTATTGTTATTTTGTAATCAGCAATCAGTCAGGGATAATTATGTAAGACTGCTATCAGCACTAGTAGTGGGCTAAAAGTGATACGGTTTATGCAACTGATCTCAAAACAATATTGTTGGATCGTTGTTAGCAGTGCTGCGTTTAAATACAAGGGCTGCAAGTAAAATAGTACCAATTAATATTGGATTCTTTTTTATTTCGTTTGTCTGAAAAAAAAAATAAAACCTTACAACTTTGTAACTCATTCGCTTACTACCTAAGTTCGCCACTTTAGCATGAAACTTAAGGTAGTTTGGTAGCCAAATGACTTAAACTTGACCTTACATTTTTTTGTATTTATTCAAAAGATTATAATTAAAGACACCAACAGAAAAAGAATCAGATTTTTTTACCACACCGTTTAAGAGATATAATTAATTAATTAATTATGCAAAAATACACGAGCCTTTATGAGTGTCCTTGTTCAATAACTCCGGAAATTGAGGGTTTGTAAAAATATGACAAACTTGACCCCACAAAAAAAACTTTTTAATGGATAGAACGATGTCTGAAATACACACTGCAAAAATTTCAGAATAATTTACCTTGTACTTTTGATTTTATTAATTTTTTAATACTGACATGTGGCCTCTATCCCTGTTGTTGTAGTGACAATGAGTAATGGCAGCTGAGTACTAATCAATTAATATTTTATTAATTACATTACTATAATTCGCATTAAATTAAATCAAATAAATTTTTATGTGAATTTCTATTAATTATTATGGCATGATTTCGGTAATTATTTGAGGAACAAAAAATAAAAAGTCATTTATTTGACTTGGGATTGCGGCTCCCAAACTACCTTAAGTGTCTATTGAACTTGGTCAACTTAACCTCACTTTATCAGAACCGTGTGTGGCTGAAATACACAGGTTTTACTGTAAAATCGTATTTCAATGGATAACTTGATCAATTTTAATGGAGTCATATAGAGAGAAGCAGCAAGTCAGCAAGTGCATATCTTGGTCAATTTTCGTCAGAACCGTAGGTGGGCTACACAGGTTTCCACTTGCATTATCGTCTTTTAATGGCCAGCCCTGATCAATTTTGATGTAGCCATAGAAGCAGGCAGTCAGCAAGTGCAACAGCAGGGCCTAAACATGACAACGCGCCCCATAAAATGATCATAAAATCGTAATTTTACGATTGAGATAATATATATTTTTCCCGCAGCTAATGCTGGTTCGCATAAAGATCAGATTTGCGACCGCAAGGTGAACATTATTATGATGTTATTTGAATAAATTAAGATAATAAGTGTGTGTTATAAACATTGTATACCTTTTTATGTCTTGATCGGAGATTTTTTTTCCTTAAAGGAAAAGTGTTGACAATACATATAACGTCTAATCTAGTCAGACTATTATTTTTTATCTCCCGAAATTAAATTGCCTTATAATACAGATGATAAAAAAACTAATTTGTGGAAGTATTATTTTTTTGAATGAAATTTACGGAGATTACTTTTGTTATTTTTATATAGGGGAAAAATACTTCAGTTCAAAATTATATCAGAAATAAGAATATCCAAAGGCATTGACCTTTTAGTGCATGCATTCTTCATATTTGAGTGATTTTGTAACTATATTATATATATTACAGACGCTTAGTTCTTTAGCATTTATAATTCCCAATCAATCATACTCTTACAACTAATTTCAGTAAAACGTAAAGGACCCCGCACAAACCTTATGGGAATTGGTTCTCGGTTAAATTGATCGAAATGTTTTTTTTGTAGTTTAAAGGTCACTAAGAAAAAGTGTTCATGGGCGCATAGCCTAAAATCCAATAGATTTTTAGCCACAGATACGTTTAGCGAGATTTTAGATAGGTATAGGAATATTCATTGAATTCACAATCTTACAAAACCCTAAGCTCTAGAGTCTAGATATATGGTTTTGGAGTGCGCTGAATTCGAATATGACAATTATTTTATACAGGGTGACACCTTCCAACATTACCTTTTTTTTCGACTATTTTTCTATTTCTGAAAAAAGCACATGGAACATTGGAACATGTTTGTGAATTCAATGGATATCCCTATATATAAAATCTCGCTTAATATATCTGTAGCTAAAAATCTATTGGTTTTTTAGGCTATGCGCCCATGGACACTTTTTCTTAGAGACCTTTAAACTATAAAATAAGACAATTTTCGAATCATTTAACCAAGAACCGAATCCCATAAGGTATGTACGGGGTCCTTTAAAGTATTTCAATATTTTTAAATTCAACGAAGTTATTCAAATTTTACTATAGTAGCATCTCTCTACCAGTTGGAGCGTCAAAACAAAATAGAACTTCTCTTTTCAACGGTTGTAACTATAGAAATACTTTAGAAGAAATTTGTACTGTAAAAATTCGACTAATTAACGTTTAAAAAATAAATTAGTGCAATTAAGATATACAATTCTCAAAATAGACACAATTAACGGAAAAGAAGACCGTATGTAAACGCATTTTTAAGCAAATATATTTTTATGTCCGTGCTTTGTAAAATTTTATGAATCGTATCCAAACACAAAACTTATAGCGGAATGTGAAACGTTAAACGACAGTCATATGTTTCGTTTTTAGTTGACAAAATTCTCACGCGCGCTGTAACTGCTGCAAACGTAATACAAATAAAGAGGGATATGACGTGTATTTTGGGTATTTTCTATAATGGAAAATATTATTTAAGGTCCATGAATCGCTTTATTTATAGTATAACTTACATCTGTTCCACCACGCCATTCCACCATCTTTGTATAATAAAGGCTTCGTACAGTGAAAACTTTTTATACAGTATGTCCACACGAAAACAGTCAACGCATTTCAACAATTCGCTACATTATTTCTCTCTTTTTGTAAAGTATCTAATCTATATTAATAATTTCGTCGAAGGATACGGCAGACTTGATTGAAATGTATAAAAATTCCAGCCAATTGGGCGACGGGATCATTCCAAATAAATATTGTCATTATAATAAAGAAAGTAAAATTTCTGTTATCGCGTGCGGTGACGCGGGTAATGGCTAGTATTAGATATGATATTTGCTATTCGTTTGCATGGTTACGTACATAATATGTTCAAGTGTTCCGCGTCATGTAAAAATTAACAAAACCATGCTTAACTAATTTATTTCTAATAGATCTACAGAATAAAAGAACAGCTGATTTTTTTTTATTTTCAAAATATATCCAAAATTATAAAGTTTAGAAAAACAAAATTTTAATAAAACTTTCTTGAAAAAATAAATAGAATAATAATCCGCTATGAAAAGTATACTACTATTATATTAAAAAACAACGTTATAGCATATAATATATCTCTTTTCCACAAAAACAATAGGGCTCTTCATATTTGCATATCAAACATCCTCCCAAAATTTGGTTTCAATCCGCTCATCCGTTTGACCTGTGTTCACAGACAAACAGACGCACAGTGTTTGAATTCAGGGAACTTCAAATATTGTATAATTTTGAAAAGTGAATTTTGACCTAAATTAATGTCATTCCCCATTTGTGGTGTTGGAATGGTAAAATTATTAAGCAAAAAAAATCTAATTTCGAATCGACAACATATATGCAAAATAATAATAAATAACATTGAATGACAAATTATTTCATCTACACACATTATGACAGCTTGTTCGTCTTTGTCAATAAAACAGTTTACTGTCGAATGTCTAATAAAGTGATTCGTAGATGACGCTTCGGTTTGGTAGACTTGATTGAAATTACTATTATTATCAGTAATTTAATTACGAAGATTATTAAAAGTGTTTAAATTCATTGTTGTCCTGCAAATTATTGTTTTCATTTCAATAAATTGATATAATTGTTTTTTAGAAGTGAATACACTGCATCGAGTACACGATGTCTGGAAAACCATTAAAGAGGCGGAAATAACCTACTCGATTTAGTTTAGACAAACAACTCCGCAGAACCAGCACCATTTCTGAAATAAATACACAGCGAACTTATAGTGTGATCAACGATCTTTCAAATTAAAACCTTCCTGTATATCTTGCAATAAATGTAAACTTTTGTTTTAACACTAATTAATTATCCCCGTAGGCGATTCTTTAACAGATATCATTAAGTCAAATGTAATTTGTTTTATTACAGTTTTTTATAACACGAATATATATATAGGTAAAACAGTTTTTCCCTTTTTCATATAAAAACTTAATGGGAATGTATAAATAATATATAAATTGTCTACTGTATAAATCTGAATAGGTACTATAAAAGCTTTGTATTTACATAAACTAATTAAAGATAACTCACTAAGAGACCGTTTGAGGTAATATCTAAGTAATTTTGTTCTTAATTACTTACTCATACCTGTACCAATATGGAAGTAATCAAAATTCTGCAATAAGGAATAATTGACATTCCTTATTGCGGAATTTTGATTACTTATAACACATTGGTTCATTTGACCCTTGATAAAAAGTTATTACAAGATTACTAAACTTTTACGTCTTGTTTCTTGAAGTAAGACCGTAGCATTTTTAAATAATAATCAGTCTTATTTTTATTCAAAATACATTTAGTATAAAGATTTCTGTATGTTGCAAGTTGTATAGGGAAAACTCAAAGTCAATAGGAATTTGTATTTTAAAAGTTGCGAAGTTGGTTAAACATTTTTTTTTTAAATCAGACAAAAACGAAATGTTCAAATTCTGTATAATTTTTTATTATTAATGTAGTTCCTTTTTAATAAAGTTCCACTAGTAGAGGAATATGGCAAAAATGAAAATAAGGCTTTTGGTGTAATAAAACCGGTCAAGTGTGACTCGGACTCGCACACGAAGGGTTCCGTACACTATGTACTTTTTAAATACTTTTTTAAAAGAAACAAGAGAGGCGCTATAACAATATATAACCAGTGGGAGTATGCAAGTAGTTCAAGAATTTCAAGGCGTGAAATTTTATATAATACACCCCGGCGTTTTTATATTATAAACACTTTTTTTACAAAAATTTCTTGTAGAATAAAATAATATAAAGTTTTGATAAATATACCATCATATCAAATAACAACGTTATGGCAAATATCTCTGTAGCGCATGCGCCGATTTCCCAAAAAAAAAAAAATACAAAACTTTAGAATATTAAACCATTATGAAAAATATACCATTATTATATAAAAACAATTTTATAGCACATATCTCTTCTGCGCATGCGCCGCCTTTCCCCCTAAAACTTTTTACAAAACTTTCTTTTAAACCACTATGAAATATATACCTACTATCATTAAATAAAACAACGTTATTGCATATATTTCTTTTGCGCATGGGCCAATTTTTCCCAAAAAAATTCCAAACTTTTGTAAACACAGATAGAATAATAAACCGTTATGAAAAGTATGCCGTTATTATATAAAAAAACAGCTTTATAGTATATATTTCTTCTACGCATGCGCTGATTTTTTTCAAACATTTTTTTTACAAAACTCCTGTAAAACAAAATAATATTATGAAAAGTATACTATTATCTTATAAAAACAACAATATAATACTTATATATTTCTTTTGCGCTTGCGCCGACGTCTCTCAAAAACAATAGGCCTCTTCATATTTGCATATTAAAAATCCTCCCAAAATTTGGTTTCATTCTGTTCATCCATGGTGTTGGAATGGTAAAAAATATCAAAAATGACGTTTGCATCTGTCAAAGCAATATGTTCTAATAATTAATTAATTAGTTATTCAAATCGTTAACTCAGAAGGCGTTGCATTTAATGTCAAAAGACTGACTAATATTTGAAATGACATTCGTTTTTGAACAAATGCAATTTTTTTTTTTTAAGACAAAACATACGCAATTTTTAAATTCCCATGGTACACTATGCAACAAACGAAGACAGACGATCCCCGTGTATGCTATGGATCAGACAAAATTGAATTTATACATTATATTTCTATATAAAGCTGTATAAAAAAAGTGTTTCGACGAATTCTGTTATACAAAATCTATGTAAAATTTTCTCCTCTTTCGTTTAAGACAGGTCTCGAAACGATCTGATTTAAATTGAGCGAATTATAAGCAAAAAACTTAGTTTGCTCCTCTTTTGGGAGTTTTGGGGGGTTTTTAATTATTTGTTGTTCTAGCGGCAATAGAAATACATACTCTGTGAAAATTTCAACTCTCTACCTATTACGGTTCTTGAGATACAGCCCGCTGACAGACAGACAGACGGACAGACGGACAGCGGAGGCTTAGTAATAGGGTTCCGTTTGAGCACCCTTCGGGTACGGAACCCTAAAAACTATATAGATACTCAATCAAAATATTTCGTTTTTATGTTTATGTAATTTTAGATATGTTTTTAACGACCTTGACGTTTCTTTTTGAAAAAATTTTAATCCTTAAATATAATTCATTTTAAAGTACTTCCCATTATTTATTTTTGTATCCTAAAGCAAACGAAGGAAAACACATTCACAGTCTTTAAATAAAAACGAAAATGAGATGATTTAGTATATTTAACAACGGCACTTGAGACTTTTTAGATATAAAACGAAATATATAATTTTAATAAAAATGTTTTTAAATTTTGTTGTGATTTGTTTTTGACGTGATAACGTCTTATAAATTGATGAATCACCAATATTATAAATTGATAAAACACCGGCTGCATGTTCGAAAAAGTGTAACGTAACGTTCCTAACGTTCCTAACGCGTAACGTTCCGCCTGACCCTGTGCGTGCTTTTTGCTAATTTCTCGCTCAATTTAAATCAGATCGGTTTGAAACCAGTCTTAAACGAAAGAGGAGAACATTTTACATAGATTTCGTATAACAGAATTTGCCTAAACAGTTTTTTTATACAAATTTATATAGAAAAATATTTTATACAAATTTATATAGAAAAATAGCTATATAAATGCAATGTTGTGTAATGCATGACGCGACGCGGTCGGTTGTCTTTGTTTGCCGTACATGGAAATTAGAAGCAAACGTATGTCTTGTCTTAACATGAAAACAGCTGCATTTCTAATGTTTAATTCAATTTTTTGACATTAGTATATTGTGAAATGCAAAGCCTGCTAAGTTAAGTATTGGAATAACTAATTATTATTAGAACATAATACTTTGTAAGTTGCAAACGTCACTTTTGACATTTCTTATCATTCCGACACCAAGGATAAGCGGATTGAAACCAAATTTTGGGAGGTTTAGGTTATGTATTACGGAATACGTTATCACGTAAAACTATCGTCCGTAAACCGACTTTACAGACAACCATTTTTTTAATATTAAAAAAACTACAAATTCATAATGTCAAAAAACATACTAAAATATATCTTATTATTTTAACGCTTTCATAGTTAAACGCATTTGAAATGTGGTACTAAGTATTAAATGGACGGATTATTAATGACAAAGTGTTACAAATAATACAAGAAATTAAAATATTTGTTGTTAAAAAAGGATAATGCTCATACTTTGGTCATATAATGAGGTCACAAAAATATAATATTCAACAAATTATGGGCAAATTAGAACAGAAAAGACCCAGAGGTAGAAAAAGAACATCGTGGCTAGATAACATTAAAAAATGGACTGGATTAAACTTTATCAACCTCATACTGTCCAGTATAGATCTAAATGGAAGGAAGTGTTATCCAACGTACTCTAGGCCCTTGGAGATATGGACCTAATCATCATAATTCATAGCTAAATGTTATAAAACGGTATCAGAGCGTATAATTAATTTTGAAACGTTGCGATCTGCTCATAAAACAAATACAGATTTTTCTGTGAACTAAATTTCATCAGTTTGAATAAATCTCTATTACAACTAAATATTATTAAAAAAAAAACTAGACACCTGATTTGGGTAATACATGTTTTCATAATAATTTCTTTGCAATCCTATTGGAAGATAAACACACACACCCCGTATTAATATAACAAGCATAACACAACCCTAAATCTCATGGCGTGTTTTTACCTAGAAAGAGAAACGCCATACTGGAGCCCATAGCGTCGCCAGGGTTGCCTATAATGAATGAGCCGGCCATTTCGTATAGTTAAACTACACATATAATAACATGTGTGTAGATCCTACAGTATTAAGTTGTTTGCATGTTGTTAATGTTAGTTTGTGCTATTCCATGCTATGAATACATTTATAAATGTCACAAACGGCTTGAAGTTATGCAGTGTAATTCTTGTATTTTGTGATTGTATAGTTTAACACTACCACTTCTATGTGACGACTGACAATTCTCAACATACAGCTTCAATTTCACCATGCAATATGGTAAGCGTTAAAATTTTATCTTATTGGAGAACTAATGATCAGGTTCTGGTACACTGTTTACTTTGAAAGTTGAAGCAAAGTTGGTAGCCGTACCAGAAATCCAGTATTATTCTCCCGTCGCCCAATTGGCTGGAATTTTTTATTCTTGTGTGGTACTGGCTGTCAAGGTTATTTAGGCCTAAATTTACTGTTTTTTATAACTTAAAATTCAGCTCATACTTTCACCAGTTTTCAGATTTGGATTTGGCAAGAGTTGGTGTGTTAGAGCTTTAAAATACGACGGCTAATAATCGAATATGCATACAGAAAGATTAAATACCAATTTTTAGGCTCGAATAGCGTAAGCTAAAGCACCTATATGTACCCGCTTTGTCTGTGAATCTGTACCTATGTCACGCTTTTTTGTGGATTGTGTACATAGCTCAAACGCCTTAACCGATTTTAAACACTTTTTTGTTCCATTCGTCTCCGGGTAACTTAGATCCTAACGTCGCCCGATATTTATTTTTATTATTATTTTTATTAGATATCGTGTCCATCGTAATAGTAATAATAATGTGAAAAAAATTGAATTTAAAAAACTCACAAAAAACTCTTTTGTAGCAATGTGGCCTAATAGTAAAAGATAATTTTCAAATATAAAGAGATAGGATGTCTTCCAACTCGATATAATTTTTTTTTTAATAAACGTTAAAATGGGAATAGCTCATTCAAAAAACGTATCCTAATGAAGAGGCTAGCGCTATGAAAAACAAATTTATTTTTTCATAATTTTGAAATGCATAGTTTGAAAGATATTAAAGACAATTTACGAAAACCAAACACTCGTCTTTCTTTATCTCTGAAAATTTTGAAAAAAAGGGAATATGTCAAAACCGGTCCTTGATCGGTTATTTTTTGAATTTACATTTTACAGTGCTTTTCGTATGTGATCAGATTTTTTATGAGAATCTTTTGAAAGAATATTTTTTTATATAATATAAGGTAGTTTTTTATGTTGATTCTTCCAGCGTGTAGAAATCAAAGACGGCCAAATATTACAATTAACTTTTTTTATCAAAACTCAAAAATAAAAGAGAAAGCTTTTCAAAGTTTAACACACGCGAAAAAATGATAGCACGAGTCGGAAATGCATCCCAAATAATTCGAAAAAGGTCCTTTATCGCTACTACAACTTCGAATAATTTCTATGAATACTTGATAACATATTTCCATAGTGACATAACATAACGCCAGGATCGACCTCAAAATTTGATAAAATTTAATAAAAATTTGAAAGCCCGTTCTTCTTTCATTTTTGAGTTTTGATAAATAAGTTACTTGAAATATTTGTTCGTCTATTTGATTTCTACACACTGTTTAAAAAAAGAATCAACTTAAAAATCATCCTGTAAAGAGTACTGTGGTGCACTGGTAGTGTTTGTTCGAACGCATTGTATTTAATAAACAACTGGGTCACAACAATTTAGTTGTCTCGTTGGTGTAATTTGTTGTACATTTCAGTGTCCGTTTTAGCTTCGAACGAACATATTCCTGCAACAATGTTGTACATTATTAATAAAGTATAAAGTTTATGTACAAGTGTCTTCCTTAAAATAAAATACGTATAAACTCAATGACTTCGCGATCCAAAGACGAATACAAACAAATATTATAATATATTCATAAAAGCAAATGCGTTTTTATTCACTTAACACGTAAGTAACAGTGGTAACTGCCAAACTCAGACATATCCATAGTTTGTACAAATAATTATTAACTTTCTGAAAGCGTTACTTTTTACTAGCAAAATATTAATTATGCTATAAATCACGGTGACGAAAGCATAAACACATTGTTCCGTTTACATGCTCATATTATTACCATATATTTTACATAGAATAGCATTTTAATCTATACTAATATATAAAGCTGAAGAGTTTGTTTGTTTGTTTATTTGTTTGAACGCGCTAATCTCAGGAACTACTGGTTCAAATTGAAAAAAAATTTTTGTTGGATAGCTATTTATCGAGAAAGGCTATAGGCTATATAATATCAGGCTACGACCATTACGAGCGGAGCATTAATGAAAAATGTTGCAAAATGTATCTCTAAAATAAGCTTCTATTCAGGTGAAATGCACTAACTAAATATACTCATATTAGCATTGTGACTCCACAACCCCGGATAGCTCAATCGGTAGAGCATGCGACTGTCAATATCAGGGTCGTGGGTTCGAACTCCACGTTGGGCGAATATATTTTTATTTTTTTTCTTTCTACATTGCTTTCTTCTAAGGCTTACATTAAAATTTATTTTAATTTTATTTAATTAATTAAAAAAATATTAGTTAAAAAAAGTATAAATACTGCTTTTTATCGACAAAAACTTTTAAACGGTAACTCCGATCATCATGAAATTTGGACACAACATTCATCTCGGTAAACTAAGAAAAATGTGCGTACTCATGTTCCTCTCTTCCTCATTCGTTCTTTTACACCCGGGTGAAACCGGACGGGACCGTTATCAATTATTATAGACCTCATTACTGCGTTTGTATTTATTCATTAAGATCCCAAACTGTCAAGCTTATCGAAGCTAGTAATTAATTGAAAAATATGATTCTTTTATTCATTTTTAAGTATTTTGTTATCAATTTTCATAAACAAATCCCTGAGCGTTTTACATAAACGTTTTCTATTCCACTTCTATTTCTCTTGAGAAAAAAATATATATTAAAAAATACGCTTGTATCGATGCACTAACCAGTAAAAAATACATGCTTTTTCTTAGATATCGTTTAAAAACTTGGGTCATGAAGAATTAAATAAAATATAGCAGTGATGTCAAAGATACGGCTCGCGGGCCGCATCCGGCCCTCAAGCTATCTCAATACGGCCCGCGACCAGAATCTATCCAGTAAGGATTTCAGTCTATTCTGAAAATAACTACCTCAATTAATATGCCACCTGACATCAATAAGCTTATAGAAAAGAGACCTCAGGTGTCTGGATCCTCAAGCTCAAGATAAATTACACTTTTTATTACCTTTATATGAAAATTGATTTAAACTAAATAAATAAAGATATTAAATTAGTATTTATTTTAGTTTTTAAATTAGAGTCTGGCCCGCTAACACACCCTAAACCAGTCTGACTGACACCCCTGAAATATAGGTATTCCAATGAGTGCCCTACGACTCTAAACATTATAAAAACAAAGACATTTATTTCTACTTTTTAGTCATTCTAGGTATATTAAACAATACTTAAATTTTAAAAAACAGAAGACCCGTTCTCCCACCACCAAAACCGACACTTCCACCGCATAGTTTATATTTCAATTTTTATCTTGTTATATAAGTATAAATATAGCAAAAGCATCCTACTTTTGTTTTGTGATCCAAATTACATATACGACTGCAAAGTTTTACGTCATTTGGAAATTTGGAAGAGAGTGAAAATCGAGTTGGAAAATTTCTTTACATACATCATGTAACATTCAGCCATATACAAGTCAAGCTCGTGTTAAAAATATGAAAAAAATCAGATTAAAAACAAGAGAGCTATTCAATGTCTACCGTCAGCTACGAGAGAAGCTATGCGATGTCGCTGCTAACGGAACCAACAAACTACATTAAATAAAATTGTCTGCTCAGTAATCGTAATTTAAAACTCTCGGATGGATTTTACAGTTTGGCTTGTAGCGGACAGTAAATTGAAATTTTGACATGATATCAAAGTTTTACTCACAGAAAAGGGGGCTCTTCTCTCATAATCTTGATATTTTTAATTTAATAGTTCAGTCAACCAATCGACGGATAAACGTTTAACAAATTTAATCAGCCGATTTAACTGTTGCAGTTGAACGTATGTTTATCAGCCACTCCCGCTATTAAGCAGTCGACCGATTAAAAACTGCGTCTACTGAAAACACAGCGTCGGTGTGACCTTAGGGAATATCGTGACTTTTCCCGTTGGGCCGCCGGTCCTCAGTGGGTCGGTCCGGATTTTTAAGCTATTGCATAGCTTCTATCGCGGGCTTTGAGCGCGGCGACCGAATCAAGAAATTCCGTAACGAAAAAACCTAACACCCCCCACTCCGACCCGACCGGCACAGCGGTGCGGCGTTGACAGCCGTACATCGTCTAACATCGTTTCAGTTCGGCAGACTTCGGCACGGTGTTTGTGTGCTCATAACTGCATAACTGCTCATAACTGATTCTATCTTTATTTGTGTATAAATGAATTTATATATAATACTGCTATAAAAATAACCTAAATTATTTAGGTTATGTGCAGAGAAAGTATATATGATATTATATCTATATAAATGTACATCATGCGAAATTTTAATATCGTTTTTTTTGTTCAAATTTTTTGAATGAATAATTGTTTTGGTGTGTAATTACACAATTTATACCTTATTATTTTTATACCTAGCTATTTTCGTTTTATAGAGAAGAAAAACTTAAAGACCTAAAAAGAATATGCAATAGCTTTACCGCGGCAGTCCCCGAGTGCCACACGTATTTTTTTTTCTTCTTAGTTACACGGTCTCGTAGAGACGTTTGACAATTTTTCCGGTAATTTTTTAGATCCCAGACCGACCCTGTCTATACATGTGATTATTCGACGGATGGTTACAATAATATAATCGGAGGACAGTGAAAGATATTTAATTATTACTTTTCGTGAATTTTACATGAATTTGTAAGTAACGATTCGTTACTTCGAGTCAGACGATGTACGCGTTACTCGGTAACGAATACATACGGTTTGTTACAGCTCTAACTTACAGAAGGACAGTAGTCCTTGGCGAAGGACCGTTGTCCTTGGAGAAGGACGGTGACGATATGTATAATATTTACATAATTCATAGTTAATGTGAATATTAAAAGTGGTGTCAACGGCGGCATAATACGTATTCCCGAGCCCGAACGAGCCTCCAGCAGCCAATGTAAGACATCAAGCATCTTTATGAGGTGGTCACAGTAATTTGATGGCCCATAAAATAGCATTCATGTGTGCTGCACATGTATTTGTGTGTATCTGTACACGATAGGTACCACACAATACACGTACGTTACGTTTCTATATATACGTATGTCTCAGCTGTGTTTTTATTTGCATTCGTGATGATGACGGATGGCACGTGGAACAGATTACTGTACGATTGTTGCCTGTCAAAGATTGCCAACGGATATGCCTATTTTATAACATACCGGGTGTTTAGAAATTCAGGCACGCAGACTGCAGGACGATGATAAGCGATAAAAACTATCTTTAAGAATTTTCAATCAGACCGATACTTTTTGAGATATCGTCGTTGGTTCTGTAATAGCTCTTATGTGCATAGTTGGCAGATTTTACGTTTTTTAGATGAAAAGATTCAGGAAACGGAGCTCTATACACTAGTAATACCTCCAAATTAATTTTACAGTAACCAACAAGGGGAAGTAACTCTTATGTGAAAAGTTGAATCAAATAATTCCTCTCATGTGCCAATAAATCTGAAATTAACGTTAAATATTTTTTAAGAAAATACCTCGTCTTAATTAAACACGTATAGTAAAGATAAGTATGAATTAGTAATATACCTCTGAAATTGCTAGTTCTTACCATCCATTGCTGAAATAACCACTTTTTAGCCTTTCCTGCAAATTTTACTTTTTGCACATAAGTATTACAGAATCAACGACGATATGCTGTTTTGAAAATCTGATTAAAATTTGTATATGACAGTACCAAATTAATTTTCAATTTATTTTAGATCTTCATGACGTAGAATTCAGGTCGAAAACCTTACAACTAATTTAAAGATTGTATTGCTTCAAAAACTCCACAAATAAATTTGAAGAACTTGTTTTTTTGTTCCAGTATGTATGTTGATTAAAACATTTTTAATTAGGGGAAATTAAAAATGCCAAATCATATTTTTACATAAAATATAGATGTTTATTTCTTTATTTTTCAAGTATTTTAATAAAATATTACTACGATTCCATTAACCCGGGTAAAAGATTTTAAAAAAATACCTGCATAAATTTTAAATATTAATTATAATATTTGACAAAGATTATTGGTCAAGTATATATAATTTAAAAATAATAGCGTACAGTTTTTTTTCATAATCTGACAGAGGATGGTTTAATTATACAGAAATGTTAAAATGAACACGCCACCATAATAGCTAATTAGTTATCCTAAAAATCTCTGTTGTAAGGTCTTCATAATTATTTAAGGTTATGTAGTGACTTGAAAATTAAAATAAAATAATTTCGTGATACAATTGTGTAGGTGCATATACTAATAGCATCAGTATGAGGAGAACCCTACAGTTTCTTTAAATATGTTCGTTATAGTTTCTCAACAACTAATAAATTGATTTTAATTTCTTAAAATTTTTGATATATAGTGACATAGCATTTAATTGAATTAGTGCAAAAATAAATAACTAAATATATTTTGAATGTGCAGATTGCATAGCTATTTTTCTCACCGAATCAACTTTAATACAGCTGGACTCATATTAAAGTAAAACTTTATTTATTTATTTAACATGTTTATCCTTAGTAGATTAGTACCTTTTACTTTTACGAAACCGTTTTCCATGACGCGAAATCAATAAAATATGGGATAAAAGTCTATAAACGTGATATTAACTTGAAAGAGCTTCAAAATAATACACAGCATAACATAAACGTAGATAGTTTACAGACGAAGTGACGTCACACCACAATCCAACATGGCGAACAGCGTTTTTAACTTTTGAAGAAGAAACTAAAATAATACAATTCTTAAAATTGAATTATAAAATTTATATTGAATTATTATGTATAGAAATCGACATTTCTCGTTGGCTTTTTACAAAATCTATCAAGAATATGTACCTATTATTAGACTTTTTCTTACATGGTGCAAGATACCCTATTGTAGCAAACTATAGCTACTTTTATATTTACGCCCTTATTTTATACATTGTAATACTTCATTTAATTATTATTAAGAAGAGAAAAATAACTGTTTTGTAATAAAATTAAAAATCTATTAACAATTTTGTACAACATACATGCATATTGCACATAATGTGCAAGTTTTATACTGTAAGTAAAAACAGCATGTCAACTGATATTACAGAGTTCTGTTCCACAGCAAATGCAAATAATTATTAACAATTTACACAGGATAGTTGACACGTTCAGTATAATATATTCTACTTAAGATACAAAATAATTAAATACAGGGACCTTAGTAAGCATTTATATGTCTGAATACCAGTACAACCACTTTGACGTTAAAAAAGTCACATTCACATATCTCATGAGTTTCTATAGGTGCAACCAAAGCCTTCAGAATATAAATAGCACTAAGGCCCTGTGCACACGAAGCTAATCAAAAGAAACGAAACTGGTTTGTGATTGAAATTACTAACCTGTTACTAACTCATCTATACTATAATATTATAAAGAGGTAAAGTTTGTAAGTTTGGATGTAGGAGGTAATCTCCGAAACTACTCATCCGATTTCAATTTTTTCACCAATATTTAGAATGGATTTTCAGGATGAGCATAGGCTATATATAATCGCGTTGAAATAAAAGTGCTTTTCGTGGAGAATAATTTTGCAACGTAAGTCGACAAAAAAAACGGTGGCAATCCACAAATTCGGGCCGCTATTAGTTGTATAGCTCCGCACAGTGGCTACTCACTAGTGATCGAAATCACTAATTCCTTCTGTGTTGTCAAAGAAGATTCCACATTATCGCAATCATTAGATAATGATTGGAATGATTGTAAATTAGTAACTCACATCATCACTGGAATCATCAGTGATTATGTGAGTTGCTAATTTACAATTGCCGAAGAAATGTAATACGAAGGTTTTGGGAAAGAAATTTTAACCGGTGCTTATTCATTGCTGCAAAAGAGTTCCAACTTTTAAATGCCAAAATTTTAAGCTTCTATCGTAATTCTAAAGGGAGTTCACATAAAAAACACTAGATGTTATCAGACAAGAAACTAAATGACTCAAATCAAAAGCTACTCGACAGTGGAGTAGCCTGCTACTGACTGGTTAGTGAAGTCCGCTGCATACGAGGCTGGATTTGTCACTAGATTCCTTGCTAAATTTCACTACTAATTTTCCAGCGCTTTTTTTCTTAATTGCTATTATGTGCTCGATTCACACAACACGTCTTTACAAGCTTGCTCTGCAGGTAGATTGGGTGCGCGCGCAGTGATAGAACAGAGCATACACTATGGCATAGTGTATGATTATGGGCTTTTGTTCAAGTAGCCCACGTGACAAGATACTGCTTCCCTGATTGGTTCTTGCTCACACCTAGCAGCGAACCTAGCAAGAAAAATAGCCCCTGTTCTAATTTTAAAACCTATCTCGTGAGCTAGCAGGCGAGTCCCGCAGTGACGTCATTTCCAGCTTCGTACCCAGTCTGCTGGCCAGCAGAAGTCCAAGCAGTGTTTCTAGCCTCATGCTCAGCGGCCTTAACTCGTAGCTCCGCTTTCAGTATCCCTTTTAGTCGCGGAGTGGTTATACTGATCAGTTTCTTTTGAGTAGTTCCGTGTGCATACGGCCTAAGAGATCATCTGTTTGAAACGTAGAAAAAACAATTTTTTTTTCGTCTTAACCCTGACATTAATGTTGTTACAGAATGAACATTTTAAGTTCATCAAAAAAAAAAAAACTAAGCTGTTTAGTTTTTTGATGATGAAGGGAACAATGCTACTGAAATGTACGCACTATAAAATTGTTGTGGTTAAATTGTTGTTTTTCCCGGCGCAATAAATAAGTAAAAAATAATCTCTTGTACCAGTGGGTTCAATACACATAAAAGTTAAAAATATATCAGTTACTGTTTAAATATAATTTACAAAACTTTAAGTACTCTTGCAGAACGCGAGGTCGATGTTTTTTTTTAGATTAGTTTATAAGGTATGATCATTTATTTTTCTTAAAAATAATCTATACTAATATATAAAGCTAAAGAGTTTGTTTGTTTGTTTGAACGCGCTAATCTCAGGAAACTACTGGTTCAAATTGAAAAAAAAAATTGTTGGATAGCCCATTTATCGAGGAAGACTATAGGCTATATAATATTACGCTACGACCATTAGGAGCGGAGCTTTACTGAAAAATGTTGCAAAATGTATCTCAAAAATAAGCTTCTATTCATGTGAAATGCACTAACTAGATATATAATCATATTAGCGTTGTGAGAACACAACCTCAGGTGGCTCAATCGGTAGAGCATGCGACTCATGTTCGAGCCCCACGTTGGGCGAATATATTTTTAATATTTTTTTTATTTTTTGCATTGCTTTCTTCTAAGGCTTACATTTAAATTTCTTTTAATTTTATTTAATTAATTAAAAAAAAATTATTAGTTAAAAAAAGTTTAAATACTGCTTTTTATCGACAAAAACTTTTGAACGGTAACTCCGATCATCATGAAATTTAGACACAACATTCATCTCGGTAAATTAAGATGAATGTGTGTACTCATGTTCCTCCCTTCCCCATTCGTTTTTTTACACCCGGGTGAAACCGGACGGGACCGCTATAAAGTATAAAACATTACATTTAGGTACATATCTTACAAACTTATGCTCGGTTACAGAAAGTATTGTCAGAAATTTGATTTTAAAACGACATTAGAGCGTGACTATACATATTTATCAATATGAAAAGCATTTTAGTGTTTTAAATCGATCCTGTCCGAAGAATAATCGATCGATTGAAACGATATTTTTTTAAACATTGTACTCATGTATTCAACATCGTTTCTTGTACGTACAATTTTAATTTCGAAACAATATTTTTCTACGCATTTTGTACAAAAATTAGCTTGAACAGCGATTTTTTTTATGTAGATCAATAATTTGTTTTTGAGTGATTACAATCTAATATATTCGACATGACAGGAAATTTCATAATGACTTTGGACTGCGTTAGGCCCGTTTTTGTATATAAAAACTGTAATTATATGATAACAATCATTGTCCACTCAATATTTTCGACAATGCTTTCTGCAAAAGGATTCGCCGTAGTTTTTTAAACAAACGAACCAGAGTTTTTATTTTTCGTTTTAATAATTGCTTAAAATAACATTGTAGAGGTGGTAAATAAAAAATCTAATATCTTTGTTGGTAAAACTTTAGTCACGAATATATTACCTTATCGTTGCCAGTGACCGTAACATATATATAAAATTAATTTGCCTATTTTTGAACAGAATACTTCAAAATGACTTTATATGAATAAAGTCGCGGTCTACTTGTAAACGATTTATCTTTAATCGAAAATTAATGCGAAATTTTTAACATGCAAATCGAACATTTGCATGTTTGTCCAACATTTAACTGTTTCCACTTTGTATCATACAGAATGTTTCATTAAGATAAAGACATTCCAGTAGTTTTAAGACATGAAGTTATATAAATATTAAGATACCATAAACGACACAACAATTACTCTATAAATCTTACCCAAGATACAATTTTCGAAATCCAAGTAAATATTTTGTCGAATGTAGGTACGCGATACATTCTGATTGAATGCAAGTACATCAACCAATCCTATCATCGGAGAAATCAGGGCATTACATCGAAGAAAGAGACACAGATATATTTTCGATACGCTTTCACTCATTCACTCACCGCACATTGAGTAGTTAGACAATGATTCATATAGTAAATTAATAATAATAAATATAATGCGGAACTCTCAACCAGCGACCTCGATTGGCGCTCTGGTAAAAACAAAGCAAAAAACCCAAAAAATCCCGACTCCTGACCTCGACTATCATTGAAACAGTGGAATGAGAACGTTCCGCGGACCTGTTTGTCCGAAACAAGTCCGCTCAACAAAGAAACCGTTCGTTCCGTCTTTGGAAGTGTTTCACGCAAGCCACATCTAAAACGGATACGTTTTAAAATCATCTGTTGGCATGCAATCGCATTTTACACGCTTTTTCATTTAGAAGGCATACTTTTATACACATAATGTAGTAATTAATTATATATTTAATTAAATCTCATCTTAATCATCGCAAGCATATGTACCGTGCGAGGAGATTTTTTTCATCAACAGTCTCTGTACGTGTATACCGTACAAAACTAATTATAAATTACAATATTAATTAAAATATTCATATTTACGAGTCAGCTGCAAGTTACTTGAATAATTTAAAAATCAATTACTATAAGTATATGCAGAATGTTCTCGAAGTAACGATTTTATGAGCACATATCTCGAGAGATTTTTTAATCGAAAAGTCCTTTTTGCACGACCCCCTATAAAACAGCTGCTTTTCATGTTTGTACAGGGGTAGTAAAATGAATATTTTCGCACTAGTGGGTAAAGTAAAACAAAAGTAATGCGATCTTATCAATATAATAGTTATATCTTTGGCAGTTGCCATTTAAATCCAAATGAGTGAGAGAGACGCAAAGTAGGCCGAACGTGAACTGTCAAAAATATTTTAAACATACTGATTGTGATGTGAAAATCAGTTATTTTATAGGAGGTACGTGCAAAAACGAAGTATGTATCGCGATATTAGTGCTTTGGTGACTCGTGTATTATAGCTGATAAGCTCGCTAATCGCTCAAAAAAAATACTGCATTACAAACTAGGTACATAAACTACTATTAATTTTTTTATTCTCTAAGGGCCGTATTCATAAAGACTTGTTAAATCTCTCAATAGTTATAGAATCGTTAAATATTGAACCAATAAGAAAAGTTGGTAATCATGAAGCAGAACTGTCAAATATATAACTAATGACTCGTTAAGATTTGTGTCCTTATTACAAATTATTGTAAGTTGTTCAGTGGATATCAGGTAAAATGAAATATCCCTAAATATCTTATCTTTTTCACGCTGATGAAAACAAAACAATAATCAAATCTTTGTTAACATCTGATTATATTATATAATAAATAAGATTTCTGACTCATTTTTAGATAATCTTTCCTATAAAACAATTATTTTTCGTGCCTGTATGGCGGCCGTGAAATGACTCATTTAACACTAGTGGTGTAAAATAAAATAAAAGTAGTCGAATTACCATTTCCATAGTAAAGCGTAGTCTAACTGCATGAGAAATTAACTCAGCCTGCAATATTAGAAGTGATCATGCTCAATATATAGAATGCAAGGAACGGAACAGACTGTTCAAAAATGCTGTTTTGTATCTATGTATGATGCAAACAGTCTAAGCTATATCTCTATGGAAACAGACACTTGATATAAACTTCGTTTTTGATTACACGATTTCAAATGTATTCATTTTTTTAATAAATTATTACCCTTCAACGAATCATTCAATTTTTGTTAGATTTTAAAGTTGTGTAAAAATTGACGTATATTTTCGTGTTAGGTACGTAATAAAAATGTCATAAAAATATGCAAGAAGAGTGTAATGCAATACATACAGATTTTTGACGTGATAACGTCTTATAAATTGATGAATCACCAATCTTATAAATTGATAAAACACCGGCTGCATGCACGAAAAAGTGTAACGGTCGTAACGTTCCTAACGTTCGTAACGCGTAACGTTCCGCCTGACCCTGTGCGTGCTTTTTGCTAATTTCTCGCTCAATTTAAATCAGATCGGTTTGAAACTAGTCTTAAACGAAAGAGGAGAACATTTTACATAGATTTCGTATAACAGAATTTGCCTAAACAGTTTTTTTATACAAATTTATATAGAAAAATAGCTGTATAAAATATAAATGCAATGTTGTCTAATGCATGGCGCGACGCGGTCGGTCGTCTTTGTTTGCCGTACATGGAAATTAGAAGAGAACGTATGTCTTGTCTTAACATGAAAACGGCTGCATTTCTAATGTTTAATTCAATTTTTTGACATTAGTATTTTGTGAAATGCAACGCCTTCTAAGTTAAGTATTGGAATAACTAATTATTATTAGAACATAATACTTTGACAGTTGCAAACGTCACTTTTGACATTTCTTATCATTCCGACACCAAGGATAAGCGGATTGAAACCAAATTTTGGGAGGATGTTTGATATGCAAATATGAAGTGGCCTATTGTTTTTGGGGAACATCGGCGCATACGTAAAAGAATATATCTCTTATAATGATGTTTTATATAATAATAATATAGTTTTTAAAACGGTTTTTACTCTATCTATTTTTACTAGAAATTTTTGTAAATTTTTTGGGGAAAATCGGCGCATGCGCAAAAGAGATACATGCCATAGTTGTTTTTTATATAATAATAGTGTACTTTTTATAGTGTTTTATTATTCTACTTAATAAAATTTACCTAAATTTGAAGCGAAAGATGCAATATCATAGATTCGAATTATTATAATTATTATATAAATTTAGGTTATGTATTACGGAATACGTTATCACGTAAAACTATCGTCCGTAAACCGTTTTTACAGACAACCAATTTTTTTTTATAAAGAAATAAATAGATATTTACAACATCTCATTATAATTAAAACATGAATAACGCGCAATTGTTGAATAAAATTATGGGCGCAACTTGTAGGCTAAGTCATGACCTGTCAGCGCGATGAATGACTTAGACTACTAGTTACGCCAATAACTATTACAAAGAACGTGGTCTCAAAAACTTCGACGTTACTTCTGTAACATTCCGTATATCTATTACATTCCATTTGTATATTATATGGGACAAATGCAGTCAGAATAACAACGGGAAAAAAACTAAAATCCGATAATTAGCAGTATATTATATAATATATAATATACATATGCACTATAATACATACTATATTATATATAAAATGTAACTTGAAATGTAACTCAAGTATATTAACGTATGTTACAATATCTTCTTGGGTGGTCTGCAAGCCGCTCTTATAATATGTCCAATATATTATGCACACACAAACAAAATTTAAATGGTAAATACGTCTATAAAGTAGCATTAGGTAGTTAATTTATATGCAAAATTGAATATCGGCCGAGGTTCAAGCATATCTAAAGAGCGCCATTGTTTCGAAACAAGCACCTACCATTGCCACATTTTAATCCAATTAAAAATAATAATATAATGAAAATAGCAATTGCTACCATAGAACAAATGCCAGTTGATGACTTTAAAAATATTCAACAAGCAAGTTTGATGATGACGCCGTGATATTACTATGTTTAGATTAAGTTCGCGAGCAATTCGTGAGCAGAATGCGAGTCTGGCGTATAGAGTAGTCGCGAACTTGTTACATGTTCGACCGGATTCGCTGTATAGGCGGTGCATCGAATGGTTCGTTCCGAACACAATTCGAGAGCAGTCCGGGTACTGAATTTCTTTTTAAATACGGGAGTCGACTTGTCACCGGTCATAATAATAATAATAATAATATTTTATTTCCAAAAGATCTACAAGATGCTTGGATTGTCATACAAAAATCGGTTTTAGTAAAATTTGCTAATTTTATAAAAAGACTTTGAAATTAAAAACTTTTTAAGCGCTATTTTGAATTTAGGGTTTGTTGGGATATTGTTTATATGAGATGGCAGATTGTTATAAACTGCTATGGAAAAATTCGTAGGACTTCTTTGAAAGTTCACAGTATTACATTTGGGAGCTTTGATAGCTGCACCATGCCTTATTGTCCCAATCTCTTTATTACTCGATCCAGTATCCTCGTTCCTTGCACTAGCTTGTGGAATCCGTGGACTGGGAGATTGATATAATTTTGGGCTCATTCTAAATTGTACATAAATTATCTGTCTTCTGCGATCCAAAGCCTAGCACATTCACACAGAGCTGTTTCCGTCTCATTGCACTGTTTGCACTTTAAGTCCCCGTTAGCAGTCCGATTCTTGGAGGTGTTCTTTCAGGGCACAATGTCCTGTCAGGAGGCCTACCACTAAACTAAAATTGTTCCTACTGAGCTGTAGTAGTAGTTCTTCATTTATCCCTTTAATAAAAGTCTTGCCATGTCACTGCCTGGAAATTTAATTCCAATATGTCTTGTACTGATTTTTGATCCATTCCCTTATTTGACCCCGCACTGTACATTTATTATAGTTATTTTATTTAATAGAATTCAAATAAATTTACATTTACGTATGTGAATTTTAAATTTCAATTAGATTGCATCCTCAAAAATAAGGAGTCACATGCTGAGAAAAAATCTTCGCTTGGTTACTTACTTTGAACAAAACGCGAACTCTTGACGAATTCTAAAACGAATTCCCAAGAATTGTGAACAAAAACATAGACATTTTTAGTGTAACTGTTTTGCAAATAGCTTGCAAACAGTTTTCCAATCTCTATTTTGATCTAAACGCGGTTTTCGAATATCCAAGAAAAAATATAATATGCCGACACCTTGGTTATATTTTAACCTCATTTCCAAAGAAACTATAGCCATAAAATTACAAACTAAACGTATTCAGTAACCAGACATGATCGGAATAGAAAAAAATAGACACATGATTCACATTTTGAGAACAAAGTACTCGAAATTTTATTTGCTCTTAGCTAATCTTCACCAACACTTAAACGTAAAATTATGAAATGGATTTAAAGTAAATACACCCTCTTAAGATTACATATTCGATGATCGTGTATTTATTTTATCTGTAAATTATTATTCTAGCCAATGGAGAAGCCGTTTTTTTGTCTGTTAGTATGCTAATTGCGTCCTGACATACCACAGATGTGAACCTGTTCAAGTCAAACATGTTAATTTTAAACTGTAATGTGCTCGCTTATCGTATATAGGAATAAGGATGAGATTTTATTAGTCCTTTAAGGGTATTTCAAATATTACAATCGTATACAAATGTATGCTCCTAACCGCATAGCAAAACCAACGACGGATGTAGCAAAACTTCTACTGTGTCACAGTTCGTTGTTTAGCAAAACATAAAAGATATTAGAGTGACATTCAGTAGTTAATGTTAAGAAAAAAATTAATGACATTGTAACATTTAGTTCTATTTTTATAATTATGTATTATTTTCTAATTAAGACAATAACAAAAATACCATCCTAAACCGCATTTGAGCTCCGAAGATGACAAAAATAATTGTCGAAACGTCAGCACAATAAATGCAATTTCTACCATATAGCATTGATTTTTTTTTATCCTATGCTACGAAGAATTTCTTCATCCAAACACCATAAAAGATATCGTGACGTCACATTTGCACAGCAATGAAAGCTATCAATATCATTGGTTAGTTGTCAAAAGTGGGCAGAAATTACTTATGTAAAAAATGTTCATATGAGTGCGCTGTTATAAACATGAATTTCATAAAGTACCTACGCTGTTCGTTAATTATTTTTCAAAAAAAAATCCCGTTATTGAATCGGTGACATTTGTGTTTTTCTAGTTTGACTATTAAATTTATATATTGAAAGGTATTGCACGATCCTAACATATTTTATAGTTTTTCTGGCATCTTCAAAAAAAGTCAAAACATAAAAATCATCTCTTCACATTAAATACCATATAATTATCACATCATTCAAATCTTTGATTAACGTTTGATTGGTATTCTTCAATAAATAAAATTATCGACCAATTTTGCAGACAATTATATTGACAAAAATATAATTCAATAAACTTACGTTTCGGTTCAAATTGAGCTAAAATATATAAAAATTAATTAGTAATTAGTTTCTAATAAAATTCAATTTAAGTTTTTTTAATATCAAAATATTAATGAAAAAATAATAACATATTTTTGTCAATATATTTGTCTGCAAAATTGGTCGATAATTTTATTTATTAAATTATGACATCATTTTAATCTCCAATTTATAAACGAACAATTGAAAATATTTTCCGCTCTACTCAAATAACCTTAAATGTGTTCTTAAAATAATAAATCACAAATAGTTCAAGAAGCTGAAGTATTAATATAATTTTCAATTTCACTCAGCCCTAGAATATGTACTGTACATAAAGAATATATAAACAAGTGGTTCGATGGTTAGAATCTTTATAATATCTCTCTACAAGTTAATTGTATGCCATGCTGAGAACATGTTTGTTTAGCCTCTTGTGAATGATGAAATCTCTAATTAGGAATGCTTTAATTTCCCTTCAGTCTAATCAAATCAGTTTGTAAATTGTTTAAAAATGCAACTCAAATTGAAACTTAATTTTAGACTAAGGCCCTTCTCAAACGAAACCAATTACTAACTCGAGTTACAAATCAGTCTCTAGCACTAGTATTTCAATGGAGGTTCGCACACGGCGCTATCGGTTAGTAATCAGTTTGTGACCAGTTAGTGATCAGTTTCAAGCGACGCGGCGTGCTGGTCGCCACGCTACTACTCTACTAGTTACTAACCAGTTACCAATAAAACAACAAAAATGGCTGATCCAATCCAAAATTTAAAACTGGTAGAAGCTGTCGAAAGGCATCCTTGCCTATATAATTACACGTTAAGTGATTATTCTCGAAAAGATAAGACGAAAAAAGCGTGAATACAATGTTTCCTTGGACATTCTATAGAATGCCAAAAATTTCGCATCATTTTCCTGTAGCTCTTTGGCAGCAACAAATGCCCTACAATTTAATTTTTTTTTCTATATAAGCATGAATCCAATATTGGCGTTTTTTCATTCGTCGTTGCCTTTTTTGATTATAATAATATAAAATAATATCCTCATCACTTGATTCAGATTCAGAAAACATTATGACAGCTCAAATGAAACAAGTGATTAAAGTTAAACAATGATTTGAGTAGCATCGTGTGCAAAGTTTGGTTACTAACTAGTTAGTGATTTTAGTTAGTAATCAGTTTAGTTTCATTTGAGTAGCTTCGTGTGAGAAGGGCCTAACACTAAAAATTGTTATGAATATTGCCTTAATTGACTACTGCAATTATCTTAACAATATCTCAGTTCACATCTAAACCGAGAGCTGATAAAAGTACCAACTGAATGTTTAAAACTAATATTCAAAAATGGTACTATAGGCCTAATTAACCCTAATAGCTGATTATCTTAACAAAAACTCTTAGTATTGCATTTCCTCTTGGAATGCGATACGCGAAGGATTTTAGATGTCGAACATTTTTTAGATGTAATTAATGTCGAAATATGGCCTTCACAATAACAATATAATTATCTTGTGTAATATGAAACGGAAAAGTCTTTATTTCTTCTTTGATTTATATTTGAAACGTAAGACAATCCTCCCTGCATAATAAAATTATTTGAGAAAGACGATTTCAAAAATTAATTTCAGTAATTTTTGAAATGTGTGTTTTTTATTTTCCTAGGTTTTGATCAAGAAGCAGTCCAACGGAGATGGATAATGCCGAGACTGCGTATTCAATTCCATAATAAGGATAATCAGAATAAACAGCAGCTTTGTATCAAGTTTATACGATCATTATTGCACTCTGTTAAATAAGTTCAGAGACTGCAAGGAAGTGCAACTCAAATAAAACATAAAAGTAAGTAAAACGAAGGTACCGTTTAGATTGCTTGCAAGCTATGTTGCCGATGTTCTCGATTTACTATATTGTAAAATATTGGAGGAAGTTTTTGAAAAAACCGTGGCAATCTAGAATCAATAAAAAGCAATATTGAATTTAAAATTGCATTTTTCACTAACGTTTCGGTAAACTTTTTACTATCTTCAGAGTTTTAAAGTGAAAAGTTTACCGAAACGTTAGTGATAAATGCAATTTTAAATTCAGTATTGCTTTTTACTGATCCTATTGCTACGGATTTTACAAAAACTTCCTCCAATAGTCTTCAAGGAACACAATTGCTTTATTTATTTAATTAGAGTTAATTTCATATTGTAAAATATTTTATTTTATGGTGAAGGAAGGTTTGGTTAAGGATCAGAAATAATCTTTACCAATGTGACGCTAGTTGCCAACGTTTCGAAAGATTTATTTTCGTCTTCAGAGCCTCAAGCTGGTCATTTTATTTTTTCTACTTCCCAAACATGGTATCCACAAATTCATTTACAACTAGATGCAAGAAAATTATAAAAAACCTATATATTTAATAAAAACACGTGGTTTTGCGCAGAAGCGCATTGAAAATTCCCTCCACCAACTTATAATAACGAGTGTTAGCAATAACGAAAAAAAGCTAAGAATACGCTGCCTGTTGATGTTTCGATTTTAACATGCGACTTTCTAACCATTCTCTCGTTATCCAAAAACTGAGATTGGCAACAATGCATGCATTGTTAACAGTCTGTCAGTTTTTGTAACCGTTGGCAACATTTGTACAAAACAAAATGACAATAATTCAATTAAACTTATATTTTCAAGTACAGTAAGCTCATCTTATTTTGAAAGGGGTTTAACTGTATTTCCTTATCTACGATGTTATGTTGCATATTGGGTGTTCTTCCTTAAAGTGTTCTAGTGGATGTTGAATGATGACACAAGTTCGTAATGGTGATGGAATTACGAAATGGATGCGGCGACGATCTATCTTGTTGTTTTTAGACACATGCAAACCATATACATACAAGTGGATAGATTATAAATTAGAGCATGCTTATGTAATCTGTGTATCATATACATATATGCTCTCGTATATACAACATCCATAAGTGCCATAAACAATTCAAATATAGTCTTTATCGCCACGCTGTGATGGTTTTATTGACTGGACTGAAACACTTACACGGCAATAAACCATGCGTGTACGTAATAAGTGAGGATGACGTATGCATTTTGTATTTGCCTAAACATAGCTATAACTTCCCATACATTTTTTTCTCAAAACCGAAACAAAAAAAAATATATAAATGAGCAGGTACTATTATTTATTGAAACAGGAAAAAATCACATAAAACGTTAATTTACCAATAGCTACAGTTTGCTACAATTATTAAGAAACACCCATTGTTACAATTGTTGGGACTCCAATCCGAATCTTTGCACTATCGCGGCGGGATGAGTTATCAATTACTCAACAGTGACATATCCAAACAGTCAATCTTTCTCACATTCATAACACATTGCGTCGCGATAGTGAAAAGATTCGGGTTTGAATGCCAACAGTGACACTGAAAATAAATTTTTCTAATATTTGCATTGCAACAAAGGGCGTTTCTTAACAATTGTAGCAAACTGTAGCTATCCTATTGTTATAAATTTAGTCTTACGAACTATACCATAGTGAACATATTTTACTTAATAATTGCACATACCGCTAAACTAGCGGTATGTGCTTTATTATCGCTTTGTGCATCAGAGCTGACTTTCGTTCAGATAAGAAGTTATATCTAAGTTAATTTCACACGAAATCCATTCAAAATGAAACTTTTTAAAAAGAGGAGATTCTGATCTATAAAACAGAACCATTTTTAAATCAATTCGAGTTCATAAATACTATTAAAATTGTAATTGAAAATCACAAACAGCAGTTGTCGGTTGGTCTGTACGTATGTACGTACGTACGTACGTACGTACGTACGTATGTACGTACGTCACGACTCTACAGATCGCAATTTTGGTCGGATCCCCTTGGGTTATATTTTATTCACTTTGTTTACTATCAGACCAGAACCCTATTTAAATTCACTAAAATGTGTTCAGTAGTTTAATTTTTATAAACAGTTTTTTTTTTATTATTTTTGACAGCTAATTAAAATAAAAAAACAAAAAACATAATAAATATACTCAATTAATGTAGTATGATACGTAAAATAACTGCTACACTTCTATACCATAATAACAAAGGCGTTGTACGGCATCGGTGTGGCCGAACGGTTAAAGCGTAAGTCCTGTAATCCCAAGGTGCCGGGTTCGATTCCCGCTGACATAAGAATTTTTTTTTTTATATTCCATTTTATTCCACTTAATTCCACTTAATATTTATATATTATATATAATATATTTCTCATATATTTTTTTTATTATTATTATTTTTTTTTCATTTTATTTTTTTCATTTTAATTTTTTAATTGTTTTTTTTTAATCTATTGCACATACCGCTAGTGTAGCGGTGGGATATTCTTGAAAAATAGTGTTTTGGGATATTGTGTCTATAAAATGCGTTCTTCGATAAACTAGAAAGTCAATAAACTAGGACAAGAAACTCAAAAAATCGGGATTTTTGAAAGCAAAACCCGTGCATAATTGCTAAAAAAAATTTCTTATTTTACTAATGTTTCTCGTATATTTTTATTTTTTTTTTATTTGTTTTAATCTATTTTCTCAATTTTTTTCAT
This sequence comes from Xanthostigma xanthostigma, assembly GCA_963575645.1. Lineage (NCBI taxonomy): Eukaryota > Metazoa > Arthropoda > Insecta > Raphidioptera > Raphidiidae > Xanthostigma > Xanthostigma xanthostigma. Next base: position 38,344,969 of record OY754470.1, read on the forward strand.
TATAATAATATAATGTACAGTGGAAAACTTGCGGGATGTGCACTTTTGGTTTTGCCAACTATTTAACGTTGTGTTCGTGTCCACTGTTCATTATTATTGAATCTAATCAGATCCGCAAGGAGGTGGTAAGTATAAATGAATTTGATGGAATAAATGAATTTATTTACTTAAATTCATTTAAACCACTAGTTTACCTCCCTGCGATCCTGATTAGATAAAAAATTAATCATTTGAATATGCTACCTCTTGTCCATTATTAATGAGTGAGAAAATGAGTTACAAAATTAATTAATCATTTTTTTATTTGTAGGTAAAAACACTACAGTTGCAAAAACGCAAATTAAAGCAGATATATTACTCAAAAGAAAAAAAAAATGTTTGCATCAACATTGTTAATTTGTATTAATGAATTGAATTTGAGAGAAAAATAATAATTTTTTTAATTAACAATCGTTTGGTATATTGCAGGTAAAGTTCTCTTCGTCATTAAATAATAGTTTATTGATGTTTATATTTTATACAAATTTTATACACTCAGAGCTGCTAACACTATTTGCATGAATGGCAATTGTTATAAAAATATGTTAAAAGAGTTCAAAGTAAATTGTTTAAATAATTGATGTTAATATATAAAATTTGTAAGGAATCCATTTTTTTTGTCATTTGGCCAGTAACCCTAAAAACTGTATATCACCCAGATGCGTTTACGGAATTTTTGTCAGCTTGTTTGTATCAGCGTCTTTAAAAACAGCCGATCCGATTTCGATAAAACTTGGCGTACTATCTACGATTGATGTAAGAAAAAGTTTCTGGTGTAGATATATTATAATATGATTTGATAATGACCTAGATTGTGAACATAGTACATATGTCTCCATATGAAAAGCATCGTAGAGTTTTAAATCTATCCTACTTTATAAAATAATAATTAATAGATTGAAACGATATTCTTCTTAATATTCAAAATCGTTTTTTTTTTGTACAGTTTCTACTTGAAAACAACGTTTTCCAACGCATTTTGATCATAATTTTGCTTCAAAAGCGATCTTTTCCTATGTGGAACAATCATTTGTTTTTGTGTGAGTCCAATCTATTGTTCTAGTTGACAGAGAGTTTGAATACGACATTAGATTGCTCATGAATCATGATATATGGAAACTGTAATATATGATCACAATTACCGAGCGGGGTGGCGTAGCGGTGAGAGCACTAGACTTGCATTCGGGAGGTACCGGGTTAGAATCCCGGCGGGGGCAGATGTGGCTGGGAGTTTTTCCCACTGCCTCTCGCCAAGAAACAGTAATTCCTGTACCCCGGCCATCTTGTTGAGGTTTTCCATAGTTCCCCTCAACAATTCCAGATAAATATCGAGATGGTTCCTTATTCAAGGCCATGGCCGATTACGTCAAACTCCTATGCTCAAAATTTGCCTAATCCTAATTTCCTAAAAAATCCTTCTTTCGCCCATTGCTATTAATTAAGTTGAAGTTTTAAAATTGTAGAAAATAACGGGAAGTGTGGTAGAAAAAAAATAGTAATGGTGCGAATGGCGTCTGTTATGACATAAAGTCGAGAAATGGACGTTAAATGCATTATTTTATTATTATTATTATAATTATATGATCACAATCTAAGGTCATTGTCAAATCAAATGTTTTGATAATCTTTTCTGCAATCTAGCATCAAAGTACTAAAAAAATTGCGATTTCGATTCGGATATAAGACATGCTTACCATCTCTGGTTATATAATAAACGGAATCATTTAAGCGTGCTTGCAATGTGTGTATACGGGAAGCGTGTGTTATAGGTACCTATGTGAGACTACGCGCCTTTTGTGAAAAGAATTCATTAGGTACTAATGGTGTATCATTTGTTCAGCAACGCGTCCAATTTAATGCACGAATATGTAACGTTACATAATTCAACGATTAATTACTCAGAACATTTATGCTCAATTAAAGATTAAATGAACGCACCAAAAGACTTTTTATAAATAATTCATACGCCATCTTTAATTTACACGAACCACCCACGACGACGCTCGTATCTCTATTGTTATCTTTTGTCATTATTTACCTTCCAGTGAACTCGCAGATCACAATAGTGAACATAGTAATTATTTGTTTTTTTACTACAAAGAAAGAAAGTATATTTTTGAAAGGTTTCCGACTGCCAGTATTATCTAGACGTATTACCGATTCATATTTATTTTCTCTACATTCGCGGGCAAAAGAAAGCCTTATATAGATACTGGATGTTTCATAAAAAACGCCACAAATCACATTTCTGTTATATAAAAGAAGCTTTTATGTCTACAAAGTATAGAACTTTTAAAATTCATTTTTTTTTAATTTGAGTAAAATTTGAAATCTAGATGAACGTAGCATGTACGATAGATTTATTTCAATTTTATTAAAAATGTGTTTTTGTGACGTAATATGTTGCCTTCACCCACTGGAATTTTCAGTTGTAACACTCAATTCCTAAAATTGTTACGGAATTTAAAGAATATCTTATCTTACATTATCGACACTAAAACTATAATGAGGTAAAGCTTGTAAGTCTAGATGTAGGAGAGATAATCTTAGAAACTGCTCATCCGCTTTCAAAAATGTTTTCACCAATAGTTAAAATGGACCTTCAGGATGGACACAGGCTATATATTATCGCGATAAAATAAAAGCGCTTTTCGTGGAGACAAATTTTGCAACGTAAGTCGACGAAAAAACGGTGGCAATCTACAAATTCGGATGAAGCCGAACCGGACCGCTAGTACAATATCAAATTTTCGCATGGCGGCTGTGTGTGGCACATACAGCCATGCGAAAAAACCAATTTTTTAGCATTCAGAATTTGAACTCATCTTGGACACTATAATTATTAGACGTTTAATCACCATACCAATTTATGGCGCATGGAAGTGAAGGCAACGCATTTAACTCAAAAAGTTGTAAGAATATATACAATACAAAAATCAATGGTCAACTCAGTTCAAAACCTTAGTTCAATTATTTCAACTGTAATAAAAGTTGCTTGAAGTTCAAAATATTTCTGGAGAATATTTATTTTAAATGCACTAAAATGCAAAAAGAATAATTCAATAATATTACTGTAGAAAATTCTGGGTATAAAACGTGATCAAATCGCAGCGATATATTCCTTTGCACAGAAGTGCCGAACTAAATTGAATCGGTTCTAACCTACTTTGCAAAGGACTACCTATAGTTGTTTTGGTCATGCACGAAAACCCTACACAATTTAATCCAATATAACGTACATACGAAAGATGATGTCCCGGCTTTTACCACACAAACATATAAATTGGGTACAATCAGACGAATTTCTAGCAGAATAGCAGAGAGAAAATTAACATTCAGTGTTATTTTTGCAGATATACTTCGTAGATGAAGGAGGACAGAGTATAAAGGAGGAAGAGGAACATGAAAGCGTGCAGAAAGAGAGAGAAAATATTGTGTTCTCTGCGAATCTCTCGCTATATATACAGTTGATATAATAAAGTTGGATGATAGTGTATGGCAAAGCAAGCAATGCTACGACCGTATCGGCCAAGGATGCGTTGACCAAATAATTAACAACTTAACCCATTTTATTTCAGTACAAAAATAATATAACCAAAAGTAATATTTACATCTAAATGTGGCACTTCACATGGCTATTTGTGTTCGCTATGGGGTGTTTGTTGTATGTGGCAAAATATATGACGCTCAAGGCAAACATGCAAATAGAGGCAAATACGACCATCCACACATGGCAGTCAAATAACAAACACACAAACATTTGGCAACAGAACGCAAGGTTCAAAATTCCAGGAATTTTAGCACTGTTTAATTGTCCCAATTCATTTTCAATAGTAATTGTTCCAGTTCTCGCTCACAGCACAGACACAAAAATACTGCACGTCCGTACAGGTTCACGGCGCGTGCGCTTCTGAATATGGCCATTGTGTGGACTGTTTATTTACGTATTTGCCTATTTGACTCCTTTGATGTGCCTCGAAAAACCGACAAGCGCACGGTAACGCGTATTTGGTATTGGCCTTATTTGTCAAACAGGCAAATAAGGCCAACACTTTGTCAAATAGACTGTCCACACATGGTAATTGTTTGCCAAATACACAAATACAAATAGCCATGTGAAGTGCCGGCATTATTACACGACTCAATATAAGGATATTTCTGTTGAATGTAGAATTGAGTAATGACTATTAAAAAGAAATGATTTTGAGAACTTACTATTTTTTCGATTCTTTATTAAAGTCGGATTTTATTATTTAAATTAATAAAAATGCTCGACTAATTGAAAACTAAATAAAGTCTGAAACAGTCGACCATTTCTATTTATTTATCATTTTCTCCCCATCATAAAATATATTGAAGTCTTTTCCACCAACAAATATAGCTGTTATTAGATAACATTTGGATCAAAACGTCGTTTGTTTTTATTTTTTAGGAGAAACGGGCAGCGTATATACGATAACAGGATAATTTACTCATCCTCACAAAATTGTGAGTATATGTATGTATTCACGTAGGATATAGACGAGGTTCCCGGCAAGATCTCTGTGTAGGCCGCACAGAGCAATTCCCGGATTTTGCTTGGAAACTTTATCACGCCTCTGGTATACGCACAGTCGATTAGACGAGTAAAACGTGCGAGCCTTTTGCTATGCTATAGGCTTGCCGTTGGATGCCACCGAGTACTGAACGTTCGTGTCTGTTATGATATTTTATTCCGGCGAGAAAAGATCAAAGTGTACAAAGTATCACGCACGTACGTCCTGCACTGAATAAAAAAGGTAGAGTAGTATCTTTTAGAAAGATAGCAGCAAGGTGGAGAATCTGCGTAGTAAGAAGAGTGAGGAAAACGATCAGTAGCTGCGCGATTTATAATTTTCAGGAACAAACACTCAAAGGTGGGTCTCGATTACATAGCAACGAACAACTAAATGAGCATATTCATATAGGATCGTCTTTTATGAGAAAACATAGGTCCGTCAGAAACTCGCTCATGCGCAGAAATTACGCTACTATCTTCTCTAAATGATACTACTCATAGAATCATTTAGAGAAGATACCAAGGTGAAGAGTCTGCGTAGTTAGGAAGACTGGGAAAAGCGATCAGCAGTTGCGTGGTTTGTAATTCCTTGGACAATCATAGGCCGTATCTTTATACTGACAATGGTGTGTCTCGACTAGCAATGAACAACTAAATAACCATATTCATCCCCTTGTTAGAAAAGATAGATCTGTCCGATCCGAAACTCGTTTTGGTCGCAGAAATGACGTCACTATCTTCTCTAAACGATACTATTCTACGTTGTATCACAAAATAGATATAAGTATAATATTCAAATGCGCTAACTTATGGAACTAAACTTGCAACTTTTTAAAAAGCGCTTCTGTTTAGATAGTATAGGGTAGATTACAGAACTATATAGGTGACCGGTAATTGCTGGTATTCATCTCGGAAGAAGAAACTATGACTAATTTGGAATGATTTAACCTCTATCACTTGGGGGTCGGAAATGCGTCTTTTTTATGATCATGACACTTCTGTGAAGAATTTTTATTTTATTTATTGTAAGTTATAAGAAGATATATTATCAGCAATGTACTGTAAATTAATCTTATAAACGAACTAACATTTTTGTAATTAGCATATTTGGGGTAAAAATCGTTCTCTGACCAGCAACCAAACATGCAAAATATTTTTTTCAGGCGGTTAAATACTCTGGTCTGAAAAAAGGTAATATGCGAAATTAGGCACCCTAGTTGTGCTAATGACAAGGTTACTATTGACAGCCAGTCACTTTTCTAATACGTGTAGTAAAATTGGACTTATTACAACTAAGTTCTATTTCTTTCAATTAATTTTTCATTATATCCACTGTACTTTTTTAAGTGCACGTTTATTGGATGCAAATTTTTTAGGTCATATAAAGGCGAGAAAATATGGTACATTATTGACCTCAAAATTGATGTGAAAACGAGCAAAGTTGCATTTGCTTAAATGGTAAAAAGAAGACCTATCTGGCAATGAACGCGTGATGTTGGTGTTGAAATGAATATTAAAAAAATGAGTTCATTGAAATTAGAAGAGCTTCAAAGTTTTTTTCACTTGCAACGTTCATGAATAAGTTAAAGAAAATGTTGACGCAGCATGTAGTCATACTTATCTATATAGAAGAGCTTTATGTTTGTGAACGTATTATATGAAGAATAAAAAAAAAACAAACTATAAAAGTCTTGTATTAAAACGAGAAATTGATTAATATGGTTTAGTATATTAAAATTCATTATAATTAATAGAATTGTCTTTACGCATTATAAAATAAAATAAAAATAATTTCAGAATTATCTAAATACATTTCAGTACCTACACTGAAAAACTCTTTTTGTACAATCCTTTATAAAATAGCTGCTTTTCACGCCTGTATAACGGTAGTAAAATGATGCATTTCGTACTAGTGCGTGAAGTAAAACAAAAAAAAATGGGATTATACTAATTTAAGACTAATTTCCCTGTCAGTCGCCATTTAAACCATAAAGTAGGTGTAAACAACCCAAATACCTAGATTCCAATATGGCCGATTGCTTAACTGTCAGATATATAAATATATATTTATTATGAAGTGAAAATCAGCTATTTTATAGGAGGCACGTGTAAAAAAATGTAGCATGTATCTCGAACTCAAAGCAATTATAACTCGTGTAGCTCGTTCATGTCACACATCGTACATTAAAACTGTATTTACGTTCTAGCAAACTTCTATTTTAGGTTAATTTATGCAAAAATAAACACAGTCAAATAATCAATTGTCAGATACTATTTTTGAAGACCACCAATAGCTGGAGTTATTTAGCCCCAGGGCCAATGCACATTTTCAATTTATTATTTTTAATCATAAATTGAAAATCCAACTTGAACTTTCACCAATTCTCAGATATGAGAACTGCGATTGTAAAATTAGTAACTGAGTGGTTACTATTTTTTTGTCACGTTATAATAATAATAATAATAATAATAATAATAATAATAATAATAATAATAATAATAATCATTTATTGCGATGCCACTAATGTGGATACAAACGTCAATACATAAAAAATTAAAAAAGATCATAAGGCACCGTACTGTTCAGTTTTTTTTAAATTTTTGATTGCATCAGGCAATTTATAGTACATTTTGTAACCTAAGTATAAGGGACTTTTTTCAAAAAAGGTTGTAGTATTATGTTTTAACACAATGTTGCTATTGCAGGTGTTATATTTTTTTTTTTTATTTTCTGAAAAAAACATATTTGGGTGCATAACTGTGAGCAGCTCAAGAGCGAAAATCCCGTAAAAAGTTAGTAGTTTGTTTTCTTTGAATAAATTTCGACATGAATCTCTGAATTTTATATTGAATATTAACCTTAAAATCTTCTTTTGTAATACAAAAACTCGGTGTCTATCTACCGACATCCCCCATACTAGGATGACATATTTGATAGTATTTACTATAAATGCGTGATAAAAAGTTAGTAAAGTTTCTCTGTTAAACACTCATTTCATTTGATTAACTAAATAATAATAATAATTTAATTTTTTACAGATGTTATTAATTTGTGGTATCCATTTATTATTGACAACTTTAAATAACATTTTTTAGCAAAATTAACTTTCACAATATTACAGGATTTTTGATAATGCGGTGAAGAAATTTTTGGGACCAACAGTGGCAAATATTTGAACCAATTTTAGACACAAAGTATGGCCGACACTATACTGCTAAGAGAGCGACTTCGATTTAAAAAAATATCTTATTGACAAATGTTTGTACTCTATACATGATTTATAAATTTAATTGTATTGACATATTTCACAGCTTTTTAGCTACAAATGAAATAAATAAATATCTTATCTTATGCGTTTGTGAACGCGCAGTACGCTGAACAAAAAGAGGACTGCAAAGCTTGATACGTCATATACAGAAAGCTAGAGATGAGGCCGTGGAATAATGGAACACTCATTAAGTTAAATTGTCTCTCGTCGAGGGAAATTGCCCTCTGGCACTCAGAGTTCCGACTTTGTTTAAAGCATATTGCTGCATAGAGCTACTGCATGTATGTATATTGAGCTACCTACCCTACACTACACTTACTTTACTCTATCAAATTTAGCAAAAGGTAGATAATATTACATACATTCGCGTACATTCACTATATATAGTTATCTAATTTACCCCGTGTGTCGTATTAAAATGTATCTACAAAATGTTCCCTGACAAACAATTTCTACTAAATATTTAATTAGTTTATAACATACACAATAAATAGATATACACATACAACGCGCATTAGATGAATGTGTACAAAAACTTTTTGTAATTTATATTTAATGTATTGTACATTATAGACGCTCGATAACAGAGGTCATTAGCGTTTATAATTCATATTTATATCTTACGTTGCTACTGAACATACAGTAATAGAACTAAATGATACAAGTAGGTATACAAGCGCTTTATTACTGCGCGAAATCAAAACTATGCATACAAAAAAAGCTTGATAACTGCTTGAAAGCCAAACTATTTTTTTATACATTTAAGTACGGTTAAACGATTTGAAATAATAAATTTGAATAACAAAACATATTTGAATATTAGTAAGTATGTATTTTGAAGTTATATTTCAAAATACATAGGTAATTGTACATTGCTGTCACTTTTTTATAAAATTGTTATTAGAAATTATACTGTTGCTTTCCTATTTTAGAGAAGCACCTTTATCTCACTGAATCTAAAAACGTAAGAGATAATGAGTCGAAATCGGTAGGTACAGGCTAAGATTTTTCAAAAGCAAGTTTTTCAAACGGCTTGTAAGACTGTCAATTAGAAATATTAAAATACGTATTTGTTCGCGGAATAAATTAACAGATGTGATTGGAGAGCCAGGTAATTAACAAAACTATTAAGCAAGATGTCAGGCTATTTCACATTAATTAGCTAATGGGATTGTGTCCACGTTAAAACTTGCACGATTCAAAAACAGATGCAAATTTTAAATTTCAGATAAAAAGTATCCTATTAACTTCCGAATGACACAAAATTTAAATAATTTTTATATATTAATGTGTGAAAACCTATTTTACTGATACAAACCACTCAACTGTTTCACGATGCAATTTTTTTTGTCTACCACCTATAAAATAGCTACTTTACATGCACGTAACTGACTCATTACGAACTAGGACAGAAAATTAAAATAAAACTGATTGAACTATATCAATTCTATGGTAAATCGCTGTGTGTCTGTGAGTTGTTTCAAATGTGAATTGTCGAAATATTTGAAAATGAAGCGAAAAGCAGCAAAAAAATATATACCTCGTGCGTAATGGTATTCCGACTCGTGTAACTGTTAAAAGTTGTCGGTTCTTGTGTACAATCTACTATAGTGTAGGTACACTTCGGCATTATAAATACATCCCAAGTAATAGTAATTACTATCTAGTGATAGTTTCAATTTATTTAATGTCTATAATTCCTAGATTTATACAAATCTAAGGGCATTTTAATTTTCAATTTAACGCTATATTCTAAATAATAAACGGCATATGCCAGATGATAAATACATTATGATCTAACGGTTATTTGAATGCTTCAGAAGTCATTTCATTTCCATATAGCAAAAAAACTTGAATACTCTAACAATTTTCTCCGCATTTCAAAATGACATATCTAAAGACCGCTGCACACGAGGCTGGATTTGCTGCTTGAATCACTGCTGGGAACTGTACTGGTTGGCGCGCTGGCTGCTAAGATAGAAATGACGACACTGCGGGTTCGCGTGCGTGTTCACAAGATAGATTTCGAAATTAGAACAGGAGCGCGAGCAGTTTTCTTTTACTTTACTGGACTAGGGTAAAAAAAATACGCTCTGATCATTGGAATATATGCAAGTTAGTAAATTTTATAACTATGCTAAATTTCCGCTTGAAACCTTTATTTATTCTAGAAAAATTTGACTATGACAGATAGGCAAACGGACAAACGAGTGACCTCATACGGATTCCGTTTTGGAAGTAAACGTTCTCGCGTTTTGTGAAATTCATGGAGGAGTTATCATTTGTCTGTAGGTATTGTATATTAAGGATGATTTTTAAGTTGATTCTTTTTTTAACAACGTGTAGAAATCAAATAGACGAACAAATATTTCAAGTAACTTTTTTATCAAAACTCAAATGAAAGAGAAACGGGCTTTCAAAGTTTTATCAAATTTTGAGGTCGGTCTTGGCGTTATGTTATGTCACTATTGAATTATGTTAAGTCATTATCAAGTATTCACAGACATTGATCGAAGTTGTTCCCGTTTTGTTGGACACAAAAATGCGTGTGTCGTATAGCCATGCTTCCTGTACATGCTTGTAGTAGCGATAAGGGCCTTCCGCGAATTATTTGGGATGTATTTCCGATTCGGGCTATCATTTCTTCGCGTGTATTAACTAGGCTTTTGAATTAATTAAATATATTTAAAAAATGTAATTAAATTTTTAACGTTTGTTTCTTTCTTAATTTTGAGTTTTGATAAAAAGGTACTTAAAATATTTGTTCGTCTATTTGATTTCTACACGCTGTTAGAAAATAAGTATCAACTTAAAAATCATTCTGTGTAAAAAAAAATTGTAAACCTAATAATATATGTATTGTCTGCATGTTTTACTGCGCGTAAAGGTTACAAGCATTTTATTCTTCCGAAAAATTGCAAAAAAAATCCGACATGAGTAGTCTTTCTTTTTCGTTACAGATTTATATACTCGCTAGATACAATATCGTATATTAGCTGATAGCGTATCTCTGGCATGCATATGTATGTATTATGTCCGTAACCAACAGCTCTACCTACTTTTAATTAAGCTGAAAGCGGCGAACACTTTGCATCTGAATACACCGTAGATATGGTGCACGTAGATTGGATTTTATTCACTTTGCCCAGAGGCTGTTACATTTCTGAAATAACGTCAGGTTTGCTGTGGAATTTATGCACCGTGTGATTAGAAATAATAGAAAGATAAGCGATCAAATTAGAAAAGAAACGGAAATTAAATAATAATAATAATACACAGTAGTGGTCTTTTAAAGATTGACATAATATAACAATGCGTTATATAAATTATAAAATATTAATAATCATCATATATTTTCCTTACCGCAAACTTTTTTTCACTTATTGGTGAACAACAGAATCATGTCAAACCAAAATCTCCATGATATTGCATCTGTCAAAATATTATATTCTAATAAGTAGTTATTCAAATCGTTAAGTCAGAAGGCGTTGCATTTAACAAAATATTAATGTAAAAAAAACTGACTAATATTTGAAATGGTATCCGCGTTTTTGAACAAATGCAATCTTTTACCATTCCAAACCACAAGTGGGGAATGGTACTAGTTTAGGTCAAAAATCACTTTTCAAAAATTTTACAATATCTTTCCGTTTTGAGGTCCCCCGAATCCAAAAAACATATTTTTGGAAAAACTCTGTGCGTCTGTTAGTCTGTGAACACGATACAGGTCAAACGGATGAGCAGATTGAAACCAAATTTTGGGAGGATGTTTGGTATGCAAATATGAAGAGCCCTATTGTTTTTGGGGAAAATCGGCGCATGCGCAGAAGAGATATTTGCTAAAACGGTATTTTTTTATATAATAATGGTATACTTTTCATAATGGCTTATTCTTCTATATTTATTTTTCCAAGAAAGTTTTGTTAAAAAAATTTTTTTCTAAACTTTATAATTTCGGAAATATTTTGAAAATAAAAAAAAATCATCCGCTCTTTTGTTTTATGGATCTGTCAGAAATAAACTAGATAGGTATGCTTTGATTAATTTTTACATGACGTGGAACATATTATGTAGGTAACCATGGCAACGAATAGTTAATATCATATTGAATACTAGCCATTACCCGCGTCACCTCACGCGATATCAGAAAATTTATTTTTTTATTATAATCATATGTCAACATTTTGGAAGTTGGAATGGTCCCGTCGCCCAATTGGCTCAGAACATGCACAATCTAAATTTCCATGTCACACTGTGCAACAGACAAGGACAACCGATCCGAGTGCGCTATGTATTAGGCAAAATTAAATTTATACTTATATATAAGAAAAAATGTAAATGTCATTCTGTCGGAACTTGAACCCAAAACAAACAATTTCGCGTTGGTTAAGTTTCATTACTCCACAGTGCCCACAACAATCAGATATTTGATTTCTCTTATATGTAGCACAATGCACCGCTAAAACTGCGGGAGCTGATATTTGCAATAACAACATTCCAGTGATTGTTGTCTTTCTCAATTATCTGGACTTGGCAATATTAAACTAATAATATTGCGATTAATAATTAAGTTATTTATTACAGAATAAATGAATAATTAATGTTTTTTTAATCTATTAACAAATTTCAATTACAATAAATAAAATTATCGACCAATTTTTCAGACAATATATTACAAAATATTTAAAACATACCTAGATTACTTTTGAAATCCTCCTAAAGAAAAAAATTGCATTCATAAAAGCTGTCCCCATTAAATGCTCGTTCGCGTGTATATGCCAGCACGATCGCGTCTGTTTTCAAAGTTTACTTTTAAAGAAAATTTAGCCTACCGAAAATGAGTGGTGATTTAACGTTTCTGCCCTTTTAGGTTTCCGAAAACGTGACGAAATCTTTGGTGTGGCGCAATATATCCACCCGATATAATCAAGAGCGTGTCTATGTTTTCAACATAGCTTGCAGGAGTTGGAAAGTTGAGCTGTTGAGACGATTTTCCGGCTTGCAGTACTCCGTTCTCAAATGGCGCTGACTTTGCATATAGATGTTCTGTTTGAGAAATAGAGAACGTTGTTTTCTCCTCGCCAAGTGAGTTTCGTTATAGACTACTGTACATACTCGTTTACTATATATTATGTAGGTATGTATTGTATTATACAATGAAAACACCAAACTCACCAGCAAGCTTGAATGCTATCAGCAGATTAGAGATGCTTGCCATGTCTATGTGTCTGTGAGCTTTAAACTTTTAAAAGGGGTGACTTCGAAGGGATCCAAGGCAAGACGTTCATCTGCAATTACGGATTTGGTATTGGTATTTAGTTCTTAGTGAACTAGTTCCGATAATGAGAAAGGTATACCAAAATACTACATATGTACAGAAAGTCATTTTTATTTATATTAAAAAACTTTGAATGACACTTTGACAGACCGTTTGCTAACAAACTAAAAATCAACATTATTGGCTAGTAATAATTAGAAAAATTAAACTTTAGAATGGTTCATCAGTTTCGAAATCGATATATTTAAAAATTTTGTCCGAAATTATCACTATTATTTAAAACTAGAACCGTTTCATATTTGTAATTTATAATTTATGTAATATTAACGCTTTTAATATTTCTCCGATGATAATTTGGAAATTGGGGGTTCGTTATTGAAGAGTTGTCAAAGTTGTAGATAGATCACGTAGCCACAAAGGAAGCGAAAGACAAAAACAATACAATATATTATATAATTAATATAATAATAATTTTATATAATATAAATAAAAATAACTAATTAAAAAGCTACGTCGCATCGTGTGGGGAAGCATTTATTAAAAAGTGTTTATAAAGGTTTTTGAAAATTGTAATATACCTAGTAGTTGTCGTGAATAAAATCAGGACGTTCTGCAACGTTCTAAATGAATATTACTTTAAGTGTTGTAATTGTGTATATCAGAATTTAGTTTTAAACTGTTTAGTTTAGTTTTTACAGTCATAATTAATTGTTTATGCATTAAAAATGAAAACCTTTTCCAACAAATACTTGTCTACAAGATTGCCTAGCGATGATCAAATACCCAGGATCTAATTTTACAAATGATAGATTTTCAAATGATTATATTATTAAAAAAAAGAACTGGTACTACACGCTCATAAGCCTGGAAGTTGATGTTATAAAAAAATACACTGAATTAAGATTTTATATATTCAAAAATTATATAAAAAAACAATTGTGTTTTAATGGTCTTTTATTTAAACATTCAATGTTCAACTATAGGCACCGATCATTAATATATTCCCAAAAATCTCAGGGGAATTTAACAAACTAGCTATATAAACGCAAAGTATTATTTGTTCAACAAATAAATTTACAGTTTTATGTTTTTATTGCGTCAATCAAAAAACTCTTGCAAATAGGTAAAAGAAACCAAAAGTATTCATCGCCTTTTCAAGTCGAATTAATCACATCTTAATTAAACTTTCCGAGTTGTCAAAGTTGATTAATGCTGAAATACTAAACGAGATCAACGAGCTGAGAACAGATAAGCTGATTTTATCAAGACGCTTCGATAGCGACAAAACGCGAAAGAGAATATCCGGTAGGACTATACCTATATATTATATATATATATTACGTAGAGCATAAGATGAGAGTGAGAAAGCTATATTGGATGGTAGCAAAGCGTAGCCACATCGCCATGTGTAGGAATCATAGCACCGATGTTGCCAACTCGAAAAAAATACGCCAGCCGTATTTGCATTAAAAAATCGAACAGAATTGGGGAATCCATATGAGTGTATGCTTTCATGGTCGATGTTTTTCCAAATCGTCTTCGTTTCCGAACTTTTAGGCTCATCGGTACGTCTACCTGACGTTTCGTCAATAACTGCGGTAGACATTATCAAAGGCAATGTGCACAAAAACAGAAATTTAACCGAAAAGAAGAATGCCGGCTTCTAAGTAAAACCTAGACACCAGCACTGAGATATACAAAACTACTGAGTTGAACGATCGATCACAGAAGAGCGAAGTACGACCGAGCAGAGAACATTGTGTTAGTGTTCTCTTATCATGAAAGAAGGGAGAACAGCAATCGCCGACATACCCATGAGCCGCCTTTGATCATGTCTACCGCAGTTTTAGACGAAACGCCAGGTAGAAATATTAATAGATCACGGTCCATAAGCCTGGAAATCAAGAAGATTTAATGTCTATTGTCAAGATGTATCCATAACGCTATATAGGCCGGTGGCGCCAACTCTACAAAATTGCGTTTGATATCCTTATAAGGATTTTAAAACAGCCCCCAGAAACGACTATTTTCTGTTTTGAGTGAAACTTCTTTACTCAAAGTTGAACAAGATAGATTCGTCTGATTGAAAGTGAAACGAAACAAGAGTTACGAAACGTTTCAAAAAGGGTCTAAGTATTAAACCATGAGGAACCCATAAATGCATGATACTGTATAGCATAGAAACTTCTGACAGTCGAAAGCAGTAAACTTAAAAGGAGAAACGTAGATTTATTCCTAGAAAATTATCAGTCAAACAATTTGTGAACAGTTAGATAATTTTGGGAGCAGGAAAAATCTTTCCTGATGCATTTAGATCTTATACTGGTTCATTTATGCTTCCCTGACAACTATCTAGATCCTGAACAGTTTTGGATCCTCTTGAGAACGCTGTCAGGACTTTCGTAATCGTACCTGATAAATCTCTTGGTTTCTAAATAATCGATTTTAAAGGATGTATCTTTTGATAGAACGTTTTTTAAATAGTCCAAATTATTCAGTTCGTAATCAGGTAAGCTGGCAATACTGGGTAGCAGTGGATGCTGGCAAAGCGAGGCACTTGGATTTTACAGACAAGTAATTTAGTTAACGAGATGAAGACAGAGAACTGCAGACTTGCGCTTGCCGCTTATACAGTACCACTTGACGGTTGACGAAGAAACGGGTGAGATGTTGATAATAACATTTTTTTAAGCAAATATTAAAAACATAATACGTTGATGAAAAACACTGTGGAGATCAGATGATAATGAAGAGTTATTAAATAAAAGCTTTGCGCATGACGTAATATATTAAAAAGGAGTATGCACTGAAAAAATAACAAAATTTATGTTAATCATTCTAACCTTTAACCCTTTAAGTGCTGGCTTCTCTGTAATTTAGAACAATCTAATACTCAATTCGATATGGAATGAAAACGGAGCCTAGAGCGTTTAATTTAAATATTGAGAAGTAAAATTTAACATTCTTCAGTTAACTAATCTATTTAAAAATATAAATTTTGATAAACCGAACTAGAATTTTCAAAAATCTGTCATACTTAAAGATTGCACGCGCTGATCCTAATATTTCTTTTTTTATTACAATAAAAATCCTTTATTATTCCTCTCGTGCGCATAGAGAGAGTTGGTGAGCATGCTAGGTATTTATTAAAAAAAAAAACAAACCTGAATTTGTTATTCGGGAAGCAAACAATTTGTTTTTTAGTTAACAATTAAACCTATTCAAATAAAATTATCCAGAGGCGGTTTAATATATTCCACAAAAAAGCAGCAGCTTATTGGAAAAACACGTGAAACAAGACAGAAGTTGTATAGAGGTTACACCTGTGAAACCTATTAATATTGACGAGATTAATAATGAAAAACAACGGTTTTTATACAAAAATACTTGCAAATTTTGAAAAACAATTACTATAAAAATATATTAGTTTTGAAAAATTAATATTTCAAGACTGAAACCTTTTCCATAAAATTATCCTTTTCCGTCAATTTTTGATAGAAAATTTACTCATAAACACGCGCTCAGCGGCAATATACAAAATAATATTATTAACAAAACTTCATATATTATAAGGTAAGTATTTCACTTTTTAAAGCTTTAACAAATCAAAATCGATTTGTATGAGTTTGTCTCTGTATAAATAATTATTTTGTCAAAATTCCGATCAAAACATTTGACTACGAAATTTAATAAAAAAATATGTTTACAATATTATGTATCATAAGTTTGGTTTAGCGCATCACAGAACAAAATAATCGATTTTTTTAAACATAAAAGAAGCGATCCACGCATTGATTGAATTTGTTCATCGAACTAATTCTTTTATTCTTGTGTTTTCTGAAAGTTTTGATTATTTCATTGCGCTTCCTGCATTAAATCCTTGGTTCAGTAAGTATTTTTTTCATAATAATTTTTCAGAATAATTAAATGCATGAAAATGCAATTTTAAGCTTCTTTTGACTAAAATGTTGTGATTGTTATTAAAAAAATGTAGCAGGAAAAACCTCGAAAATTTATAGAAGCACAAAAAACTGTAGATTTAAAAAGAAATACATTTTTCAAAAAGTTCAGTAAAAAAATTAATGTCAAATAAAATTCTTAAAATCGATAACGTATCAACCCCAACCTAAAGCGTCTATTCTTTGCTTAAAGCTTGTCGGAACGGAAGCTTTCATGTGTACTACACGTGTAGGCGATCGTGCTGCCATCTGACACAAAAGCCTTGAACTCCGGCACTGTTTTCGCGTATTCTGTCGGTTTTGCTTACAGAGTTTCTAGAAAAAGCTCGATTGGTTTGTTTCCATAGCGCAATTTAAATTTCAGAGCCCGCGCGTTAATCATAGTACATTATGAAATTATTATTAGATGATATTTTTATTTATTAAAGATGTTTATAATGAAAAACAGTGCCGGATTCAGGGGACATTAACAGAGAACGAAATCCCGGAGCTGTCACATGAGAGGGACCTCAACAAATCTGTATATTTTGGTAATAACTAAATTTTGGATTCGGGTATAACAGAAAGTTTTGAGTTAAATATTGAAATTACTGTTTTTTTAATCATAAATAATAATTCTTTCTTACTATGTTTGAGAGTGCAATTGTGGTCATTAGGATTAAAGATTGTATAAAATAACTTACACTGTGGTAGTTCTGTTGAATTATTTTATAAAAAAGAAAGAACAGTGACTGAAGAATAAAATTTTGAGCAGTAATCCCAAATCAAAACATTTGTTCTAATTTGTTTTGTTAGTTTTAGCATTTTAATCGTACACCGAACCTAAAAAATAATTGAGATTTAAAAAGCAATATCTAATTAAACAAAACTGCTATTTACTTTAGTTGTCGAGCGTCTGTAATCTATAATCTAATCTGATTAAACGATTTCAAGGTTTGTGTACACTTAAAAAACTTAATGAACAAAGAACGTTTGTAATATAAACGAAATTCTAAATATTTTACTACAAAACACATAAATCAAAGTTATATAGACGAATTGTGTTTTGTCTCCTTTGAAAATTACCTATTGCGCATGTGTGATGAATGCATTCCTTTAATCTTGAGAAAAAAAAATGAACTGTTCAAGGATGAACAAATTTTAGCTATCATACAATTTTTATGTAAATCGATAATTCCCAATTGCTCTTTATTGAATCGATTCTCAAACCTTTTAAGCCATAATAAAAATGTGTTCTTTTTAATTCATGTGCTAACGATAATGTGAAAGTAGAATTAACGTTAAATTGCGTATCAGAAATCAAGAGTTAATGTTCACAAATCACTGAAAATTTCAGACCATTATAACTTCAAAAATATTGACATTTGATATAGTATAATAAAATTTCTGTTAATGCGTGAGGTGACGCGGGTAACGGCTGGTATTTAATATTATAATGTTTGTTATTCATTTGAATTATAGGTTTCACGTCATATAAAAATTAACCAAAGCATGCTTAATTAATCTCTTTCTGACAGATGTACAGAACAAGAGCCGATGATTTTTTTTATTTTCAATATATTTTTCGAAACTTTTTTTTACAAAGCTGTTTGTAAAAAAAATACAATAATAAACATTTATGAAAATTACACGAATGTTATATGAAAAACAACGTTATAGCAAATAAGAAACAGGGCTCTTCACATTTGCATATCAAATATCCTTCCAAAATTTGCATTGTCGAAAATAATTATAGGTTACACTATTATTGTCGGGTATCGAGTTATCATCTGGTAACGAGAAATTATTGCGTAGCAAATCATTGCTGAGTTCAAAAGTCGTTTAGAACTTATCATATATCTATTAATTAACTATATCTACTCAATGTGCGGTGAGTAAACGCAACAAAACCTATCAAAAATATATCTGCGTCTCTTTCTTCGATGTAATTCCATGATTTATCCGATGATAGGATTGGTTGATGTACTTGCATTCAATCTGAATAAAGTATCTCTGTTTCAAAAACTTTGTCTTTTTCTATGACGTTAATATGGGTGTACCCAGCTTTTGGCCCAGAGGGGGGCAAATTAGAAATTTCTTAAGCCGAGTCCCCTGTGCTTGTTTTGCCCTCCTGGATACGCCAGTGCTTACGGCGTAAAAAATACAGAAGTTTATGTTTGCACCCTAATAGTTCAATTATTGCGATTTTATTCCTATGCTCAGTATAGAATAAAAGTATATGGAACTTATTTAAAATTGGCAAATTGGGTAATTTAAAGAGCTGAAACAAAACTGATTAGAAACCTACCAAACGGCGTCATAAGTTTATAGTTTTCACATCCCGTATTTTAGTTTACTTTCCATTTCAACATGACTATACCTCCCTTATAATAATATAATGCATTCAAATGTATTCAAAAACTATGCATAAAAAGTAAAACTGCGGCGTCTTCTTAAACCAAACAATCGACCCTACTCTTTTCTGTCCTTGGTAGACTAATCAACTTTCAAAGGGGTTGTTTTGAGAATACACTACACGCATTTACATATTATAACTATCTCTGTTGCTAGCTTCATAAAAAAAAATCTTTTTAAATGGGAGCAAAAAATAGAGTCGTAAAATTGAATCTTTGTCATTTTCGAACCATGAAAACACATGCTCTGGATATATAAACTACCTCTGTTTAAAAATAAAGTACAATACATTTTTGCAATAAGAATTAGTTTTTATTGTAGTACGTCATGAATATTTTTTTTTAGAAAATCAATAAAATTAGTAATCAACCATTCATTTGTACTTGTTACATAAAAATTTTTGATATCCCAACAAAAACAAAAATATGGGAAAAGGGACCAAGCTCTGTACCTAGAAAGAACAGCTTCTCCGTAAAAAATATGAGATCTAAATGAGTGCCAAGTTTTTACTTTCCACACGAGTCATTTGTCTTGATAAGTATCGGTTGTTTTTTTAGAGTGATAGAACTTTAAATTGAAATAAATATTTAATTAAATTTCGTTTATTTTGAGTCTAATTAATAAATGTACAAAACTAAACATTTCACTACCTTTATAATATATAAATTTAAATTGTTCAAAGTGAGTAGCACTATACCGGTTGTCAAAAATACATTTGAAATTAATGAATTTGCAAAAAATCAATATCAGAAAAACATGGCAAGTGGTCTACGAGTCAAAAAAGTTTGGGAACCTCTGTTCTAAAAAAACACCGATATATAAAACTCCGGTGTACGTGTTCGTAATTCTTCTCCTCCTAAACGGCTTGAGGATTTTGATAACTTTTTTTGTACTTATGGGGTACCTGGATGATTCTAAGCTATAGTTGTACTCGATAGGTGGCGCTGTTGTCAAGATTCAAAAATTTTATTTTTGTTTTTCCGACCAAATTTTTTTTAATATTTTTTCTATTTTTCACATACAAAACATAATTCCAAATTTTCAGCCTCCCAGCAACTCTCAATATTTTTTGATTCAATTTTATTCCAATAGTACATATATTTTCTAATCTTTGATTAACGTCTCAATAGAACTCTTCAAATAAATAAAATTTTTTTTAGCCTATATACCTATTGACAAAAAATAATATAAAAATAATATAAAAATATAAATCAATATAACAAAAGATCACGTTTCGATCCGGATTTTTCATTAATTTTCAATCATTCAATCTTGCATTCCATTAGAAAATAAGTAGCTAATACTAATTAATTTTTATATTTTTTTAGATATTTCTGAAGAAGTTCTAAGTCCGGATCGAAACGTCATCTTTTGTTATATTGATTTATATTTTTATATTATTTTTTGTCTATACAGGGTGTTTGGCACATGAACCGACACAATTTTTTGGGGGGTTCTCATGGTCATTGTGATCATTTTAACCCCAATGACTTTTACCCTAAGTGTCATGGTTATCGACATACGATTTTTTTTAGTTATTTCCGAAAATTGGCTTAAAAATTGCCTTCAAAAAATCGTAACCTGTTTGTTTTTGGTACTAGATAACGAAAATACATTTATTGAGTTCTCGAATGGCTCCTTGTTCTAAATGAATCATCATTTTATGCAAATAGTATCAGGAAAAAGACCCTATGGACTTTTAAAGTGCCTGTATTAATAGGAACCAGTAGAAAAAAATAATTTAAAAATCATTTAAAAAAAAAATTAACGGGTATTTAGAAATTAGTCATTGGGGTTAAAATGATCACAATGACCACAAGAACCCCCCAAAAAATTGTGTCGGTTCATGTGCCAAACACCCTGTATATAGTCTGAAAAAAATTGGTCGGCAATTTTATTTATTTGAACTTATATTTTCTGTCAACCGGATCCGCTAGTTTATGATATAAAGCATGAAAACTTGGCACCCATTAGATCTCATTTTTTTTTTCTTTCCATATAGGTACCAAGCTTGGCTCCCCTTTTCACATTTATGATTTTGTTGGGATTATTATAAATAAACTACTACATAAATTCCACACATAATTACAATTTTAAAAAACTACATAATTTTCTTGACCGTAAATAAACTTTATATATTCGTCTCACGACTTACAGAGTTTAAGTATATATAATCGATTCAAGCATAATAAAGAATACAATTTATTTTGATATCCAATCGTTGCATGCTTCTCTACTTCTGCAGTGTTGCCAGATCACATATCAAGTTTCTCTTCAGCTTTTAAAATTAAGAACATTATAGCCATCTTACTGCAATATTAATAGTTTATTTATCATTGTACAAAATTCGTCAAAAGGATTTAGAGTATAAATAAAATATAAGACCAATTGTCGAAAAAATTGGCCGATAATTTTATTTATTGAAGCAAAGATTTGAATTTACAGTACCTATAAATTATCACGAAATAAAAAAAAAATATTTTCAAACTCATGTAACTTTGCGAAAAAAAATCGCTAAACATTTTGAAAACAGCATTTTGACGGGAAAAGACTCAGCTTTCAGTCACTGGTATAGGTACTCATTTTCCCAAATGACGTTTCTGTGTATAGCCGAATTACTTTCAAGCGGATCGGGAAAAAAATTGCAAAAACTTGTTTGAATGCATCTACCGACACGGCGGGCAAAATTTTTCGCAACTTTCATCATCACAGCACGAAATAATAATATCTCAGCTTTCCAATCAGCTTACTCGAAGATTTTCCTGTCAAAAATGTACGTGTACGATTTATTTCGCGAAGTGACAATGATTTTTGATTTCTTGATAATTGATCTATTATTATTTGTTAGATAAATAAAATTATTCCTTATTTATTACTAGCGGTCCGGTCCGACTACGTCCGAATTTGTAGATTGCCACCGTTTTTACGTCGATTAAATTGCAAAATTGGTCGCTACAAAAAGCGCTTATATTTTAACGCGATAATATATTATATAAACGTGTATATTGATGAGTAGTTTTGGAGATTACCTTTTACATCTACAAACTTTACCTCTTTATAATATTAGTATAGAGGAATTTGACAATAAAACTAGAGTCAAAGCAAAGCACACATAAAGAATGACGCAAAACTTTTTCGGGGTTCTTAGCTTTTTTGCAAATATTAAATCGCAGTCCTTTTCAATGATGATCACTTGTTTTTAATTATTTTATAAGCAATATCATCTGTAAATCATCGACATTTAAATAGAATCAAAGTTTTGGATATCTCAATAGAGTCAAGTAAATTCCAAATTATTGCTATAATAATAAAAATTGGACTTAAAAATTCCAGATAAACTAAAAGGTATTTTACGACTTAAGTATAGTTATGAAGCAATAATTTGCTTACTTATACATATATGATATGATTGTACATATCTATTGATCTTATATACTGGTGATGTGTCGCTCCTGAGCGAGTCGTTCATAATGAACGATTCCTTTCTCGGAGCGGAGCGAGTCACTCTTTTTTTCGTGAATGACCACTCCAAGCGCCACTGCTCTGTGCTGAGCTATTCTGTACTGTTGCATTAGCACATTTTCAGAGCGCACACAGCACAGACTAATGAACTTTGCACGTACGGAGTTATCTTTGCTGAGATACACACTTTTTACAGTGACTGAAACCATTCACATTGACGTCGTTGACAAGATATAATATTGTAACAATAAACATTATTATTGTTAAGCTTTTATTATACTTTATAATTTATCCGAAATTCGAATAATATAAGATCAGAATCATATGAAAATGAGCTCAGAGCTGAGTGTGTGTATATTGTGCTGTGCAATGCTAAATGACTCCTGAACATGCATGATGACAGTTCACACCTCTGCAGTCTGCACTCTTGTGTAGTGCGTACTGTCTAATGTCGCTCCTTTGAACGACTCTCTCTGAGCGACTCTTTTTAGTAAGTGGAGCGCACGGAGCCAGCTCCCAATAAAGAGTCATGTGGACACATCACTAATATATATCCTTGCGTTTGTTGTACTTTAAAGGCTTGTTTACATTAATAATATTTAAGTTAAGGTGAAATGGGGAAAGTGCAACCCAAAAAAAAAGTGTGATTTAATTGGCAGTATAGTAGTTTGGGAAACACTTTGTATTACACAATATATTTGTTTCGATTAAGCTCTGTTTGATTCAAGTGTTTTATTTTGTTCTACCATGAACACACTTGCCTACTCTAGAGCGAACAACGAATCGTTTGCGTTGAATGTATGTAGTCATATACGGCACACATGTCCACATTTGAATTTTGTGAACATTGCACAAATATAGAGAGTCTCTTAATGTGAACACGGCTTTAACAAACATACAAGTACCTACATAAACAGAAAAACAGCCAAATAAGTTATGCATTTAATGGACAGCAGTTGACAGTTAAAATAGTTCAAGTTTTCTCTTAAAAGAGTCGCGGGATTCGTAGTCTCCTGATAAAAGGAAATAAAAATAAAGATAACGTACAAGATGTCTGTTATGTATACCAAACTGTTATATTCATTCCAGCGGTGCCTCCCAGTACGCATAAACAGAAGTTCTCAACTTTATTTTAAGGGGTGAGATGCGTTAAAAGACGGAGTATTTTTAATTTGTTTTTCATATTAATTAAGTTTATTTTATAAAACTGATTAGATACACAAAATTTTTATGTCATATGATTTCCATAAAGTAAAAAAGAAGAGAAAGACATTTATTTTCTACTTTTCGGTGC